>OY728135.1:885258481-886508481 GCA_963277665.1 Viscum album | reverse complement strand
TTCAGAATTCAGACTCATATTATGTCAGAATTCGTACCCTGAATTCCTTATAATTCAAACTCTGAATTAATTGGATTCCAATCCTCCAAATCTATAGAATTCAGGTTCCAAATTGCCTTAAAAACAGAATCCAAATATCCCTAATTTAGAGTCTCTATGTGTTTATTTACTTAGACTCCAAACATTATTTTTCCTGATTAAAAAAAATAGATTTGGCTATGCAACCTTTTTTTCTAACACTTGTTATAGTGATGAAACGATATCATAATTTCTGTTTCTAACTAACTGTTGTATGAGTGACACATATAAAATTCCCTCTGAAATTCAAGGGAAAATATGACCGTTGGAGGAGGAAGACAACCATTGGAGAAATGCCTATAAATAAGAGCTCATTTGAATGAGATCATCAACTAATCCATTACTGTAGAGATTGAATACTGCTAATGTGATTTCTAGAGAGAGATAATCTCATGCCTTGTGCATATAGAACATATTCTTCCGCTTGATTTGTGAAAATCTGATTGTTCCTATATACAATCAATGACTTCCAGGGATAGGAAAACATAGGTGTCGATTACCTTAAAGTTTGAGGTCTTCCGTGGATAGGAAGATAAAGGTTCCTAATACATTAATGTTATTGGGATTTCAGGGATAGAAAGACATATTCTGATATTCCTATCGAGGTATTACCCTTGTGTTGGTAAGATATACTTTCTGGAAAGTATAAATCAAGGGACCTTTATCTAAGGTTGTTGGATACCCTACTCTTTGGGTTAAAAGATTTCATACTTGTTAGTTGTTTTGTTTCAAGTTTATTTTCATTGTTTTTTGATAAAGGAAGAAAGTATAACCTTCTTATAGTTTCTTGTACTTTTGTTTACTCTGATAAGCAATATTCTATATTCTTTAAGGTAGAATTTTTTCCTTATAAACTTTCCATAAGTTTTATTTCTAGAACCATATTTCTAGAACCTAACATGTTTTTAGAACTAAGAGGTGTTGTTAATTTACCTTGTTTTACATTGTTAAACACAGTTTTCCTTAAGGTTCAAAGTGAAAGTTTTTAAACCTAAAATTCACCCCCTCCTGTAATTGTGCATGTACAACATTTTTCGATCCGACAATTGGTATTAGAGAAGGTCTCTGGAATACTTATTTTCACATATAATTTTTATTTCTCATGTTTGCATTATTCTGAATATTTTCCTTGATTAGGATTTTCATCCTTGTTTAAAGAAATTTACTATTAACAAGATTCTGTGGAAAGATATTTTCTTTTAGATGGAAGGAAAGAATCTTGGTTCGATTGATAATCTAAATCTTACTAGACCACCTATATTTGATGGAAATGATTTTGAATATTAGAGAGATCTTATGAAGACTTTTTTTATTAATACTGGAGTGGACAACTTCTTTATGCTTACTGGAGATTACAATATTCCTAATAAAGAAGTTAAAACTTTTAATAATCAAGAAAAGTTAGAATATCAATTAAACCACAAGGTATGCAATACACTGTTGTGTTCCATGAACATGAATATATAGAGTCAAATTTCTTCTTTTGAAGCTGCAAATTGTATTTGGAAGAAATTGGAGGTTACTCATTTTGGTAATCTAGAAGATCTATACTTAGAGGAGAATATCATGGATTTCTATTTCCTTATTGAGAACCAGTGTGCATGGTGAAAAACGGTTTATGAATATTGATAATAATTTACAATAAATAGGTGAAAAAGGTTTAGATGATGAGGCACTTGTGGAAAAGATTATATATATCATTCCTAATGAGTGGGAATATAAGAGAACAACTATTTATGAGAATAGGAAACTATCTCAAATTACTGTTGATGAGATTTTTGGACCTCTTCATAAACATGAGAAAATAATGAAAAGAGATGATAATTTTAATAAGAAGTGGAATGGAAATGGAAGTGTAGCCTTTTCTACTACAAAATCCTAGAGTCCTGAATGGGTTACTAGATCTAAGTAAAAGAAAGTCACTGTTTTATCCAAATAAAGTTAAAGTGAACATTCTCAAAATGAGCTATCTAATCCAACTCGAAAGATGAACAAGATAGTTTGGAAGAAATACATTCAGTATAGGTTTAAGAAGAATGAAATAAATGATAAGAAAGACTCTGATGTCACTTGTTATGAATGCAAAAGTCTGGGGCATATAAGGTCGGATTTCCCTATGCTTAATAAAAATAATAGAAAGGAAAAGCATTCTGAGTGAAATTGAAGGAAGCACTACAAGGATAAAGCTATGAATGTTTTTAAATCTAATGACACCTAGAGTTCCAGTAGTGGAGATTCTTCTAATGAATCCTCCGAATATGAATCTTCAAATTAGAAGAATCTTGGACTACATTCAAAGATACCTATTTAAATCACTGTCTTATGGCCAAGGTACAGAATGATGAATCCATAACTAATGTATCCTTATATGCTAATTATAGTGATCATAAATATTATGAATATTTGGACAAATAATATTCTTCTGAAGAAGATAATACATTACCTACTTATTAAGAAGTATCTAGGTTTTTTAAGCTTCATGAGAATGAAAATTCTACACATAAGAAAAAACTTGATAAGGAAAATTATATAATTTCAATTCTTACAAAAGAAGTATCAAATCTGTCTAAATATCATGATATTAAAATTTTTGATTTTAAAACTATTTCCAAAAACCTTTATAAAGTTAATTATGAGATGGATAAACTTTCTAAGGATCTCAAAAATTTAATTTCTAAGAAAAATATTTTAGAGACCAACTGTAGAGATAAATCTATGGTTTTTGAGGATATGAACATAGTTCTTTGACTAAAGTCAGAAATATTTTCCTTGAGGAAGTGTTTTTAGAAAATTAACTTCGGTAAGGAAAACATTAATAAGATTTATTCTCAAATTTGACCTCTAAGGAGTAATTTTGGATTTGGTTATGCTCAATCTAAACTAGTTTTTAGAAATAATTATTTTGTTCTTCAAAGTGATCCATTCTAAAGTAAATGTCAGTGTGGTGGAAATTAAGAAAAAAATTGTTCATTAAACAATACTCAGTCATTAGGTTTTCATAAAGCTTATTTTTCTTATAAAATGTGGATACCAAAAATTTAGCTTTTTGAAATTTCAAGATCCAACAAAGCGTGGGTTTCAAAAGTTTAACACTCTTATTTTTAGGAAAATAAAGATAGTACCAACAAAAATAGATGGTACATGGATAGAGGATGTTGATGGAAAATGACTATTAAAAAAACTTCATTGAAAAAATTATCAAGATTAAATGAGGAAAAGTAACATTCGGAGATCTTTCTAAGGAAGAAATTATTGGTATAGGTAACATTGTTCTTCTTGGAAAAACATTGATTTCAAATGTTTTATTTGTTAAAGGTCTTTAGAATAACATTATTACCATAAGTCAATTATGTGGTGAAGGTTACCTTGTAAATTTTAGGAATGATAAGTGCTTAGTACACAATTAAAAGGAAGAGTTTATTCTTTATGCTCATAGGAAATAGAATGTATACAAACTAAACTTAGAAGAACTTAGGAGGAAAGATCTACCTTGTCTTAGAGCAATGGAAGACCAATATTAGTTATGGAATAGAAGGTCAGGACACTGTAACTTTATAAACATATGTAATCTCTCTAAGAAAAGACCTGGTAAGGATATACCAGAGCTTAGATATGATTCTTCAATAGTTTGTGATCCATGTTAATATAGTAAGAAACATAAATTATGCATTAAATCAATCAGTTAAGTCTTAACTTCAAATGTATTACATTTGGTGCATATGGATCAATTTTTTCCAACACAAACTGGATGCTTTGGAGGTAAATACTACGTGTTTTTCCTAGTTTGTGATTACACTAGATTTACATGGGTCTATTTTCTAACAAAAAAATCTGAAGAATTTTCTTATTTCAAAATTTTTAGAGCCTAAGTTAAAAATGAGAAAAACCTGCCATTGATAACTATTCATAGTTATCATGGAAAAGAATTTCAAAATTCTGATTTTGAAACATTTTGTAGTAGAAAAGAAATTACTCATAACTTCTCAGCACCAATAACCCCTCAAAAAATAGTGTTGTTGAAAGAAGAAATCAAATTCTTCAAGAGATAACAAGAACCTAGTTGAGTGAATATTCGTTAGCCAAACATTTTTGGGATGAAGCTATAATTACTATTTGTTAAACCATAAATTGAGTTATGATTAAATATTTCCTTAATAAAACCACATTTGAGGTATGAAATGGTAGAAAACCTAGGCTTTCCTACTTCAAAGTATTTGTATGAAAAGATTCATTCTGAATACTAAAGATAATTTACATAAATTTTAACCCAAAAATGATGAAGGAATTTTTTTAGTCTACTCCACAACTTCCAAGGATTATAGATTTTTTAATAAAAATACTTTTACTGTTTAAGAAATAGTACATGTTAAATTTAATGAAACTAATCGTTTTGTTTTTAAACACCCTCAACCTACATCTTCATATGTGTTTTCAAAAACCGATTATCAACCCCTGATAGGAGATCCTTTTGATAATTAAAATGGCCAAGAAAATGTTTCTAAGACATTTACCCAAGAAGATTTCCTACCATAAGTTGATGAACATGTTTTACAAAACCCAAATATGTTTTTTTCTTAAGAATCATCCCAGTGATAGTATCAGTGTTGATGTAAATCAACATATAAGGACTAGAAGTTCTTTAAGAAATGAAGTAGAATATCTAGCATTCACTTCTTAATTATAACCAAAGAGCACTAAAGAATCTTTAGGTGATGATGATTAGATACAATCCATGCAAGATGAGCTAAATGAATTAGAAAGGAAAAAAGTCTAGACCATGGTTGAAATACCTAAGGAAACATCTGTTATTGGAGTAAAATGGGTCTTCATAATTAAGTGTGTTGAAAATGGAATCATAGTAAGAAATAAAGCTAGATTAGTTGCTCAAGGCTATAATCAACAAGAAGTAATATACTATGAAGAAACCTATTCTCCAGTAGCTAGACATGAATCTATCTATATATTTCATACCTTTACAGAATTATTTTACTTTAAACTTTTACAAATGGAAGTTAAATGTGATTTGCTTAATGGATATGTCCAAGAGGAACTTTTTGTTGAACAACCTCCTATTTTTGAAGATACAAAACATCCTGAATGTGTTTTCAAACTTACTGAAGCCTTATATGGACTTAAACAAGCCCCTAGAGCCTTCTATGATAGAATTATAGGATTTTTGTTACAAAACAAATACATTAAGGGAAATTTTGATCCAACCCTATTCATAATGAAAGATAAGAAAATTGATTTTATTGTAAAAGTTATGTTTATGAAAGTATATTTGGTTCAACTCCACAATATTCAACTAATTCATTTGCGAATCTAATGAAATCTGAGGTCAAAAAGAGTATGATGGGGGAGTTAACATTTTTCTTTAGTTTTCAAACTTCTCAAAAAATGAGAAGGAATTTATATATCTCCACATAATTATATTAAAGATATTCTTAAGAAGTATGGATATGACAATATTAAAAGTTTTAATACTCCCATTGGTACCTCAAATTCACTTGATTCTGATGAAGCCAAGAAACCAGTAGATCAAACATCATTTAAATGTATGATAGGAAGTTTACTATACTATACATCTAGTCATCCAAGAATAATGTTTTCAGTATGCTTATGTGCAATGTATCAATTCAATCCTAAGGTATATCATTTAAAGACATTGAAATGATTTTTTCACTACTTTAAGGGAACCATGGATTTATGACTCTTTTATACTTCTAGAAATGATTTTGTTTCAAAAAGTTTTTTAGTTACAGAAATTAGTGGATATAGAATGTATGAAAAATGTACATCTGAAACTTATCATTTCTCAGGAGATTCATTAGTTTCTTGGTCATGCAAAAAACAACACTCACTAGCACTTTCCACTAGTGAAGCTGAATATGTCACAGCTAGAAGTTGTTGTGCTCATGTATTGTGGATGCAACACACAGTCACAGACTATGGTTTGAGTTTTACCAAATCACAAATATGGTGTGATAATACTAATGCCATATCCTTAAGTAAAAACCCTGGACAACACACTTATGAAAAATACAAATATAGCTGGCATCATTTTCTTAGGGATCACACAAAAAAAAAGAGATGTCATTCTCCAATTTATAGAAATTCATGATCAACTTGCTGTTATTTTTACAAAATATTTACCCTCCGATAGATTTGAATTCAGTAAACAAAAGTTAGGAAAGATAATTGTAAGGTAATTATCCATATTAACTTTTTGTTGAAACATATCTCTTTACATTAGGAAACTCCTTTTCATAGGGGGATTACATTTGCGTGTTAATCAAATTTTTTTCATAATTGATTTTTTTTGTAGTCAATTTTTTTTTCAAAATCAAACTTTTTCATAATCAAAATTTTCATAATTAGTTTTTTTCATAATCAAAATTTTCATTAATTTTTTTTCTTTTTCGACATCTGATGTTCTTAAAGAAGAATCTTCCTCATTATGAATAATATTTTTAGCAATCTAGAAGGTATTTTTTTCTTCTTAAATATTCATAATCATATTTTTACTTTTTGGTATTTTTATCTTGTTTAAGAAACATTTTCAGATTCACTTTCTCTTTAATCCATATGTTTATCTTAAAAACCTCAATATATCATAACCTACCAAATTCCTTCTATGAATTTCATCATAACCGCCAGATTTGATCAAGTATTTATTAAATCATTGAATCAACCAAGGATGTTGAACTCTCATTTCAAACACCTATATAAGGACCCCCATATATTTTTCCCACATCGATTTTCAAGCCTTGGCGTGTTGAAGCTCTGCCCCTGTACTTAATCTCTTTCTGAATCATTAGGTTTTCTTCAATTCAAAATGTCTATATAAGCCTCTCCTCAGAAAGATATGTCTTCAGTAAATGAAATCTATGAGTGGAATATTTACAGAGAAAGGTTGATCGATATGAAATTCTATGTTATGTATGACTCTATCATTTCATAGAATATCAAGATGAATGGCTGGGAGAGTCTATGTATATCAAAACTGAAGGTGCAAGATCTAGTCTATTCGAAGCTTTTTATTTAATTTTTTGAGTTAGTAAGCTTCTTTAATGTAGGAGGAAGAGATATGTTTTCCTTCAAGTGTTATGGAAAGACCAACTCACTTTCCTACACTAAGGCTATAAATCTAATTGGAATTCCATATGAAGGTGAAGCATAAATCTATACTCACAAATTACCCGATGTATCTGGATCTCCTGATAAGGGGAAGGATTTTTATTGTATTGGATTGAAAGTTGTGAAGACTCCCAAGATTTTTCATCTATCTGCAATCCTTCAGATTCTTGAGTTATGGGTCTAGAGTTATATCATTCTGAGAAAAGGGGATAAATATTCCAAGAGGAAAAGTGACATTTATATTCTAGATTTTATGGTAAATCTTAAGTAGATAAACTTGATCAAGTATATCTTGGATACAATTGAGAATATCTTGAATGGAAATTTGATGTCTTAAATTATCATGTATCCATCTATACTCTTGAAAATTATAGTTCATTGTCTTGAGTCATTCGAAATTCCTTATAGTTCTAATCCAAGGAATTTCAAAGTAATGTTATTTAGTGATGATACTCTAAGAAGGATGAAGGTTGTATTTAATAGTAAATCGACAGATTTATATCACATGTCTAAAGCCGAAATCAATACCCGTTCAAATAAACCAGAAGTGGAAGAGACATCTAAAATGGGTGGAAAGAAGATAAAGGCAAATGAACCGAAAGTGATAGGAGAAACTCATATGACTTAGGAAACCCAATATGCACCTCAAAATCCCAAGAACCAAAAGACTTACCCTGATGAAGTAGTGGCTAAATGGAGAGAAGAAAAGAAGAACAGGAAATAAGGGGAACCTATTTTTGGATTTGATCCAGGTGAGGTAAAAGGCTTGAAGATGAAGGATGTCGAGAATCTTGAGAAGCAATAAAAAGAAAAGATTCAAAGAAAGAAAATGTTTGAAGTTTAGATAGTCCCATCCCTTCTCAAAGATTCTAAGAAAGCCTCTGAATAATAACTGGTGCCAGAATCATTTTTGAATGTATCAATCCTTATGACTCGAGGAAAGAAGTTAGTGATTCCAGAACCCGAACAACATGAGGAAATAGTTCAAGAGGAAGAAGATGATGAAGAATAAGAAGAAGGATGTGGTGATACAGAAATCATGATAAGGAAAATAGAGGACTATCATGAGAACTAGAGTCCTTTGGAGAAACATTCAATCTGAACATCTAATGAAGAGTCTTCAAAACTTGCTACACCTAGAAAAGAAGATAATGGTTAGGAAGAGTTGAATAAGATATCTGAAGAAGAAAGCTGAAATCATTATTTTTTTAGCAAGAGGATGTTGTGGCACATGAAGAGAAAGAAACTTATGAGGAAGATACGATTGTTCAGTTACCAGATAGTGAGCATGAATCTCTTGAATCAAATGAAATCATTCCAGTGGTTGATAAGGGAAATAAGGTGTTGGTGGATACACCTAGTAAATCCATGGTGAAAAAGAATGAAGTTGGTGCTTCATTGAAGATGAAAGCTTAAGAGATTGAAAAAAAAACCTCACCAACCAAACACTTTGATTCAGAATCATTCTCTCTTGGACATGATTTTATGGTATAGTCTTTGAAAAAGTTACTTGATACCATTCTATTATTCCAGAGTATAGATTCAAGATGATAGTTGCTTTATCATTCATTTAATCATAAATTAAATCCAGTTTAAATGCTTATGGATAAATTTTCCAGACTTGTGGTAGATTTCAAATCCTTTCTCATTGGCTATTAGGTTCATAAAAGATCATGCAAGAGGATTACATGTTGGTCGAGAAAGACAGTCTAATATCTCAGAGTCTTTGATGAATTTCAAGATAATTCAAAAGATGCTTCTGACACCAAAGTTAACAAGCTTAATGATTTTACTAAGAGCTTTGAGGAAATGATGACTCTAGAACTGACAACTCATAAGTAAGAAGTCAAGGACTTGAATAGAAATATTAATTCAGTGGCTATGAATTGGAAGAGTGAAATGGATCTTAGAATTGAGTTTGAAGAAAATATTGTTAAGCAAGAAGAAGTCTTGAAGGGTCATGCAAAATGTCTTAAAGCTCAGGATGAAAAATTTAAATCCTTGGAGAAGAAAAGTGAAGATCATAATCAACTAATAAATCCTTTTGAAGAAGAACACAAGGATCTTATGAAGCTAAAAACCATTGTGAAGAAGTTTATGTTGATGGAGAAAGAAGGATTATTCTCCCAAATCCGATCTATTGTTGTATTTTTCTTCCTTGTACAAATTCATTCAATATTAATGAAATTTTGGTTGCTCTTCATATATTTCATTAATTAGTACTAATATTTCAGGTACCATAATTTTCATTTATATTCCCTTTTATTCCTTTTTAACAATCAAAATGGGGGAAAGGAACGATAAAAATAATTCTATGTAAAGAAGAGATTTTCCTAAATAAAGGCAAGTTCACCTAAGGGGATTTTCTTATCAAAGAATATTTTCATATGCAAGAAAATGAAAAATATCATTCAGGAAATCAAGAATATGATTGATTGTGCTTTCAAAACCAAAGGGGGAGTTATTTGTATTCAATATGATCTACAAGTAAAGGGAGATAAGTTTTTTTTTCAAGTACATAAAAATTATTAGTTCTTATATTCTTTTTGGTAAGGATTTTTGTGCTTTCTGAAATGGGGGAGATTATTGAATCAATAAAGATTCCTTTTGATCTATTCATTACATTATCTTTTAGAAAATCAAAAAAACCCTATCTTAAGAAAAATTTTATTTTCCCTAAAAATTTTCTAAACAAGGAAAATTTTCTTTCCGCATGGAAATTTTATCTTTACCTATGTTTACACTGTTCATTTTATAGTTTCTATTATTGTAACTCCATTTATTTCAAATGTATAAAAATCTGTTTCACATCTAAAACCTTAGAATCCTATAAATCCATGGTTATAGGGTATTCTATTTTCAGATAGTAAATTCTCTAAAATTTGGACTTTGAATTCTCCAAAATTCAGACTCCAAATTCTCTAAAATTCAGATTCTAAATTCTCTAAAATTTATACTCCGAATTCTTTGAAATTCAGAATCTGAATTCTCCAAAATTTACACTTTGAATTCACTAAAATACAAATGCCATATTCCTTAGAATTTAGAATCTGAATTCCATAGAAATCAGACTCCAAATTCAACCAAATTCAGACGTTGAATTATTCAGAATTAAGTCTTTGAATTACTCAAAATTCATAAATTGAAATCTACAGAATTTAGGTTCTGAATTACATAAAAAACATAATCTGAATATCAATGATTTATAGTCTCCATGTTTTTATTTACTTAGACTCCGAACTTTTTTTTCGTGATTTCAAAAAATAGATTTGGTTAAGCAACCATATTTCTCGTTCACTTTGTGTAGTTATAAAACAATGTCATACTTTCATTTTCTAACTAACCATTGAATGAATGACACATGTACAGTTCCCTCTGAAAATCAAGGGAAAATATGATTGTTGGAGGAGGGAGATGACCGTTAGAGAAATGCCTATAAATAGTAGCTCATTTGAATGATCTCATTATCTAATCCATCACTCTGGATATTGCATGCTGCTAAAGTGATTTCTAAAGAGAGAGAGAAAGTCTCTCATGCCTTGTGTGTATTAAAAATCTTATTCAACTTACTTTATGTGACACTGATTGTTGCTGTGTACAATCAGGGTCTTCCACGGATAGGAAGATAGAGGTTTTGACTACCTTAACGTTCGAGGAGTTCCGTGGTTAGGAAGATAGAGGTTTCAACTACCTTAAAGTTCAAGGGCTTGTGGGGATAGAAAGTTAGATTTCAATATTCTTATCAAGGGTTTACCCTAGTGTGGGTAGACATAATTTCTTGAAAGTATAAATTAAGGGACCTTTATACAAGTTTTTTGGATAACCTACTCTTTGGGTGAAAATATTTCATACTTGTAACATGTTATGATTCAAGTTTATTTCTGCTGTGTTTTTGATAAAGGAAGAAAGTATAACCTTCTTATATTTTATTTTTCTTTTGTTTACTATGATAAGAAAGATTCTAAATGCTTTAAGGTAGAATCTTTTCCTTGTAAAGTTTCCTTAAGTTTCATTTCTGGGACCATATTTTTGGAACCTAGAATGTTTGTAGAACAAAGAGGTCTTCTGAATTTACCTTGTTTGACTTTATTAAATATAGTTTTTTTAAGGTTAAAATCAAAAGTTTTTAAGCTTACAATTCACCCCCTCTTGTAATTGAGTGTCTACATCATTTTTCGATCATAAAATTTGTGGGTAGGGTGATTCATTTGGTTTGAGAATAGTGTCTTTATGGGTTAGTTTTGGAGGATATTGAGGATATGTGATCTGATATGCGATCATAAAATCTAGAAATATTCACTGAGACCCCACATTTATATTTAGAGTAGCTCAGGTAGGAGTTTTTATATGGTGGTGAGGTTTTCAGATCCCTCCATTATCACGGTACAACGGTTTTTTGTGCCTTGCTGGGTGAGTATTTTGCTGATTCTATGTGATTTTTTGTGGAATAGATCCTAAATTTTGGGGATATAGGTTTGTTTGAATTAATTTAGTTTGATTACAAATGTGTTAAATGGGAATATGATGGTTTTATGAGAGTTTTCATGTCTATAGAGGTAATTTGGTCCTTCTCTGTAGGAGTAGGGCTAGAAATATTATGTAGGAAATTTACACAATGTGCATATCTTAAACAAAGTGGAACAAGTCCCCAGAATAGACCATGAACCTAGTTCCAGAAGTGAAAGAAATAAGAGTCATGTAATACACCTTGTAATGTTTGACATGGGGTATAATTAACCCATGTTTACACATTTTCCAATGTATCCTTTAATTCAATAAATACACAATGTGGAATACTTACACTACATGTCAGTTGTTGACCTATTAGTTTTAAGTGTGTTATGTTTTTGATATTTCTTAATTCATTCAAGTCAACATTTCCTATATTGACCTAGGATAGATTCCAAGAAATATTATATCCTTTACATACATTCTATTTATCCTATTTGAAGAATCAATCCTTGGTAAGTCATTCTTTTTTAGGTTCTTCACTCTCTCCATTTGTTCTCCAGTCGTTGCAGGGTAATCACATGAGCATCATCATTATTGGTTTTGATCTTGTCTGTTTATGATCAAGGATCTTCTCTAAAGTTATTTGAGGCTACATTATTATTGGAAAAGAATTATAGAACAATTTTTTGATTAAAAGTTAATGTTAGGTTGTCTAAACCCTTACCCCATCGTCTATTTAATTACAATGTATATGGAATATTGCAATTTCACAAACAGATTGTTCACCAAGGTTAATTAAATAATGAATTTAATTATTCCTTGTAATCCATTTGGATCTAGTATTTTTAACCAAGCTTATGGGTTCAATTCATGTGAGAAAACTCTTTTTTATAAATTTTTTTTAATGGATATAAGTGTGTTCAGCCTGAAATGAGATTTGGGTGATTACATGATATAAATTCACCACATAATGACCTAATTATTAAAATGACTGGCATGTTGATCATTTATGAGAAAATGATAAATAAAATGTGTAATTTAAAGATAAATTGTAATTTTCATAATTAACCATTGATCCATATGATGTGATATTGTGATATCATTACTGTCATGCCATGTGATTCATGATTTAATGCTTATATATAGGGATATTCCCAATGAAACATACTGTAATGACTATATAGAGGAATGTGTTAATTTTTTTAAAGTGAATCTTCAGGAGTGGCCTTTTGGAACACTCTACAACTAAAACTCCCCTCCCCACGAAGAGGTCATCCAGAGAATCCTTAGTAGAGAAGAAGCCATTACAAACTAAGATGGCAGAGTGTCCCATGGGATAATAGTCCGATCAGTGACAGCTCGACAAAAGAATCCATCTGCTTGGTGTTTTGTACCCTTATACCCATCCGGTGAGACACTGGGTGTCTCGGAAAGGTGAGTGGAGCTTGGGAGGAAAAAATTACCCCATGAGTAGGCTCCCAGGAATCGATCCTCGTACCTCATCGATAAATAATTATATGACCCTTGACCTCTCACCACTACACCACTACCAATGCAGAAGACTATATAGAGGGATATTCCCACTGATTCATGCTATAATGTTAATATATTGGTCTTGGCTCTAATATATGTTTCAGTGCACTTATAGTGGTATATTCTAAGTTATTAATCCTCTAATGAATATATATCCGGAATGAAACTGATACAAACTTTAATGATTATATTGTGGGCTATTCCCAATGGTTAATTTTTTAATACATATATATAATGGGTTTGGTCCATATACATGTTGAAATGTTTTTATACTAAGATCAGCCTCAATTTAATGATTAGATTATTATATAATGTGTTTTACCCATATTTGTGTCATATATACCATGGTTATGTCGTTTTTGTTAGTATGGTAGAGAGACATACTCAGAGACATTCTGTCATGGTTTTGAAATAGTTCATTGTTTACCATGGAAATAAGCTTATGCTTAGAATTGTTGATTGACATGCTCAGAGATATAATTGGATGAAGCTGAACCAAGCTGATGTGGTACAAATTGTTTTTAGTAAATTAATACACGTGTTTATTGCATTATTTCTTCCACTTATTATCCTACTGGTTATGTTTAAACTTTGGTATTTCATCCTTTTGAGTTATAATGACACCCTATTTGATATGATATTTCGTACCTGAGAATATTACATGGATACTGGATTTGAAAAGTGTAAGTGACCTTGATGTTGATTATTACGTGTTGTATGGGCTGGTGTTTAGAAATGGGATAGACATAGTGATTAGGACTTAGGAATTTTGATTATTTAGTTGAGTATACTAGTCTTTCATTTTTATTACTTCTAAAATGACATTTAGTTACATTTCAGTCCATCATTACATTATTCATTTATTATTTATTGGATTTTTCAGTCCGTTGTATTATTTGGATTTTATTATGTATTTAATTTTTTTACATTATTTATAGTTCAATAATATTTATTTATTATTGGATTATTTTTCTATGTTGTAACTGAGTTACTAGTGGGTATATTCTCTCCTGTAATCTTATCACACCATCGCTGCTATTTTCTCGTCTCTAGCATATGGGGAGGTCCACTTGTGCTCTCGTAACCAATCCATTCATGCTGCATTAGGGAGGGTTGAATTAGGGTCTTTAGATTTTTTTATATCCCATCTCAAATCCATAAATATTGGTTTTTTTTTCATATATTAATATTTCGATGGATTGTGATTTATTTGAAAAATTCACCCTCATGGGTTGACAACTCCATGATTAAGGTTGGTGATCCGTAACATGTTTTATAATTTATATCAAATTATATGGATTGTTAAGCAAGCAGGTGCATGTGTGCGTATATGATTTCTCTATAAGATGTATTGGTGAGATTGGGTAGGTTTTAAATGGTGGGATTGAATTGAAGTAGATGATATTCAAATTTTCTAACTTGGTTATTCCAACATTAAGTAGACAAGGGGGCTTTGGGTTAGGGGTTTCTAGTATCATATTTTATGGTTTGTTTTCATATTCTAATTTTATTGATGTTATCTAAGTGTTATTACCTTATCCAATGGGTTTAGGTTATGACCTTCGTCCTTTATGAAAGAGATAAAGAATGTGAGTTTCTATTGTATAGTTAATTGATATTAGTGTGATTTTTTGAGTTATATAATGGGAATACTTTTCAAATTCTTAATTTGTATGATGTAGGATCTTTTTAAGAGAGTCTAGGAAATGATTCGACATGTTATACATTAGTATGATTAGTGTATAACTGTAGAAAGTTTCTCTTAGGAATAGAGTTTTCCCTTAAAGGATTTAGATTTTAATTAGTAATGTGACCATGTAATGTGATTCTTGTGATAATTTTATATGGGAGGCTAGCTATTTCAAAAATTCCATATGATTTATTTCTCACATAGAAGGTTAGACATATTGCCCTCCTGCATGATCTGTTTTCTAAATGAGATGGAAACTACGTTACACCTTACTAAATAATCATATCCTATATAGTAGTTTGGATACGTTACACCTTCCCTATGGTCAATTTCTTATATGGGAGGTTTTTTATGTTATAACTTCCAAATGACCAATTTCATATAATGAAGGCTTCTTATGTTAGTTCTTTATCATGACCAGTTTAATATACATGATATTGGTTATGTAAAGCCTTCCTTAATATTAACTTTTATTTATGGCCATTAATTTATTTACATGGTATTATATGAATCTTCCTATCTATTTTGGCCAAATGAAGTATGTTCTGGATGTGTGTCATCACAGTTCACACATGATGACCTGACTATGATGCGTGTTTTATTATTATTCACTTATTACTTAGTGATTTCAATGAAGTTTATTACTTGATTATTTTAAGTAAACATTTATATTTTACTATTATTTTTCATACTCACACCCTATATGCACACCTTGTTAAATGTCTAAACATTATTTTCTAGGATCTTCCAAAGTGGAAGTCCCATTTTTTAGGTGGCTGAGCATGGTGAGCATGGAATAAAGGTAGTTTTAAGACCATGAATTACATGTGATTCATTTTTCAACTATCTCCACATTATTATTTTTGAATATTATATATCACATTCATTGACCTATACCAATGAGGATTACTATTTTGACAAGATATAAATTATTATGGGTTTATTTTTTCATAAATAAGATGTTATTTTCATGGTTATCATGAATATATGAGTCAACATGGTCCTCCTAATGATTCTATTTTTACTATTTAGTTTATTTTTGATGGTTAGCATGATACAAAGAGTTAAATACCCATAATTTATTGAATTATCCATAATCTATTGTTGATAGAAACTTGTATATGTGGAGGTAAACATGAGGCTATGTAGTTATTTGGTTTAGATATGGTGAAGTTGTGTAGAATGTTATAGTATACTCTAGATCAATCATTAAAATTTAATACTTCAATAATTATTATTTTATAAAAAAATAAACAACAAAATTCATTTATAATAATGTTACCCTATCCATATCCATCTACTTATACACATTATTATGATAATAAAGTGTTCATTTACACAAAATTGTAGTTTACCGGTTTTATATTCACAAAATCTCATTGATTTTTATCATTGAAATAAAACAAAGGGTCTTAATATTTTTGGTTAATATTTATAATATCTCAAAATTTTCATTGATGTGAGATACTGACAAGATGTTTTTATACCCACATTTTTTCAATTAATAACGTAGATGAATTACTAAAAAAAATAAAAAGGTCATTAAATTTAGAGTGTACAATAACCACAAGTTCAAAATCAAAAAATTAAAATTATTACTTCCATATAATTTCAAAAATAAGACTTTGAATTCATGATTTTCCTTAATTTAAACTTTAGGAAAATATATTATTAAATAAAATATTTTAAAATTAAATTCAAATATGTAACTAAATTTTCAAAAGAAAACTAAAAATAGTATGTCTTATCCTTCCATGAATATAAAATAATTCAATATGATTCTACCAATTTCATTATTATTTTAAATATATGTGTGAAAAGAATTATAAAAAACCCTTAAATGATCTGTAAGAAACTCGTGTAAACATATGTAACAGGAGAGGCATTATTTAGGTGTGGTGAATATGAGAACTAACCCAACACATCAAACCAAACAATTATGTGGTTGTGCATATAAAACATATGATATATAATTAAAATCATTTCACACACACAAGAAATGATAGCATATAAATATGAGAAAAATATTTCACTTAATGAAAAACATGATTTTTACAAAGTCCAAAACAAATAGAAGCTCAAAAATCATTCACACCATAAATATAGGTTTTGAGAAATAATATAAAGTAATCAATATATATGAATATAGTAAACTAAACCTCAGTAAACCTGAATATCCATGTGATCAATCAATATATATATATATGATAATCCCTAGTTAAATGAAAATATATGATTTTAATTTGGAAATATGAGTGTTAACTCTATAAATTATATATATAGTGACAAAAAATATGATAAAATAAATAAAAATAAAAATAAATAGGAACAACCATATTTATTGTATAATACATACAAATGAGTTTTTTATTGTTATTTTATCATCCATGTCACTGATTTATTATACATAATCATAATGAGGATAGTTAATCTTTTCAGTGAACCAATAATTGTCACTAATGTGTTTATATATTTTTAAAAATGAATCAAATTTATAAAAATGAGGGGGTGGGTTTCAATTTCCTAGATTTATGGAAAAATATTTCCCAAGGTGGTCCCACTTCACTAAAATTTTCTTCATATCATCCACCACCCATTTGTAACATCCATTTAGACAAAATTCATTCTTGGGTTGTGGGTATATTATATAAGGTTCATGTTGAGGGTTTTCATTATCCATATTACCATAATCTTGGTAGTTTTTGACAAAACCTTTCCGTTCTAGTGAAAAAAATTGTGTTATAAAAAATTAAATGATATTTAAATTCAGTACTAGAATGGTATGATGTATTCCCATTTTAAATTTATTTTCATTTTGAATAAGTATAAAAAAATCAAATTCAATAAAAATTAGTTTTAAATAATTCCCTACTCCATAAAATGATATAACGTAAGGATATTTATTTTTATCATTGATGCAGTCTTTTTATCCAAATTTAAAATTAAAAACTTCTATTAATCCATTTTCGGGTGTGAGAATATTATATAAAACTTGTATTTCTTCATATGTTTTTGGGTGAAAAAATGTGTTCCTCAGTTAGAAAATCATCAATATCATCCACACAATCCAAATATGGGGTTTCCAAGTTTTGTATACCCTCTAATGGTTACAAATCCATAATAGGAAATATTTCAAGAGGTTATAATTTTCGTATTTTCCTTTAGTGATCACCTCTAGCATAGATAATTTAATTTCTAATTTTGAATTCTTACATGAATAATAAAATGGTTCTAATTATCATGATTGTGGAAATGGGTTTATTTAATTATAGGTGTTCCACCCACATTCTTCGTACCCTTATTGGTTAAAGTGTCTTTGTCCCTAATAATTATGAAAAATAATATGAAATATTTGTTGTTTAACACAAGGTTATGGGGATGACTCCTATAACCATTTGTGATTTTTTATATTAACCATGTCATTAATACAAAATAATTTTATTTTCTCTACTTGAATACATATTAAACTAAATATGGAATGGATAAACAATATTACTTCATACTAGAGATATTAACCCTATTATAATTTTTTTCAAATAATCATGGGAAAAATAAAATAATAACTAAATTAATTGTCCTTAATGTTTAACAAATATAAAACACCTATCCCTGGAAATGATGAAAAACCTGATGGATTCCTTACATGTACCAACCAATTTAGAATTTATTGTTTACAATAAACAAACAAACTATATAGCATGAGTATGTAAGGTGTACTACCATGGTGAGTATTGATATTCAATAGGGATATGACTATAAATAAATATTTTAGAGACATCAAATGTGAGAGAAAATTGTGAAAAAAAACATTCTTTAGTTAGTTTTGTTAGAGAATGTTTCTAAACCTGTATTAAAAAATAAGGTGAATTCCAATTTAAATTGTTTTTTAGTATCCTTTTCACTCAAATAAATTCATTTTTTTGAATTATTATCTCATAATACAATGGTATGAAT
This sequence comes from Viscum album, assembly GCA_963277665.1. Taxonomy (NCBI): domain Eukaryota; kingdom Viridiplantae; phylum Streptophyta; class Magnoliopsida; order Santalales; family Viscaceae; genus Viscum; species Viscum album. The sequence goes on along the minus strand of OY728135.1, from coordinate 886,489,637 downwards.
GATTCTTTAGTCTCTGACTCAAATTATAACCCTTGAAAAATATAATCCTTATTCTAATGAAGGGTATGGATTTGGTTTCATGAATTAAACTTCCCTATTAAAAAATTTAGGGACCCAAATGTTCTTGGGAGTTCTTAATTTTTAATCATGTTTGATTTTTATTAATCCAAACACATTGGTGTGGTTATTTAAATGGATAAAAATTTATAATTTAGTCATGACATATTTCGAACAAAAGAATAATTGAAAAACAAATTAAGTAAAATCGTATCGATACTACATCATTTATCAAATATACACCACCACTAATGAAATAAAAATTCCTTAAAACATTAATCTATGGTTTTTTATTAAGAAATAGTTATAAAATTATTGAAAATCTATGTTTTGATTCATATCTGAAAACATTCCATATTCATGGATGATCTGTTCTTGAAAAACCCTCATATCTTCTTTATAGTCCTCCCTTTAATGATATATAATGGGTAGAGTTGAGTCAAGTACCTCTAATGTCTTTTTTTGTATCCCCACTAAGTTATATTCCAAAAACAACCGCAATATGTGTCAATGATCGAGTAAATTTGTTTTTTCAGGTTGATTTTAGCTTCTATAGATAATATTAATGGCATGTTCATGGAATGATACCATGAATTTGGTGTTGGATTGATTTTGGGTATAAAATATCTTGATTTGTTGTGTTGGGACCATTTATATGATTGTTCATTTTTATAGACTATTTTTATATATTCACGACCCTTGAAACATGTGGAACAGTTTGGTAATCATGCATTCATAAATATTTATATATTTTTTCTTTGAAACTACTCTAAATACGAAATTTTTCATAATGAACATTAATATAGGCCCAATAAACCTTGAAAAATTATTTAAAAACATCAAAATAGGTATTATATAGTATTTAAACCAATTTGATCTGAAATATCATTAAATATTACTACTTAAAATCGGTTCATCCATGACATCATCGTCACTGAAATAAAAAAACCATCAAGAATCACACTCCATCTCATTCTCAAAATTATTAATAAAAGTGAAAAACTCAAAATGTATTGTCCCACTAAATGTCACTCATGCTTATATATTTTCTCGTTATCATGTTATAATCTTTAGGATATTTCCATGAGTATTATAACATGGGTTCCAGGATTAGAATGTTAGCCAACTCATAATTAACCTTAATATCATAAGAGAACATGCTCATTAGGTTCTCCCCTACTATCGATCAGTCTGGCCAATGGAATGGAATATAAATTTGTGTCATTCTAAAATTATTAACATATCATTTTTCATAGAAGAGATTTAGATAACTCCAACTTGGTATAAAATTTCACTCTATCTGTAACACCCCAGGTAAATAAATAATAAGACATTTTTATTTTTATCCATATTTGTGAATGAAATATTAATTTGACTTTAAAGGGGATGCTATGCTCAATAGCGTACCCAACACGCAACAACGAGTTTCTTGGGAATCTTACGTTGCACTCTAATAATAAAATAATATTATTTTAAATGGTAGTTAACATGTAGCCGTTGTATTGGCGGGAATGGATAGAAATAACTAAAATATGATTATATATGTTTTTAAATGTTTTTAGATATATCCAATAAAAGATAAAGGCTTAAAATACAGAAAGGATTCAATTTTAGGCGTATATGCCCTAGTTTTCACTAAAGGTTCACTTATCACCTTTTGATGGAGAACTGTCATTAAATATAGTTTTGTTCACTCTTAAACATTCTTTTGGACCAAATAAAACTCTTATTAAGAATCGGGACATCAAAATTTACTTTGTGTAAATTTTTGGTATCTTTTCGATAAAGTTCAATTTTTTTAATGAATAGTGTAAAATGTTGTATTTTAATTCAAAACCACTTTTTAGTCTAATTTATTTATATGATTAGATTATATTTGGAATTGGTTTTAAAGTGAAATTAGAAAATATTTTTACCATTAAATCCAATAGTGGTCGTTGGAATCAATTTCACTTTGAAATCAGACTTAAACTAGTGTCAATATTTTGATACTTATTGTTTCATAAAACACGCTATTTGTCATGACAGCGGGAATTAATTATTAAATTAATTAATGTGACTTATATGTTTTGAATTTTGTAAAACGGACTTCATTTTTGAATTCAGAATATCAAATATAGCTTAGGGTGAATTTTTGGGATTTTTCTAAAAAACTTCAATTTTTGATGAATAGTGAAACCACTAAGTGGTACTTATAAAAACCGATTTTCCGTTTAAATGAAATTTTGCCATAATTGTGTTTTGATTTTTAAAAATCCGACATACATGGTTGTCATTAAGAAGTAAAATGTGATTCAATGAGATTAAAATATTTTTTTTGGTGAATAGTAACTTATTAAGTTTTTAATCGCGATTAGAGGTAATTAGTGTAGTTTAAGGTAAATATAATGTTTTATTAATTTTAAATGAACTTGAAACATGTCCTAAACACATTGGATGTGTAATGGCCGACCAAGACAAGCCATGGGTCAACTTGGGGACCCCATGGAGCCACTTTGGTTGGGAAATGACATAAATAACTTTTTATTTAATGTAAAAGTAAAAATGACACAAACATGATATGTTTTACTAAAACAATTTTTAAGTGGGGTTATAAAAGTCATATTTTTTTATTATAAATAGTAATTGGAAAGATAAAAATATTTCCTACATCACAGTATTTTTTTCATAATTTTAAGACATTAAATAAATTAAATTATTTATGACATAATAATGATGCAGTGATGACATCATTATTTGACGATTTAAATAAAATGGAAAGATAATGTAAAATCTATGAACTACACATGTCCAAAACTTATTGGATGGGTGGATTTCGAACCCTTATCACCTTATCCACGAATTATATCAATGTGTAACCTCTTAAAACCGAAACACATTTTCAAATAAAGTAATATTTCTTTACTTTCCAAAAGTGCCCCTCCTCTCCTCTTATAAAAGGCCCCCACCTCTACCTCATTTAACACACACCTCAAGCCTTTGGCTCGGAAAACCCCTGCCCATTTACTCTCTACACATCCCTCTCCTCATCCTAGAGGATTCCCTTTGGGCAGAATCCTTTCAAAGGAAGCCTTTAGGCTCAAATCAATAGGAGTTACACTTTTAAAGGTAATTCATTCTCTCATGTTCATTTGTTTTATTTTGCTTCTCCAACCCCCTAAACTCTTTTTATTTACTTATTTTGTAACAACACCAGTATATGCAATATACTAGGATGTTGTTATAAGATTTATTCGATCTACACTCTCACACAACTACATCAAATGGTTAAAGAACATACGGTTTCCGTGGATGGTGAAATTCTGCCTCCCGAAACGATGATTGTTCAATACTCATTTAACACCTTCAAAGGTGGCCATTATGATGTAACTATTTTTATATATGATATATAATATGTTTATGTTTTATTTATTCTTCTGTATTTTTCATTTTTGTCTTACCTTTATGGCTTCCATTATGGGTATACGCGATATCTTCATTTAAGGAAGTGCGGACTACCGCCCCCTCAAAGTGATTTGATTCGTTAAATACCATATGTGGGATGTATAAAGGATGGAAATATGATATTATATATGATATTATACTGGAATTATAATATACATTTATATCATTATTATTCCATTCTATAAAATACGAAATAGAAATGAAAGTAGCGTTCATGCGTACGTATGGCTTACCGTCTCCATGAACGGTGCATTTAATTTCTTACCTCTAAATGATTATGTAATGTTATAAATGCATGAATGTACTGGATATATATGACATATATGATATCTACATAATGAATACAATTCTGGATATAATAAACATTTGGCCACACGAAGAACATGTAATTGTAAGAAGTCCACTTTCGACTTAAGAACCAAATATCGGCAAAACAAATATTATTAACTTAAATGATCACATAATGTTTATGACATGGTAATAAGTGGTATAAAAGTAATATGGAACTTGAAAAATGTTCTTAAGGAATTAGAAATTAACTCAAGTTTGTTATTTAGGAGATTAAAGAACGATCGAGTCAAGTCGGACCCGAGGTAAGGGATCCTACTCCTCTCTTTCTTTTTAAGTATACACTTTTATGTCATTCCTTTTAAAGCTCATATTTCTTGTTATTGGGATGATATTTTATATTAAACTTACTGTAATTTTTATGTTCATGTGATGAGAGACCCTATTCTCTCTCATCAATCCATTTTGGAAGTTTTGAGTGGCGCCGTTAGGCTGCCGAATTTTTGTAAGGGATTTTTCATCTCACTTTTATTCTCGTGAGATTTATGCAACATTTGCCACAAATTCCATTGAGTGGTGTATGTACTGCCCATTATTCTACTCTTTGTGTAATATAATTTCGTTTATGAGTATTTACATCAATGATCTATTGTCCTTCTTTCATGGGGTGTATGTTTTGAAAGATACCCAAGTCGGTAAGGGAACCTTTCACCCTCCTCTTTTTTAAGACATATTTTGTTGAGTCTTTTAATTTACATATTGTTATGTTGGGATATGTTCTCATATATCCTTATTGATTTAAATTTTATGTCCAAGTGATGAGATACACTTTTTATCTCTCATCAACTCATTTTGATGTGATGCCGTTAGGCTGTCAAGGGAACTTTTTAACCCAATTTCTATTTCTTTGGGTTCAACATGTAGTCATTGAATATGTCATCCATTGAATATGTGTGAATGAACTTTTATTGTTTTACACTTAATATCCACTTATATTGGGTGTATTTATATTTTTCACACATATTTTTGAGATTGATTTGTCCTTAATTTAAGGATACCTTCTTTATAAGGGACTTCATCACATTTGACATTTCTATTGAGGGTTCATTGTTGTTATGCACCAATTCACTCTTATATGGTGTATATACTGTCCTTTGGAGTATTATATCATGAATCCATTTATTCTCATGATATTATAAAGTTCTGACTAAATGTTATTCCTCAATTATTGTATTCAAGTGTCTCTAATTTTGGTAAAACCCCTTTAACCAAAATATCGTTTTAAATGTTTTAATTATTTGTTCTTATTAATATCCATGTTTTCAAAATTGTTTTAAGGATTTATTTATATGTATATTAATGGTTTAAAATGTTAAAAGCTTCAAGGTGGTATGAGACACTTTGATTTAAAAATCTCTTTATTAAATGTTTTAAATGGTTTTGGAAATGGGTTCTTTTTAAATGGATTCATTATTTCAATATCCTAAAATGTTATATTGTGATTGAAATGTGGAAATGTCATGTTTCCTTTATTCATGTTTATGTGATACGATTATGTTATGGTTCTTGGGCATTGTTATGAAGAACGGGTGGTTCCGTGATAAACTGAGGGCGGGTGAGCCCGATATAGCTCTCCAATGCATTGGGTAACACGAAGGAGTGAAACGTTAAGGTTTCTCCGAAGAGATTTAGGGAATATACTGTGATGGGTATTCCAAACATAACCAAGAGGGTTACTCCCTACGTAAGAATGTTATGAATGCCTCAAGTTACCTTTATGTCTTATGATTTCTATGATTTATTCATGATTTGATGAGGTATGTTAATGTGCCTATGTTTTATGGGTAAAGTATGATTTCATTCTTATGTATATATGAACTCATGTTTCCTTTCCATATTTTTATATCCCTTACTGAGATTTTTATACTCACCCCAAGTTTTTGAAATGTTTTTCACAGGACAAGGGAAAGGTACATGATAAGATGATAGAGTCAAGGATGAGTCAAGAAAGAATCCAAGTTTTATTTTAAATATGTTTCCGTTGTTGGGAAGAATGAATCCTGTCTTTTATGTAACCTCTTTGTTTAAAGGTGGAATGTAATGCAAGTTTCAAGATCTAATTCTCTAAAACTCTAAACCTGAAAAGATCCTCAATGTGTAATCTTGTAATAAATCAATATTAAGTAAGGTTTAAGGCTGGGGCCTTATAGTTGGTATCAAAGGTCGGTTTAGATAACTTTAGAGGTTAGGGTATTCTTTAAGAATAAGTGACAATTACCATAATGGTTAGGATTTCAGAAAGAGTCTTAGTTTTAGATAAAGTGAATGAGTAAGTATATCTTATTGTCTATATTACTCATTAGTACATGATGGTTTTATTGATATAATCACACTGACCTTTTTTGGTTTTAGTAAATGGCTGGATCTAGCAGGCACCAAAGTAACAGTGGATGTGAAGGAAACTGTGACAGTTTTTTGAGCAAGCAACTGAATGATATGGGAGCTTCAATGAGAACTCTTTTGATTATCCTCAACCAACTATCTGGAGTCATGATTGACCACCTAAACCTTGGAGATTTCTCTAAGGCATCATATATGCAAGAAACAAATCTCTACGGAAGTACAGGTAATAATCATAAAGGTAAGTGTGTTCAAAAACCTATGTGTCAAAAATGTGGAAAGAAACACCTAGGAAAATGTTTCAAAGGGACAGAAATATGCTATAGATGTGGAAATTAAGGTCATAAAGCTAGAACCTGCCATGGAAAAAGGAAGCATCCAGTTGACTCGAGGAAAGGGAAAGAAGTTCTTTCAGAGGGATCAATTGAATGTTTTAAATGTGGTGTGCATGGTCATTATTAAAACACATGTCCTATGAAGAAGTTTCGTGAATGGGGTCACCAAGAGCGTACCAATATTCGTTTACCAATACCTAATGCCATTCCGATTGAGGATGAAGAAACTGACAATGACCAATCAAAGGTATGTACTATTTCATGACTATTGTTTTCTTATTTTGGAATATTAGGATATGATTCATGATTTTGTTTGCAGGAAAGAGGTATTTCGGAATAAGTTGGAAAGGAATGGATAATGGATCATGAAGAATGTTGAATGAGTAAGATGTCAACATATAAGGGCTTCAAGATTTAGGGTGAAATTCTTAAGAGTATTAAGTCTCTTTTGATGATGGGGTTACATTAGAAGACTTTTTATATTATGTGTAACCCTGATGTTTAATATAGGAAAATTTTATTCAATTAATAGTTATCTTTTCTTTTGTGGACATAGTTATAAAGAACCATTTGGGTTTATATGATCCTTACTTTTGAGGTAATTATGGGTTACCATATGTTATGATTGAAGTGAAAGGCATGAGATAAAATTGAGGTTAAATTATGTTATGGTTATTTTTGAAGATTTTATCCCTTTTTTGGTAATGATTTGAGAATTATATAGTTTTGTAAAAAGGACAACACGCAGACCGTGTGACAACCCGTCGCGTCGGACAATGTTGCGGGAATCGAACCCACAACCAAAGTGCGACTGGTATTTATCGCCTACCACTAGACTACGTGAAGTCCCTGGTTAGTTTGACTGATTCTTTTTAGTTATATGATTTTATGAATTAAGAGTAAGTTGATTTTGGAGGATATGTGATTAGGACAATTACTTTTCAATATGAGACTTTAGGAGCAACTGATATTGTTTGGAGATAAATGTTACGATTTAACTTGGAAGACTATGTGACTAAATCCTTCAAATATTTGGGTTTCAATCTTATATTGGTTTACTTTGAAGAATTTTATGGACAAATTGTTTATCGGATGCTCCTCGTTGAACTTTGGGTTTTGTTGGACAAATTTTGGAGATTAAGAATAGATTTTCTTTTTATAAGGGGTTATCCTTTTCTGGATTATCTGATCTTGTACTAACCTTTTTGGTTTTGGTTTGGTTAAAGCCTAAATACATGGGATGTATATAGTTCTCTTTTGGGGATTAGGTGATTCTCTAGAAGTTGATTATAGTACTCTTAATGTGAACAAGTCTTCCTAAATACTCGTCTTTTGGAGAAAATATGAGTTTGTGTAAGGAATCTAATAAAAGTTGAAAGTCAACATGATAAGTGATTATGTTTCCTTATGAATAATTTCCTCAATAAAGAGTAACTTAAAACAAAAATTTTGTCTATTAACTTTTCCAACTGGGGAAACAAATACCGTTTAACCCATCACAAGTTTGTGATTTTCTTGTGGTTAACTTTCTCCTAAACATGTTTTCTATCACTCTCCATCAGAACATGACCCTTTGTTTTTTCCTCCATGTCCATATTTTCATACTTGGAATCCTAGTATGGGTTAACTCGGGTGACCTTTGTACTTATCTTTCTTTATTTTAAAGTGATTGTTTTACCGACTCTTTTTCCGATGTGGGACTTTCAAAGATGTTTCCAAGCGCAATTTTAAAATTGCGAGGATGCAATTCCCAAAATGGGGGAAGGATGTAACACCCCAGGTAAATAAATAATATGACATTTTTATTTTTATCCATATTTGTGAATGAAATATTAATTTAACTTTAAAGGGGATGCTATGCTCAATAGCGTACCCAACACGCAACAATGAGTTTCTTGGGAATCTTACGTTGCACTCTAATAATAAAATAATATTATTTTAAATGGTAGTTAACATGTAGCCGTTGTATTGGCGGGAATGGATAGAAATAACTAAAATATGATTATATATGTTTTTAAATGTTTTTAGATATATCCAATAAAAGATAAAGTCTTAAAATACAGAAAGAATTCAATTTTAGGTGTATATGCCCTAGTTTTCACTAAAGGTTCACTTATCACCTTTTGATGGAGAACCATCATTAAATATAGTTTTGTTCACTCTTAAACATTCTTTTGGACTAAATAAAACTCTTATTAAGAATCGGGACATCAAAATTTACTTTGTGTAAATTTTTGGTATCTTTCCGATAAAGTTCATTTTTTTTAATGAATAGTGTAAAATGTTGTATTTTAATTCAAAACCACTTTTTAATCTAATTTATTTATATGATTAGATTATATTTTGAATTGGTTTTAAAGTGAAATTAGAAAATATTTTTACCATTAAATCCAATAGTGGTCGTTGGAATCAATTTCACTTTGAAATCAGACTTAAACTAGTGTCAATCTTTTGATACTTATTGTTTCATAAAACACGCTATTTGTCATGACAGCGGGAATTAATTATTAAATTAATTAATGTGACTTATATGTTTTGAATTTTGTAAAACGGACTTCATTTTTGAATTCAGAATATCAAATATAGCTTAGGGTGAATTTTTGGGATTTTTCTGAAAAACTTCAATTTTTGATGAATAGTGAAACCACTAAGTGGTACTTATAAAAACTGATTTTCCGTTTAAATGAAATTTTTCCATCATTGTGTTTTGATTTTCAAAAATCCGACATAAATGGTTGTAATTAAGAAGTAAAATGTGGTTCAATGAGATTAAAATAATTTTTTTGGTGAATAGTAACTTATTAAGTTTTTAATCGCGATTAGAGGTAATTAGTGTAGTTTAAGGTAAATATATTGTTTTAATAATATGAAATGAACTTGAAACATGTCCTAACCTCATTGGATGTGTAATGGCCGACCACAACAAGCCATGGGTCAACTTGGGGACCCCATGGAGCCACTTTGGTTGGGAAATGACATAAATAACTTTTTATTTAATGTAAAAGTAAAAATGACACAAACATGATATGTTTTACTAAAACAATTTTTAAGTGGGGTTATACAAGTCATATTTTTTTATTATAAATAGTCATTAGAAAGATAAAAATATTTCCTACATCATAGTATTTTTTTCATAATTTTTAGACATTAAATAAATTAAATTATTTATGACATAATAATGATGCAGCGATGACATCATTATTTGACGATTTAAATAAAATGGAAAGATAATGTAAAATCTATGAACTACACATGTCCAAAACTTATTGGATGGGTGGCTTTAGAACCCTTATCACCTTATCCACGAATTATATCAATGTGTAACCTCTTAAAACCGAAACACATTATCAAATAAAGTAATATTGCTTTACTTTCCAAAAGTGCCCCTCCTCTCCTCTTATAAAAGGCCCCCACCTCTACCTCATTTAACACACTCCTAAAGCCTTTGGATCGGCCAAACCCTGACCATTTACTCTCTCCACATCCCTATCATCATTCTAGAGGATTCCATTTGGGCAGAATCATTTCAAAAGAAGCCTTTAGGCTCAAATCAAAAGGAGTTACACTTTTAAAGGTAATTCATTCTCTCATGTTCATTTGTTTTATTTTGCTTCTCCAACCCCCTAAACTCTTTTTATTTACTTCTTTTGTAACAACAACAGTATCTTAAATATACTAGGATGTTTTTATAAGATTTATTCTAGCTACACTCTCACACAACTACATCAAATGGTTAAAGAACATACAGTTTCCGTGGATGGTGAAATTCTGCCTCCCGAAACGATGATTGTTCAATACTCATTTAACACCTTCAAAGGTGGCCATTATGATGTCACTATTTTTATATATGATATATAATATGTTTATTTTTTATTTATGCTTCTGTATTTTTCATTTTTGTCTTACCTTTATGGCTTCCATTATGGGTATACGCGATATCTTCATTTAAGGAAGTGCGGACTACCGCCCCCTCAAAGTGATTTGATTCGTTAAATACCATATGTGGGATGTATAAAGGATGGAAATATGATATTATATATGATATTATACTGGAATTATAATATACATTTATATCATTATTATTCCATTCTATAAAATACGAAATAGAAATGAAAGTAGCGTTCATGCGTACGTACGGCTTACCGTCTCCATGAACGGTGCATTTCATTTCTTACCTCTAAATGATTATGTAATGTTATAAATGCATGAATGTACTGGATATATATGAAATATATGATATATACATAATGAATACAATTCTGGATATAATAAACATTTGGCCACACAAACAACATGTAATTGTAAGAAGTCCACTTTCGACTTAAGAACCAAATATCGGCAAAACAAATATTATTAACTTAAATGATTACATAATGTTTATGACATGGTAATAAGTGGTATAAAAGTAATAATGAACTTGAAAAATGTTCTTAAGGAATTAGAAATTAACTCAAGTTTATTATTCAGGAGATTAAAGAACGATCGAGTCAAGTCGGACCCGAGGTAAGGGATCCTACTCCTCTCTTTCTTTTTAAGTATACACTTTTATGTCATTCCTTTTAAAGCTCATATTTCTTGTTATTGGGATGATATTTTATATTACACTTACTGTAATTTTATGTTCATGTGATGAGAGACCCTATTCTCTCTCATCAATCCATTTTGGAAGTTTTGAGTGGCGTCGTTAGGCTGCCGAATTTTCGTAAGGGATTTTTCATCTCACTTTTATTCTCGTGAGATTTATGCTACATTTGCCACAAATTCCATTGAGTGGTGTATGTACTGCCCATTATTCTACTCTTTGTGTAATATAATTTCGTTTATGAGTATATACATCAATGAACTATTGTCCTTCTTTCATGGGGTGTATGTTTTGAAAGATACCCAAGTCGGTAAGGGAACCTTTCACCCTCCTCTTTTTTAAAAGACTTATTTTGTTGAGTCTTTTAATTTACATATTGTTATGTTGGGATATGTTATCATATATCCTTATTGATTTAAATTTTATGTCCAAGTGATGAGATACACTTTTTATCTCTCATCAACTCATTTTGATGTGATGCCGTTAGGCTGTCAAGGGAACTTTTTAACCCAATTTCTATTTCTTTGGGTTCAACATGTAGTCATTGAATATGCGATCCATTGAATATGTGTGAATGACCATTTATTGTTTTACACTTAATATCCACTTATATTGGGTGTATTTATATTTGTCACACATATTTTTTAGATTGATTTGTCCTTAATTTAAGGATACCTTCTTTATAAGGGATTTCATCACATTTGACATTTCTATTGAGGGTTCATTGTTGTTATGCACTAATTCACTCTTATATGGTGTATATACTGTCCTTTGGAGTATTATATCATGAATCTATTTATTCTCATGATATTATAAATTTCTGACTAAATGTTATTCCTCAATTATTGTATTCAAGTGTCTCTAATTTTGGTAAAACCCCTTTAACCAAAATATCGTTTTAAATGTTTTAATTATTTGTTCTTATTAATATCCATGTTTTCAAAATGGTTTTAAGGATTTATTTATATGGATATTAATGGTTTAAAATGTTAAAAGCTTCAAGGTGGTATGGGACACTTTGATTTAAAAATCTCTTTATTAAATGTTTTAAATGGTTTTGGAAATGGTTTCTTTTTAAATGGATTCATTATTTCAATATCCTAAAATTTTATATTGTGATTGAAATGTGGAAATGTCATGTTTCCTTTATTTATGTTTATGTGATATGATTATGTTATGGTTTTTGGGCATTGTTATGAAGAACGGGTGGTTCCGTGATAAACTAAGGGCGGGTGAGCCCGATATAGCTCTCCAATGCATTGGGTAACGCGAAGGAGTGAAACGTTAAGGTTTCTCCGAAGAGATTTAGGGAATATACTGTGATGGGTATTCCAAACATAACCAAGAGGGTTACTCCCTACGTAAGAATGTTATGAATGCCTCAAGTTACCTTTATGTCTTATGATTTCTATGATTTATTCATGATTTGATGAGGTATGTTAAAGTGACTATGTTTTATGGGTAAAGTATGATTTCATTCTTATGTATATATGAACTCATGTTTCCTTTCGATATTTTTATATCCCTTTCTGAGCTTTTTATGCTCACCCCAAGTTTTTGAAATGTTTTTCACAGGACAAGGGAAAGGTACATGATAAGATGATAGAGTCAAGGATGTGTCAAGAAAGAATCCAAGTTTTATTTTAAATATGTTTCCGTTGTTGGGAAGAATGAATCCTGTCTTTTATGTAACCTCTTTGTTTAAAGGTGGAATGTAATGCAAGTTTCAAGATCTAATTCTATAAAACTCTAAACCTGAAAAGATCCTCAATGTGTAATCTTGTAATAAATCAAGATTAAGTAAGGTTTAAGGCTGGGTCCTTATACTATCACACTATGAACCTATGTCAAGAATGAGAATTATATGTGTCCCATATATATTATTATATTATCACATCATAATTATTAATTCTATTCACCAAATCAAATCATGTTTTACAACTCAAAAATTTATAAATCTTATTTCTCATCGTGTACCATTGAATGAAGGATCCTTGTCTAGTGAACATAATTAAGGTTCTTCACAATTTTTTAGTATTAATAAAGTCTTTAAAAACATTATTTCACTTTAAAAATCCAATTAAAATAGAATGTAATAATTATACTTATGATGCAGGTTCTCAGTGATTGACCTTGTCATGTTATAATTATCATAAGAACCACTAGACTACCTATACATATATTTTTGTCAGAAATATTTTTTGGAGAATATTTATTTTAGAAGTTTAAATGACTTAATAGAAGATACAGATGTAATCTACCTAGGATAATGAACTAAAGGTAACCTATAATTTTATCAGTCTATTAAATTTGACTTCTAAATATCTAAACCACAAAGACTGTATTAAAATAATCAGAAATGGAATTTAAATAAATAAAATAATAGTGATCTAAATTGAAAAATTATTAAAATGATCATGTATGTTGAACACATTCATAATATTTTTATAATAAGAATATAAAAATATAATCAAACCGAACAATTTATAGAAATATAATTGGTTTTTGTGTGTGTTTGTATGAATATATATATATATTAATATATATTTTACTTACTCAAAAATGAGAAGGGGTGATCATATGTTCTTCCCAGAGGGATTAATATAATTATCTTTATATATATATATAATTTCATTCTTATATTTTTAGAAATAAGATAAGATCTATCTTAGTCATGCACTATTTCATTTGTAGATATATGGAGGGATTTGAGGAGGAGATTTTCTAATATTTCAACTTTATGTATATATCAAATTGCGACTTCATAAATTAAATTCTGTTCAATCATTTTTTGGAGCTTGAGGTGAAGAGTTTTCTTGGTTGAAATGAGATTCATGGTGAGGTAGAATGAGGTGTTAGAATGTAGCATGGAGGAAAATACATGATATTTTTCTTCACCAAATTTTGATGTAGAGGAATATAGAGTTTCATTTTAATTTTGATTTTATATTAAATAATTTCAGACAAATCGTACATGAGATAGTCACATTATAAAGTTATGTATTACTCCATGCTCATGATTATAGATTTTCTATTCCGAGAGAGGAAGGTCTGGGATTGATCTATGATTTATAGAGGTTTGATCATTGTATAATTTTGGTGATCATTTATCTCTGAGATTAATTTTTTATATCAAAACTTAATGGCATTGACCCTAATAATTCAGGTGGATTCCACCATGATGCTCATATCTTATTAGTGTATCCTCCTGATACCCATTTTTAGGTCTTGATTAAATTACCTAAAGTGTTAATTATTACTATGTTGTGGGTATAAAATTCATTAAATTTAATTCACCTTCTTTAAAACCCTAGGTGTACTTTTCATTAGTTTTAAATTTTCTATGAAATATTTTTTTTGTATTTTTGATCCTTGAATTGTTGTGATCAACCCCATTTTTTCAATGGTTCATTTTTATCACTTCCTATCTATTCACGTCCTATTTTTTCATTTTTATTCTATTATTGATTTTTGATCTGTCCCTAGTAGTGGATACAAATTTGGTTTTATGATTTTATGGTAAATTTATTGATGGATATTTATGTTTCATAGTTAGTTGATGGTTCCTTTCAATGACGTAGTGGAGTTTGATCACCATTCAACTTCTCTTTATTTTGAAGTTGTTGTTAAATCTTCATTTCATGGAAAGGGATTTGAAATCACTAATATTGTTTTTATTAATAATATAAATATCATTGTTTTTTCCTCATAAAAATGGTTAGGATTAACCAAATAAATATATTAACTCAATTTATAGATCATAAATGGGAGTTGTGATTCACATATACTTTATATGTTCCCCATGAGTTTTTAATGTTATTTCTTAGGATAATTAATATAATTACTAATTTGATTTTATTTTTAGTTATTGATATGTCTCTTTATGTTCATAATGAGTTAATAACCTATAGATTGAGATGAAATGTTTATATTATAATTTCAAATCTATTATGTATAATGTTAAGGATAAGTTAACCAGTTATATAATGATCTATAATTCCATTTTGTGATAGTTTTCTCTTATAAATATTTTTATTGATACTTATAATCATTTTTATTTTTATCCTTTAGATGGTTGTAGAAGTTTTTAATGGTCATTATTTCTTTTATTGAATGTGGGGTGATGATATGTTATTTTTTATAGTAGTGGATTAATTTGTTCGATATTAGAATTAAGTAGAAGTTATTATGAGAAAGGTAGAATTTTTGTTATGGAAATTGGTACGATACATTTTTTATTGATGTAGTGGATGTGATAGATGTTGGCATGTGGTTGTTTCATAGTATCTCATAAATATAGAATAATGAAAAAATAATTAAATTAGTTAAATGGTTGTTTCAAAGTTAGAAGGCTTATGACAAGTAAAAGTGATAGAATAAAATAATGATGGAATGTAATTGATATGTTGTGAATCAATATATTTCTATAATTGATAATTTTTAAGTGATAGAAAATGGAGATAAATTAATATTAAACAAATTAAAATAATATTAAGTGGAAATGGTTGTATAATATTATAATGGTTAAAATTAAAATGTGACAATGAATGTAATAGGGATAGTTAATTCTATAGTGGTAAATGAATATAAAATTGTAAAAATTATATAGATATTAAATGAAATAAGGATTCTTTATGGGGAAGTAGTGGTGATGTGGTGATGGGGGTTTTGGTTGATTAATGATTAGCGGCGGTATTGATAATGAATTGTAAAGAAGATGGTCATGGAATAAGTTCCTAATGTTAGACAGTAGAACTATATATTTAGATGGTGTGATATTATACATTCACTATAGTCTTATAATTTATCGTGTGCCACCACCAAAGTTAGGTACCATGATCAACTCCTTTTTGAGGTTTTGGGTTTCGAGTGTCTCGATAAGGATTTGGGATAGAGTTGATATGTATAATTTACATCTCCATTTTCCTGATAATCTCTTACAAACATAGTACAAGCTATTATGGATTGAGGTTATATTGGTAAGGATGTGGGTGCATGATGGGTGCATAAATGGATAGAGGATGGAATGAGGTAGACGACCAAGATTTCTTACTCTACCATGATAGGGATGTTTTATCTAGACGCAATAGTGATGTGGCAATAGTATGAGAAATTTGGATGCTGCTTATGTTATGTGCTTATGAAGCCTTTGTAATGCCTCAATGTTTTTATGAAATATTTCTCTTTAAAATAATTTAATTTTTTTGATATCTGGAGTTACACCCAAAAATGAGTGTTCATGAACCCATAAAATTATTAAAATTTTATGTTTCTCTTATCACCGAGTTATTGGATTAAAGGGTATAAATAGTAATAACTATCTTCTGGAAAATATATAGTTTACACTTTATTAAATTAATTAATTAGTTGTCACGTGGTTACAATTAAAAACGAAATTAGTTAAAAAGTAATAGTTGTTTTTAGGAAAAATTAATTTTATGCACCCAATGGATTATATATATATAAATTATGAAAAACCATATTAGTGAATGGTTTTAATGATAGGTATATATTATTTACTTGATAAAATGTATTAAACATTAAAAAAAAAATACTTTTCTAGTTATAGAATATGAATAAATATAGTTTTATGCTTCAAAATGTATATTTTTTAAAAAGTAATTTTTTGAAACATTTTCATAATTATTTTATAATTATCATATTCTATTTTTAGGTATTTAATTATAATTTTTTTATTTATAACAATCAGGTTTTAATTTGTTAAATAGACCCCTTTTATTTTTGTTATGTATGAATAATAACTCTGGTAAAATTCAGATCCTTGGTTGGGGGTAAATTAGCTTAATGTAGATTTAAAATAAGCGATAAGGCCATACTTTTTCACCAAAATTATTATTGGATAAAAGGAATTTGACCCTTTTTACCTTAGTGTAGATTTTGATGAATTTAATGGACACTTTCCAGGAAAATGACTTAAATATTATTTAAATAATTGAAAATTACAAAATTTCACTCTCTTAGTTTTAAATATAAATTTCTTGTTGACATAAGAAAAAACATGTTATGAATTAATAATCAATATAATTGTGTGCCAAATTAAATTATATTCATGACCGTAATGTATTTATAATTTTTAGGTATTACATAATTACCATAAATTCTTACATAATTTCAAAATAATATTTATTCAATTAATGAAATAATAAAATAAATGATTTTGAAAATATTAAAAGAGATATAATTTGATTATATTATAGTGTTAAATTAATTTTATTTTTTTATCTAAAATATTAGTGTTATTTTAAATGATTTTATTTGAATTAAAACTTTGTATGTATGAATATAAATCAATAAAATTAATAATATAAAAATTGATAATAATCATTACTTGAAAAAATGATATTTTATTAAATAATTTAAAAATCATTAAATATTTAAATAAAGAAATATAGTTATTATATGTTTCAAAATTTCATAAATTTTCCATTTACGGTCCAATTTTCATCTTATAATTAAAGAACTACAACCCTTTAATATTAAAAAAAATATTACCATAGTTAAAAATTTATGATGAAGGGTTAATTAAAATGTTAAGGTTTTAAATTACACCAAAACTAGTATAAACCCAATAATATTATGTTATTACAACCCTATCCTACCTTATATTTGAATATGTGTCTATTTGGAGGTATTTTTCATGGGAATTAATTTATTTTTATTTAACCATTTGAGGATGTTCGAAAATTCCCCTCACATCAACTATAAAAAAGAACCTACACCCTCAATTATTTACCCCATGTTGAGAAATATAAAATTAAAAAACTCTTGAAATTCTCTTAATATATTTTTAACACATTCTAGAAGTTCTGGTCTTCCCAAAAAGCCAACCCTAGATCACTTTATAGGTGATCTAAAGAAGTTGTTCCAAAGAAGATGTTATCGACATTCCCAATACCTTTGTTTTCTACTCATAGTTACCTCCTATAAACATATGTAATTTTTCATCAAATAAAAATTCCATATCCCCAAAATTCATAAATTTTCTTATTATTATGAAACCTCCATTATACACCATCATGCTCATCAGATGAGATGTTAAATTATCGCTTGTGTGTATGTACGACTCACTATCTCCATGTAGCTATACAATTAGTTTTTCATTACCATATTTTATGGATGGGTATTATGATGAGTTTATTATTTAAATATGATATTTATTACATAAATATATGTCTATAAATGTAATATCTAATTTACCTATTCACTATCCAATCACTTGTGAATCATTAATGTCGTTTGTGCATACCTATAGACTACTACCTTTAAAAAGAAATGCAACTCATTTTTCATTTATATTACACTAGGATGGTGATGATGAAGAATTTTATGAATATATATTATATATATGATATGATAATATTCATATAAAATTGAATTAATATTTATTTTTCTTTCTTTCCATCCATTAAAAAAGGAAATCAATGTTCATGCGTTTATACGACCTACCGTCTCTATGAATGGTGTAATTCATTTTTTATCTAAATTTTATGTATTTATATAAATTTTTATATAATTATTATATGTTATATTTGAAATATGATTAGTATTATAGATATTATTGAACCAAGATAAATTTACAAGGACTATAACTACTGAACATAAATACTCATGACAAGAAAAACAATTAACATCGAGAAATGACAATTTTAAATAGGAAATATTAATTGAAGGGGGAGTTGAAAAATTATAAATGAATCATTTATGAAATTATAAATTTGAAAATTAAACTATTATATATATATTATTATTTTGAATTTATTATATTAGAGGCTAGATTACATTTGATGAAAGGTGAACTCAAGGTAATGGATTTTATGTTATAGTCTGATTATTTATTGATATACTTAATGATTAATTAATGATAATTAAATATTATGATAAACTCTAAAAATATTCATGAATTTTTATCCTCTTTTTATTTCATGAAAATATATGTGTTTCTGTCATTTTCATCATTATTTTTATACAATAAACCCATAATATTTTTTAATTAAAATCAACTTCATTTCTCTCTTCAGTTGAAAAAAACTTTTTTATCCATATCCATGTTCTATAAAAAAATATTAAATATGTTTTTTTTAATATTTACTAATATTTTTTAAATTTATATTTTCATATTTTTTAATTTATACAAAATAGTTTAAAAGGAATCTTTTGGGTTCACCTTCTAATTGAGGTACTTTGTGTTTTTTTCCAACAAAAATATGGAAGTAAATTTGTTAACTTATATAGCATGAATGGATTTTCCCACCATCATTACTAATGTTTTCATTGAATATTCTTTTACATGTTTACATTGTTACTTTCAAAGTAATTTATTTTTTTATATTTATTTTGTTTCTTAAATTATTAATTTTTGAATGAAGGTGTTATTTTTTCCATAATGTTTTAAGATTATTTTAATTGTATTTATATTCACCAAAGAAATAAAACATTGATTCCAATAATCATTTACTAGAGATATGATACAATTATACTATACTTATTTTTTAATAAATAGTTTATGTTTATGATGACATCATTTTTATGAAACTTTTTTTCTTCCATGGGTTATGCTATGACAAAATTATGAAATTTTTATAAAACCCATTTCTTTTCCATCGGTTATTCTATCATAAAATTTTTATGAAGACCATTTCTTTTTATGGGTTTGGATTTGATGAATTACTTATGATCTTGTGATAGAAATATGTATGATTTTATCTATGTGTTGGGTTAGATCTATATATAACTCAAATTCATTGGGAAAATATAGAGATCTCATTAGATAGGAAGTACTGGAATGATAAGTCAACCCAGTTCAACAAAGGGATATGTCCACTATAATAGTCTTGGATGTGATCCTTAAAAACTATGTTGGTTTGGGGAGTGAAACCATTATCGTATGGTAACCTTGGAAATGATCCTTGACTACTAAGGAAATAAATTCCTTTGATTATGTGTATGTAACAAATTGATATCTTATACTATTTTAAGCTATAATGGATCATGTTATTTTATTCCCTTACGATTCATGTATTATGAGATACTAATATTTATTCCATGACATAAGATTATGATCTTTAATATGATAGGTATGGTTTTCAATTGTTAATATCATGTTTTTATACCCTTATGATAATGTTATTGTTATGATATCCTTGATATCTCCCTTGTTTACCCTTAATAAGAATTATATACATCCCTTTTTTTATGCTTCCTTTCCCATGTTATGAAGACAAGTATTAAGTATGATGTATTTAAAAAGAATTCTAGTTATGAAGGAAAAATTGGGAGATGATGAAAATGTTTTATGAAATATTTGTTTATGTTTCTATGATTGTAATGATACTAGACTTAAATGATTCAAGAATGGATCAGAATGTAAGGCAATGAATATTCTTATATGAAGATTTTATATCTATATATGAATAGTATGGGACTATATAGTTGGTATCCGATCAAGGATAAACTAATGTTTGGAAACTAAGATGGGAAAACATTAGTATAAATCCTATGGATTGGTCTATGTATAAGATAGAACTCGAATGATTTGAAAATGTTTTAGTTTAATAATTATATTTCAGGGAATAATTATTCATTATTTAGATATCATATAAATGATTTTTCATGATTATGTGGTTTCCCACCATGATTATTGTTTCTCACAGATGTATTTTTTTAGTGAATGGGTAGAACATAAAGGATTCATGTTAATTATAAATATGACAGATGATGATATGATTTCCTCCAGAGAAACTAAACGTTATGGGAGACGTAATTAAGAACCATGCAGATATACCAACATAAAAATCTAAATCAAGTAATCAGGTTGTGCTTTGAAATTAGAAAATGAAAGCCCAACATTTTATTAATTCCTTCATGTGGTAACTTCAACCTTATTTTAGCGAGTGGAGTGATCAAATAGTCACTAAAGAAATGACTAGTACCATTGAAATTTGTTTTCCATACTTTAGTGTTCCAAATAAGATAATTTTTTCTCACTGTTAATCATTTGGAAGGAAAAGTATATCGGTGGTGGAATATTATCAAGAACATGAAAGAATAAAAAGAAATTTAATATATGGAGCATGATGAATTTAAAATATTATTTTTCTACCATTACTTTCCTCATATTCTTCACACTAAAATGAGGAATGTATTATTGAAATTTCTATAAAATGATGATGAACACATTAGAAACTATGAAATAAATTTAAAATGCTTCCAATGTATGCTTCTGGTATTATCATCCTACCCAAAAGAAAGGTTGACCAATTATTAAATGTATTAAAAACCAAGTCTCTAAAGTGTGTTAGCCATAAGGTAATTTAATTTCAATACGGAAATTGTTCAATGTTTTCTCAAGGAGGAGATAGAGATTAATGTAACCCATCTATCTCAAGATATTAATAGTAAATGAAAAGTGAAATTCAAAGGTTATTCTATACCCAATTTAGAAAATATGGAAATAATTTCATTATGATTAACGTGTTAAAAGATACAATGGGAAAAGTGTCTTAAAATAACTGATAAATATTTCATGTTTGGAAAGGTAATTCATCAGTCAATCGAATGAAAAATTAATTTGAAGAAGTTAGCTAATTATGCGAATAGAGAAAAATTTATATAGATTTCACCACCCATGATGTAGTGTTTAAAATTCAAGGAGTGTGGTCCTTATTCTAACCAATTACAAAATTTGAAGTCTAATGATGATGATCAACATGAATAACCTCTTAATTCCATAGTAAAAGGAAAATCTCATGTGATTGCTCTTTGTAATGAGTGGTATAGTAATAATGTGTTGAACTGTATAGTTACCATACACTCTATAATAGCTAATGTATTATTTTATTCTAGATTTACTTAGTCTTTTATATCTAAATAATTTTTAAGGGTATAATAGTATTACTAAAAAATTCACATGTTGTGTTAGTAGAAAAAACCCCATATGATACAATGATTACATCACATTTCTATTATTCTTCTCTGTTTTATTTTTTCGAGAATGTGTTTCTTATAAATATTTTGATTCTTCTTATAGAGGAATTTTATGTAATCTTAGGCATGGATTTGATTTCTTTACTTGAATACAACAAATATTATAATGGAAGGGGAGTTACCAATGATATTTCAAACCAACATAGGTTCCTGTATGACTGTGATGGAAAATATAACTTCCAATGGAAATTATATACATCATATTGGTCATGATTTCAATTCAAATCAGATATTTATCTAATATGGTTAGGTAGAAAATCATCATCTAGTATATTAAAATTGTATAAGAGCTTATTGATGGATTTTTATAATAGATTCTAGTCTTCCATTGAATCATGAAGTTATGTTTTCAATTGAACTCATACCTCATGGTTCATATATTTTCCAAACTATATATAGAGTGACCATGACTCGGTTTTTAGAATTGAAGAAGAAAAACTAGGAGAATAATGACCAGGGATTTAGTTGGCCAATTTCGTCCCGGGGTGTGGACCGATTTTGTTTTTTTTAAAGAAAGCTGAACCAATTGAACTCTGTTGAGATTTATAGAGAACATAAAAATATCACTATCTAGAACCTGTATTTTGTAACCCATATTGGTGACTTTTTTTATCAACTGAGTGGATATAAAAACATTTCTCCGATTGAGATTCATTCTGGATATCATTCATTGAGGTTTAATAAGAAGGATATACCTAAGAAAATATTTCATACATGGGATAAATACTATGAAGACAAAGTGATGCCATTTGGTCTTGTTGATTCCCCTGATATATTTCTTTAATTTGATGAATAATGTTTTAGAGATTACATTAATCAATTTGTGGTAATCTTTATAAAATTTTTTCTTATTTATTCGAAGGGTAGGAAGAACATAAAGATCATTTTAGAATTGTACAAAAGACTATAAAGTAGAGGATTCATTAATAAAATGTAACCAAGTGTGAGTTTTGAATTTATAATGTATCAATATTTGATAATATAATGTCAAGTGAAGGTATTTCAATATACCCACAATGATATAAGCTACTGAACATTGGCCCAGAACATCCATTTTGATTCAGATCTGTATTTTTTGTATTTTGGATGGAAATTATCAGATTTGTTTGTATGATATTTTATAACTATCAATTCCACTCACCGTGTTAACTTGGAAGTGCACTAAGTGAATATGTAAAGATTAATATGAGGAATGTTTCAAGGAAGAAAGGAAAATTAAAATTAGTACACCTAGTGTTACACTACCTAGTAGTTGATAAGGGTTTTTAATCTCTAATGATGCATCAAATAAGGGTTTCATATACATCCTCATGAAGAACCATTTGGATATAGCTTAGGAAATATGAAAATTGATCTTCCATGAGAAAAATTACCCAACTCCTAATTTTGAGTTAGATTTTTTTTAAAATAAAATTTATTATATGGTGGCATTATCTCTATGGAAAATGTGTGACATATATACTAATCACAGTAGTTTAATGTATGTTTTCTTTCAAAAAGTGATGAAAATGCACCAAAGAAATTGGTTAGATATGACTACTCAATATATAACCACTCTGGGAAAGTGAACTTGCTAGTAGATATTATTATTATAAAGGATCATGCAATATTATCTTGGATTATGATCACAATAGATTAAATATTTATGAGTTTTTGAAGCTAGTATATTGATATCATGAAATAAGGGGGGAATCATATCTTTTTTAAATGAGTGTTCAACTATTTATCTAATTGAAGACTATAAAGGTATATAAGGAAGATGTAGAGTAGAAAAAGATTGTGAGAAACATTCTTTAGATCAACATTGATTGTGATGGACTGATATGATTTAGGAACTTTGTATATGTCACTTTAGTACCATATTTGAATATGGAGATAATGGATGAAGCCCATAGTTCTTGATTGATTATTCATCAGGGATGTATGAAATTGTATAGAGATTTGAAATATTTTTTTGGTGGGATGGTATGAAGAGATATATTAAAAAGTGTGTTTCTAGGTTATTGGTATTTCAACAAGTTAAGGTTGAGAGAAAGAAGACCAATGGGATGTTACAACCATTACACATTATCTAATGGTAATAGGAAAATATTACATTGGATTTTTTCATCCATTTTCCTAAAACATATAAATGAAATAGTCATAGCACCCCACTACATTATAATTTATTCAAGAAAATATAATCTTTTCAATATTTTTCATTACATGCAACAACAAGTTTATCTTACATTACATGAAACAATAATTTTATTTTGGGTTACACCCAATATTGAGTTTGAAGGAAACATGGAATACAATTAAAAAATTATTATTTAATATTATATTTATCACATAGCCAATGGAATAAAAGGGATAAATAAGATTAAATAAATTAATAAAATACATGGTTTACACATGAATAGAATATTAATACTTCAACCACCAATTTATTATAAATTAAAATAAAAACTATTTGAAAATATAGAAAATATTTTTTTGGGGAAAACAGTTGTTATGGACACAAACATGATTTAACACAATATGTTTAAAAAATAACTTTTAAATAATCATTTAAATGAAATTTACATATTATATATTTAATAAAAAAATTAACTTTATTTTTATGTGATTTCTGGACAATATATTAGACTAAATTCAATTTTATAATTTAAAACTTCATTTTCATAAAATGTAGTGTTGTCGCCTTTTGAACACTTATTTTTTAAAAACAAATATGTCAATTTTATAAAATTTATTTGTATAATTCAAACTCAAGTTTAGAAATATAAAATTTTAAATTATTTTATGGTTAATTTTTGATAATTGTAAGAAAATTTATATTTTTTGATTAATAGTGAAAAAGACATGTTTCTGTTAAGAACAAATATTTCTATTAAAAAATTAAAAAATAATAAAACTTTTATTGTATGGTTTTAAAAGTAAATGAGTTCCATTTTATATCTATTATTCCAATTTAGGTCATTAGAATCAATTTAATATTGAATATTTATATAAAAACATTTTAAACTTTCGAATATTTTCTCTTTGGAAAACTTCTTTTTCACATCGCGTGTAGGATTAATTTTAAATTAAAATTTTCTAATTATATGAATGGAATTTTGAAAAAAAGATTCAAAATTTAGAATAAAAGTATGTTATGTTATCTAATTTAGTTATAATAAATTTTTACCATAATTAATAGTAAAAACCATTTAAATTAATTATCATGGTTATAGTGAAAAATGGGTTTACCATGGGGTGTTAAACTAAAAGGATAAGCATTAAAAATGACCCAAAAATTTTAAAACATATATTGGATAAATATATTATGATTTTCATTCTTCTCATATCAATAATGGTCTATTCTATAGCCTCATTTGATGTGAAAAACATGGGTACACCTTTCTCTTTTCAAAAGTTACATGTGTGCCACCCACCTCACTTATAGACACCCAACACTCTCCAAACTATTCACCCATAAAAAACCCATTGTTTGGAGATTAATATCAAAACAAATTCCTTAATTATATAATATCATATTAGAATCCTTAGTTTTTTGTAAATTCATTCTATAAATCCATTTGGTTAAAACCTAACGAAGTTGTTCAATGAAGAGGTAACATCCCTAATCGAGAGTTTTTTTATTTATCCCTTTAAATTCTTAAATTACTATTAAAAAAAGACGATATGATATCCTAAGTATATTTAATATATTTATATGTTATAATCTTAATGTAATAACCTAAATAATTTTCCTCTTCCATCAAATTGGTCACATAAACATTATTTATGTGTGCGACAGACCACCACATTGCGAACTGATGTTATTCGTTTTCCATCACCACCACTAAAGGTTAGTTATAATGATGTACTTATTTTTTATATATGATATTTAGGATATTATTATTCTTCAAGAATCATTATATCACATATTACTTCCAACTTTCCATTCTGTGGGATTTTGATAATGCCATTCGTGTGTACAGTGGGCCACCGCCTCATGAAGTGATGTGAATCGTTCTTCACATATGCTATAAATGGAAGGTAATGTGGATATTTTTAAATAAATACATGTGATATATCTTTCAAATTACATGTATAATTTAATTTTAATATAATATTTACATTTATTTCTTTATATCCATTGAGAAAATGGAAACAATGTTCATGTGTATATACGACCTACCGTCTCTATGAACAATGTATTTCATTTAATATATCAATATTTTATTGATTAATCTAAATAATAATATAATAATTGTATATTATATTTATATCATTGTTATAATTCATTATATTATGGAATGTTGATCAATATAATAGGACCAAAAATGAAAAATTAGAACAAACCTGAAAAACAAAGCGGTTAC
This sequence comes from Viscum album, assembly GCA_963277665.1. NCBI lineage: Eukaryota > Viridiplantae > Streptophyta > Magnoliopsida > Santalales > Viscaceae > Viscum > Viscum album. Next base: position 886,463,178 of record OY728135.1, on the reverse strand, counting down.
TATCTGAAACATGATATTAACAAGGATAAGTAAATATGGGAGAAATAAAAGGTCATAAGTAAATAATATCTATTATGATATACATAATAATGGTTATGTAACATATTTATAATAAAATTATATTTATTATACTATAGTTTCGAATTTGTATGAATGAATTTGTGATTTAATGTAAAGGATTCTCGTATAACTTTTTACTTCTTTGAGACACATGCCATATTAACCACCTATTTTTTTAGTGTATATAATTAAAATGAATTTATTGTATTATTATTATCCATAAAATTATGTTTATTTCACTACCCATTTTATTATCACTCTTTCATGGATCTATAGTTCAAAAGTTACCAAAGTAGTAAGTGATTTTTGTCTCAATTGTCCTTTTTTAGACATACATTATGTTATCCACCTATATTCATTTATGAGGCATATATACAGAGACATTGAAATTTAATATCATTAATATATTTATTTTCATTAAATTATATGTTTCATTTAAATTTACTCTTTCTTGGGGATTTTGATTCAATAATACCAATGTTGTAAGGGTTTTATGATAATCTCATCATTTATTAAGATTATTTATGATTATGTTACCAATAATAAAATATTATAAACTATATCATAATAAACTAATGAATTATATTATCCACTATTTATTGCATTATAATACACGTTTTCTCATTCATTCTCATCTCTTTATGTACTCAAGATTTAAAAATAATGTTTTTAAGAAAGACCATATTTAATTCTCTCTTCGATCAAAAACCAAATTTTCATCCAAAAACATGTTTCATTAAAATGTTATTAAAATTATTTTTTATATTGTATTAATTATTTATTAAATTAATTTTTACAAATATTTTAGTTTTTATTAAACATTATGAAATCAATCTTCAAGTTGTCTTCCAAAAAATGTCCATTTGTATTTTACTGAAAATGTGAAAGTAATATTTTTTTAACATGTAAAACAATAATGGTATTTCACACCATGATGATTGATACATTGTTGTTAAATATAATAGTATATGTTTTAGTGTTTATTTCATGAAAATTATTTTCAAAATTGTTTCTGAATTTTTTGTTTTTAAAAAGTTATTTTTTATAGATAAGTAATTTTATCATGAAATATTCCAAATATATTTTAAAAATTAATTTTCATATAATATGTCATATTTTGATATTACATATTATTTACTGGGTATATAATACAAGGATACCCTTATAATTATTTCTATGACTAGTTTTTTTATGATAAAGTTTTTTTCTAAAAACCATGTATTTTCCACGGGTTATACCATGATATAATACTTATGAATCCGACTTCTTTTTCTATCGGGTATTCTATGATAAAATGTTGAGAACTATATTAATCCCATTTCTTGTTGTGGGTTCTGATATAATGGACGTTTTATGATTTTATGTAACACACATGAATGATTTTCATTATGAGATGGTGGTTACATTATAACATAGGATAGTTGTTATATGTTAACCAAGGATACTGGTTACGTTATGACCTAGATGGTTGGGACCAATATCTTAATCTAATGAATTGGGTAATGATTAATGTTATATGAGCTCAAAGTGTATAAGGGAGGATATTAAATTCGATAAGTGTGGTACAATGGAGGTTATCTAATTCCTAAAATAGGTTATATGGGCAGTTTTCCAAATCTTGAAGCTGGTACCCAAGTGGTTTTCGCAAGTCTAACAAGTTATGAATGTATTGGTGGGTATCATTGACATAATATTTTCTATGATTATGTATATGGAAAAAATATATGTATTATGAAAATTTATACTCCAATGGATCATTTTTTTATTCTATTAGTATTGTTGTCTTTTGAGATTCTTTGATTTATTCCATGACTCATGTTATTGATATGTGATATGAAGGTAATAGTTTTCAAATGTTACTATAATGTTTCCATACACATATGATATTGTTATATTAATAACTCCCTTGTATCCCTTACCATGAAGATGATCTAACCCATTATTTTTTTAGTTCCCATAGATGTGAAGAATGTTATTATATATGATATCTCTAAGAAGGGTGCTATTTACGAAGAACTTATTGGGTGATAAGGCAATAAATTTGTATACCTGTTGCTTATTTGTCTTAGATTCCAATGGAACTAGACCTAATTGATTCTGGACTTGATCATAATGTCATGTAATGAATATTCATCTAAAAAGATATAATACATACTCATGACATGTTTTTGTATTTAAAGTTGTTAGGAAAGTATTGTACTGTTATTCTTGGGAAATTAGGAAGAGAAAACATTATTTAGATCTATAGGAATATTATAAAGAATATGTCTAGGGGTATGACTAAGGATCAGTCTATAGATATGTAAGTATTGTAAATTGTCCTAGAATTTTGATAATTTAATAAGTGAGTTGCTTCCAAGAAATTACATCCTTATCTAGATACAAAAAGTGTCTATACCTCTAGAGCATCGGTACCTAGTGGTAATAACATTGAAAAGGGTGTATTTGGAGGGACTCCATCATCACCTGGTGCATGACAACCTTCCTTGTTGCAAAACTCATTTGAAACTCCTTGGTGATATATTTTGGAAATTTAAAAACTCATTATGAACCGTCATGAATTGTTTGATTAATAAATTGGAATGACCTAGGTTTATACTAGGGTATCATAGATTGAAAAGGGTGCATCCCAATGTAGACATCCTATAAATTATTTTTCATGAATATATATTTTTCCAATATGATTATTGTCTCTGAAACTATGATTTTAGGTTTTATTCAATCCATGTATTTCAAATGAATTGTATTAATGGTGAATTAAATTTACAAGGCAATTATTTTCCTCCTGGGTAACTAAATGTTGTGTGATCTGGAATGAGAAACTCCACTGCTATGATCACACAACTTTTTCGATCTATTAATCATGCATAACATAAAAATTGTAAAATGAGGTAACAACATCTATTGAGTTATTGAAGATACAATATACACAATATTTTAGTAGGAATACAAATCCATTATTCATTGAACAATGGATCAGTACCAATAAAAATATATTTTATATTCTCTTATTTCAAAGAATAAAAAAGTTATTTTGGTTGTCTATCATTTAGATAGTGAAGTAGATCAATGGTGGAACCTTATTTATAATAAACATCAAGATGTGGTAATTCAATCCATGGAATGGGATGAGTTTAATCATATTTCTATTATTAATTACATCCCTCATATTTTTTTTAAAAATATGGTTAAGTAATTTATTGAGATCAACTAGAACAATGGAGATATATTGGTACAATTAAAGATAATTTTATATGTCTAGAATGGTATAATTTTGGTTTAATCACTATATTAAAATGAAAAATTGAACAATTCAATATGGTATTGAGACTATGTACTCCAAAATCTTTGGATATGGGATACTTTAATAGCTATAAAGAAGTCATTTGATGTGCACTGAAAATTAAAATATAATCTGAAGATTTTGATATTTATTAGGGTTTGGATTAGAAAATAAGGACCAGGTCTCAATAGAACTCAAATATATCACATTGTGGAATGATATTTCATTCAAATATATTAATTAAATATGGGAAGAATTAGTGGAGTAAATGATTTAAAGGAACAAGAAGGTGTTTCAAGTATGGGAACCCTAGCCAAAGAGGAAAAGAATGTTTAAGGGATTTTATGGGGCTAGTCAATGAAATGAATAGAGAGAGATCTGAGTAGAATTCACCATAAACACTATATTGTTTCAAGTGAAAGGTTTTTCTCCTTATGAAAATCTATTCCCTAATACAAAAGCTATTGTGGATGGTTATCCAAAAAAACCTATAAATTTAAAGGATAAAGGTATATATTATGAAAACACAATGGATGAATTGAATCATGATAATTAAGGCACACTTATTCACCCTCCTTAGTTACAAATTTCATTTTTAATTTTGTATAAATGAGACCTATAAAAATATTAGTGTTGAACCTTTTATGAAATTTAATATGATTGTCTCCCTCTATATGGATTCTAGAATAATGGAATATCATTCTATAAAAATTTTGGAATCAGGATAAACCCTATGATCAAATGTAAATTGGTTTGTGTAAAGGAAAACCATTATAAATATGAAAATGGTGAATTATCTTTGGGAGGTTTATATGCATCCATTGAAGATGATCCTAAGAGCTATGGATACCATCATTATTTTTTTAGTTAAGGGAGAATCATAAAGTTTAATGTAATTGAAACCACTTTTGACGTTTTAAGTGATATAATTTTACCATGATCGACTATATTTAAAGAGAAATTTTTAGTAATACAACCATTTGGTTTTTTATATTTTTTACTAACAAATTTATTTGAGGAGGAAGGCCATTACACTTTTTTAACATATGATTAAAGGCACTAGTAACCATTAGGATTTATCTTATCATTTATTTTGAGTTTATTATGGGTTATTGTTGATAAAATTATGAATTTAGACACTTCATTGTAATTGGAAAATATTTATCTCTAGATCTAGTTCTAGAATATAAATTAAGTGTTATGATTTTTTGAAGTACCACATTAAATTATATAAAATCAGGATCCTAACTTTACCATGATTTTTTTGAGGAAATATTCATCATTATCTTGATATGTTTTTGAGTTTCAGCACTACATATGATCCTCAGACAAATGGTCAGTCTTAGTGTACAATTCAAAGAATAGAGGATCTGCTCAGATCATTTAATATGGATTTAGAAGGTGGATGTGATAAAAATATTCTACATATTGAGTTTACTTATAATGATAGAATTTACCAAATCATTAATATGGATCCTTATGAATCTATTTATGGAAATAATTATAAAACTCCCATGTACATGAATGATGTTGCATAAAGATGTCACTTGGGACCCAATCTAGTTGATAAAACTATAAATAATGTCATAGATATTCAGGAACCTGTAAGTGTATAAATTATTATAAAAAATGTTTTACTGATAATCCATGATGTGATCTTGAATTTGATGCTGGAACATAGGGGTTTCTTCAAATTTATACACAGAATAAAGAAGGGAAAACCTATTCAAAGGTTTAATAGTCCCGTTGAAAATAATGATTATATAAAGAATATAGATTTTCTATTGACACATAAACTTAAGCTCTATTAGGTTTAGGATGTTTTCCAAGTATCTCTCATGAGTAAGTACATAACTAATTCATTATATGTACTAAATATACAAGTCATACAAATATATCATTATCTTTCTTATGTGGAAATAAAAATGGATATTTTTGATCGAATCGATAAAGTTTTATGAAACAATACCACTCATATAATTAATGATTTGTGGTGAAACCACTATCTCGAGGAAGTTAAGTGTGACCTAAAGAAGTAACATAGAATTAAAAAAATATTATTTAATATTTTAGTCATCTCTTAGCCATTGGACTGGTGGGTATGACCAATATTAAATAAATTATGAAAAAAGATGGTTTATAAATTTATTTTAAATTAATTTTTTAGTGTCTAATTAATTTGAAGTGAAAAAAAATCTATTTTAAAGTAATGGAAATATTTTAATGAGAAATCATGTTTCTTCACACGAACATGTTTTTCCTTAATAATTTTTTAAAATATGTTTTGGAAAATTATTTTAATGAAAATTTAATTTTATATACTCAATAATTATTTTAAACATTCCTATTCTGTGTTTAAAAAAAAGGGATAAAAATATATCTGATTTTACTCTTAAAACATTATTATTCTTAAACATAGATTTTTTTCTCTTTTTCCATACATTATTTAAAATTAATTTTTGTAAATTTATCAAATTTATCTAAAAAATTAAATTGGATTTTTAAATAAAATTGTCTAAATTAACTTGGTATTACTTTTGGAGAATTTTGTTTAAATTTTTTTAGACGAATAGTGAAAAATAATGGTTTTGTTAAGAGTTGTCATTTAATTTAATAAATTAAGAAACATCCAAGTTATTTTTGTATGATTTAAAAAGTAAAATTAGTTCAATTATGTATCTATTAATACAACATAGTTCATAGAATAAATTTCTTATTTAATTTTCAAATAAAATCCTTTTTAACTTTTGAACATTTTCTATATGGATGATCATTTTTTGTCACATTTAGGGTATTAATTTTAAATTAAATATTTTCAATTCTATGAATTTAATTTTGAAATATGGAATACATATTTGAAATAATATTTTTTTATTGTATAATATCATCCACATAATTTTTGACCATAATTAACAATAAAATTTGTAAAAAATAGTTGTCACATTTTTAGTAAAAATGTGTATAACAATGGATTAAACTAAAAAGATAATGATTATAAATGGAAAAAACCTGTAAAACACACATTGAAAGCACTATTTGTTCGGTATATGTAATTTTAATTTTATGTTTTCATATTTTTACCTTTGGGAATGTGAACACCTGGGAACCCCATTTTCTTTTAAAAAATTATAATTTTGACACTCACATCACTTATAGAAGACACCCCTCACCACCCACATTCACATTATAAAAACCCATTGATTCATCCAATTCCAATTCAAATAAATTTATTAATTCCCTCCCCTCATCCTAGAAGAATTATATTGTTCATAAATCCAATCTTAGATGCTTTTAAGTCAAAACGAAACATTTTTTAAAGAAGATGTAAGATCCTTAATTGAGAGTTTTAATTTATATATTCATCTTCCTCCATTAATTTTTAATAAAAGATGATTATATGATAAAATAATTTTTTTATTATCTATATATGTTATTATTTTAATTTGATAACCTACATTATTCATTTATTTCATAAAATGGGCCATGAAATCACAATTCTTGTTTATGACGGACTACTGCCTTACGAACAAATTTATGTTGTTTTCTATAAATACATCTCATGAATGGATATAATGATGGATTTAATATTTATATATATGATATTTATGATATTATCAGGTGTTTGGTATCATTATATCTCATATTACTTCTTACTTTTTGTTATATGTGAATATGATAACATTGTTTGTGTGTATGGCGTACTACCACCTTATGATGAGATGTGATTATTTATTCACATAAGATTTACATAGATATAATAAGGATAGATTTAAATAAAAATACTTTCTATATATATAAAATTACATGATAATATCATTTGTGTGTATAGAAGACTACCACCTTGTGATATAATGTGATTATTCATTCGTATAAGATTTATAAGGATGTAATAAATAATGTTTTTAATAAAAATATGTTATATATATATATATGAAATTAAAATTATTATTTAATATAAATATATTATTTTTATTTATTTATTTTAATACATCGAGAAAATTGATTCATGCGTACATACAAACTAGAATCTCCATGAATGATGTATTTCATTTTCTATCTCTATCTTTTATAGATTTTAATAAATAAATATATACTAAATATATATTATATTCATACCGGTTATAAAATTATGTAGAATATGGAATAATTTTCAATTTATTTAGACCAAAATAATAATAATAAAACATAAATAAATGAAAGAGAATTTAATATTTAAAACATGACTTAAACAAGGAAATGTCTATTGGAAAGAAATATAAGGTCATTAGTAAATTATATATAGTATGATATATATAAATAATTTTCTTAAATATATATATATATATAATAAACTTATATTTATTATACCGGTGGTTCTAACATGTCAGAAATAAGTCGAGATTTAATGTAAGGGATTACTATATCACTTAATCTTCTATGAGAAACATTCCATATTTATCACCAATGTATTTAATACGGTGTATATAGTACCAAGGAATTTATTTTATGATTATTATTTTTAAATATAAGTGTATTTACAAATTCATTTTAGTATCTCCCTTTTATGGGGTTTCTATTTATTAGTTATCAAAGCAGTAAGAGATTTTTTCTGCAATTTTTCTTCTTTGAGACATACGTTATGTTACACACATATCTTCTTTTATGAGTTGTATATGTTGACCCTTTGAAATTTAATATGAATTATATATTTATTCTCTTAATATTTTATGTTTCATTTAATTTTATTAATACATGGGTCTTATGATTCAGTGTTACCAATGTTGTAAGGGTTTTATGGTAAAAACTCATCATTTATCAGGATTGTCTATGACTGTGTTTCAAATGACGAAATGTTTTTAGAAATATCTCAAGAAACTAATGAAATTTCATATCCACTATTTATTTTATAAAATACATTATTTTATTCATTTTTACCTCATGATATACTAAAGATTCCAAAGTAATGTTTTATTGAAAATCATATTAACTTATCTATTCATTCAAAATCCCTTTTTTATCCAAAAACCTATTTTATATACATATTTTAAAAATTGTTTTTAGAATTATGGAAATTGTTTACTAAATTAAATTAACTTGTTTTAGTTTTTATAAAATAATTTGAATGTAATATTCATGTTGTTTTAAAAAAACTTCCATTATAGATTTTACAAAAAAAATGAAAGGAATCTTTGTTTTAATGTGTACGATGTGAATGCTATTTCATGATTTCATGAAAAACCCATTATTTTTATATATTTCATTGCAAGTTTCAAATTTTATTAAAAATAATTTCCAATTTTTTTTATTAATTTTATATATTTCAATGTTTTTTTAAAGAAAAATTATATTCCTCAAGAATCTTTCCAAGTGTCTAAAAAATCATTTTCCTTCATAAATGATACCCTTTGATGTTAATTATAATTTATTAGTGATATGATCTAATGATACCATTAGTATTATGTTTGTTTCTTAACAATTGGCCATTATACCAAATCTCCCTCATGTAGATGATGTGTTCCATGTATCTCTCTAGAGGTAGTCTATACATGATCATTCACTTTTACTAAACTCAAAGCATTTACTAATAGATAAATATATATCTCATGATGAAAATTTGATAAATATTATGTTTCATGGAGATAAATAAATATGAAACAAGACCACTCACCCAGCCATTGTTTTTTAGTGAAACCAAAAATTTGAGGAAGCAATGTGGGAAACTGCAGAAGTGATGTTATAGAAGTATCATCATATATTTTTATTAGTGTGACGAATTTCAAGGTTGAAATTCTTTTTAAGGGGTAATATGTAACACCCTAATATTCAATTGAAATATTTCAATTTAAAAATTTTTATTTCATTAATAGTCTGTATTCCTAGAAATAAGAGTTTTGAAGAACCACATAACATTATAAAAATATTATGTGTCTGTTATCAAAAAGCTGTTTTATTAGTTGAAAAGGATCGTAAAAACTAAAAAAAATTAAAATGTATAGCCCATGTATTTTCAAAATTAGTTCATTATCTATTCAATGATTAGAATTAAACAAAAAATTTTATTTTTAAATAAAATTGATGTTTTTTCTCTAGAATTGTTCTGTTATGTAGAGTTTAGATTATATTAATAAATTTAATTAATCCCTATTTGAGTTTTAAGTTAACAAAATGTATATATTATTTACACTATCAAATGTTTCAATCATTCAAAAAATATTTTTATTGGAATATGTTAATCATAAATCATGATTTATTCTTAAAACATAATTCTTTCGAAAGAAAAGATTTTGTCCCATTTTGAACAATTACTTTTAAATTATTTTGTTCCATTTATAGGAATAAAATTAGATAAAATTAATTACATATTTTGAATTAAGAGGTCCAGATTTGGAAAATTAAACCCTTTTATTTTTTTCAATATCAATAAGAATATTGGAAATTTATTTCAAATTTTTATGTATTATATCATTACCTTAAACTCTTATAGAATGCCAAAACAATATTAATTTAATAAAAGGAAAAAATAAAATAAATGATATTTAAAAATTGAAATGTATTATAATTTTTTTAATTTATAGTGTTCTAATAATTTTATAATCATAAATGAAATATTTTTGTAGTGGTAAGAGATTATATTTGAATTAAAACATTATCTTTATGTCTTTTCAGTCAAAAGAAATGAAGTCTTAAAATTGGAAAGAATGATATTTTATAAAAATAATAAATTTTTAACTTATTTAAAAGACATAATAATTTACATAATAAAAGGTGGTTATTATATGGTAAAAAAGTTGAAAAATTTTATATTAATGGTGCAATTTTTACCTTATATGAAAAAAATTACAAACTTTTAATTTTGATAATGTCATTACTATAGAAAAAATTTAAATTGTATAACTAAGGGTTAATCAAATTTCTAATATTAAAAATGACACGAAAAATTATATAAACTATTTTGGTTAATGGGATTGAAATCCCATACTACCTTATATTATAATCACTTTCAATTTGGAGTAATTTGTCTTAATAATTAATTTATTTTAATGAAATTTTTTGATAAATTATAAAAGTGCCCCATACCTCAATTATAAAAGGGATCCCCCAACATCACTTATCTACATGAAATTTTGGCTTATAAATCTACTTAAATCTTTAGAATTATATTATAAAATTACATGTACACATTATAGATCATATATTTTTCTCAAAATACCAACCATATATCCCTTGATTGGAGATATAAAGGTGTCATTTCAAGGAAGTGGTAACCAACATACACAATTACTTTCTTTTATACCCTTATTTACGTCCTATAAATCTATTGTATTTATTTTAATATAAGGAATTATTATTACTCAAAATTATTAAATAGTATTATGACTATAAAAACAACATTATACACCCTTCTCCCAATCAAATGAGAAGTGAAAGTTCGCTCTTACGTATGTACAACATACCATCGTCGTGTAGTGATACAATTCATTTTTCAACACCATATTATGTAGAAGGGAATCTTGATTGTTTTATATATATATATATATTAATTAAATAATCATATTATATTATATAAACTCACATCTTCATATTTACCATACGATCTTTTGGTAAATTATAATTTCATTCTTGCATACGTGTGGACTACCACCTCCACAAAGTGATGCAATTTTTTTTCAATTATATTTTATATGGATGATAATGAGGATTAATTTGATGAATATATATGATATAAATGATATAATAATTAATATAAAATTTTTAATTAATATTTTCTATTTTTCTTTTGATTCTTCTATCGAAAAATGAAAACAACGTTTATTCGTACATACGTCCAACCATCTCATTGAATGGTGTAATTCATTTTTAGATCTCTAAATTTTATGAATGTTATTAATAAGTTTATAATTATTATTAAATAAATTTATATCATGAATTTTATTCTATATATTATGGAACAATGTTAAATTTAGTAGGTCCAAAACTACAAAACTGAAATATTTATGATAAATGAAATAATTTACAGCAAGAAATGATGATTTCAATAAAGAATTATTAAAAAAATGTGGTGATGAAATGTTATAAATGTATCATATATGATATTATAATAATTAAAAATACTATTTTATGTACATATAATAAATTTAAATTTATTATACATGATTTTTGAGTGCTTTCAAGTTAAGGAGATCTCCTGTTAATGGATTTTATGTTACAAAATCATTGTTTATTAGGATTGTTTATGATTAAGTTATGATGTTGGAAAATTATGAAAAACCTCTAAGGATACTCATGAATTCTATTTTCTTATTTTTATTTCTTGAAAATAAATGTTTTCCATTCATTTTCCTCACATTTTGTACTCTATATATGGAATATATTTTTTAAATAAAATTGAATTCATTTATATCTTTGGTTGGAAAAATTTTTCTTGCATATCCATGTTTTCTAAAAATGTTTTGAAGAAGGTTTTTACTAATATATTATGATTATTTAATTTCATTTTAAACATTTTTTACTTTTTAAAATATATTTTTAGTGAAATATGTATTTAATATTCTAAACGAGGTACATTCTGATATTTCAGAATAAAATAAAGATGGAATTCTTTTTTTAACTTCCACAGGGTGAGCATATTTTCTAGCAAACATTACTAATTTTTTTATTTGAATAATGATCTAAAATTTTACAATTTTCTTTCAAAATATAGCTTTTCCCTTCATCTATTCATATTTTTTTGATAATTCATTTCAAAATGGAAAGGTTATTTTCCACAAGAATGTTTTATTGATATTTTAGTGGGTTTTTTATTCATCAAATACAAAAACCCCTGATTTAAGTTATGATTTACTGGGGATGTGATCCAATTATACCATCCATATATTTATCGGGATCATTTATTTTTATATGAAATGATTTTTATGAAACCTATTTCTATTTAATGAGTAATGCTATAATGAAATGTTGAAATGTTATTGAAATCGATTTGTTTTCCATTGGATATTATATAATGTAATATTTTTGAAACACATTCATTTTCTCGTGTTCTTATATTATGAATAATTTGTGATCTTATGAAACACATATTTATTATTTTTATTAAATGATGGTTGTGAACTATATCTCCCTTCTATGAATTGGGTAGATATTGATATCTCATGAGATAAACATTACTACAATGGGGTGTAAAACCAATTTAGTAGGGGTATAGGTCTACTATGAATGTAATGGGGGAAAACCTTAACCACTATAATGGTATGGGGATTGAACTGATTCCAATAAGATATCCTTCGAAATAATCATTGACTATAAAGGAAATAATTCTCTAGGCTTATGTGTATTCCATAAATCAATGTCATATACCTATGATAAGATTCATAGTTGATTTAATTTGATTCCCATATGATTCTTATCTTATGATTTTCCAAGGTTTATACATTGACATGGATTATAATCATTTATATTAAGTTTTTTGTTTTTAATCATTAAGGCCATGTTTTTATATCTTGCTTCTCATGGTATGTTCATGTGGTCATTGATATCTCCCTTTTCTATCCACACCGATCATTTAATATCACCCTATTATTATGTCTCATTTCTTAAGGATTTTTTACAAAGTTATAAAATTTTATATTCCTAATATGTGATCTATTTATAATGAAATGAGTGGGTAATGATGTTGAAATTTTATGAATGGGTTATTTATGTTTCCACATTTCAAATGAAACTAGACAAAAATATAATAGAATGGATCAATATATTATATATTGAATATTAAACTGTTAAGATGTAACATATATTTATAAATGTTTTGGGTCTAAATATTCTAAGTCAAATTCATGCAGTGGAGTTTCCATTTATAAGAATACTTAATATCATTTGCAGTAATTTTTTATACTTTTTTGATTTTTTAGAGTTTCACTCATTTAATGCACCTATATTAATCCAAAATTATGCTCCAAGGATGATATAAATCCATATTCCTTAGTTTTTAGTATGATAGTTGGAGGATCTTCTATCTTGTTCATGGTGTGTAAATATTTTGAGATAATGACAAGGTATGATCAATCGATCAAAGATTTCTTATTGCTTCATATACATATTTATGATTCCCCCATTAGAACTTATTAGTCATATTCAATATATGATACTAGTTATTCATTCCGTACGAGATTTTATTTTTCATTTATGTTTAGGGAAATCATACTATTATTTTTAGTGATATGGGGCGTCAATTCAATTATTATAAGGTAGGGATTATTTCTTCTCAGTTGTTAGTGAGTATTGTGGGATCAGTGGATATTTAAAAAGTGGTATTTTTAAAAGTTTTGGAAGGCAATCATGACATATTTCCTAAATTGGTTGTGATACTACCCCCTCTATGTGATATATAGCGAGAGATAAATTTATAACCTGGAGTCTATTTTTTAATGTATCTTTATTGGATGGTGTCTTATAAGTTGATAATTTTATGGATTTATATCAATTATATATTTTATAAGGTCATAATTGGGCCAAAATTATATCCATATGGTTTCCATTTATTCACAAAAATGACATATTATAGTATGAGGAAACGTGTTGATTAACAATGTCTAAATCACGTGATTGTGAAGAACCATTATCCTATCAAAAAGATTTATGATTTATTTAATTAATTTAAGTTGTAAAATTGGTTCTTAAAGATCAATTTTTATTTCGAGTATTGTCAGATGAGGGTGAAGGAGAATTTTATACTAAATATTACCTTCAAATGTAATTATGTACACTTTGAGTTCATGTTAATTTGTTTTCATGTTCGGAACAACCCAAATACATTTGTATAATTATGGAAATCTCTATTTCTTGTGTCAATGGATTAGTTTTTTGAAGTGTTCATTAATGATATACTTGTGTATTGAATGCTAGAGGGTAATCTTTTTGAGAATTTGATAGTCATTCTAGAAATCCTTTAATGGAATCATATATTTAGGAATCTCTCCAAGTGTACGTTGTATATGTGATATATAAGATTCCTTATTTATGTTATATCTCTATAGGTAGTGGAAATTGATCCTTCAAATATTGATTTAGATGTTTCTTTGGTGTCTACAAAAAATGCTTCAGTGTTTTTTTGTTTACCTAGTCTCATAGGTTATTATTTGGGGATTATGTCTGATTTCTTTTAAATTAAAGAATCATTCAATTAATTCAATAATAGTGATAAATCCTTCATGTAGGAAATTTTTTTATGCTAAGTTTGAGTATCTAAAATAAAAATTTGTTAGTTCTCATATTTTTAGTATGCTGAAGAGGGAGTAATTTATCAGGTTCTATTTGATGTCTCCCATCTTGTATTGAAATATTTTATGATGTTTATGAGCGTAGTGAAGTTATATGTATGTCAATTGTTACATCCTCATGAACATAATTTGTCTATCCCCTGATCTCAAGATATAAGATGTTAGGTTTTCCTTGAATCAATAATGTCATTATCTTATCGGAGATAATTTTTTGGTCTTCAAAGATACATAATATTGAGATATTTTTTTTTCTTAGTCAGAATTGAAATTTCCTAAGAAGTGGTGGATGACGTTATTATAGTATTATAAATTTAATATTCTTTATACACCTATAAAATGAAATTTTTTAACTGATTCTTTGAGAAATAAGTCCCCTAGTGATATTAATTAAGAGTCTAGATATGTATAATAAATGACATGTGAGCTTGTAACATTTATTTATTATATAGTTGAGGTTAGGGTTAGAATATTCATATATCATATGATAGTGAAATAATCCTTGATGTAGTAGGTGTAGGATTATTAGTAATAAGATCTTGTAGTATAGCTTTTTCAAGGTCATGGGGTATATGGTGATATTCTTGAGAGTTGTTAAAAAGGATGATCATCATCAAGTTATTATTCACCAGTGAAAATTTTCTCTATTATTTATTCGCGTTATTTCCCTCTATGAGTTTTATAGCTCATTATAGTAGTAAATCCTAATATAACCAAGATGTATCATACCCTGAGTAGTCAGTTTTGGTATTTGAGGATAAATAAGTTTATAATAGAGTTAAGGTCTTAGTGTGTATTCTATTATAAGGTTATGGTTGGGAATCATGTTGCTACGAGTTTGTTAGAGACATTGGATATTTCTTGGTTAATTTTTGATGAATTATTAATGGATTTCATTTCTAGTTTTCCTTGACCCCAGGATGGATGGGATGTTATCTGGGTGATTGTTAATTGTTTTATGAAGTCGAGTTATTTCTTAGAGATCATTTAGTTAAGCATGGTCGATGATTTATTGAGGAAATATCTGGATTATATTATATAACTTCGATGGGGTATCAACGATCCTCCATAAGTTTTGATGGTGTGAAAATTTCATAAATATTTTTAATCATTGTAATACATTATCAAAACATTATATTTAAAGATACATGTTTAGATAGAGTATACTATTTAGACACCATATGCAATGTAGCATGCATGGGTATTAGGTTTTTGTGGTTTTTGGGAAAATACCATTCCATTGTTTGATTTTTCCTACATTAATAACTATCACTTATTAATTTTTCATGGTTCCTTTTAATGTTTTGTTTGGGTGGCCTAGAAAATATCCATTCATCCAAATTGATATTGGAGAGTTGGCCATTATAAGACTATATTTTATATATTTTAAAATAAGGAAGGTGTAGGTATTACATGAACATATGAATGAAAATAAAACCCTTTAAAAGTATTTTTAGGTCCAGAAAAAGATACCTTATTATTTATAGGTTGGTGAAGATATAGTTTATATTGTTTTTCCTCAACACATATGTAACGACCCAAAGATTTTCAATTGCAATTCCCTTCTTATACTTATGTCACAAAATCACATTAAAACACAACATAATGAACTACTATGTGATAAGTGACCTTTAAACTTATGTTTGTCACTTATGTGTTTGGAATTTTGAAAATCTAGCATACACAGTTGTGTTCAAGATGTTTTTTGGAGTCTAATAAAACAAAAAACATTTGGTGAATAGTAACATACCCTAATGAATAGTAACATACCCTTATGAATAGTGATATACCCTAATTAATAGTAACCTCACCAATGATAGTATAAAAATAATATTCATGTTTGAAGTACAATATACCTATGTTTTAGAGTGAGTTAATGCATGTTTTAAATCTGGTTTTTTGATAATAAATTATGAATATAATTATATATTAAAATAATCATATTTACAAAATTATTTTTGAAACATTGACTTCATTTTTGGATTCTACACATCAAAAAATGGTTAGGGTGGATTTTTGGGATTTTTCTGAAATACTTGAAATTTTGATGAATAGTAGAATCCGATAATTCACAATAAATGCTAGATAATGGATTAATTGAGTCATTGATTATGTTTTGCTGATTTAAGCCCACTTGGTTAGAATTTACATGACCCATTTAATATTCTTGTTCATATAATACTTACTATTCCTTTTCTTGGGAAGAAATAATTAATTAATGATTATAATATCATGAAATCCCTCCTCTCCTCCACTATAAACCCCCCCCCCCCTTCACTCCCTCTTCTCCCCACTCCTCTCAAGCTCCAAGACTTCTCTAATTTCTGGCCAAATATCTCCCCATGGTCCTCCCCCATGCCCGAATGCTGTTAGCCTCTTCAAAATACCAAAACCTCTCCCCTTAAGAGGTTCTCAAAGGAGGAAGTCTCATGAGGTAAATTCCACTTCCCAAATATCTTCTTTTCTTTTAAGTTCATTTCTTTTTTATTTTATTTCCTCACCCCCTTAAACATAATAGTATGATAAAACCTGTAACATACATGTACTGTAATTTCTTCATGGTAGTGGTTTATTTCATTATGTTCTCACCTTTCCCTACCTTTTTTTGAAATAAATGAAAGCACCGTTTGAGATGTGCTAATTTAGCACATTCAAGGACAACAGTTTATCAATTTCTATTATTATCTTTAATTATTTTCCTGAAGCCATTTGTGTTATAGTTTTACCAGATTATTATATATGTAATATATCCTATTTTTGGTTCTATAATCTTTTGGTACAAACGAAATTAAGTTATAATGAAAAACACATTCTTTTTAATCAAATCCACAGATTAACAAAAACTGTTACCCCTAAGGATATATATATAAGAATTCAACATCACTCTAAGTAACCTAATTAAAATTAAAACCATGTAATCTCTTTTATATGAACTAATTAATATATCTTTAATTCTGGACAACCACTTTCATCTTGCATATAATCCAAACCTGAATATATGTGAACCGATCTTTTAAATCCAAGTAAACCAACAAGCCAAACAATGAAATTGAACCTTATAACTAATAAAAAAGGCTTTTAATGAACTAAAAGGGGTGATAAAAAATAAATTACATATAGAAGAGGTTCTGGAATTATAAATTAATAATCCTAACTCAGTTATTCAGGTCATTAATAACAAGTGGAGAACACCACTAAATTCAAGGTAAGGGATCCTCTCCTTTTCTCTCTTAATCAAGAGTGTCCTCTATAATATGCCTTTATATGTGTACTAGATAATGATGGGGTATTCTTAAGAAACTCCTCCATACTTCCTTATGTAATTATAAGTGATTATAATCCCCATTTATCTCTCATCAATCCCACTTGGTCACACCCTACACCATGAAGTTAAAATCATAAAGAATTCTAACGAACCATCTTTGTTCTTTCTAGTTGCCTTATCTTTCTTTCAAAACGGTGTTATCTTATCTATCTATGAGAGTATTATGACATCTTTTTAGTTGTAAAATATTCTTATATCAAGACCCTTCCATCACATTCTTTCGGGGATATACATGATTTTGAAAGATTCCCTCCTTAGAACATTCTGATAAGAAAACTTGTTTTAAGGGGACTTCCCAAATCTTTACCCAAATTTCAAGTTAACTGTATCCTATGTTTTAAAATAAAATTTTATTTATAAAATAAGTATTTTAATTATGAAAACCTTCTTGTTTCAATTCTGGTTTTATATAAAATAATTTCCACTTTTCTATTTGAAAATCTCTAGAGTGTTTCCTTAAAACGGCACAAAAATGTTTTAATGCTAATGTTTCTAAAAAACATTTTTATATGTTGTCACTTATATTTGACACCACTTACCATGTTATATTCCTTTTTTACCCTATGAATGTTTATGTGTGTTCTAATCCCTTCCTTTCATGGAAGCTTTCGTGATACGCCCATTGGATATGTTTGATGTCATGATTGTGGTACCCAATTCATAACATGGGTACCCTTATGTTTATGTATGGTTTATTATATATGATTATTTATGTGGAAAGATTAGTTACTTGGAAAGAATATTCATGAATATGCTAAGATGGGTGTTCCCAAATAGCGCTCCAATGCATTGGGTAAGGTTAAGTCTCTTGAGATGCGATCTGAAACGAGATTGGTGGTTAGCCCTAACCCATACTGAAATGGGAAATGTGATTGCTAGTTAGCCTTGACCCATACTAAAGATATGATTTATGATTCTGCCACATTTATATGATTCAATGTTTTTGTGATTCCATGCTTATAATAAATTATTTATAAGTTTCATGCTTTGGATATCTTTTTGTCATGCCTCCTAACTCATGTGCTTGAGATGCATCCTTATGTTCAGTCCCATACTGGGCATTTTTAGCTCATCCCTTTGTTCCTGTGTTCCCCAGGGTACCCTATGCAGATGTAAGAGCTCAAAGGAAGTTAGAATATATTTATGGAGACTAAATAAAAACGTTTTCCCATGTTTTATGTTATATGTACCATGTCTTCCCAAAACTAGACTTAACGATCCTTGGATTGTACTCTGATGATTAATTATGCTTGAAATAATTTAATGATATATGTAAGAGGCTCGGTTCACTAAAGTTGGTATCAGAGGGAGGTTTAGTTTTTTTTGGAGATAAGGAATAGAGCACCTAATTGATAACCTTAAGGATGAGACTAAGTATAAGAAAACAATACTAAACTTTGGTGAGTATAGAGTAAGTGGTTTATCAAGCCAATACATCCCTATCTGGATTTGAGCCAGTAGAGGTTTCTCTGGGACAGAGGTATCTAGGGGTAAAACCAGAAAACACCGCTTTGAGCTAGACTCCAATGGGAACTGGTGAATGATAACGGGCCTTGCTGCACTCTTGGTTATGACACTCCAAGGGGATATGATTCGGTAGATTCACGAGCTTAGTACAAACCATTATTAATGGAAAAAATAACATATGAATATAAGTTAAGAAATAGATCGAGGATAACCTAGAAATAAACCTATGGAATCACAAGTTAGGGTGTAATTCTAATTTATAAGTTTATACTTTAATGTTCGAAGTTTCCTTTTTATTCTCAATAGCAACGTATTCAAGATCTCTAATTATACCTTCTTTTTCTTAGTTAACGGCGGGAAATAGAAGAAAGCGTTCCAACAACCAATGTGATTGGAAATGTGATGATTTTCCAAATGACATGCTTGATGTGATGGAAGTGGGTGATCAAAACTTAATTGCATTACTTTCTCAGCTGGAATGAGTTATGAATAATAACTAGAATTAGGTGGAACATCCCCCTCCTCCAAATAAAGAGCAGGTTTCCGTAGAATCCTTCATGCGGAAAAGGATTCCCATGTTTAGCGGGTCTTCTCATCCCCTCCTCACAGAGCAATGAATTAACTCCATTGAAATGATTTTATCTTTCCACTAGTGCTTGAAAGAAGAGAGATTTGTACTAGAAGTCTATCGTTTTGATGGAGAAGCTGATCATTGGTGGACACTGATCAAGAATACGAAGTCCCAAAAAGAAATTGATTCCATAGATTTGGAGGAATTCAAGATGATGTTTTTCGACAAATATTTTCCTCGAACCCTCCATCTCAATATGGAAAGAGAGTGCCTTGGACTCAACCAGAAGGAAGATGAGTCCATCAGGGCATATGAAGTGAGCTTGAAAAGGCTTTCAAGGTACGCCTCTGGCTTTGTCGTGAACACTGAAAGTAAGGTGGATCTCTTCTTTAGTGGACTAAAGCCGAATCTACCAAAAGTGTTGGTGATTCGAGACTTCAAAAGCTATAAGGAAATTGTTTGATGTGCCCTCAATGTTGAAATGGAGATTGGAGACTCTTAGTGGTCTCATGGGCCTAGTGATAAGAAGTAGAAAATGGAGAAAAAATGGGTGGTTCATCAAACAAATCCCATGATAGAAGGAAGCCTCAGTTTCCCCTTTGCAAGAGTTGTGGGAAGAAGCATCTTGGTGAATATCTTAAGGGAACCAAGAATTGCTTCAAATGAGGGAAGTTTGGTCATCTGGACAAGAACTACCGAAGGGATATGAAAAATTATGCTATTATTGAAGAAGAACATAAGGCTCAAATCAACACTCACCCTGTAGTGCAGTGTTTTAACTGCAAGGATTTTGGGCATTATGCGAACAATTTCTCTAAGCTGAGGGTTGGAGGAGGTAATTAACAACAACCTCTAAGGAAATATATAAGGGCTTATGCTATCACTACTGCTGAAGTGGAGACAGAAAACTATATGGTGACATGTACGCTTGTTATTCATTCAAAAATAGTGAACGTACTATTTGATTATGGTTCTACGCGTTCTTTCATATCTTGAAAGTTTAGTAGAACTGTTCAAAAACCACCTCCAAATTTGGAGGAAAGGTTATCTGTGAGAACATAGAATGTAGAAATTATTGAATCCATTGTTTATAACTCCTCCCCTATTAATGTTTGTGGATTGAACCTTCCATCAAATCTTGTCATACTTTCTTTAGTGGATTTTGAAGCTATCATGGGAACGGATTGGCTATCTTTGTATAAGGCCAACATCAACTACTAGGAAATAGAGATTACTCTTCACATCTCGAAGCATCCTTTGATTATTTACAAGTTCAAGGAGGAAGATGAGTCTCCTTTAGAATCTTCGTCTCATGTTTGGATATGGATTCCTTATGAGCATGCATACCTAGCTCAAATGATTGAGACAAAGGAGAGAATCATGCTTGAAGACATGCCCATCGTGAGGGATTACACTGATGTATTCCCCAAAGAGTTGCCTAGTCTTCCCCCTAACCAAGAGGTTGAGTTGACAATTGAACTTATCCCTGTATTTCTGCCAATCTCAATGACAACTTACAGAATTTCCACCGTAGAGCTAGAAGAGCTGAAGAAGTAGTTACTGAAGAATATGGAGAAGGGTTTTATATGCCCGAGTGCTTCACAATGGGGTGCTCCAGTCCTCATTGTCAAGAAGAAGGATGGATCAATGCACCTCTACATTGATTATCATGAGCTCAATAAAACCAATATAAAGAACAAGTATCTCCTTCCACAGATAGATGACTTGTTCAATCAGCTTTGTGGGGCCAGTTATTTCTCTAAGGTGGACCTTCAGTTGGGATATCACCAACTAAAGGTGAGGAAGGAAGATATTCCCAAGACTTCCTTTTGAATGAGGTATGGACACTATGAGTTCATAGTGATGCCCTTCAGACTCACTAATGATCGAGAAATTTTCATGGATTAAATGAATAGAGTCTTTAGAGATTACATTGAAAAATTTGTGGTGGTATTTATTGATGATATTCTGATATACTCCAAGATCAAGGAGGAACATGAGGAGCATTTGGAAAATGTTTTATGTACTTTACAAAGGGAGAAGTTGTATGAAAAGTACAGTAAATGTGAGTTATAGATGGAAGAAGTATCATTATTAGGGCATGTTATCACCTAGAAAGGGATATCTGTGGACCCTTCCAAGATGAAGGCAATTGAAGAGTGGATGAGGACAAATTCTGAAATGGAGATCTACAACATTTTAGGACTAGCTGGGTATTATCAATGATTCATGAATAACTTTTCATGATTTTCAAACCCAATGACCAAGTTGACAGGGAAGGGAGTAAAGCTCGTCTAGACATAGGAATGTGAAGACTATTTCAAGGAGTTGAAAAAGAGGCTTATCACTGCACCGGTACTCACACTCCCTTCAAGTAGAGAACTCTTTGTGGTGTATAGTGATGCTTCTAAGAATTTTTTAGGTTGTGTGCTAATGAAAAGTGATAAAGTGATAGCCTATGCCTCAAGGTAGCTAAAACTCCATGATCAAAACCATCCCACACTTGATTTGGAGTTGGCGGCTTTGATCTTTATGTTGAAAATATGGCGGCATTATCTCTATGGGGAAAAATGTGAGATATATACTATCCACAAGAGTATAAAATATATATTCACACATAAAGAGCTTAATATGTACTAATGAAGATGGATAGAGCTCATCAAGTATTATTACTACTCAATCCACTACCATCCCGGTAATGAAAACAAGGTGGCAGATGCACTAAGTAGAAAGGATCCTACATCTTTATCAATGATGAGAATTAAAGAGGATCCGATCTTCTTATATTTGAAAAGGATGTACATGGGAATCATTAAGGGAGGAGTATCATCGATCCTTTCTCAAATTATTTCTCAATCATCTCTCATGGAGAAAATAAAGGGTTTTCAAAGAAAGGATGTGGAAATTTAGAAAAGGGTGGAAGCTGTTAAAAATGGGAAATCCCCAGATTTCAAAATTGATGAGAAAGGTGTTGTATGATTTGGGACATGATTATGCATACTATCTGATCCAGAGATAAAGAAGGAGCTATTGAATGATGCACGAAGCTCAACCTTCTCTATCCATCCTAGGAGTACCAAAATGTACCATGATCTCTGAGAACACTTCTAGTGGGATAACATGAAGAAGGTGACTGTGGAATATATATCAAGGTGCTTAGTATGTCAGGAAGTTAAAGCTGAGCAACAAAAGTCCAAAGGTATGATGCAGCAATTGCTTATACCCACGTTGAAATGGGAAAATGTTACTATGGACTTTGTCACAAGTCTCTCGAAGGCGTCAAAGGGAAATAATGCGATATGGGTTGTGGTTGATCGACTCACCAAGATATCCCATTTCGTCACTATTCGGGGAGATCTCTCACTTGAACAACTTTCAAAGATATATATGAAGGAAGTGGTGAGACTGCACGGTGTTCCACTCTCAATTGTCTCAGATCGTGATCCAAGGTTCATATCTAAATATTTGTAGAGAATTCAATATTCTTTGAGAATTGAATTAAATTTCATCACGGCCTATCACCCCCAAACTGATGGCCAGTCTGAAAGAACTATTCAGACACTTGATGAAATACATAGAGCCTGTTATCTAGATTTCAAAGGTGGATGGGGTCAGAATCTTCCATCAGTTGAGTTCTCATACAGCAATAGCTTCCACTAGAGTATTTGGATGGCTCTATATAAAGCTCTGTATGGAAATCAATGTAGAACTCCAACCTGTTGGGATGTAGTTGGAGAAAGAAAGATACATGGACCTGATCTTGTTCAAGAGATGACAGAGAAGGTTCAAGTCATCCAAAAACACATCAAAGCTGCTCAAAGTCAGCTAATGAGCTTTGCTGACAACCATCGAAGGGACTTGGAGATCGACGTTGGAGATAATGTATTCTTTCGAATATCTCCATGAAAGAGAGTCGTGTGATTCGAGAATAAAGGGAAGCTAAGCCCAAGGTATATTGGCCCCATTGAGATCCTTGACTGCATAGGAGCTGTGGCCTATCAGTTTTCACTTCCACCGAATATGGCTCAAGTTCATTATGTTTTTCACATATCACTTTTGAGGAAGTATATACCTGATCCCTCACATGTACTAAACCTAGAGGTGGTGCATTTGGAAAATGATCTCTCCTATGAGGAGTATCTAGTAAAGATTCTGGATCAGAGAGATAAGTTTCTACACAACAAGATAACCCATCTTGTAAAAGTGTTTTGGAGGAACCATAAGTTTGAGGATGCAACATGGGAATTGGATGAAGCAATGAAGGAAAAGTACCCGCACCAGTTTTTGGATTAGTATGTAAAACAAAATTTCAAGGGAGAAATTTCATAAGCGGGGAAGAATGTAATGACCCAATGTTTTTCAATGGAAACTTATTTCTAATATTTATGTCATAAAATCATATGAAAACACAACATAATGAACTACTAACTGATAAGTTACCTTTAAAAATAAGTTTTCCAGTTATGTGTTTGGAAGTTTGAAAATCCAGCATACACGGTTGTGTTCAAGATGTTTTTTTAGTCTAATAAAAAAATAAATATTGGTGAATATTAACATACCCTAATTAATAGTAACATACCCTAATGAATAGTGATATACCCTAATGAATATTAACCTCACCTATGATAGTATAAAAATAATATTCAAGTTAAAAATACAATATAACTATGTTTTAGAATGAGTTAATGCAAGTTTGAAATCTGGTTTTTTGATAATAAATAATGATTTTAGTTATATATTAAAATTGTCATATTTAGAAAATTATTCATGAAAAATGGACTTCATTTTTGGATTCTACACATCAAAAAATGGTTCCAGTGAATTTTTTGGATTTTTCTGAAACACTTGAAATTTTGATGAATAGTAGAATCCTATAATTCACAATAAATGCTAAATAATGGATTAATTGATTCATCGATGATGTTCTACTGATGCAATCCCACCTGGTTCGAATTCACATGACCCATTTAATATTCCTGGTCATGGAATACATGCTATTCATTATCTTGGGAAGAAATAATAAATTAATGATTATAATATCATTAAATCCCTCCTCTCCTCCACTATAAAAACCATCCTTCACTTCCTCTTCTCTCCACTCCTCTAAATATCCATGCCTTCTCTAATTTATAACCAAATCTATCCCCAATATCCTCCTCCATGCCCAAAATCCCTCAGCCTTTTCATAATACCAAAACCTCTAACCTTAAGAGGTTCTCAAAGGAGGAAGTTTCAAGAGGTAACTTCTTCTTCCCAAATTTCTTCTTTTCTTTTATGTTATTTTCTTTTTTATTTTCATTCCTCACCTCCTATGACCATAATAGTATGATAAATCTTGTAACATAAATGTACTAGATTATATTCATGCTAGTGGTATATTTCATTGTCTTCTCCCCTTTCCCCACCTTTTTTGAAAGAAATGAATGCACTATTTGAGATGTGCTAATTTAGTACATTCAAGGACAACATTTTATCAATTTATATTATTATCTTTAATTATAGCAATGAAACCATTTGTGTTATGGTTGAACCAGATTATTATATATGTAATATATCCTAGTTTTCATTTAGTAATCCTTTGGTGCAAATGGAATTAAGTTATAATGAAAAACACATTCTTTGTAATCAAATCCACCGATTAACAAAAACAGTTACCACTAAAGTTAAATAAAACAAATAATTTTAATTATAGACAACCACTTTCATATTAAATATAATCCAAACTTGAATATAGGTGAACTGATCTTTTAAATCAAAGTAAACAAACGATCCAAATAATAAAATTAAACCCTAGAACTAATAAAAAAAGGATTTGTTTGGCCAGTGGTGGTGTTGTTCGCCATTATCGTGCCCCACCGAGGATAAATTTCCATCTTCCCCATCGCAAAGAACACACCAAAAAGAAGAAAGTCAGAGGGGCCGACCCATGTTTTTTTGTCCCGCACCCTCCACATTAGTGTGGTAGCAAGAGACTCAATAAAATGTTGAATGAAGAACATAAAACCCTAAAAACCCCCGTAATGATTATTCCCAAACCCACAAAAGAAAAAATCAACTGATCAACTAATTAGAGAGTTGATCCATGTTATTTATTTTAGAAGGGTAGAACATGGGAATATATAATCATACTTAACTAAACCCTATCCTTGATGGTTTGTTTAAGATTGTTCGTGGTTGAGATGGATTGATTTTTTTCAATCCCGAAACAAGTCTCCTCTAACAATGTCAGTGAGGATAGGAAAAAATGAAGTCAGTGATGATGAAGTTTCCTCGATCATCAGTTTATTTGTCATTAGGGATCCTTAGAAGAATTTTGGAGAAAGATTCTTCGATGGAGAACAGTTCTTCATTGGCATTATCCATTAGAGGATGAGTTTCTCCATGATTCTCCAAAGACTCTCCCTTTCCCCAATTCCACCAAAAATGAAATCCCTACATAATAGAATATGGTATCTATTTAGTTTTTTGGAATAAATTTAAATTGGATTAATTAATTAGTTGATGTGGTTGTCACCATTAATGTGGGAGGATACCAAATGTATCCTCCCTAATTAAAGAGGGAGTTCAAGAGGCTTCTCCAATTAAAGAAGTAGTTAGGGGGTTTAGGTGGTCCCCACCCTCAAATTCAAATTGGGAGGTTTTGGGCTTGGTTGTCCCCACCTCCATAACCTCACATGGAAGGTTTAAGAAAAGATAAACATTTTTATATAGTTCTATTCTTCCACAAAAAACTCAAAATCTAACTTCACCCTCGACCTACTACTGTCGAGGTGATGGTCTCCTTAAGAGAATACTAGCGTTGTGAGTTCAACGATGCCCTTAGATTTCAATTCCGAGCAACGGTTCAAATGTTATCAAAACCCACTCGTACATTTATTAAACGTACCCAAAAAAGAGTTCAAAAATTCATTCTGGCCACATAAAGCCTCAGAATCATGTGCCATCAATTTTTTCAGACTCTTAAAATTCCCATATATTTAAAACAAATTACATGTAAATTTTGGGTCTTTTCATGGGTATTTTAGTTGAAAATACAATCTAAAAATACTATTTTGTTTTTTAGCATTTTTGATAATACTATTTATAATTAAATAGATTTAATTGATGTCATTTTTTACTTTATACTGTGATGTAATTTTGGTGATAATGATATTTTAGTCTAAGAAGAATCTTAATACGTTCATGATTTAATTACTATTTTCTATCTTCCATGGATTAGTTTTGACTCTTGAGGATATAGATTTTTTTAGGTATAAAATGTATAGGAATAGATCTCTTTGGTTATTTTCTCTATGATATGTAGAGGGGTAGCGGGAGGGGATAAAGACTTTGACATATATTTTATTTTGATATTTATATCACAAAACAACTTAATGTTTTCCTTTTTGATTTATCATTTAAGGAATATAGAGGAGAAGGAATGGCTTGGTTATGTCATGATTCTTAGTGATGAGGTGTGAGGTATTGGACTATGAATCTTTTAATTTCACTATGGTTATTGTTATAGATTATTGATTTCATGTTATGTTGGTTGAGTATTGTGGAATGATCACCGATATTTTGATCCTTGCATCATGGTTGAGGAACCCTAGACACAAGCTTCTAGATCTTTATCTATATAAACAATATTAAAACCTAGATTCTATCCAAAGTGATATTACAATAAAAACTCACATATATTTCAATAATTTAAAATTTAAATATCATATTAAAAAAAGAATCAAATGAATAGAATGTTTGTTGTATTTTTGGATTATCACCTATATATTTCTCATAAAAAAGATTTTTTACCAATATACTATCATCTTCTTTGTATATGTACAATATCTCCTAAAAATATCTACATTTATAACTTCCTTCTACATATAGTCTTGCATTTAATTTCTAAGGCGAAAGGAAAAAATATAAAGCTGTGAGATCAAACTAATTGTAAGGGAAAAACATAAACGTTTCATTAAGGGTTATATCATAAGAATATAATAAAACATATTTTTTTTATGAAATATCTTATTATAAATCATGTAATAATAATATTTCTCCATTTTTCATGATAGAAGGAAATACAGTCTCAAATGAACAACATATACCATGGTAAATGGTTATAGATTAATGAGATAATAAAAATGAGTCATAATGCACAATAAAATAAATATGGCATATAAATGTAACATTCCCTTTTAAACATGTGAAACAATAATTTTTTTCACAAACATAAGTTTCAAGACCATCAATTTTCTGAGTCACACACTTGCACCCACACTTTGAAGACAAGGTAACCGTGCCCACATTTACATCACCTTCATGAGTCCCACACTAACAAACACTTTTATGAGATAACTTAATTGTTCTCAAATATATATATATCAATATAATTAAATATTTATAAAATTAAAAATAGTATAATGAAGGACCCCACCCATCTATCGTCTATACAAATGGGTTCTAGTTAAACATGAAACCATTCATACATTAAACCTCACTTAATTAACCCATAGAAAAGAGATTGGTTTCCTAAAAACCCTCCCTAGAAAATTCTATAATTCATTCAAACAAAGAAGTAGGATGGTGGACTAAAAACCCCTTGTGTAATATAGGTATCACACAGGTTACTGAAGAAAATAAAAGATGTTTTCTAATAATTTGATAAATCAATTGAAAAATGAGATAAAATAATCCTTTTTTAAGACATGAAAATTCTTTAGAATTTTTTATTTAAAATTAAATAATTTGAGCATAATTAAATCAACCTTTAAAATGTAATAATTTTTTTCATAAAACAAATTTTATTGAAGAAATATTTTTTCCAAAATATTCTTTGATATGACATAAAAACACTTGAAAAATTATTTTATAAAAACACAACCCTTTAGAATCCATTGTAGAATAAAGAAATCATATTTTAAAGTCAATGGTTTATTTCTAAAAAATTTCATAATATTTAATTTTGTCTTCAAAACCGTAAATAAATAAAATCATTTAATAACATTTAAAGGAATGTTCACAAATTTCAGTTCTCATAATGGTGAAAGAAACTATAAAGATGTTTTTTGAAATTGATTTCACTATATTTTTAAATGATGACCACTCAAATTTAAAATTAATTTTCCAAATGGTGAAGTGAAATATTTTTATAAAATTTACTTTTAAAAATTATCATCAATACTGGATCCTTAAAAAGCTATAAATTATTTTCAATTGAAATGTGGAGTGGAACATAAAACCTATGACTATGAAATAGAAAAAAATTATACTTCCAAATAATTTTCTTAAAAACTCACATCATAAATGATATAATGAAAATTAATTTTTGAAAGTATAAAATGGATATTTAAATGTAACATTTGATAACACATTATTTCATTTCAATGTTTAAAGTTGAACATTGGTAGGAAACAAAAATTTGGACAAAGAGGAGCAACTATCCATAAAGATAATGAGAAACATTATCAAGAATGGAATAATTTCTTAGGAAGAAATTCATCCAGCTAAAATCATTGAGTTAAAAAGTCATTTTACTTATATAGGAGGATAATGTACAATGAAATATAATATTATGGTGCAAAAAACCAAGCATATAAGAAATAATTTCATAAATTGGTATTATAACTCCAAGAAATGAGTAGTGTTATTAAAGACCTTTAAAATATTTGTATCATTTGAATTTAAATTTCATGAATTATCGAATATGGGATTGAATTTTAAATCACTTAAATTGTGTGAAAATCATTTCCAAAAAATCCTTTGCCAAATATATACTACAAAAGGAAGTAACTGGTGAATGCGAATCATATCTCAATGAAGAAAAATTAAGATAAAAAAACCTTTAAGTTGGGTTTTGGTTCACTCAATTAATGAACCTAACATCCTAAAAAATAAAATTAAGTTTTTTAAAAACCTAACTAAGAATATATTTTATCTATATATCATTTTTTCAGGTCACATTATTATAATGTTATATTCATTTATTTAATTTTTTATATTTTATTTGTTACTTGATGTGGTTCATTAAATTTAATCAAATGTTTTTTATATATTGACCATGGCCTATTATAGGTTTCCCTAAAACTAATTGTAATTAGGAATGGTTCCTTAATATGTTCATTTTATGTGGTTAAGTTTACTATGACCATTTATGGTTAATGTTACATATAGAATTTACAATAATATCACTCCAGAATATGAATAGTGTCATAAATATAATTTTTATCTATTAGATAAACTTTTATCATAATCCATGTTAAGTTCTAGTGGATAATGAAATATGACTTTTTAGGCAGGAGGACATCAACACGTAAAAACTATTGATACATTCATTTTCTATAAAATAAGATGGGGGTAGAAAAAATAAAATATAATAACTTAATATAGATAACAATATTATAAATATTTTTTTTTATAGTAAAAATATTTTGTATTATCCATGAAATCTTGTAATGAAAAATAAAATACACGTTCATGGAGGTGAAAATCTCCATGTACACAAGTTGTAGTTTTTCTTTCTTGAAGGGATTTGGAGGAAGGTATAAGATGATATTCAATTAGAATAATTACATTTATTCATATTAGTAATATTTATGTTAACATAATTTCATTGATTCTAATGGATTTTATAGGATATAATAAGAAAATACATAAGAGAGCAAGGTTGAGAACACTACCTCCCCCTTTGGATGTTCTCTCTTGGTTAACAAATTAATATATAATTAGCTGGATATTTAGGTAAGAAAAATGTTTCTAGAGTGTGGGTAGAGAGTTTTTTTGAGTCTTGGGAATAATTTTACTCAATATATATCTTTCTAATTGGTTTATAAATATGGTGTAAGTTATATCCATTAAAACAATAAGAAAATAATTTCTTTTCAAATATCCATTACATTTTCAGTGATTGAATGAAACTATTTAAGATTCAATGGTTCCAAAAGTGTAAAATAGTACTTTTTAGGGTGATATAAGGTAAATATATACTCTACCACTCATTGTACGATATGATTCTTGTGTTTTACCTCTATTTTTTATATGTCATTATTTTTTGTTGTACTCATATAACTAGTTTTTACCCAAGTAAATTATATTTTACTAAACATATATTGTAATGTACCTCGCCAAATGTATAATTTTAGAACCCAAATTTAACCTAAATATAATAAAATTTATTTTTTACATAATATAAAGTAATCTTTTATATTAAAATAATTAATATATGGTAAAGTTATTTGATGGAAAAACTTTATTACTTTGAACATTAAGTGTTATTAAAATTATATCACATTTATTAACAATTAAGTGAGTGATATTAAATTTCTAAAAATGGGTAAACATCATATAAAATTCATTATATATAATATAATTTTAATTTATGATAAATAATTTCCCAATATAAAAAAACAATTCATAAAAAATAAACCATTATTATGGTTATTAATATTATTCTTAGTAAAAATAATTTAGTTCTGAAAAATTAAAATTAAAACTTCTAAATAATATGAAAATTGTAATATAAAATATGAATCATATTTTTCAAAATTTAATTCTTATAAGTGATTAAAACTATCTTTTATCATAAGAAAATGAGAAATCAATTTTAGAGTAAACTATTACTTATTTTTCAAAAATGTTATAGATGGTTTTTATAAGTTTAACAAATTATTTTTTAATGATTTATTTTACTTAATAAATATATTATAAAAAAGTTATCATTATTTTATTGTTATACTATTATAAAAGTGATGGTGTTATCAAAATTTATTTTTTTCACTATTATCCAAAAAATCAATTATGTTTGAAAAATACAGAAAACATTATCCTTAGATAATATTTAAATTATAAATAAAAAATTCAATTATTATTTTTTAAATGAAATTATAAATTATATATTATCATTTTAAATTAAAATAATATATATATATATATACATCTTTTATTGAAAAAGTCCACTTTTAATACATTAAGTGTTGTTAACTAATTTTCTAGATATTTCTATTTGATTAATGGATTTTTATTTTATAGTGTTTTTATTATTAATTATTTTAGTAATAATGATTATTTAATATCTCACAGATCATATCAATTTGGGGTTGTGTGTAAAACAAAATGTAGAGTATGGTATTAGTTTGGAGAAAAGTATATTCCATAATATTAGGGTGTTACATTTCGCCCATAAAAAAATTGATCCTTAGAATATTAATTATCACTAAATAATGAAATATATTAATAGAACTATAAGAAACTCAATATATATTCTTTTACCTGGATCTAAAACTAAAAATATTATATTTTAGGATACTCACTATTTCCACATATTGGGAATCTATTTATATTTATCTTTAATTACAAACATTTATACCAAATTTGATTCCATAGTTGGTTATAATAGACTCTAGGGATATAAAATTCTAATATTGTTTTTCATGATCCTATTTATAGTAAAATACTGAAAAAAATATAGTAATGCTAACATCCAATAAAAAAAGAGTAAATGATCATATCAATATAAAAAATTAAAACATAAGATCTCTTCTCAAATGAAACCTTCATTTCAAACATTAATACTTTTGGTTCAACAATGATATAATAAGAAAAATCTACCACTCCTTATGTTTAACCTAGTTTATCCTTGTTTATTATCCTATTAAGATTTCTAACATAACAAATTATATATTACATCTTAGAATTTTGTCTAAATTCTTTAGAATAGTTTCCATCTAGAATGTGAATTTACTTATGAATATATATTATAATTGTCTATTTAGGTTACTAGTATTAGGACCACTCATCATGAATTGATTAAATATCTTGTTGATTTTGACCCATCCATTTTTGAGTGTTTAATAATTGGTGCATATCTGACACAAAAAAATCCTCTTACCACAATTAATATAGGGATATACTTGTTATTAAAACCAAATAGTAAAAAGACAAGTATACTTTTATGATATTATCATACAGATAGACTAAAACTCAGGGGTTTCACTAAATTTCACTCTTCTAATTCTAAATATAACTACAAAAATCATTGAAAAATTACAAGACCCTTCTCTGATACGAACTGAGATGGCTTAGACACATGCTCCTAGATTCAGTTAAAAATAAACATTCCTTAACGTCATATTTGATACCAACTGAGATGATTTAAACATAATTAAATATATTTTAGTAATTCACACAATCCATCTCATTATATACACACAATCTCAAAAACAAAAATTTTATTACCATTGTAGAATTGTAATGTAAATAATCCATCTTATAATAAACACTTAATACCAAAACTATTATTATCATTTTATATTAATACCCATTTATTTCACAATAAAAGGGTAATTTTTTCACTATAATATTATTTAATTTTACATTTGGGGGCTTAACTGAGTGTTCAAGGATCCGTGCAATCCTTCATTAGAATGAGGTTCAAATATGGGTAGGCGAGAATTTCAACTCCCAGGTGGTGATGAAAGTGGTGACACATGCATCATGCAAGAAAATGGGAACATAGGCATGATGAATGATTGATAATACATTGGTCCATCTAGACAAGTAATCAACTTCCTACCAACTGGGCCTTCGCTCTATTTACTAAATAAAAAATGGATGATGGGTGGGTTATGCCTTAGAGGGGCCATGGCCTGCCTTTCCAGCCTGTATGTGTGGTGTGTGTTTAATATAATTGTACCCCAAGGAACCTATATATATATTATTTAGTTTTTATACGTTCAACATTTACCACAAATAATATCCAAAAATACACCCTTCTATATATATATCCCTCTATACGACTTCCTAGGGAAAATGAAACAAAGGGTTGAGTCCAAATGCCTAGTATGATAAAAACTCATCAACATTTCATCAAGGGTTGTATCATAAGAATATGTGGAAAGTTAATTAAGGGATAAATATCCTATTAATATGAATATCGAATAATAATTGTTCTTTATGAGTTATTATAAAAGAAAATTTTGACTCTAATGAATAACATATTCCATTGAAAAGGTGTGTGGATTCATGAGATAATATACATGATTCATATAGCGTAATCATTAGAGTATTTTATACAGATGTAATGTTCCCATAGAACATATTGTAACAAATAAATTTAGAACAAACATAATCGTTGGGGAAATCGCCTAAATGAGTCATAAAATTTCACCAAACACAAATACATAACTTTATTGAGACACACACCTGAACCCACACTTGAGATACAACTTAATTGCACTTCTATATTTTGATATTATGATATTGAATGTTTACAATAATGATTTTGGGGGATATATCAGACCCCACCTATCAATAATCCATACAAACATGGGCCAACTAAACATGCCTACATTCCATATTTCAATCTCACTTAGTTACCCATTTAAAATAGAGGAGTTTTATGAAAATGTTTCATAGAAAATTGCATAATCAATATTCAGATAGAATTTGGATGGTTGATTAAAAATATCCCTAGCTTATAATAATGATAATTAAGGATGTTAACATAGATGAAAAATAAATTTTTATGATTATTGGATAAATCAATTGAATATTGAGTGGAAATAGTCAATTTCTTGAAAGTACTAATACTCATTAAAAATTATTTCATTAAAAATGAATACATTGACATAAAAAAATATTCTTTAAAATAAGAAAAAGTGTTTAAAAAAATTATAAAAAAATATGTTATCAAAAAAATTATTTGATGAGAGATAAAAACACTTGAAAATATATTTCATAAAAACAATCCTCTAAAATCCATTTTAAAATCACAAAATCCTTTTTAAAAATCAAAATTATAATTTTGATGTAAATTATTATATTATATATTATTTTAAAAATAATTAATAATTAGAATCATTTGGAATAATCATTTTAAAACATGTAAAACAATCCTTGTAAAGGAAAATGCTCATAATGGTGAATGAAACTTCAAAAGTGTTTTTAGAAAATATTTTTACTATAGTCCCAAAACGTTTTCATATGAGTCACAATAAGAGCTTAATTTCTCAAAAGGTAAAGTGATTATTTTAAAACATTTAATATTAAAAGGAATTATTTATAATTTTTAATTGAAAAAGGAATATTTTGTAAAGAAAAAGTATAGAAGAAGATAAAACAATATGATTATAAAAGTAAAAACATTTTAGAAACATTAATATATTATTTTTAAAAACCAAATTATAAAAATGGATTAAAAAATATTTTGAAAAATAGTAAATGGAAATTGAAACCTTACATTAGAAAA
This sequence comes from Viscum album, assembly GCA_963277665.1. Lineage (NCBI taxonomy): Eukaryota > Viridiplantae > Streptophyta > Magnoliopsida > Santalales > Viscaceae > Viscum > Viscum album. Next base: position 886,428,000 of record OY728135.1, on the reverse strand, counting down.
AACACAATCGGGTAACCAACTATAAAGGATAATGTTTACAAGGAATGAAAATATGGGTTTTGAGGGGAAATGTATTTCAAAGGGGATGAAAAATATTCTCAACAATGATATAATTTTATAGGAATAAATTCATCAACATAAAAAATTTAATTAAAAGATAATTTTCAAAAGATAATTTGATAAATTACCATAAAATATATTCTTATGGTGGAATAAACCATATTTAGAATAAATAAGTTCAATAATAATTTCTATAAATTAGAGAAGTGAGTTGAGTTAATAAAGACACTTTGAGATGTTTTAAATTTTAAATCAAAATATAATTTAAGATTGAATATGATATGGATGTTCAAATTCCATAAATTTAATGAAAATTATTAAAAAAATAAAATCCACGATAATATATACACCACAGAAGGTAACATGTTTTGAATACAAATCATATATCAATGAAGAAAAATGGTATTAAAAAATACATATATTCCACCTCGATTCACTCTACACATGCTCCAATAATTATAAAAAATAAAAATATGTTTATTAAAAATTTATGGAAAAATATTTTTATTCTATATTTCAATTATTATGGTCTTTTAATTATCAATTTTTTGATTTATTAAATATGTGTTACTTAGGTTGATTGGTTGAGCTAGTTTAGTCACTTTTTCTGAAAAATACATTTTATATTGATCATAGTAAAAAGTTATATAAAATAACTTCATAATATCAAAAATCATACTCCATATGGATTTTGTTATTCCATTATCACAAAATTTATATCCTTTAATTTGTTTTCCCAAAATGCACTCAAATTTAGAAAGGTGTCTTGAAATATTATTTTTAGGCAGTTAATAGTAATAGGAATTATATAATGAAGAATTTTATCTTTATATAAAAATAATCTTTTCATAAATATAATTTTTATATATCAATAAAAAATTAAATTCATCCACGTAATGATGTAATGGTAATAAAAATGCGATGTTTTGTAGAATGAGTAGTTTACACGTACATGTGTACATCACTTTCATTCTCCATAGATTGTGGAGGTTAGAAAAAATAAATAAATAAAATTTGAATTTTTTAATGATGTTATAAATGTTATATTTGATAGTTATATAAATCTTTTGGACAATCCATTATAGGAAATCATAAAAAATACAACACCCCATTCATGGAGGTTGTAATTCACATATATGCTTGACAACATCTTCATTTTTAGAATGGTTTTAGAGGAAGATAGAAAATAGATACTATATTAATATATTAATATTTCAACATATTATTAATAATTATTTTATCATGCATTCAAGTATGATAATAATTTTTGGGTGGTGTTATAACAAAATAAATAAGAGATCTAGGTTGAGAACATGATATCTCATTTTGTATGTTCTCCCTAGGGTAACTCCTTAAGGATTCATTGATTATTCTTCTAGAAAGTCTAATTACTATAGGAAATGGAGAGAGATATTAGGAGGGATTAAGGTGTAATTTTATTCAAGGAAAATATATTTAGTGGGTGGAGAAATGTTTTGAAATTTATCCCCATTTATAAGGAAAGAAAATGTTACTTTTGTAAATAAACATTATATTTTATATGATAGCATTAAACTATTCTAGGGAAAATGAAATGAATATTTAAAAATAATGACTCTTGGGGTGATATAAGGAATATAAATCCAATAAAAATCCTTGGAAAATATATTTTGGGAATGTTTCATGTCTGTTAGAACTAGTTTTTTACATTTTATCATTATTATATTTAACTTCATTACTAGTTTTTTTTCATGAAAATTATATTTAGCTAAACAGATAAGGTAACACCTACTACCAAAATTTTATTTTATAAACCAAAATTTTATCAACATATAATGTAATTATGTTTTTAAATAATATAAAATAAACTTTTAGATTCTATATTTTAATATATAGAAAACTATTTTGTAGAAATAAAATTCATTTTCAAAATTAAGTCTTCTTAATATTATATAACAAAAATTTCCAATTAAATGAGTGAAAATATATTTTTATACATGTATCAAAATAATACCAATATCGTTATGTATAATATACCATTTTAATCTGTTGGATAAAAATTATATAACCTCAATATAAAAATCATTGAAAAAAACCCATTGTCATGATACTTAACATCAATCTTAGTAATTGTACTATTATACCAAAAAATCGAATTGAGATTATTACATAACATAAAAATTATAATAAAAATATGAAATCATTTTTTATAATTATTTTATACAACTTATGAAAAAATTGTAAATATATTAAAATGAAATTAGTTTTAGAGTAAAATACTACTTAAATTTCCAAAATTTTAGAAATTAATTTAAAAAATTAATTATATCATTTTTAATGATTTATTTTCTTTATAAATATATATTTTAAAATAAATAAAATTTCAAAATTTTTTCTATCAATATAGTATTATGATAATGTCACAACTCTGATCGTATTAGCAAAACCAATATTAATTCACAATCCACTAAAATATATTTTATTTAAGTGAAATATATAAAAAATATCCTAAAATGATATTAAAATTTTGAATTTAGAAATGAATTTACATGTTTTATAATTAGAAATAAAATTTTAAAAAATTTATATTTTAAATTAAAATATAATATATAAAGTAAAATTTCTTTTATTAGAAAAATTTACTTCTATGATATAATGTATTCTTAATCATATTTTTTATAAATTTAAAATAAAATAAATTATTTTTATTTAATAGAGGTTTGGTTGTTCAATTATTTTAATAATGTTCATCTAATAAGCTGCGTCTCATTTTAGTTCAATGTTACATGTGAAGCAATCTATTAAACATAACATTAGTTTAATGAGTAATATATTCCAAAATCGCAATGTGTTATAATATCAGTTCCCATTTCTTCATGTACACACTTATTTATATCCAAACATAATTGTATTTATGCCTTAAATTTATGGAGATAACACTATGATTCTGATATCCTTTTAGTTTTTCATTATGAATCCTATTTCTAGTTTCATTTCCATTATGGGGTTTAGTTTGTTTCTATTCCACATATGTTATTCAATGATTAGGGACATATAAATCAATTGGAGTGGTAACGTTGAAACATTTTATCAGATACAAGGAAGGGAAGGTTGATGCATCGAATTAAGAATATAATTTTTTATTTTAGCTTTTAGTTATAGTCTAGGAACATGTTTGTGAAGTCCTCCCCGATATAAATACTAATTTATTTACATTATTTCCCACCTTAATAGGGATAATTACCATTTTAAAACTGGTTGATTAATCATTGTGTTGAATATGTATTTTAAATAAATAAAATCATATCATTATCATAGAATAGGGAGTCTCATCCTCATTCTATTCGGATGTGTATATGTGTGATAATCCTAGTGTTCTAATACATACAAGAGAATACTCTAAATATAAATATCATTCTCTATGGAATTTGAATTTTTTGTCTCATCACTAGTGATATTGATAGTTTATTAACTCATGGTATTTTGATTTATTTTTATCATATAAAAAATGACGATATAGATGTTAATAGATCATCACTAGTATATTAATTCATTGTTTTTTCACTAATTGAAGGGTTTCAACAAGGTATATAATAATTTGGATACCAGATATTGAAGGGTAAACTCATGTTTTGTGTCAGCTGGAAGAATTAAATGGTAAAAGGTGGGCTTCTCTATCTCATCATTAATAAATTATCAGTTTATGAGTTCATCACTAGTGAATTCATCTGTTATATAGATCACAACCTGTTAATCCATTTTCATAAAAATATACCTCTTTAAGTGGACACTGAATAAGAAGTATTAAATAGGAGTTTTATACCACATTGATCATCCTAAGTGTTGTGAGGAAAATGTTATGTTTTATTTGGGATTGGGTATGTAATTTGGGATTCCAACATATACTAAATAAAGGAATTAAAAATCATGTAGTTTGGTTACATTTAATGAGGTATGATATATCTATTAAGGTAAAAAGATCAGGCAAATTTTATTGCCTTTTATGGTTTTGTTTTAATTACCAATGATATTATTTTTATAGTCACGTGTCTAGGAGAGTTATGAATTTAATTTTTATTTCATATTATGAGAACCATTTCCAAGAATTAAAAATTAATTCGAAATAGAAAACAAAGTGAAATTTACCTTGAAATGGATTGGACTTAGACTTATGAAAGAGTGACCCCTTCTGATTCGAGAATACACTATATTGAAGGAAATTTTGTTTTAATATCCCTAATATTGGTTTGTATCATAGATAAATGGAAGAATCTATGCAATGGTGGTGTGAATTATCATGATTATAGTGTGGTAATATGTCATATTAATGTACCATTATACCTATTTATCATTCATTAGTCCATTATGAAAAATAAGTTGTATTTGGATCATTTTTTTGACTTGATGTACCTATTAGTCCACAGGTGATGAATGAGGGATGACAGATGACATCCATTTATTATAGTAGTATTTTATTGTGTGAAACTCTTTATATGTTTGGTGTTGAAGGTTAGACTTGTGCATAAGGACAACCCTTTATACTCATCCAATATACACATGGTTCTTGAAGGTTATGACCCTTTCTTAAGATGTTGGTGTATCTAAAGCATTGGATCTTAGGTTCTATAAATTCATAATCGAAACCCATTAGCTTAGGAAAGACCATCCAGAATCTATCCTTAATTGAATACCATAAACAAAAAGGTTGTAAATAAATAAAAATTCTCAATATAATCATTGAATGATGATTTACCCATGGACAAGATATATCCTAGAACAAACTTCCACAACGATTCATAATAAATATAAATGATGCAAGATAGAAAACTAGATAGCTGAAATCTAATAAAACAATAACATAAAAATAACATATGAAATATATATATTAAAACATAACATTTCTATAATCCAAAATTCATTATTGATTACCCACATGATGATTGTGGGACTCCACCAAAAAGTACACAAGAATTAACTCCATAGTAATAATGAATAGTTTATCAAGGTGTAATGATAGGAAATCAGCAGACCTTTCCATTTCCAGTATCATGATAAATAATACATCAATATGAACCAATGTTAATTTGTGTGGATTGATTATACAATCCAATAGAAAATCTTCTAGAAACTTCCAAAACACAATACTAATATAAGATAAGGTTAGCTCACAATTAATACACATATATAATCAAGTGGAACAAGAAATTGATAACTTGTAAAACAATGCATAGAAAAAAATGGTGGAAGTAACCATGTTATACATCCATTACATACTATGTTTAACTATGTATTATGTCTAATATGTCCCCAACAAAACATGATTTCTATAACAGATCCACTATGGGAGTAGAACCAATGTCACTTTGACCAAATATGTCACTTAGTTGAGTAATCCTCTATGTCCCATATTTCACAAAAATAAATTCTAAATCAACAATCCACCATACAATGTAGTTTCAACTCATCATAATCCCATTACCATGTGTATTTCCAAAAATAAAGTTTTACATGAAAAAAATTTACCGTAATCATCGAGCTTAGTGATTTTCACTAGTAATTCCTTATATTGGGGACTTCTACAACTGAGTACAAGAAGTTGATACCTGAAAAACGTATTTCACAAGGACTTATGGTTCGTTTATAGGGGACCATAAATCAACATATTGGCCTAAGAAACTAATAACTCATTCATTACCATGACTGAGTGCGAGCAGGTGATACTATAATACATCAATAGAGATTTTTTTGATTAATAAAACAGATTTTGATCATAGTTGCAACAGAAAATAAAAACGTGTTTGATCTTCAATATCATACAAAAAATATCTTCAATGTTGGATATGATTTATTTACACAACAATAGAGAAAACACCAGGTATATGCTCTATATGTATTTGTCCAAGGTGTATCTCTGAAAAATATTTTTTTGAATATGTTTAAGTAGATTGAATAATATGATAAAATGGTAGTGAAAATAATAGGATATAACTGATTGTCTATATTAAAAGTTTTCTATCTCCAAAGTGTAGCTCTAAAGGCAATAGAACACTATTTTTTAAAGTACAAAGATTTTTTTTCCTTTTTGATGTATATATATACATTCTTATTATAGAATATGAGTATATAAATATTTATAGTGATGATATAACAGATTCAGCTTAGACCGTATCTAGAAATACTAAATAATAAATCAAAAATATTTGAATTTAGATATTTAAAAATCATTTAAAGAGAGTTATAAATTCCCTTGGAAATCGGAATGATTTAATCCATTAATAACGAACCTTTTAATCATTCATAAAATAACATTAAAGAGATATTTACATCTAGAGAGACTATTGCAGAAAATTTTGATAATATCAATAACTTAATACTCCATCATTATCTAGTCTAATTTAGGGTTCCATTATACAGTTCCAAAGTCTAAATGAATGGTGACAATGTACAATTGTTTACAAAAGTAGGATTCTTGAACCATACATTTATGTCTTAAATAAAGGATTTCTTTAAAATGTATATTTTTTGATCTATAATTTTCTAATTGTAAAGATAGTATGACCCATATGTTTTATTCCAAATATAGGGTTTCAAAACCATATGCCCCACTTAAACTCATAGGTATAAACAATGTCTCCAGATTAATTTTAAACACATCCATAATACCTAAACAGATAAACTCCAGTGGATTAATGGATTGTGTACACATATAGAATAAAAATATAATAAAATATGATATTTATGAAATTCAATTGAAATAAAATTTATTAGTAACATAAATATGTGTGTTTGTGAGCATAAAATCCAAAAATAAATTAACTAAACTATTGAATCAACACATGATCAATAGTGTGAACCTATTTCCTTCAAACTAATCTTGCACCTAACTGGGGTAATATATGAGAATCCATAATCATTAATTTATCATTGTCTATCCATTTATCAAAAATATTCCACATACCCATCAAATCATCAATAACATACTCCCAAACTAGAGTTAAAGATCGTCCACTATTTTTGGACCATAAAATCAAGAATAAGAAAACATATAAAGAAAGGGAGGGGAATCGAACAATGGTTATTATAGGGAATTTCTAAACATATGGGACACAAAATCCATTAATTTATGTTATATAACATGGGTAGATGATATTTGAAAAAGGAAAAATAATCATTTAATTATCATAACTTTTATTGAACAATTTTTCTTCAATTTCCATTATTTTTCATGATTTAATCAAAATACAATGATATCAAAAATAAAATAAAAATAATTACCATAATAAATAAATCCTAATTTTCAAAGGATCCCATTTAATGTTTTTAATGTATTATTATAGAATTAAAGAGTTTTTATGTAATGGCTGGCTAATTCTGATTGTATTGAGACTGCAACAAGTCATTACTGGGACTTAAGTGACATCCCCATGATGCCAAAGGCTAAAAATAAATTCCAAATGGTTTTAATGAAAGTCGGGGAAAATTTACCCTTTAATGACTAAAACCAATATACCAAAAAACCAATAACAAACAACTCACTATATGATGCAAGAAAAAAATCTAAGTCATTTTTAAATCATTCTCCTTAAACCAACCAACCAAAGTATGCTACAACAGAAGATAAACCAACATTAAAGTAAATAGTAGAAAGAAAATTAATAAACTCCAAGATTAAAACAAGAATCCATTATCTAAATGCTCCATGATCCAATATCACCAGGTAGTCCAAAGTATCAGGACATGGTGCTAATGATGTGTGATACTTTACCATTTCCCACGTCCCAGAAGGTAGCATCTGCAAAAGCATGGAAGTGCCAAAGAAGTGGTGAGTATATAAATCAATATGTTATCGCAATGAATTCCATACTCATGCCACTAGGATATAACAGTTAACACATTATATAAAATAGTTTACATATACAATTTAACAAAATAGTTTATAACCAAATATAAACAAGTTTGAAAACCAGTTATGACCAAGTGGAAATAAAGTAAAAAAACCAATTTCAAAGAAGTTATTTTATAGAAAATAACTAATAAAAGAAAAAAACCCAATTATTATTATAATTTTGGCATACCCATTCCATAGCTCACAACACACCCACACATGGATGATTCGTTTGACAGTTATATACTCATGAGTTATCTCTTGTCCAATTACATTTTGCCCCAATGACACATTCCCCTGATCCAGGGCCACACACCTTGTACCCCAATGGTCTGTGTCCCTTATTCAGGGGCACCATGATCATGAATTCACACAACCCCATGTATGCCAAAACCATTCGAAATAATCATTTCAAACCATTTCCATAAAAATGTAATTTTATTGAAAACCAAGAATAAACCTATTTGTAAACAACCATTTTATTCAATAAAACATACCCATTTTACTGAAAAAATCTAATACAATCCATGGGCCACAATTATATAAAATTACCATTTTATTATCCATAATTTAGAACCAATAATAAATGATCTTTATTCAAAACACCCAATGTCAACGCTGAGTAGTTCCCAAGAAATATATCTGTAAACAGAACCACAATAGCTAGAAAACTATTTTCCTGAATCACTTCCATTTCTAACAAGGTCAATACTTCCAACTAATATGATATGATTCCCCCTGGTGATGCCTACAAGCTATTTTCATCTTTCTTTACCATCATCTCTCTTCTGAATAGAAGCTCGACATAATCCTCAGCCATGAAACTAATTGTTCTCCTATAACAGTCAATTTGGTCCTTAAACATTTTCAACCAATCCATACCTAAGATTATGTCATAAACATCCATGTCCAACATTGAGAAGTCCTATTTCAGATCAGCTCCATTAACAGTTATTACACATGCCTAACACACAAAGGCTTGAAATTCTCATTCAGCAAGATGAGTTTTCATTTTTAAAACACAAGGCATCATTTCCAATAATAAACATTGAAAATAAATAGCACGAGAAGCATTGAATGAATGTGGTGAACCAGTATCGGAGATCACTTGGACAATGGTACAATCAAAATAAGCATACCTCTCATCGTAGATAGTTCAACATGATCATCGACAATCACCTTCTCAGCTCTATAAAATTTCTTCATCTCATCACTATTATCCTTATTGCCTTTTTGATATTTCCCTGGTTTGGAAGTCATGGTATATCTAAAATATACGTGTCTAGATATTCTCTACTAATGAGATTGATCCTAGTTTACTCTCCATGTCGAAGCATATGATGCTTGCGTTTCTTGAGAAGTGTCGTGAGCACCTTCCCTTGAAGTATTGAGATAATAGATCTGAAGACTACCCATCTTTTGGAAGTTATGACATGATATAGGTTGTCCTGTACAAACTCTCTCTATGTGTTCAAATGAACGACATTGAAAACAACCTTCTTTTCTCTTGGATCGTGGAGGAAGATTCACTGATCAAGCCATCTAATTCTGATTTCCACTTCCACCTTTGAAATAGGTGTCCCTTTTCATCATACTCCCAGCATTTTAGTTCACGCCATTCCCTATATGTATCATCATACCTCCTCCCATAGATCCCTATATATCACGTTCATCCATAGTTTCTCTATTCACCATCATTGTATAATTCGTAATATAGAGCACCAAAATCTTCGATTGAATCTCCTACCGTATCCCCAATTTGAGGATATGTGTCTTCAAGGACACACTATCTACAAAATCTGGTGTAAAGTGCACTAAATTGAGGAATTTATCCACATATTCTCTGGCAGAGAGAATATCATTCTTTAGGCTAAAAGTTTTTATCGTTTTTTGGATTTTTAAAGTATGGGGATAGAATTGTTTGTTGAATTTTTTTTCAAAATAATCCCATGTAAGACCTTCATTAAATTTATCATGCACTGATAAATCCCACCATTAGCATGCAGGATCCTCAAGTATATAATTCTCTAACTTGACTTTGAGCTCTGATGTCGTTATTTTGAAATCAATGATATGATTTATCCTACTCAGCCACACCTCCCCCTTTTTAGGATCCGAATCAACCATGAAGAAGGGTGGATTGTGCTTCATGAACTAGATGGTATGATCTACATGCCTTTGCTTGTTCCTCTAGCTCCCCATATCCACAACTTCAAAATATTGGACAATACTTAGAACTAGTTATTGGTTTAACCATGGTTCAGGTGCGACCACATTCTCTATAGATTCTTCAGGTTACTCTTGATGACGCATACCAAGTGTCATTTTCAAACCCAGTAACAAACTCCATCAATCTAACTCTCATTCAAATTATGGATAAGCATTTCCAAACCTATCACAAAAACTATGACAAAATTGTTTTCCAAAAAGCTCATTTTTCTATGTTCTACCATTTTTATAACATTCATCCTACTTTATTAAAATTAAATCATTTCTAAAATACAATATGAATTTCATCATACATTTGAAAAACAATTCCATACTTTTTTAAAAATCAACATTTTTTCACCGCATTAATTATTCCTTGAAATTTTGTATGCACTCCTTGAATGAAGTCATTTATCTAAAATGCATGTCATGCTCGTCTCATTGGTTAAACTCATGACAATGAGGTTTCAAAATCCTAGAAGTGTCTCCAAGCACTTATGTACCCAACTCCCTGGTAACTTAATGTTCAACAAAAAAGGGTTATCTAAAACCTTTTATGATATACATTTCATGTTCCAACAATCCTTCTACTTTATAAGATTCCAAACCATGGAATAGAAAAAAAATAATTCAACTCCGAGACCACGAATACTTATGACCACTTGTTAAGAAAGGACAGAACAAGCTGATACCATTTGTAATGAACTTATAATTCTCATTTTCTTGAGAGTATAATGAGTCATTACTGGGCCTTAAGTGGTATCCCCAAGATTCCAAAGGCTGGTAATAAATGATGAAGGGTTTCAAAGAAAGTGGGGGATGATCTAACCATTAATGAATAAAACCAATAACCCAAAAAACTAGCAACAAACAACTCAAAATATGATGCATGATACAAACTAAGTCATTTTTAGACCATTCTCTTTAAAACAATCAACAAAAATATTCTACAATGGAAGACAAAACAACATCAAAGTAGATAGAGAAAAGACAATGAATAAACTCCAAGACTAAACTATGAATCCATGCCACACAAGCTCCATGCTCTAACATCAACAAGTTGTCCAACGTACCATGAGATTGTGCTAAAGAAGAGTGATTGTTTACCTTTTCCCAAGTCCCACACGGTAGCATCTACAAAAGCACCAATGTACCAAAGAATGGGTGAGTATATAACAAACTAGGTTTTCCAAATTACATCACTAGTCACACAACATAGATAGAATTATTACCACATTATATAAAATATTATATATAAACAAATTAACATATATTTTATAACCAAATATAAGCATGTTCGAAAATAAATTACAACCATGTTGACACAAAGGTAAATGAAACCAATTTCTAGAAAGTTATTTTCTATAAAATGACCAATCAAATATTAAAAACAAATTCTTATTATCATTTTAGCATACCCATTATATAGTTCACAACACACCCACATATGCATTCTTAGTTTGATAGTCCCATTCTCAAGAGTGGTCTCCTATCTAATTACCTTGTGTCCCAATAACACACACCCCCTATCCACCTTGTACCCCAATGTTACATGTCCCACATTCTAAGGAAGAACATTCATGAACTCAAACAACACAGTGTATTGCAAAACCATTCCAAATATTCATTTGAAAACATTTCGATAAAACTATACTTTTATTGGAAACCAAGAATAAACCAACTTCCAAACAATAACTTGGTTTCAATAAACAACCCCATTTTATTAAAAACATCTAATCATATCCATGTTCCACAATTATAGAAATTCACCATTTTGAAATTCATAATTTAAAACCAAGAATAAAATAACATTATTCAAAACACCCAATTTTCCATATTTCTCCAATTTGCTAAACCATCACAAAGAAGGGTTTAAAACGATGTTTAAACAACCAAATCACAACCAATTAAACATAATATGTTCAATTTGAAATCATTCCAATTAGTTATACTATGCTGAGTCAAGAGATAATCCACTAACCTCAATGGTTTTGATGAAACCTGATAACGGTCAAAGAACACTTTTGAAAACCAGGTCGATTCTCCACTGAACCTCCTTAGATATCTTTTCCTCATAAGATCACAACCAAATAAAAACTTATTTGGAATCCAAACTCTTAGATCAAACCATAATGGGTGTATATTTGAGAAACCAAGAAGTGATAAGAAGTATATCTATATAGATCTAAGAAACTGATATATAACGACGAAGAACGATAACATACCTTAATAATATGGGTTGAAAACACCAAGGGATGACATAATATTTACTCAAAATATCTTGGGAGAGGTTATTATAACTTCATGTAAGAGAAATCTCAATTTATGGATGCTTAGGAGAAAAAAATAGCCACTTAGCGGAAAAAATGTGTGAGATCCACTTTTCTAGTATCACAATTAAACCATATGCATGGTTAGTTCACAAAATTAGAAATATTGTTCCCCAACTGTGAGTTAGATACTACCTAGGAAGACAATTTCTTGACCTCCTCACACGGTCTCCCTAACTATGCACACACTATGCCAAATCCTTCTACCTCAAACCATCAATTTCGCATGGTGTCTACTAGGATGGCCACACTATTTGAATAAACCATGCACAACCCGTGCGCCTCTTCTTTAGCCCCCAAAAATTAATAAAAGTTCACCAAATTTCCTAAAATTCCATATTATACATTATATCAATAAAAACATAAATAATGGGTTATATACCAGAATCTATGGGCACTAAATTCTCTCCACCATCTGTCTTTCCATCCCTAGAAATCAGAAAACCATTACAGCTCCAAAATAATTCTGGCCATTGCTCTTTCATCTCCTTTTCACATTCCCAAGTCTCTTCCTGAATATGAACATGTTGCTATAGAACCCATACTAGATCTATTCATCTTCCATGAAATAATTTCTCTACCCTATGAACAATCCTTACTAGGATATGTATCAACAAAGAATTCATCTCTAAGTCAACGTGATCCCATATGATCACTTAGTGATGGTCGGGTTGATACTTTTACAATTGAGATATTGGAACACATTATGCACTGAAATGAACTATGGAGTAATTTCAGTAGATATTTTTCCTCTTTGACCCATTCTAGTATCTCAAAGGGGCCTATGTATCGAGGATATAACATTCCCTCCTTCCTGAAATGATGATGTCAAAGTCTTGGAGAGATCCTCAAGAACACATGATCACTCACAAAAAACTATAAGAACCTTCAATGATGATGTTCATACGATTTATGATGAATGTGAGATATGTCCATACTTATTTCAGATACACTAAATCTTCTATGTTGTCTCATAGACAAGGCTCGACCCGATTAGTGATGTTTCACCTATTTCCACCAACCATAGTGGAGAATATCAAGGATGCCAATAAAATGCTTCAAACAGATCCATATGTATCGGGGTTTGATAGATGTTATTATATCGTAACATCACTAAGGGTATGTGATCCTCCCCTGAGCCACCAGAATCCATTACAAATCATTCTTGGAATACCTGTCAAAAAATAAATTTATATCTACTCCCATTTCCTCACTGTAATAGAACAATACCACAATATATTGGCAGGACTCTGATAGTTTTATTTAAAAATCTGATAGGTTAACAATCATAAGATGAACTCAACCACCTTTATTCCATGCCACTCCACCAAAAAATCTTCTTCAACTCTTTATAAATCTTCTGTGTGCTTGGATGTACAACCCATCTCGAATGTTGATACATATTTAGGATTTGTTTCTAAAAATTTATACGTACAATCATCTGATACCTAAAACACAAAATTAAATTTCCATTATGTTTCCATCCCTCAATGGTCTCCCCACCATTGGGTTTTGAACTCATAACTAGACATTCTGCATCAGATGTTTGTGGCTCTTTGATCAAATTTACCAAATAAATAACAATACTAGATGAAATGAAAAATTCAACATCACCTTGGTCTTCACATTCCACATGTAAATCTTCTAGGACTGACAACAACTCCCATTCATCTGAAGCTTCTTTCTCAAACTGTGCGTATGATTTTCTACTCAATGAATCTAACAATGAATTCACTTTTTCTAGTGTATAGAACAAGTAAATGTCAAACATCTGAAGATACTCCATCCATCTAATTGGTTTCATATTGAAATATCATTGTGATAAAATGTGTTTTAAGACATTATGATCCATAAACATAGTAAATTTCTCACCAAAGAGATAATGTCTCCATGTTTTCAAATCATAGACGACTATAGCTTACTCTAAATCATGTGTTCGGTAATTATTCTCAAGAACCCTCAACTGCCTTGAACTATAAGCCACCACTTTTTCTCCTTTCAGGATAACAAATCTCTACCCACATCCCAAAGAATCACAATACACCACATACCCTATCCAAATTATGGTAAAACATGATAGGTGCCAATGTAAGGTGAAAATTTATTTCCAGGAAAAACTTATAACATTCCCCTATCTATTGGAATGAAACATTATTCTTTTTCAGAGTTGTTATTAGAAAATTTAGTCATGAAAAATCATGCACAAAGCATCAATAGTGACTAGATAGATCAAGGAAAATTCATATCTCGAAGACTTTCTTCAGTGGTTTCCATGAGATAATAGCTTCTATATTTTCAGGATCAATAGAAACTCCTTTCTCAGAAATGAAATGGACAACAAATTGTATTTCCTATATCCAAAAATCACACTTTGATAGTTAGGTGTACAAATGTAGGTCTCTCAATATTTGTAACACTATTTATAAGTGTTCCATGTGGCTGGACCTTGTCTTTTAATATACCAAGACATCGTCCACAAATAGCACAATAAAAGAGTCTAGATATTGTCGATATTTCTAATACATCAAATCCATGAAGACCACTAGTTCATTCATTATATCGTGAGTCAGAACTATGTATTTTTTGTGGCCATATCTACTTCTAAAAGCTATATTTGGAGCATATTCTTTCTGAACTCACAATTAGTGATATACTATTTGCAATTCAATTTTGGAGAACCATTGAGCACCCCTTAATTGATCGAACAGATCATCAATGCATGGAATTTGTTACATGTTCTTTATCATAACATGGTTAGGGTTATGTTAATCAATACACAGTTGAAGAGTTCCATCCACTTTCTTTATGAACATGACTAGTGATGCCTACAGAGACGTACTTGGTCGAATGAAACCATTGCTTTCTGGATTCTCTAACTGCACTCTGAATTCTTGTAACTCTTTTTGTGACAACCTATAAGATATAATGTAAATAGGACTAGTCCCTGGAAGGAATGAAATTATAAGTTCCACTTCCCTTATAGGTGGTAACCCTGATAAGTTCTCGAGAAATATATCGGGAAATTGATCCACAATAGCTGGAAAACTATTTTCCTAGATCTCTTCCATTGATTCCAAGGTCAATACTACCAATTAAAAAGAGATCATTCCCATAGATGATGAAAACAAGTTCTTTTCATATCTCTTTATTATCCTCTCCTCTAAAGAGATTCTTGACAATGTCCTATGTCACGAATCTCTCTTTTCTTCTTTAACAGTTGATTTAAGCATTAAAAGTTGTCAAAAAATCCATACCTAGGATTATTTCATAGATATAGATGTCCAAAAATGAGAATTCACTTTTCATCTATCCTCCATCACTAGTTATAGAACATACTCAAATATCAAAGGCTTAACATTCTATTTCACCTAGAAGAGTTTGGAGTTTTAGAACAGAAGGAATCATTTCCAAATTTATACATATAAAATAAATAGAACAAGAAGAAATGAAAAACTTTTATGCACCAGAATCGAAGATCACTTTCACAAGGATAGAATTAAAAATAATCGTACCTCTCATTGTAGATAGTCCAACGTGATCACCAAAAATCATCTTCTCAGCTCCATACAATTGTTTCCTCACTATACATTTTTTACTTGTTTCCTTGCTATGATTTCTATGGTTGGGGACTTATGGTATTTATAAAATTACCATGGCTATCTCAAATATGTTGATGAGACTGATTCTTCTTTCCTCACCCTGTTGAGGCATACAATTCTTGTAATGCTTGAGAAGTGTCTCGAGCACCTGACCTTGGAGCATTGAGATAATTGCGCTGAAGATTACCCAAATACTAATAGTTATGACATGATCTAGGTTGTTCTTTACAATCTCTCTTTATGTGGTCAAATGAACCACATTGAAATCATCATGGTGTTCTCTTTTTTCAGGGTGGAAGTTTCACAGATCCGACTGTCTGATTCTGATTTCCACTTTCACCTTGGAAATAAGTGTCCCTATTTCGCTTGGTCCCACCAATTGAGGTTCCACTATTCCTTGTAGGTATCATAAGACCGCCTCCCATGGATCCCAAGATATCACATTCTGCCGCAGTCACTCTGTTCACAATCTCACTATAATCTGTAATATAGAGCACTGTATTCATCGATCAAAGCTCCTATTGTAGCCCTGATTCGATGATAGGTTCCTTCAAGGACACACTTTCTACAAATTCTAATGTAAAGTGCAATAAATTCATGAATTCGACTATATATTCCATGACAGTGACATTATATTGCTTCGGGCTAAAGAAATCAGTCTTTTCTTGGATTGTGAACATATGAGGACGGAATTTTTTGTTGAAAAATTCCTCAAAATCCTCTTATGTAAGGCCTTCATCAAATTTAGAATGCACCACTAAATCCCATCATTAGAGTGAAAGATCATCAAGAATATAAGTATATTTCTTGACATTGAGCACTAAAGGTGTGCCAATGAAATCAAAAATATGATTCATCCTACTTAGCCACACCTCTGTCTTTTCAAGATCAGAATCACCCATGAAGATGGGTGGATTCTACCTCATGAATTGGATGGTATGATCCACATGCCTTGGGTCATTCCTTCGGTTCCTGGTATCCAAATATTGAAAATCTTGGACAATATTCTGAATTAGATTTTGGTTTACCCGTGGTTTAGGTGCAACCCCATTCTCCACTGCTTCTTCGGGTTAGTTTCGATGACTCTTATCGGGTTTCTATTTTCAAAACCAACAACAAACTCCATCAATCTCACTATATTTCAAATGATGGCTTAGAATTTATAATTCTATCACATAAACTATCACAACATGGTTTTCCAAAATAACCTTTTTCCATGTTTTATCATTTTTCAAAACATTCACATTTCTATACGAAAATTAAACCATTTTTAAAATAACAAAAGAATTCATCTTTTCAAAATCCTTAATTTGAGAAAAATTAAACATTTTTTCAAAAATAAAAACTTTTTTCACAATACAAATCATTCCCTGAAATGTTTTATTCACTTTTACTGGGAATTGTTTTCTCTATAATGCATGTCACGCCCATCTCCTTGGCTAAACCCATGACAATGTGGTTTCAAAATCCTAGAAGTGTCTCAAAAAACTTTTGTGCACAACTCCTTGGTAATATAATGTTCATAAAAAAAGTGTTAGATACATCTTTTTATGCCACACATTTCATGTTCTAACAACCCCACTCTTTTATAAGATTTCAACCCATAGAATTGAAAAGAAAGAATTTCAACTCCAAGACCAGTATTACTTATGACCACTTGTTAGGCAAGGACCAAACAAGCTAATACCATTTGTAGTGTCCCACTAATTCTAATTGGATTTAGTATACAACGAGTCATTACATGGCCTTAAGGGACATCCCCAAGATTCCAAATTCTGATAATAAATGATGAAGGGTTTCAAAGAATGTGGGGAATGATATACCTTTTGATGAATAAAACAAATAACCCATCAATCCTTCAACAATCAGATCACTATAGGATGCATGAAATAAGCTAAGTCATTTTTAAAAAATTCTCTTTAAAACTACCAAACAAATTTTGCTACAACTGAAGACAAACCAACATCAATGTAAATTTCATAAAGACAACCAATAAAATCCAATACTACAACAAGATTCCATGGTCCACAAGATCCATGCTCCAAAATCACCAAGTAGTCCCAAGTACCATGACATGGTCCTAGAGAAGTGAGATTGTTTACCTTTTCCCAAGTCCCAGAAGGAAACATCTACAATTACACTAAAGTACCAAAGAATGTGTGAGAATATAAATATGTAGGTATTCCAAATGACTTCTATACTCATTCCAATAGGATAGAAGAATTATAACTTATATAAAATAGTTTACATAAACAAATTACCAAAATAATTTATAACCAAATATAAAGAAGTTTGAAAACCAGTTATAAACAAGAGTAAATAAAGGTAAATGAAACCAATTACCATCAAGTTATTTTCTAGAAAATAACTGCTAAGAGCTTAAAAACCAATTCTATTTATCATTTAGGATAACACATTCCATAGTTCACAACACACCCACAAATGCATGATCTATTTGACAGTTCCATACTCCTGAGTGGTCTCTTGTCTAATTACCTTGTGTCCCAATGAAACAAACCCTTGATCCAGGGTCACGTACCCTATACCCCAATGGTACAAATCACTTATTTAGGGGCACATTGATCATGAATTCACACAACCTCTTCTCTTACAAAACCATTTTAAATAATCATTTCAATCCATTTAAAAAAAATGTACTTTTTTGAAAACCTAGAATAAACCAATGTTCAAAAAACCATATGGTTTCATTAAAACATACTCATTTATATTGAAAAAATCTACTCAAATCCATGATCCACAATTCAATAAAATCCCCATTTTAAAATCCATAATTTAAAACCAAGAATAATAGCACCTTATTCAGAACACCCAATTTTCCAGATTTCCCCAATTTTCAAAACCATCACAAAAAAGATTTTCAATGATTTATAAACATCCAAATAACAACCAACTAAACATAAAACATTCAATTTCAAATAATGACCATCATTTCTACTACGTAGAGATGAGAGAGAAGCCACCCACCTCGATGGTTTTGACTAAACATGACAACAGACAAACAACACTTACGAAAACCCGGTCGATTCATCACAAAACCTCTTAAATATATTTTCTAAGAAATATCAAGACCAAATATCAGTTTATTTAGAATCAAAACACATAGATATTCCCATTAAGGGAGTAAATATGGGAAACCAGGAAAAAAGAGAAGTATATCTATGTAGATCTAAGAAACCTATCATGACCGATGAAGAATGGTCACATACCTCAAGAATCTTGGTTTGAAACACAAACGGAAGCCGTTGGTTTGTATCCAAATCACTTGGGAGGGGTTCGTATACCCTAAAAAAAGATAAATCTTTAGTTATGGATGATTTGGAGAAAAAATGAGCCACTGAGAGACATAAATGTGTGAGATCCACTATTTTGGATCTCACGTAAACCATCTGCTTGGTTAGTTCACACGGTTAAATAAACCATGCACTAACCATGCATTAGTTACTACCAAGTAAAAACCTTGCATGACCTCCACACACAAGCTCCCTAACTATGCACACATAGTTCTGATTCCTCTTCCTCATACATGAAAATTTACATTGTTTATACTCAGATGGTCGCACAGTTTGGATAAACATTGTGCAGCCCTTGCGCCTCTCCTTTAGCGCCCAGAACATACAAAAAGTTCACCAAACACTCCCAACATTCCCTCTTATACATTATATCCATGAAAACGAAAATAAATGGTTACATACCAGAAACTGGAGGGGCTACAATTTATCCCCAACTGTATCCAAAATAATCAAATAGAGTAGATCATATGATTAAAATAATACAATAAAACATTGAAATAAATTGATTAAATGATGGTAAAAATAATCCATGTTAATAGTTCCATGGTGTTATTTCCTTCAATATAAATATTCAATAAATTTTTATGAAAAAACTTATCTTATGTTGTTTTAAAAGTTTTTTTTTCATGTAATTATAAATTGTTTCACTGTGAAATTCTTTGAATAATTTAAAATTAAATTTACTTTGACTTTTGTGATAAAGATTAATTTAAATATTAAAAAAATAATTCCAAAATAATTTTTTTTCTTAAATAATAATTTCAAAACCAACTTTCAATATTCAATCATGTTCATTATTTATAAAATTATTTTATTTAAAAATAGATTTTTTTAATTATTTAAAATAATAATAATTTCTCTTTATTTACCACTAAAATTGTTTTAATGGAAAATTAATTAAATTTCGTTCCAAAAAAAATTCCGTATGTAATTTTCTTGAAAATAAACTTTCTATCGAAATACATATAATTTTTTAAAAAAAGAATAATAATAATTAAACATGCTAGTATGAATTATTCTATCTCTCTAGAAAATAGCTTGACCAGATCATGGGGAGAGAGGGGAAAATCACATAAAATAAATGCTTCATAACCAAAAGGAAATGTACCCTTCCATATTTGTTATAAATTATGAAACTTCAATAAATATATCCTAGTTCCCAACTCGATGTTTTCATATTGATAATTATCCATTATTAACTGAATAAACCATCAGAATGAACATAAATATAGTGAAATATCATTATTCATAGTTTTGATAGAGAGATATAATAATTTTTCTGAGGGAGAATTTCTACTACAGCTGATTATGAATATAGAAATGATTTTCCTCCTAAATTTTAAAATGGTGGATTAAAGAGTGAGTATGGTGGAGGAATAATTCCCCCCCATAAACTCATAGAAAATTGAACTATAATAAATTTACCCCCTTTAATTCAAATTAACCCTATGTTAGAATTAAAAGAAATTCCTCAATTTAAAATTTCCTTAATTATTGGAAGTTAGTTTTCTTAAGAATATCTCTCTATATAACCTTACCAAGGCACATAGATTCCATGTGGTTAGAATAATTCGACAAAGCTATATAAAAACAAATTTTTATTTTTATTTTTTATTCCTATGGTTAATTTTATGACATAATGTTTCCTGACACATGTCTCATAACCTGAGAACATAATTTATACATCTCATATAAAATTGAACTCATTATAGACACAACCACAATGTTTTAATTTTAATTTGATCTCTTGTTTAGGAGAAATAATTATTCACGCTTATGATATGCTTAAATATTTATTAGAAATTATTAATTATGAAACAAGAATCAATGCTCCTTATATAGTTAAAGAATATTTTATGATTATAAAAACCACATTCATAGTCTAATGGGACAATCATACATTTTTTGAGGCTATATGATATGATTAAATTACAAAATTATAGTTTCTACGGACTTGGGTCTCCAGAATAATAAAATTAGATAAGTCTTGAGTATATACAAATCCAATTCTCCACATACTTCCCAACTTTAAATTTGTATATCCTAAAAAACAAAACATGTAAACATACAAACTGTGATGCTCTTAAAGCTAGTAGAAATATATAAACTATCATATTTTTTAAATCGATATCTAGTATTTTGGGCACTAAGAGAACATAGATACAACCACACATTGAATAATCATACTCTTTCAACACATACTCCTGTAACTTCTTTCCTTATGTCACCACATTCCACAATAACTATAGCCTTAAGATTATTTCAGACCATTAACTAAGTAAAAACATAATACCACATGATGTGAATCTCATAATGCCTCAAACCCCATTAACATTTTCTTTCCAAAGTCCATTCATCTATGTGGGATTGAATGAAACCAATAATATCTACCATAACCAGTTTTGTGGAAAGGAATCTTCTTGTTGGATCAATATATTCCCCTTTATTATAAAATGGTCTAGATGACTCTCACATAGAGATTAATAATATTTATTAAACTAATACACTAATTAAAATATGAATACCACCCATAAAATCCCATAGATATACTAGGTAGCATGCTATCCAAATTCAACTTCAAATTTCAATTATCCACATTGAATAAAGAATATTCACTAATGTATCTATCTCAATGTATAAGTTTGTAAGGACTATCCCTTCTTGATCCATTTATCTAATATTAAAATAAATTCCACTTCCAGACCCAATCCTCCAAACATGATCCCAATATCTTCATAAATAACACGATTGTGTTGTGTTTCCCTTTAGTAAATTATATTTAAAAGCACTTTTAGGAAAAATTTAAAGTTCCTCAAGCTAACCAGCCACATGAATTTATTATTCATTCACATATTCTTTCATAATAAAAGGTGATTGGTCTGGAATTTTTAGATAACATTACTCTATCTATATTAATCCCTACGATACCTCAAATAAAGATAGGGGAACCAAACCAAAACCATCAGGAAACATCCCCCATCATGTTTCTGTATTACGTTACTTTAGGAAAGGCCCAATAATTAGCTAGCCATACTCTAACAAGAACTGTTATTCTATGAGGATTTTCCTTTATCAACACTAATCTATCAACCCAAAATGGAAACCAATAAAATATAACTACATACTAAGGTAATTTTATTATGTTCTTACCAACATTAGGAATAAATATTTGTTTGAAATTCCATGTAAAAATATGACCTCATAGGACTGCTCAGTCAATTCCATAATATAATTGGATATTTACCCATCCAATCAACTAGGGAAACATCCTAAAATTCAAAAAATGGGAAATCAATCATTCTTAAATTTGGAACAACTAGGTCTCATTATATATATATTGGAATCCCCTTGAATAAATATTTATGAATCAAGGACAAACTCACATGTTGAAAATGTGCTGTTTATATATTATCCTCAGTAGTGGATATACTCTTGATTAATAAGTCTAGCTAGGATCTCCCCAGAAATATATGAATCTCGAAAATATTGTGTGGGATAAATTTACTATATATAAAAAAATAAACATAACGTGATATAATCCAAAGACAAAAATTGGATTTTTTAACCAAAAACCCTATCATTAAAAACTCCATGTTTGACAAGAGTTGAATGAGGGGGATATTATTGAGAGAATATCTAAAGATATTCTTCCAATAAATTTTCTACACCACTGACTCGTCACCTAAAAAATATCCTTTCCCGGTCGGTAACTATATCCACAATAGGATTTAGCATGGACACATATAAATCCTTAACATGGAATATTATCATAATTCTACTCTTTTTATCCATTGGGAGACTTTAGCAAACATGTAAAACCTAGGTGCATCTCTTCTAGAAAAGTATCACCTCCCAATTATTATATAAGGACTATAGTGTAGGTTTAGATGAATGAGAGAGAAACCTTATCAAAATTTTTTTATCCATAATCTCCAATTAAATGAATAGGTTTGGAAAAATATTGAATCATGTCTTGGAAGTACTACAAGAAGTCTATAGACAAAATTTATATACTTACGTGGTTGTGAATCCCAATAAATATGCCAATATATTCCTAAATAATGGCTTAAACACTAACCTTGGTATATTACTCTCTCATTTGATTAAGGGAAAAAAAAATACACCAATGGCTCATTATTATGTGTAAATAGCCCAATAAAGAATCAATATATTGTTATTGAGTATCCAAAATAGACAAAAAGAATGAGTCACTAAATCCAACCAACCCTCTTCCCAAGGAGGATTATGTTTATCATAAAATAACTAACACATAAGATATTATAACTCATGTAGTTTCCAATGTATATGGGTTTGGTCGTCAAAATAAATATAAAAAACTATCCAATCTTAAAAATAGTTTATTCCCTATAAAATGGGGTTAAAATCCCTATTTTCTCACTATAATGAGTATCTCTCAACTGATCAGTTGTGTTAGTGTATGATCGCTCAACTTATTAGTAGTGATAGGCTTAAAAATTGGCATAGGTTCTTATAACCACACCTCTATATAATAGCTACATATGGGTGGGTGATATTATTCCTTAGATAAGACGAACCCATAATAGTTAATGTATTTCTATGTGAGATGACACAATAAGGATGTGAATACCATTATTATCCTATATATGATTCATGAACCATACTTATTGTACCCCATAATTGGTTTTTAGGTAACCGTGATGATAAAAATATAATTATAGTTTAATTGAATGGATATTATTTACACCATAAAAACATTGGGGTTCATTTATCTATTAATCAATCTAACATCCATTAACACTATTTTTCAATTCCAAAAAGAAAACTATACCCGAATTTTAATTATAAACTCCATCACTAGGATATGTACGAGTCTGATACCATTATAACATGACCTAACCAACAAAAAATCATCCTAGGTTGATGAGGGTCTATGCATACCATCCCAAGTCTAACTCTAAATGGCCTAGTCCAGGAGACTTGCGCCAATGAGGAATAATCCTAAGTTGGATGCCTTAGACCATAAAAACATGTAACATATACGAAAATAATATAGAGGCTATAACCTATATTTGATTACATTATAATTGAATAACATAATGGTGTGTAAAAATATGTGTACACAAAAAAAAAATTCCACACCTGATGGGAAAGCCTAAAATTTAACCAAAATCACATGATAACCCAATAATTAGGAATAACTATACAGGAATAAAAATATCTCCTTGTAGAAAGGAAACCTCATCAGATACACTCTGTGCTACCATATGTGAAGGAATTTTAGAAATGTGTCATATCCACAATAACATTCAATTACATGAAATAAGAACGTAACCATGAAGGAAAAGAAAAGGATAACCTAGTTATGATTTAAATGAAAATAAACATTAAAAATAAGAAGTATATTATAACTAAAACATAGATTTGTGCTTATGGTATCATGTTTTAAAATTATCCCTAGTTAGATAGGTTTAAGTATATAAACAACAAGTCACATTGTGATGGTGATGTTGGGTAATAAAGACAACACATAAACCACTAGGGTCCAAAAACTCATAGGTCGTGTCTTGAGGTAGCCTAAGAAAATAATAGAATTCACATCATTTAAAAAGTCCCATTATTCATAATTATTCCCTCACCAATTAGGAACTAAAAAGCGGGTCTTTACCTTATCAGAGTGATGAATATAAAATTTCACAACATAATTATCTAGAAGGCAAACCCTTGGACGGAGAATAAGGTATCTTGAATAATATTTAAACCATAATGTACAAAAATATTTCAAATATTAACTTCAATATCACCCATCAATAAAAAATTTAGGGGGGAATAATACCCTCAAAGAATACCCCTCATCCGAGAGGGTAACTAATTCTTATAGAGTACATGTACCCTAGTGTGTGTAGTGAGAATCATTCCAAAGGGTTACAAAATAGTTGACTGTAAGAACCATAATATATCCTAATTAGAGTTCTACCTACTCCTATATATATTGGGTACCAATTCCTAAAAAGAAAATATTCATTTAGAGGGATACCAACCTCATAACTGCTCTAGCGATACTACTACACATGCCATCTTTCCTTTAAGGGTAATAAACTAAAACTACCATAATTATAAACTATATATGACAAAGATATATACACCATCATTTTTCAAAAATATAATGACGAATAATTGGCTGCATTTATGAAAATAATATATAATTCAAGAGGAATGATAAGTTGAAAATTGCATATTTCTTAGTAAAGAGTGTGTTTAGAATGGTAAATAGTGTTTATGTATACATAAGTAGGTTGTCCTTGTACATAAATCATCCAACTCATGTGAATATATGATAAAAGACACATCCTATTAGGACATGGTGTGTTGCTCTTCAATGAATATGTGTGTACTGTCAGTTGGCCTCATTTCTTGTATCATATACATGGAATTTTCTACAAGTACACAACATATAGATCAATGCTTTTAATCTCACATATGATTTAATATTATATATGAATATATAACATTAATCAATTATTTTATTAAACAAATGACTTCTGTATAAATAATCGATGTGCATGTGTGGTTTTGATGAAATTTGAGTACTTTTGCATAAGTTAGGAGTGACTATTTGGTACTCGTTAAGAGACTCTCTATAGCCACATGGAATGTCACTCAGAGCCACGTGATATGTTATTTTAAAATTTGAATGTATTAAAAACTAGTGTTATGTGGTCATTTATATATTTAAAATCTCATCTATACCCACCACATGTCATTCATTTCATATAGAAGTTACAATATGGGGAAATATATAGAATATGACATGGGACAACCGACCATGTTGTTTGGAATTCCCAGAATACCAAAACAACTACTTATTTTCATGAATGCGACTACCACTACAGCCTCCAGACTCACCTCCTCTTTTAGTAAAACCTATTTCCTTGGAACTCATCGTTATACCCCACTAGGGTGATTTTCAAGTGTACTTCACCATTTTCATGTTTTCATCTATCAATTCATCCAAAATGTGATCGAAACATATCACTTATTCACTAACCTACTCTTCAACATGATTCACCAATAATTATTTATTAAATCAATAAAAATTCATGAATGATAACTTTTATAATAAATAGGATGAGGAATAAATGAGCGTTTGTCAAAGGTCAGGTCAAAGAACCTAACACTCAAAATGAATCTGTGTCTATTAGAGAACATGAGAATATGAACTTTAAAAATTAGAAAGAATAATATTATTGCATAATTGTGAAACTGTTTGTACTCATTTAATATTATTCATCACACATAATTCACATTCTGATGTGAAAAAAAATTATAATTAAAATAATCCAGAAAAATTATTTTTGGAAGGTATCTCCTGAAATCTCCATAATGTAATTTTTTAGATAAGAATAGAACCTTCATTACCTAGTTTATCATATATAAATAAATAGTATAGATCACATGAACAAAATAAAATAGTTTAATTTTAACATCATAACATTGGGTGACATGAAAATTAAATCAATTCAATATTTTAATTGAATATTTATTCACTTTGAAAATAATAAATCCATTATTAAAAATTCTCCTCAATTTTTTCTCCAAAAAGTGTTTATCAATTAATTTTTTATTTTTTCACAACAAAATGTTTTAATTTAAAATATTCAATTATTTATTTTTTTGAAAAAAATCATTTTTATTAATTACAATATAATTCGAGAGGATTTTTCCTATTAAATATTTTTTTCAATTCCAACATTTATTTTTCAATCACATTTTTCAAAGGGGATATTATTTTACTACAAAATAATTTTTTAATTTTCTTAAATGTATATTTTTTTCTTTATTCATACAAAAAAACACAACTATTAAATATTAATGAAATAAAATTCCAAACATTAAAACATTCCAATTAATATCCTTGATAATGATGCTTGATTTAAATACAATGAATTTCATTTTTTGAAAATTGTCATAATTAAAATATCACAATTACAATTATTCCATCATGGTAAAAATTAGACCAAGGTATTTTATAATGGGGAAATTGTGAAAAAACACACAGAAGAAACAATGTGTTTGAATAATACAATGTTTCTTACCTCATTGTTGAAAAATTTCATTTCTTTAAGAAATATATACAAGTTTCCCATTTTTCCATGTCACATTGATAATTATCCATTTTACATTTACATAACCACTATGAGGAATAGAAAGTTGAAAAATTGAATATCATTATTTTGAGAGAGAGCGATAGATATATTTATCTAATGGTGTAATTTTTCCACCAATGATAATGTAGAGTGAAATTATTTTCTTGAAAAATTATCCAATAGTGGAATAAAGAGAGAGTATAGAGGAGGAATAATTCCCCCATTTTAAACTTCTCTAATATTTATTTTCCATAACTTCTAATTGCGTTGTTTGATATCATAAATCAATTCAATCCTTGAAAATTTCTCCAATTTTAGGATTTCAAATTTTAAAGAAAAAAAAGGCTCTCTTAACATCCTTTTATCACGACATCCCGATAATGGGGGTATGTGGAAACCACTAAACTATTTGAAAATAATTAATTATTTTTATTAGATATTATTATTTTTTATAATGTTTCTGGAAGTTTCTTAGTACTTGGATCATCATGAAAGAACATAATATTAACCCCACCCTTGAAATAAACCCCATCTCATACATAAATAGGATGTAAAATTTTCTATAAGATCTCTCATTTAGGAGATATAAACTTTCATGCTATCAAAAAAAATAATTATTTATTAAAACATATTGATTATTCATTAAGATTAAATGTAGTTCAGAAAATTACGAAAATCTAAGACAAGAGAAATCACCACATTTAGACACTAATAAGAAAATAACTTTTTAATTGTAATTTTCTATTATGAAATTTCCATTCCATCCTTTTTCGGAATGAAAGGATCCAAAAATCAAAAATCATTTAGGTCATGTTCATGTAAAAATCTAGGAAATTATATCATGGATGATGAAGGGAATGAGAGCTCTATAACTATCTCTTAATGGTTGATTAATATAGGAGAACATTCCTGGTGGTGGTATCATTTTAGTGTTCTAATATGAAGATTGATTTGTAGAATTCACCTAAGGTAAATTTATTATCACTTTTTATGACACATATATATCAATGTTTTTTATGAAAATGAAGAAAAAACATACATGGTTAATTACATAAAAAAACAAAGATTTCCACCCAATATAACAATTACTTTGATCCCAATGCACATTTTGATAGAATAATTTCACAAGTTGTTAAAATAAATAATTTCATATATATTTTGTAATACAAATAATGAACATTTTAGGAATAAATATGGGAAGTGAATAAAGAAATCTTGGTATTAAATGATTCCATGGATGTGTATTATGTTTATAAGATATTTGGTAGTTATTCAAGTTTAATAATATCTTATATAAAGTCCCCAAACAAATAAATAAGGTCTATATCATATTAAAAATGTTAAATCTAATTATAGGAGTGATGATTCAACATGATATTCATAGATGTGTTTTAATAAATAGTGCATTTTTATGGTCTTTAATATATATAGTCCATGTGGATGGGACCCAAGAATAACTTTTGACAAGTGAAGGCGTCACTGAAGAAGGATAGTGCTTCACTAGGTGCCATACATACTGATTGAGGGGAATAAATTTTTATTATTACATTTATATTATTTTTTAACTGTATATTTTGACTCCCACTGGTTTTGATAATTCCCATAAAAGGCTAACAACATTGTTATTGATGGGTTTAGTGGGGGAATATGTTTCTCGATACTTCAGTTCCTTTACATAGTTTAATAATGTTCCTTTCTATATTTTCCTCTTAGTGTTTAGATAGTAGTATATTATATTGATATTTTATTGATATCTTTATTATATCTTCATCAATATATTATATTAAAAGGTTATTATTATTAGTTCCCTCAAATTTATTAATTATAAATATGATTTAATAACATTAATTTTGTGTTTGTTACTTAAATTATTTTGGTACAAGAGTGGAATATACTGTTTTTATTTATCACTGAAAAAGTTAAACCTATCTTATTTAGAATTTACATTATTACTTATTTGTGTGTTTATTTTTCAAGTTTTTAGTGATTTATATATATTTTCTAATTAATATTTGTAAGTGAATCAACCTACTATGATAATATCAACTTTGAGACTTAAACATTTTCTTAGTACAAGATTATTAGTCTATGATTATGGTCTCTCTCTTTGAATATGTTCTAGAATGAGTATTTTTCATTTTAATAGACTATGATTTCATGGTAATTGTTAATATAACCCCTTTATTAATCACTAATCATCATACTCATAATTTATGATTTTTTTAATTTTATTTGGTTTTATTATTCTCAAAAAAGTAACTGAAAACCCCTGTATGAGGATTGATATACTTGGATCATAGAAAATATATAAAAAAGTTCAATATATAAATGTGAGAACGTATATGTATTAAACCTAAGGTTTGAATCTTATTATATTATATACATATGTTTATTTTAATTTTGAAATACCACCCTAAGAAACATTCCTTTCCCAAATTATAGTTTTGTTATTAATGATGCGGTTTCATATTAATCATTTTTATTATTTTTTTAGGTTCATTATTTTTAACATTAAATGAACTAAACTATTGGTGATGGATAATTGAATTTGATAAAAATATTCAAAGGATTTATTTATAAAATTAAATAGTTTGAGAAATCTTGAGATTCTACAAGATAATTTTGAAAATGTAGAATTGAAAATATCAGATAAATCTAAAAGTTTTTAGTTTGATTCTTATCTGAAAACTATTTCAAAGAGAAAAAGTCAAACACTTTTTACTTTTTGGGTAAATCACTTAATTAAAAATTAATATTGAGAGTTTGGGTCTAAAATTAAAAAATAATTATAAACTAAAAATGGTAATGATATAATTTCTAACCAAGTTTAATGGTGTTATAGGGAATGCTCCAAAATATAACATCCTAGTCTGGAGGCCGATATACTGGTGAAAAAGAATGGTTTTCCATAACTCCATAGGTACAGCTGCTCATAAACTAGAGGTTGAAAACTTGAAGTGGGAGTCTATGAAGATATTGCGGTGAGACTATACCTCCATAATAGAGTTTATAATCATAAATAAATAACTAAACATTATATATTAGTGTATTAAAAAGGAATAAAAAAACTAAAAATTCCATAATAAAATGAATATTTTCACACATACCCAAATAATCATGCTAACATACAAAAACAGATCACTCTCTATGTGCATCACATATACTTAATAACAAAAGAAAATAAATACATAAATCTACACTACCAAGTCTGAGAAATTCCACATACAATGTCTCTAAAACCATTTTGAGATTATCTATGGTGATCATAACACTCTATAAGAGTGTTCCACTCAATCCTGAAAAACTAGGCACTTCCTAAACCATTGTGAAACTTTGATAAACATGAATGTAGGAATAAGGTATGAACACACACTAAGGTACATGTTTGGGGGTGGGAAATGAATCTCAATAAGACAACCCTAATGGAGAACCTAAAACTTGGTATCTATCACATGTTAATTCAATGTGACATGCCCAACATAGCTGAAAAATTACTATAAAAAGACAAAAAATTACAAAAAACACTATCGTTGCTCATGCTTGCGACCTCAATCAACCATCCCTACTTCATCCAGTGCTCGGGTGTCACAAATAACATCACAATATCATAAAAACCATATAAAAATAAACCCTAATATGTGACTTAGTCATCCCAATGCTCAGACTCAAATGGTGAAGAACATTTCATGAATGGATCAATGACTGAATCTCATGCATCCCAGGAATCCATCCAAACATAAATTATAATGAATATCTCAAATCTATATTCATGTCTATCTTGGGAAGTCATTAGATCAAATTCATTTACTAGATCACTATAAAAAATTACGGGATCTCAGGAACCCTAGAAAACCGGATAAATAAATTATAATATTTTTTTTCACAACCAGTCAGAACCTAGGTTAGACCTGAGCTGACATCAGGACATCACCATATAAATAAAAATAGTGATAAAAATTTCCAATCTCAAATGACTAGATCCAATATTTACTATACATCCTAGGTATACGTGGCATATTGGGAATCCCTTATAAACTTGAGGTCAAACCACAACATCATGGGAATTATTCTTGAGGCTCATTTTATAGATCCTAGGTGGCCTTAGGAATCCATTTCATCATCATTGTATAATACAGATTACACAAATATCATATAATTCCCATTCTTAGATCATAAAAAGAAATTATGCATCTCTATTATACTATTTACTTTGTGCCTGTCCCATTGTAAGGATCCAAGGAAGTATATCTGGATGTCAGTATCCATATTATAATAAATAAGTGATGGTGTATATATAGAAGGAGTTGTGTTGGATGAACACATAAACCCATCACCACTACCACAGCTCCTCGGTATCACAAGTTTGGTTTGGGTTATAAATTGAAAATCACTATAATCTCTAACCATTACTCTATATAGCCTCTCAAGGCCAGTCTATCAGTGAGAATCCACTTGGGTCCTCTAGGGAAGCATGTATGTGGAGGAATTCCTATTGGGATCCTCATATTTTGTATAATGGAAGAGTCATACCTCTTGGGATTCTCCCAGCAATAACATAATTGAAGGATCACCGCTTGAGATCCTTATTCACAACTAGTATCATGGTTCAATGCATACCTATTGAGGTAATGTATCACCCAACCCATACTCTATAATCTCTTTGTCTCAAGGTTCTAATAAGGTAAATATCATTGTGGAGTTGGCGTCACGGTTATCCTCTTAGTGATTCACCCTTTGTTTGCTCGAACACTCAACCAATCTTCCTCAAAATGTTATAACACAATACCATGTTCCTTGTATTTCCCTATTCTACACGAGTCATAGAATAGGGAGATCCCTTACCTTGTACCCCAATTATTCTCTTGACCATCATTTAGGTATCATCCCCTGAATCTCTCTTAGGATTCCACTAAACTCAATTACTAAAGGAAAACATCTCCATCATAACTTCATCAACCTGAAATACCTATTTGAATTCATGAAAACAACAAAACTGTTCAACCATAATGTTCTACATAAAAAATTTCTAAAAGAGACTCATTTTGTATATAATTCTAGATTAAGGGTGAAAATAAAAAAACCTAAGTTGGAAACAAAGGAGTTTTACATGGTGTATACCCAAAGTACATGGTGTGTACTGTAAAATATCCACCCTAGCTATGTACATATAATAGGTATCGATATATATGGGTTTTGACCATGCACTACCATATTATTAGGGAACATATTTGGTCTTTATGTGTGTATAATATGATGGGGGAAGACCTGAGACCTGGATGTGCATTACATCATGACAATATCCCCCTTACATGGGGTGTATTCCCAAGTAATCAACCACAAGGAAATATCCCAATACAAGATGATCACTGAGATTACAAAATATATAGTCTGAAAAAATAAATATTCTTTAAATAACAGAGACAAACATAGTGTGTTCTGAAATAAACAGTCCCTATGATTTGTTTTTTTAAATAGAAAACCCCTATGATACACTCAAATCCAATGTTTTGCCAAAAAAATCCTATTCAACACAAAAGGTGTCCCTAACAATACTATTTTAAAATTTAAAATGAAAAATATATGGGTATCAAGGACTCAAAAATTTTCCCACCTTTGAGTGTAATCTACTGAAGCTTCTCCCACAACCATTCTTCACATTTCAAGTACAATGATCCAGCTCCTTTTGAGCTCCATAATATCACTTCTTTCTTCCTATCTCTCTATCCCCAATCTCCCTCCCTCTCTATAATCCATGATAAAGATAACCCATATGTGAGGTTTGGGGTCGTGTTACATGAGAAGAAAATGGGAGGAGAGGAGAAAAGAAAATGAAAATCAAAAGGAAGAAAAAAAGTGGCCCTGCACCTATCCCCAACTCTAAAATCATTATATACAACATCTAGGTAGAAAACCCATTATTGACTAAACCACATAGTAAAAATATCAATTCAATGATCCATTTAAAATATAACACTAGACAAAAAACATTTGACTAAAATTAAAATTAATGAATTAATTATTAAATGCCATTTATTTCATGAAAATTTAAATGACTCATAATCCCACCAAACTCCTATAGTAGGGTAAATTTTTTATTTTGGAGACAATAGAGTAGTTATAAAAATTATCTGGTGTCATATTCTTACAGAAA
Source organism: Viscum album (assembly GCA_963277665.1). Taxonomy (NCBI): domain Eukaryota; kingdom Viridiplantae; phylum Streptophyta; class Magnoliopsida; order Santalales; family Viscaceae; genus Viscum; species Viscum album. Next base: position 886,394,351 of record OY728135.1, on the reverse strand, counting down.
ATAAACATTTTCCCCTTATGAGAATATAAAACATAAATTTTAATTTTTGTTCATTTTTCCCCAAAAAATAGGGTTTTCTAGTTTCCCCTCCATAACACTTCTCATCCTCAAGATGTCTCAAAGACTAGATAGTTATAATTTTTTAAATATAACCAATGGTGTAACCAACTGCATCAAAACCATCCATAAAATAGTTTCATTTCATCCACATGTCCCCCAACATGGTAGAGAATCAACCATGACTGATTTGTTACCCCCCACGACAAGAGTATCATCATCGTAACCCTACAAGTAATGAAAATATCCCAAAACCATGCTACATCCATTCACCGAATGAAATGAATAGATGTAGAAAACTCTCTCACACAAGATAATTAGAATGAAATCATTGACATCCCATTCCCACTCACATAGAATAAAAACCTCCAGGATATACAGACCACATAAAACAAGGAGGACATCTTCTATGATCTTAGGATGTCATCTCCTAATAAGATTCACTTTCAAGAATCCATAAAGTTTGACAACAATCAGTTCATCACAGCTACACCACTTGTGTTTCCTTAGGACCTGAAAAAACACAATAGTTCAAAAAAGTTCCAATCAGCACTGCACCTAACTCGTGTGCACAACCCTCACGCAACAAGTCTTTATCCCAAAAATCAATACCAAATATCACTCTCCTTATATAAGGCGTCAACAATAAAGGTTAAATAATTATAAGTTAAGTCATGAAGTTAAATTTATTCACATTTAGGATATTTTTAGGTTTAGAGTTTTAGATAATTATGCCATAACTATTTTATAACATCTCAAATATTACATTGTAGGAAAGTCTACACACTGACCATTTTTTTCAAAATCTCAGACATTTTGAAATAAGACATGAAATATTTTTCATGATAAAAATATTTACAACATTAATCATAGATTATTAGTTTCTCTTACCCATCCTTATAACCTATGAAAAATATTTTAACACCTGTGATGAACATAAAAAACCTCAGCAAGGGGCATAAATGCAGGAAAAACTGTTAGTCCCTGTATATTTTAAACTTATGAAATCATTTTCACAAATCCATACTTTTCACCCATAAAATAGAAACCCTTTATCTAATCTCATGAAATCATAATATTTATATAAAAATCATAGAAATAATAAATCATAAATTTAACTTTTGGAATCTACATAATACTTAAATTGTAGCTTTCAAAACTATATAGGGAGTAACCATCATGGTTACATTTGGAATACCCATCGCAGTATACTCCCTTAATCTCTTTGGAGAAACCTTACCATTTAACTCAATCTCATTAAACAATGCATTAAGAGATATCATGGGCTCACCCACCCATGGTTTATCATGGAACCAATCGTATATATAATCAATTCCCAAGATCCATAACGTAATCATAACATATAAAACAAGCATAAAAAGGAATAATATTTCCAATATGAAATAAAAATAATAATAATTTCAATATATTGATATAGTCAATCCATTATCAAAAACGTTTTCAATACAAAAATACATGAAAATGAAAAATGTTATTTATTTTTCTTTTAAAAACACTACCATTTATATAGGAAGTCACATAAAAATTAATGGTCATGACGGTAGAGAATTCATAGTTACTGTATACATTAAAAACATTCATTTTGAAGTTTAGTAAAAAATTTATATAAAAAAATTACTTTTGAAAAACTTTTAATGAAATTAAAAATCAAAGGGTTGGACTATACATCATATAAATGAAGGTGGTGTATATTATCAAAATATTCCTCAATGAAAGGAGATTGAGATGAAGTCCTTATTTTGCACGGAATTCGGGGATGACCTCCTGGATGGGAGATTCAATCGTTCCGATCGGTTTCTAACGGGTTTGTCCGTAGAACCGGAAACATCCAATGATTCCACATCTATTTGGACCTACTTTCCAAAGGTAGGCGCTCATTAGCTTGTGGACTGATGAGGCTTAGGAATTTGCATTGGTCAATAGGATGGGAGGTCGGACTCATCACACCTTTTTGAGGGGAATTATTGTCTACTCCGGGACTCTCTTTATAGATTTAAGTTATGTTCGTGAATCCTTATTACATTACCAAGTATAAAAATGAGCTTTCCTTTAGTTTTAACAATCAATGATTAAATATGTAAGAAATTTAGAGAATATTTTATATGTATTCGAGGTTCTTCATCAATAGAGAATCATCTGTATCTATTTAGAGATTCTTGGTCAATGGTATCCTTTGAAACATTTATAAAAGTCTCTTGGTCATTATGATGACCAGGCTGGTTTTAAAGCCACTCAGTGGGGCACTTAAAGTTTATCGTCATTCAGAAGAAGGACATGGATTATTTCAGAGTTGGGATCGAACCCATAAATGGGCTACCTACGTATCCTTTGTTTTGGAAAAGGAATCAGAACCCACGTAGTTCGAGTAAGGGAGTATGACGTTTATGATTGATGGCTCAAAGAAGGATGTCATAATTACTTTTACACTCTAAGCTCACGTTAGTCATGCTCGGTGTGAGTAACAAGAGGTATTGGTAAAAATTAGACAATTGTGCCATGAAAGATGAAATCATAAGAAATTATTTGGGGATTATGTATGTATGACTGCCCAGATAGATGAAGGTTTAGGATTTACTTTTAGGGAGAAAATCCAGGAATAGGGTCCATAAAGGTATATGTGCTTCATGGAGATTTTGAATACTCTAACTTGGGACTTATTCCTGAAAAGGAAACCCAAATTAGGAGAGGATTGATAATTGGGTTTTATTCCTGAGAAGGAATCCCAAATCAAACATAATTTAGGACTGGTTAAGAGAAATTAAGGGACTTGGGGCTTAGTCCTGAAAAGGAAGCCCAAGATTATGACTGGGACTTATTCCTGAAAAGGAGGCCTAGGTTAGGGGACTTGGGTCTTACTCCTGAAAAGGAAACCCAAGATTATAACTGAGTCTTATTCCTGAAAAGGAGACTTAGGTTATGGATTAAGGATTAGGGCTTACACCTAAGAAGGATGCCCAAAATTAGAGGACTTGGGGCTTACTCCTAAGAAGGATGCCCATATTAAAGGATTATGATTGGGGCTTACTCCTGAGTAGGATGCCCAAGTTAAGGAATTATGGTTTGGGGCTTACTCCTGAGGAGGATGCCCATATTTGGGAACTTTAAGAATTTGGGGCTTACTCCTAAGGAAGATGCCCAGATTAAAGGACTTATAAGTGGGGATTATTCCTAAAAAGGAGACCCAGGTTAAGGATTCTCTCATCTTAAAGGATGAGGTTGAATGAATGAACTCTCAATCTTTGGTGACATAAATATGTATAAATCACTATGTTTTGAGAGATATTCCACAGAATTCCTTTCAAATAAGGAAGTCAAATCAAGAAATCATGCCATAAATGGCTTTGAAGAGTATCTTGAAGACTAAATCTTGAATAGGAAAGGTGAAATGGCTTAATAGGGGTAAAATGGGCAAGATGGGCACCTAAAAAGGTAGGGGCGCGCAAGTCTTGAAAGGCGCGCAAGTCTTGCGTGGGCGCGCAAGTATTGGTCGCGCATGTATACCTGCACGACATGTGGGGTACTTGCGCGATTTTCAACCAGCATTAACATACTTGAGTGACTCTTTATTAAACCCTTTAGAATCTTCTTGAGGTTCTTCCAGAAAAGGGACGCCGAAATTCTATTGAAGGAATAAGGAGGCGCGCAAGTGTGGTCACTTCCCTTAAGGGCTGACCACTCAGGCGCGCAAGTGTTGATGAGTTTCAACACTTAGGCCTTCCTCTTTCACTTTAGATCTTCCGTTCTAGGTAATAAATTACCTTAGAAGTGTTCCGGAAGCTTTGAGAAGAGACTTGGGCGTCGGGAGCTTCAATCCGAGTTTCTGGAAAAGGATCCTCTCTAATGGGGGGCCCACAGGGTCTATTTATAGGCAAAAGAAGGCCCTGGGCGGTTACCGGGCGGTTATCACTTAGGTCGCGCAAGTCACATGGGCGACCATGAGGCGGCGTACAAGTATACGTGCACGACCACTAGGCAGCGCGCAAGTACTTGCACGACCACTAGGCGGCACGCAAGTGTACTTGCGCGACCATGAGGGAACTTACGTGACCTATGGGCAATGTTCTCCTTGTTCATCCCTTTGTCAATTTTTGATGTTTCTTCAAAGGATGAATCACTTTGGACTAAGGTATTTCCTTTTTTTTCAGTAGTTAGACTCTGTGACGGAAAGGAGCGTCAACAAAAGTCCCCCCTCAGAGTTGGATCCGGAGAGAAAAGAGGATTTGACTCTGAGGTGAAAAGAAAAACAAGAAATTTGGCAGTTTAAAGTCATGCATGTCGGACATAAAGGGGCTAATGTTTAAAGTTGAAATATCTTTGACCAAAATGGATTAAAATTGATTCAATTCCTTGACAATTTATCTGAAAACATATTACCATACTCAAGTATGATGGAAAATATGTAAACTATGGATTTAGAATATTTGAATATGAGGAATGATATGAAAAAGAGCTAAAAGGCATTAGAAGGAGTAGTTTCCAAGAATGAAGTTACTATTATTTTACAAAACCCGTTAGGGGGTTGAATTATGCAGGGCCACCTAAGGGCATTGGCTACATGGTCAAATAAATAGCATCTTTCGGCTGACAAGTCCATTATGTGGATTGTTTATGCAAGGCCACCTATGGGCACGTGCTGCATAGTCAGGCAAAAGAACTCCCAGAAATTTACTTTCCTAGTGCTAAAAGCCAGTGGAAGTTTATGGAGATTCAAATTTTCTAAAGTATAGAGTTTGTTGTATGGAAAGAGGTACTTGAATATGGAGAAGATATTTCCAGACAAGATTATCGAAGAACTGGATGAATATCACTCCCACGAAGGTCTGACCCAAAAGTATGGAGGAAGAATAAACCATAGACTTGAATACTTTCAGATCATGAAAAAGAATATGGGACAAAATATGTTAAGGATGGATATTTTTTTGTGGATCCCTACATACTGTCGTTTATGAAAAATAAGACAAAAGAGGCATTTCTTCCCAATAATGAAGTTACCATTATTTAACAAACCCATTAGGGGGTTGAAATATGCAGGGCCACCTAAGGGCATTGGCTGTATGGTCAAATCAATAACATCTTTCGGCTGACAAGTCTGTTATGTGGACTGTTTATGCAAGGCCAACTATGGGCACGTGCTGCATAGTCAAGCAAAAGAATTCTCAGAAGATTGAAATTTTTGTGACTAGAAGTCATGAAAAGGGTTATGATGATCTGAAAATATTTAAGGTTAGGATTATAACACATAAAGATGGGTATTTTCCAATGTATATAGAGATACATAGGTCAATGATAACCATAATCGTGTTGTGGCTGGGTCCTGAATTGAAATTTTTGACTTCACTATGTATCTCATAAGAATGAGAATCAAGCCATACGTAGTTCATGAAATGCAGTTTAACGTCATGCATGATGAAAATATGAGAGATCTTAGTTTAGGGTCATAGAGTTCAGACCATAATAATGAATACACAGTGTGTGTTTTCATGAGGACTTTTCAGCTAAGGGACTGAAAGTGAAATTTGTGGTTAGGCCCAAAAGACTTGGGGATGGATTCGAGGGATACTCGAATGTTCCTACGAATCCCATAAGGATTGGAATCAAGCCCACGTAGTTCTAGAACTACCCTTTGTACAAATTTGGTTCGTACATGTGAAGGGTGAAAGCGGAATTTAGTACAATGATGGTTTAACCCAAGATAAAAATTTTAGGCATTGCCATGTATGCACGTAGTCTTTTGAAATAAAACATGATTGAAAAATCAATGTCAGTAGTAGTTCTCTCTCAAATGAGGAAATCAAAGAGTATTGTAGTTTATTGTCGTACCGGAAAAAAGTGTTGCATATTTTAACGTCATATAACAAGGACGAAAGTGAATCAATGTAAAGATATTGATTCCAGGGGTGGTTTCACGAATCAACATCATATGAGATGGTGGTGAACCGATGTGAAGAGATTGTTTTTGGGATTGAACCCTGGGAGGTTGCCTACATTCCCATCCTGGAGGGCAAGGATCAAAGTCTGCGTAGTTCAATTAAACAATGAATTAATGATCAAGTTGTTCTTGGGGACAACGATCTAATAATAAAAAAATGTTGTTGGGACTTATACATTGTTAGCGGCCCAAAGAGAGTTTTACGGTTGAGTTTTTCTCTAAGCTCACATGAGTCATACCCGGTGTGAGAAACAAGAGGTAACAACAACCTTAACGATGCATAGTTTAATGTCATGTAGGAAATATAAAGGGACTATGCAGTTTAAAGTCTTGCAGTTAGGACTATTGGTGCTGCACAGTTTAGTGTCATGTAACAGGGACAAAATACAGTTTCATGTCATGTAGGACATATCAAGGACTTTCTGTACAGTTTAGCATCATGTAGTTAGGACGATGGGAACAATAGAGTTTAACGTCATATTGGACAAAAGGGGGACTGTGCAGTTTTAATGTCATGCAGTGAGGACAGAAGAGTGCATCATTTTAACGTCATTTTGGACGCATTGGGGATTGTTTCTACAGTTTAGTGTCATGTTGGACAAAAGTGTGAATAGTTTAAGGTCATACAGGACCTTTTATGATTATATAGTTTAACGTCTTTCCGGACGTAAGGGACTTTTATACAGTTTAGCATCATGTAGTTATGACATCACAGATTAACGTCTTGCTGGACATAAGAGACTTTCAAATAGTTTATGGTAATATGCATGGACCAGGGATGATTCAGTTTAAGATCATGCTGGACGGTTTAGGGAACTTTTTCACAGTTTAACATCGTGTGGGGCGAAGTTGCAGTTTAAGGTCATGCTGGACCATTGCTGTATAGTTTAACGTCATATAGCAAGGACGAAATGGTTATGCACAGTTTAGTGTCATGTTGCGGGGACATCTTCTTTTCTACAGTTTAACGTCATGTTGGACGAAAATAGGGACTTCCCTACAGTTTAACGTCATGTTGGACGAAAAGGGGACTGTGCAGTTTAATGTCATGCAGTGAGGACAAAATAACACACCATTTACGTCATGTTGGACGCATTGGGGATTTTTTTCCCATAGTTTAACGTCATGTTGGACGAAAGGGAGAATATTTTAAGGTTATATGCATGGACCGTGGATGATGCAGTTTAAAGTCATACTGGACTATTAAGTTCTTATGTAGTTTAACGTCTTTCCAGACATAAGGGACTTTCCTACAGTTTAACGTCATGTTGGACGTAGTTGCAGTTTAAGGTCATACTGGACCATGGTGTATGAACCAATTGTAAGAATCTTGGTTCTGGGGACCATATTGTGTGGTTATACAAAATATTTCTTCAGAAATCTGGCATTGGTTGGAGTCGTGATGAGTTCTCCATCCATTGAGATTAATGAATAAGCTCCATTGGAGTAGACCTTATGTATTGAATAAGGTCCTTCCCAGTTTGGTTCAAGCTTGGGAGGCTTCTTTCCTGGTATCATTGGTGTTCTAAGAACCAATACCAATTCTCCCTAAATGAATGAATGAAGACGAACTTTTTTGTTAAAAGCTCGTGCTATTCGATTCTGATAGATTTCCAAGTGGTGCAAAGTGCACAATCTTTTCTCGTTTAACTGTTCCAATTCATTCAATCGCTTTTGGGATTTCTCATCTGTAGATAACTGATCACAAATGGCCACTCTGAGTGAGGGAAATTGAACTTCAATTGGCAAGACTGCTTCTGTTCCATATACCAATGAATATGGAGTTGACCGCGTTGCATTGCGGGTGGTAGTTCGATAAGCCCATAAAGAATGAAAGAGTTTATTAGGCCATGACCTCTTATCTTTATCCACCATCTTTTGCAGTATATTTGAAAGTGTATTGTTAAAGGCTTCTATTTGGCCATTGGCCGCCGCATGATACCGAGATGAATGGTTCGATTTAATGTTGTATTCTTGATACAATTTGTTCACCTCAGAAGAACAGAAGTTGGTGCCGTTATCCGTCAATATGGTATGAGGGACACCAAATCTAGTAATGATGTTAGACTTGATGAAGCTAACAATGCATTTAGAACTGACTTCTTTGAGAGGTACTGCCTCTGCCCATTTGGAAAAGAAATCAGTAGCAGTAAGAATGTACTTAAACTGATTGGCTGTAGCTGAAGGGTAAGGTCCCACCACATCCATTCCCCATGTAGAAAATGGCCACAAGTATTTAGCTGTATGAAGCAACTATGGAGGTTGATGAATGAAGTTGGCATATACTTGGCATGAATGACACTTCTTTGTGAAATTAACACAATCTTGTATCATTGAAGGCCAAAAGTATCCAAGCCTTCGAATTTGATCAGACAGTCTATGTCCAGACTGGTGGGCACCACAGACTCCTGCATGTACTTCTTTTATGACAACCACTGTCTCTTCACCATCAAAGCATCTGAAGAGAACTCCATCAAAACCACATTTGTAGAGAATTTTCTCTAGGTGGTTTGGGCCATCATAAAGAGTAAAATTGACCACACGTCTCCAGATTTGTTCTTTCTCGGCTTTATCAGGTGGAAGTGTTCCATTTTGAAGGTATTCCCTGATAGGTGACATCCATCCTGTAGTATGACCATACGGTCCAGGAATGGGACTAATTTCATTAATTTACTCTGTTCTGGCTTGAACATAAGGTGAAATTGCACGACGGTGGGCAATAATGATGGTTGTCTCGTCCCGATTTGGATCTGCTAATGCTGTGGCTATATTAGCCAGTGCATCAGCTTGAGCATTTTGTGATCTTGGGACATAAGAAAATGTCGGTTCTGAAGGGAATTCCTCCATTAACTCTCTGACGTAATCATACAAAGGGATTAATTCTTCTTTTCTAATGGAATAATCCCCATTGACTTGTTTGATTACCAGGTCTGAATCACCTTTCATCTTTAAGTGATTCTCTTGTACTTGGAGCGCTAACTCCAAGCCTGTAATGAGAGATTGGTATTCAGCTTCATTATTGGTACCACCTTCCCACAATAAAAAAGAATAAGGTAACACTGGCTTATTTGGAGAAATGAGCACAATTCCTAAACCAACTTTGTTAAATTTATGATTTTCCATTTTCTTCCCTGTTGGACTTCTGGAAGCACCATCAAAATACATTTCCCATGTTTGAGGATTCTCTTGAATAGAGAAAACTTCCTTATCAAGGAGTTCAATATCTGAAGACGTGTCTTCCACTGAAGGATGTTCAGCTAGGAAATCAGCCAGAGCTTGGCCCTTTATTGCCTTTTGAGACACATACTGAATGTCGAACAGCTGCAAAATAAGTGCCCACCTTGCTAGACGTCCTGCAAGAATTGGATTACTAAGGATGAATTTGAGAGGATTATTGCGAGATACCAATTGGACCTCGTGATGTTGCAGGTAGTGTCTCAGTTTCTGAACTGCAAATATTAATGCCAGGCAGCACTTCTCAATACTTGAATACCGGGTTTCTGCTTCAAGCATAGTTCTACTGAGATAGTAGAGGCTATTTTCATTCCCAGCATCATTCTTTTGAGCGATAAAGGTACCCAATGATTGCTCTAGAGCTGTCACATAGAGGATAAGTGGTCTACCTTCAACAGGTGGCATGACTACTGGTGGACTCAAGAGGTATTTCTTGAGAACATCAAACGCTTCTTGACATTCTTCAGTCCACTGGTAAGTGACTCCTTTATTCAATAATTTGGTAAAGGGTAAACCTTTGCCTGCCAAATTGGTGATGAAACGCCGAATATAGGCTAAGTGTCCTTGAAGTCCTCTTAATTATTTCAAATTCTGAGGAGGTGACATACCAAGGATTGATTTGGTCTTCTCAGGATCGACTTCAATACCACGATGGTGTACAACAAAGCCGAGTAATTTTCCTGAGGTTACCCCAAAAGCACATTTTAAGGGGTTTATCTTCAAATTATGTTGTCGAAGCTTGTGGAATATGAATTCCAAATCAGCCAAGTGATTAGAACTTTGTTTGGATTTAACCACCAAATCATCCACATAGAACTCAACAAACATCCCTAAGAAAGGTTTGAAGATACGATGCATGGCGCGTTGATATGTTGCACCTGCATTCTTTAAACCAAAGGGCATCACCCTGTAACAAAACACACCTTGAGGGGATCTGAAAGCTGTAGATTCCTCATCTTCTTGGGCCATTCAGATTTGATTATATCCAGAATATCCATCCATGAAGGAAAGTACTTCATAGCCAGCAGTTGCATCAATTAAGAGTTCTGTAATCGGAACTGGGAAATCATCTTTAGGACAATACCGATTAAGATCTCTGAAATCGATGCAAACCCTAATTTGTCCGTTCTTCTTCTTTACAGGGACAATATTAGCCAACCAATTGGGATAATGAACTTCTCTGACAAAGTTATCTTTGATCAGCTTATCCACTTCAGCTTCAATTTTGGAAGCATAAGTTGGGTGTGTTCTTCTCGCGGCTTGCTTAAATCCTCGATGTTCTTTTCGTAAACCCAAATGATGAGTAGAAACATCAGGATCAATCCCAGGCATTTCTGAATAATTCCAAGCAAAAATATCTTTATTTTTCTTTGGAAAAGAAATATACATCTCTTGCTCTTCAAGGGTCATGGCCGCACTAATTAAAGTGGGGCGTAGATCTTTCTCTGTACCCAGATTTACTTCTCTATGTTCATTTACAGTGGTAGAGATACACTCCTCAAATGCTGGAGGAGCATCTCTAAGACCTTCCTCTTCCTCTTCATTATATGTTATGTCTTCCATTTCTACTTACATAGTTAATGACAAAACGAAATTCTCATGATCATAAGAGATGTCGAAATTTTCACATTTTGAAGAAGAAGCATCCATTTCCGACCCTATTGATGATAAAGGGCCTTCTTTGGGAAATAAAGAGGAGATGATGGATTGAGAATCGACATCATTATTCAACTCTGATGTTGCTATAACTTCTTCTGGCCTGATTGGCGAAGTATAGAGTTGTTGCACTTCAGCATATGAAATGAAAACGTCACCACTTATGCTTTCATCACTGTTTGGTAGGTTACCAATTTCTCCCATGTTGTCTGGCTCAATTGCCGTAATTGACATTATGGATCTTTCCATAAGAGTATTTTTATTTGGGCATATTTTGTCAATTTGACTGATAGGTAACACATAATCTGTACTCACATGTGTAAATGGATTTATTGGAATTTTCTCCAAACCATATGGAGCATTAACTTTGGTAACTTCCTTCATTGTGGATTTTTCTCTTCCCTTCATGTGATAAAATTCTGCCTCAATATATTGAGACTCACATGTCTTGAACGGGGCCTTATCACCATACAATGTTCCAACTAGACCTTTGAAACAGTATTTGAGACATTGATGGTATGATGAAGGGATACCCGCATGCTGATGTAGCCAAGGTCTTCCAAGCAAGATGTTGAAAGCTGAGTCTTGATCAACAATCATGAAATCCGAATTGGATACAAGATCTCCAAACTGAGTTCTGAGTGTAAATTCGCCCAGTGGTTCTTGTTCATTTTTATCATATCCTTGTAACATCATGGTAGAAGGAGATAAATCAGATTCCGTGAGGCCCAATCGACAAAGTGTACGAATGGGCATGAGGTTGACTCCTGAACCATTGTCAATGAAAGCTCTTCGGATATCTACACCATTGACTTTGCCAAATAAGTACAAAGGTTTTATGTGCCCATGCACAACATCATCTTCATCTTTATCAGTAAAAGATATCACTGCATGGTATTCTGCAGGATTATTCTCTATGTGATAGACTTCAGCTGCAGCAATTTCAGTTTCAAACTCCTGAGGACTTGACAAAGCTTCGATGAGTGCTTCCTGAAGATCTTTTGGTAGATTCAAAGCATCCAAAATTGATAACATGGCTGGTACTTGGGCCAAGTGTTTCAATATATCATACTTTTGATCTAAAGGTCTGCGTTTCCCAATAGGAATATGTGGTTTAGCAGGTACTTCGGAAGCAGATGCTTTGGAAACTGATGCATCTTGTATTGGGATAGAAGTTGGCAACATCATTGGTTTTGGAAGATTAGACTGATTAGATCCATTTACTTGTTGAGATAAAGAATATGGAACCTTTAATCGGTCTTCCAAAATAACTGTGCCAAAACTGAGTTGGCCATTGGCAGAAGAACTTGTTTGTTCTTTTTGAGCTCGCTGAAGGGCTCTACCACGAGTTTCTGCTGCATACACAGTGCTAGCAGGGGTAGAATTGGAGTAGGGTCTTCGGAAAGATCCACGTCTTCCCCTGTATCCTGAACCTCTAGAACTTCCTTGGATTCCTTTATTTGATACAGGGAATTCAGGCTCATCTAGACTGGAATATGGATCTGTTAATTGAATCATATTAATAGAACCGAAGATTAACTCTTCATCTGATAAAGACTCTGCCTGATTTGCCTGTTTAGGCTGTGCCGTTTGATGGGGCGGTGCTTGTAGCTTTGAAGTAGATGGCATAAAGTCTGCCAGAGTCAAAGACATCTTAGGCCTTGATACATACTCATCTTCTTCTGATTCCTCTTTCTTCTTTGAATTGTGCTGCCCTTTTGAGGATTTGTCTTTTGATGGAGGATTCACTGCAGCTTTTGTAGGAGACACAATTGGCTTCTTCAATTGTGTTAGCAAAATGGCATGGGTCCGATTGATTGTCTTTTTGACCATCCAATCATCATATTTTTGCGCATTTTTGCTTTTGACTTCCTGCCACTCGCCTCTTTCCTCTGGATCTGTAGCGGTAACACACGCTACATGAGCTGAAGAACCCTTCAATTTGACTTGTCCCAAGTCGACCATCTTTTGCAGGAGGTATTTAATGACAAATCACTCCTGGATGGGATGCCCCAACATTTGATGAAAGGGACAATAATTGGGACGGTCTTCATCTCCTTCCTTGTTTGGCCTCTTGGGCACTGGTAATTGAACCAAATTATTTTCCAGAGATGAAATGAAGTAACCAGGAACTTGCTCACTTCGGAAAGAGTATGTTTTACTCTTCAAATCATCAAATTGTTTTCGTCGTTGATCTCTTTGATCATTTGGACGAAACGACCTTTGTTGTTGGCGTCCAGGAGGTGGAGCCCTTCGAGAAGATGAAGGTTTTGAAGTAGAAATAGGTACAGGTGCTTGTTTAAGCATAACTGTAGCAGTTTCTGCTTTACCCATTCTCCTTCCTAGAGCTGATGGAATTACACGAGATTTAGCCTTAGCCTGTATAAGGGAATCTTCAATCTGTTGAGCGATTGAAGTAAGATCTCGAAACCCTCCTATGTATTTCACAGGGATCAATGGCGTGTGTAATTCGTCACGCAAATTTGCCACACAGATTGGCAACAACCCTTCCTAAGGAAGTGCTAATCTCAGGGAATATGTTAATCCCTTCCAGCGAGCAATGAAATCAGAGACTCTTTCATTCTCCCTTTGCTTGCAGTTTGTAAGATCAAAAACTGTCATTTTTGGAAATGTTGAACTAAACTGAAGATGGAATTTTTTCCGAAGATCCTCCCATCCGATGATTGACCTGGATTATAATCTTGTATACCAGACAAAAGCTAGTCCTTGCAAGGTTCGCACGAAGCATCTGAGTTTCACTGCTTCTTGCTGCTCTGGAGTTCCCATCATAGGATCACAACAAGACACGTAATGTTTTAAAGGTTGTTTAGGGTCGCCTGATCCATTGAAAGTAGGGAAAATAGGGTTTCCAAAACTAGATGGAGGAGAAATTGAATCTACCCATTCAGGGTAAAATTTCTTTTCTGGTTGAACTTGCGTCCGTTTCCCTTCCATAGTTTCTAACCGAGCTGTTAATGAATCAATAGTAGTTATCAACTTTTGAGAAACATCAGGTTGAACTTGGTTTTGGGTAGGTGCAATGAATGGAGCTTGGACAGACGTGGTGGTTGGTGCTGCAACTGATGTTAGTGCTTCCAACCGTTGTTGCATTTGACCCGTAGGATTAGACCTATGAGGGTGTACTGATAAAGGAGGATATTCCTGATCCATCTCAGTAGTTACAAAAAATTCCTTTGGTTGTCAGACTTCAACATTCTTAAGAAGAAGACTACTTTGAAGTAGTTCTGCATTCAACCTTCTTAATTCTTTCATTTCTTCCTCCTGTTGTGCAAACATTTTCTCTAATGAGAGCGATTGACCTTCTCCAGAAGAAGGATATCTAACCTGATCCTTTCCCTTCCCATTGTTGGATACCTTTTGGAGGGAGGGAAGTGGATTACCTAGGTTCTGAGTAATCCATTGACTTCTTGTACGTACACCTTCTTCATTTGTATCGGTGCGTACATTTTCTTGAGCAGGACACTCTTCATCTGAGTCCCCTGAGTGAACCTCCTCTGGTGGATTAGCAAAAACGACATTGATGACATTGATTGATGCATAATGCATCACATCCCTTCTATCAACATTTTTGTGATATTGTCTTCTTTCATGTCTTTGAAGATACATTTCTTTTTGTTGATTCAATCCTTTAGGAACTTCTTTACAAGCTATAATTTGGAGGGAATCTCCTGATAATTTGGCTCTTCGTTCCTCTTGTGGAATCTTCCCCAATCGAGAAAAGACCGACATTCTCTGAGTAGGGGATTGATGATTTAAAAGAGTCCCCAGTCTTGAGAACTGGGGATGTTCCTGCTGCTTCCGTTCAACTCCTCGAATCCCATTTGTTGACTCTGAGGGTTGGGTTAGAGAAGTCCCCAGTCTGATAAGCTGGGGTGTCTCTTTACATGCTACGTCTGATATCTTCTTAAAAGATCTCTTGATCTTGCGAATCTTAGTTCGAAAATTAGCTAGATGCATTAGCCTGTATCCACTTTTATCACCTGGTTCAATAGACCGTTGGATGATTTCCGAGACTTCTGTCATTTGATGATTTGTTTACTCCATACGAGAGGCTTCTTCAATATTCTCGCCTGCTTGATGTGGGATCAATTCAACAACTTGTTCTCTATATGCTTGATTTTGAGAGGAACTAGTTGAAGCCTTTTCTTGAGCAGGCTTCTGATTATGAACAAAGCCCATTGACTGTGGCCGGCCATGGGCAATAACATTGCATGAGACCATTCTCGGCGGGCTTTGCTAACTGGAAAGCACTGTGAAATGTAGTGCTCCCTGAACACCCCATCCTCTGATATGAACACCAGATGGAGCATTGTCAATTAACTGACACAATTTTCTTAGTGCACCAAGGCATGAACGTTGAAGGGTTCTCTGTTGCTTTTCAGCCTTCGGATACCGAGAGACTGATAGAGATGCCAAATCAATCTGACGTTGTATCCCTTCTATTATCTTAAGATGATTTTCATATTCATCATAAGATAATGCCTTCTTCTTCAATTGAAAAAGAGTTTTCTATATGTTGAGACGAATATCATGGATTCCATCATCCGTCAACATCTTTGGAATGTCGTACTGCGAGTCAGCCAAAGGCCAAAACATGACTAGTACCTCACCTTTTTCCAGTTTTTTCCTCATGTTCATCATTTCCTCTTTATCATTAAATGAAGATTCTTCTACCTGTTTTGACCAGAGTTGGTGTTTCCTTGTTTCTTCATCGGATTCAACAAGATTGGTAGAGAGATCATTGATCAAACTAGAATATTCATGACTTAGGGGTGGTTCGGAGAATGACCTACACCCTGGGCTATCTTCTGATTGAGAAAGTATTTCACTTGTTAGCGATAAAGCATCAAACATGACTGGTTTCACATTTGCAAGTGCCTCAAGATAGGAGGGATTTCTCAGCACTACATTGTCCACTGGAGTATTTTCCAGGCAATGTGAATCACTACTGTGGAGAGGACTTTCGCAGCGAAGTTCATCATCATGGGGAGGACCACCATAATGGGTTATAGCAAAAGATGAGATCTCCTGCTCCTTGGTTTTCTAACCACACAGAGGGTTCCTGTGGCTCTCATCTGAAGAAGAAACTTCAAGATTGACCGAATTTTCATGAAGCAATCCTTCATGAGGAAGTGTCTGTTGAAGACCTTCGGAATTAATGTTCCTGTTATTGGGAACTAAGGGAGTAGAACCTTGAATTCCAACAGATAAATGTCCGAGGGCTTCAAGAACTCCAGCATCGAGCAAAGACTTGTTGCAGATTGGCCTCTGATCTCCAGACTGTGCTGGGCGGATCTTTTTCTTAGATGCCTTCTTACTCGCTTTGGAAACCACTTGTTGACGAAAGTGGTTACTCTGAGTAGGTTTATGTGCCTGATCAGGAAAGATGGTCAGGTTAGGCTGACGATATCCACTCAAATCAGGTGTATGTGCCTGACTTGGTTGTCCGTATGATATGTGGGAGTATGCCCCATAACCCTCTTGGACTGGAACAGATGTGTGTGTCTGTTCCGGAGTGAATCATTGATGTGTCACTCCACTACTAGGGATAGATTTATGTGTCTGTCCCTGAGATGATGCTGAAGCTGTTATGATATCCTGGCAAGCATCCAGAATATGAGCAGGAATTTTCTTCTGCTCTTTCACCATTGACAAAATATTCTTGGTGACTTCAACAGCCGGAACGAGAATATACGTCCATTCCGGGTTTGGAGTAGGTGTATGTGCCTGCTCCTGTCCGCGTTTTCCTATCACTGAATCCTGACAGTACTCAAGTGTGGGGGCAGAGAGTTGAGTCTGCCTCCTGTTTGTCGTCGGGGCTTTCCGACTGACTTCTCCGTGCGCTACCAAGCGAGACTGTTGGTAGGCTTGATTAGTATTAGCAGGTGTATGTGCCTACTGATTACACTTTTCCAAACACATTTGACGAGATCCATCATATGTAGTCATACGAGCATGCTGACTAATTGGTGATGTGTAAGCAGGTGTATGTTCCTACCTATAGTACTCTGCCGGAATTGCCTGGCGGGATTGGCTTGATGCTTCCAGACGAGTCTGCTGGACAACGGAATTAAAACGGACAGGTGTGTGTTCCTGCTCGTTGTTCGCCACCATGTTAGGTTGGTGGACTTCTCCGGAGATGGTAGGGATGACAACCTGCCCATTGTTAACCGGATTCCGCCTCTGGCGGTTCGTCTTGCCTACTCGGGTTCGAAGAACCTGAGCCGAACGCCTGGAGTCGGTACCCTCATCATGTTGAGGGCGCACTACCGCATGAGTCTGACGACGATTGTTGATGGGAGCCCTCGGGAATGACTCCTGTCTTTTTGAATTAAGGCCCTAAGGGACCTGCACATTCACTTCCTCAGAGTAAGGGAGTGAATGGAAATTGCGTTCCAGGGATAACGACCCGAAACGGTTGGAGACGGTAGTCAGCACCGCCTGCCTCTTGATCACTAGTCGTCGTTGTCCGGACGACCTGTGTGATTTGTTTACTTGGAGGGCCTGTCGGGCAGCCTCCAGAGTTGGGATGGTACTGTGTTGACGATACTCCTTAACCAGCGCATTTGATACCCAGCGTTGAAGACGCTGAGTAGGTGATGTCATCCTTAGAGCGGATGATGATCTAGTAGGAATAGCAGTAGTGGTATTTGCAGCAGCATTATTCACAGATGTGAATTTGAGAGCAGCCATTATGGAAATACAGAAAATCTTGGAAAAGAGTGCCTATTTGATATAACAGATGTAATCAAGATAAAAATCAGCCACTTCATCCTTTGTATGAGAACATATGTCAGTGATTGTTTTTGTTAGCCCTCTTATTGAGTTTTAAATAGGGGCTTAAAAAATAGGTAAAACATCATTTTAACTTGGTTAAGGATTCACGTCAGGTTCACCATTTTTGTTTCGCACGGAATTCGGGGATGACCTCCTGGATGGGAGATTCAAATGTTCCGATCGGTTTCTAACGGGTTTGTTCGTAGAACCGGAAACATCCAATGATTCCACATCCGTTTGGACATACTTTCCAAAGGTAGGTGCTCATTAGCTTGTGGACTGATGAGGCTTAGGAATTTGCATTGGTCGAGAGGATGGGAGGTCGGACTCATTACACCTTTTTGAGGGGAATTATTGTCTACTCTGGGACTCTCTTTATAGATTTAAGTTATGTTCGTGATTCCTTATTACATTACCAAGTATAAAAATGAGCTTTCCTCTAGTTTTAACAATCAATGATTAAATATGTAGGAAATTTAGAGAATATTTTATATGTATTCGAGGTTATTCATCAATAGAGAATCATATGTATCTATTTAGAGATTCTTGGTCAATGGTATCCTTCGAAACATTTATAAAAGTCTCTTGGTAATTATGATGACAAGGCTGGTTTTAAAGCCACTCAGTGGGGCACTTGAAGTTTATCGTCATTCAGAAGGACATGGATTATTTCAGAGTTGGGATCGAACCAATAAATGGGCTACCTATGTATCCTTTGTTTTGGAAAAGGAATCAGAACCCACGTAGTTCGAGTAAGGGAGTATGACGTTTATGATTGATGGCTCAAAGAAGGATGCCATAATTACTTTTACACTCTAAGCTCACGTGATTCAAGCTCGGTGTGATAAACAAGAGGTATTGGTAAAAATTATACAATTGTGCCATTAAAGATGCAATCATAAGAAATTGTTTGGGGCTTATGTATGTATGACTTCCCAGATAGATGAAGGTTTAGGATTTACTTTTAGGGAGAAAATCCAGGAACATGGTCCATAAAGGTATATGTGCTTCATGGAGATTTTGAATACTATAACTTGGGACTTATTCCTGAAAAGGAAACCAAAATTAAGAGAGGATTGATAATTGGGTTTTATTACTATGAAGGAATCCCATATCAAACGTAATTTAGGATTGGTTAAGAGAAATTAAGGGACTTGGGGCTTACTCCTGAAAAGGAAGCCCAAGATTGTGACTGGGACTTATTCCTGAAAAGGAGGCCCAGGTTAGGGGACCTGGGGCTTACTCCTGAAAAGGAAGCCCAAGATTATAACTGAATCTTATTCCTGAAAAGGAGACCCAGGTTATGGATTAAGGATTGGGGCTTACTCCTAAGAAGGATGCCCAAAATTAGAGGACTTGGGGATTTCTCCTAAGAAGGATGCCCATATTAAAGGATTATGATTGGGGCTTACTCCTGAGGAGGATGCCCAAGTTAAGTAATTAAGGTTTGGGGCTTACTCCTGAGGAGGATGCCCATATTTGGGAACTTTAAGAATTTGGGGATTACTCCTGAGGAAGATGCCCAGATTAAAGGACTTATAACTGAGGATTATTCCTAAAAAGGAGACCCAGGTTAAGGATTCTCTCATCTTAAAGGATGAGGTTGAATGAATGAACTCTCAATCTTTGGTGACATAAAGATGTATAAATCACTATGTTTTGGGAGATATTCCACAGAATTCCTTTCAAATAAGGAAGTCAAATTAAGAAATCATGCCATAAATGGTTTTGAAGAGTATCTTGAAGACTAAATCTTGAATAGGAAAGGTGAAATGGCTTAATAGGGGTAAAATGGCCAAGATGGGCACCCAAAAAGGTAGGGGAGCGCAAGTCTTGAAAGGCGTGCAAGTCTTGCGTGGGCGCGCAAGTATTGGCCGCGCAGGTATACCTGCGCGGCATGTGGGGTACTTGCGCGATTTTCAACCAGCATTAACATACTTGAGCGACTCTTTATTAATACCTTTAGAATCTTCTTGAGGTTCTTCCAGAAAAGGGACGCGCAAATTCTATTGAAGGAATAAGGAGGCGCGCAAGTGTGGTCACTTCCCTTAAGGGCTGACCACTCAGGCGCGCAAGTGTTGATGAGTTTCAACACTTAGGCCTTCCTCCTTCACTTTAGATCTTCCGTTCTTGGTAAGAAATTACCTTAGAAGTGTTCCGGAAGCTTTGAGAAGAGACTTGGGTGTCGGGAGCTTCAATCCGAGTTTCTGGAAAAAGATCCTCTCGAATGGGGGGCCCACAGGGTCTATTTATAGGCAAAAGAAGGCCATGGGCGGTTACCGGACGGTTATCACTTAGGTCGCGCAAGTAACATGGGAGACCATGAGGCGGCGCACAAGTATACATGCACGACCACTAGGCAGCGCGCAAGTACTTGCACGACCACTAGGCGGTGCGCAAGTGTACTTGCGCGACCATGAGGGAACTTGCGCGACCTATGGGAAATGTTCTCCTTGTTCATACCTTTGTCAATTTTTGATGATTCTTCAAAGGATGAATCACTTTGGACTAAGGTATTTCCTTTTTTTCGGTCGTTAGACTCTGTGACGGAATGGAGCGTCAACAGTCCCTTAAAAGGATCCCATTATAAAAAATATTGAGAGAAATTAAAATGTTCCATTTTTTTAATCATTCATGTAAATATAAATACATTTATAAGAACCGTTTTGAAAACATACACGTAAAATAGAAATATTTATTAGAATAAATCACCAAAACATTAAAAGGAGGTTTTTAGTTTAAAAGTCCCACACCTCGAGTCCTACTTATCTCATACATTCTTTATATTCTTGAATAATAAATGTAGATTAATTTATAATTTCTTAAGAAATATTTTAAAATTTATTATTCATTTTTATCACTTAATTCCTTATTATAATAATTATATAACTATTTAAGTTTATATCAAATGTTTTGTCGATATTTGGTACATGAGTCAAAAATGAAATTGGTACGATGTTAATAGTCGTTGTGGTCATAAATCCATAAAATATATAATAATGTTCCAGAAATAATAATCACTTTTATATATGAATTAATCCTTTCAATCCAGTAATTAAATATTGATATGAAAAATGAAAAACGTTTCAATCATTGAGATGCTAAGTCGTTCGTACATATGAGTAACGCTTCCATTTATCATTGATGAATATGGATATAAAAATTTATTATTTTATCATTCAAGAATGATAATAATATTATTAATAACATAATAACAATTTAAATATAATTATATATCATAAAAGTGATTTGGTGAACAAAAATGATTCAATTCACTTCATGGAGGTGATAGTTCACACGTACGCATAAACAATGTTATCTTTTTTTGTGTGTGGAAAATAAGAAATTAATTGATATGTTATTATATTATAATTATAATAATTTCATTAATATCATATGTAAAGATTAATTCAATCTTAATGACTAGTATTTAGATATTAAAATGAAAAATGAACTATATCGGTTCGTGAGGCAGTAATCCGCCGTACACACAAAAGAAAAGTTAATTTACCATTTGATATAATATGAGATGGATTTGGGTGATGATATTAACATATTAACATATCAGTATATTAAATATACTTTTTTTATTATATCACTAAGAAAGAATAATATTTTAACGAAGTGGAATAAGAAATAAAATACAAACACTTAAATTAAAAAAGTATGTTTCCTTTTGATGATCACCTTTCATAACACCATTACACCTCTAACGAGGGTGTTCTGCCTAAAATAAGGATTAAATAATGTGGGGATATATTATGAGAATGTTTTATAGTAGATATTTATGGAACAAATAGGTTTTTGAAGTGTGAGTAATTGAGATGAATGTGTGCCTTTTTATAGTAAAGAGGAGGGGCACCCTTGGAACTAGTAGGAGTATTAAATTAATATATATTCATTTTCGATTATAAAAAGGTAAAAACTTATTAAAATTTAATATATTATGTGTATTTCTCTAAATATATTCATCCAATTTAAATTAGACAAGTCTTTCATAATTTTTAATCCTTATCTTATTTGTTTTAACTTTTTAACTATTACCCTTTTATAAAGTAAATTACACTTGGAGGGTAAAAATAATTACCATAACATGCCAAAAGATCATTCAAAGAGTCATTAATAGCGGTTTCAAACTTATTATAACAATTTGGCCAAATATTATTTTTCATAAAAAATTATAACATTTAATAAAATATTTTATATTTTAATATACTAATAGTTTTAATTTTGACATTATACATTTGTTGAATTTTTAAAAATATCACAACATAAAGATAAGTTATAAAAAAATCCTTTAAATTATCAACATAATTTAAAATTAATCCAAAAAATTCGTATGTTGTATCAATTATCTCGAAGTATTTTTTTTTATAATTTATAATATCATTTATTTAATTCTTTCATTAATAAATCAATTATTATATCAGCATTGTATAACAATTTAATTTAATTATTTATTTTATAGAAATTCCTAAAAAATTACCATTATGTAGGTAATAATTTTATCTTTGTAAATACCCTTTATAGTCTAATATATAACTTATATAACCCCATATTAAATTTTTTATAATTATGAGAGACATGATTATATCATTTTCGTATTTACATTAAATGAAATGTTTATAAATGTCATAATCACACCAAGGTGGCTCTAAGAGGATAAAACATCTTTCCATGGATTATATTAAACTAAAATAACTCATCTATTATGATTGGGACAAGTTTTAGGGCAATATAATAATATTTAGAAAACTATTTTTACCTATAATTACCTTATTTACCTTTAAGAATGCTAATTAAAATAAAAAAGTTATTATTCACTGAAATTTAATTTGATCCTATTAGATCACAATTTTAATATTGATTAAAAATATAAATTTCTTTTTTTAAAAGTAAGAACAAGAAAATGGATAATGTTAATTTAAAATTAATTTTGTTGATGAAAAGTAAAAGAGGGTTTTAAAAGTAAAAACATTCAAATGTTCACTAAGTGTTTATATCTAATTTGAATTTAAAATTGATTCCAAGGACCCAAATTGTATTAAATGATAAGAATTTTATTTAATTTAAATTTTAAACCAAATAAAATGATAATCTATGAAAATAAATAGATGAGACAAAAAGTACTTTGGAACTAAAATGCAGTATTTTTAATTAATCATTAAAATATGAATATTATCAGAGAAATAGAAAAACATTAACCAAAGTAAATATTTATGTTCCAATTCCAAATAAAAAGATTATTAAGTATAATAAAACTTATAATTGTGTAAAAAACTACAATTAATATGTTTTCTACATCAAATGGCCATAAAAATGCCTTTTTTGAAAAATATTCTTTTTTATGCTTAAAATTTGATTTGTTCTCAAAAAATGGTTATTAAACATAGAAGATGAATGTTAAAAATTGTATTAAATTTATATTTAATTAATATAATAAAAATATAGTGTTTTGTTTTATTTTATAAACATAATTATTCGCTCATAAATATTTTTTTTCACAAAAACACATCCTTTATATTCAATTGGTTTCATATTTTCTTTTCTAATTAATCTTTAAACCAATTAATATTTATATTAAGATGTTATAACATTATTTTAATAATTAAATTAATACTATTCCTTCCTTAAAATATAATAGATATGTTATAACATAAGCATTTAAATAATAATATTTAGTTTTTTATTTAAACTTGATGTGATATATCATGTATGTTATCGAACATAGTGTTTCCTTTAAAAAATTGTGATGTTAAATTCTCATACCTTTTGGAAATTTCATCGTCACAAATTGGATTCATGGTCCGTAAATGATGTATGAATTTTAAAAATACCTTAATTACAATCCCATGTTGGAAAAAGTATTAATAAAAGCTCCACATTAAAAGAATGAAAGTTAAGATATAAGGCTACCTGAGACATCACACATTGGGGTTGCCAATTAGAAAACATGGATACATAGGAGAATAATAACCATAATTTTCTTATAGAGAGTGATAGAAAACATAATTAGTTGAATTTTTCCATTCAAAAAACTATAAATTTGTGATGGATTAAACTATCTACGATTTTACTAGCAAGACAATTAATCAGATAATGTTTTTGTTTTTAGATAATTTTCATATTGTTAAATAATTAATTTAATTCATATTATTAGAATAAACGGAAATAATCTTACTTCAAAATTACAATTTCATACTAAATAAATTTCCACCATAAAATCTTCTTTTTCTGAAAATTATTAGTATTTAAGTTGAATTTATTATACTTAAATAACTAGAATCATCTTGTAGAGAATCACATAATACCCAAAAAAATTGACTATATATTCATCCTATCTTGAAACATATACAAAAACAAAAATATATAGTATAAAATAAGATAAATTTCCCAAATATAATAGACTGTTATATAATGGAAAACTACTTTTAATCTCTGAAATTCAACTATAACACCAAAAGATTAATAAAGACCTTTAAAAAATAATAATAAATGTCTTTAAAATCACTAAAAATAATCAAAAACAAGTTCGATACCTAAAAATCAATATAATTTAGTTACATAGTCTTCCAAGATAAAATTTAACATTTATCTCCGAATAACGTCAATCACTCATAATATCTAATAACAAAAAACAACTAACCTAATCACATATTCTACATGATAGGTTAATCATTTCCATAAATAACCCAATTTCCCAATAAGTCCAGAATTAAAATAATATGTTATTCCAAAAAATAATTCAACCATTACTCCTTAAATAAAATCCCATAGTATTATATTTTACTTAATCATGTAATTTTCAAAAAACAGTTAATGTTTTCCAATATAAAATTTATCACTTAATCCCCAAATCATTTTTTAATACCAAGGATATCCATTTGATAAAAAATAAGTTCCTAAAATCAACTTATTATTTTTTACATCAACATGTTTAACTAAAAAAATCATACTTACATGGGAAATTTATATAGGCCAGTGGTAGGAGAAAAATCCTTTCCTCCCTTCAGTTGTGGGTTTGAATCACAGGGTTTGTCCAATGCAACAGATTGTCACCAATCCAGTAGGATGTCCATTATCAAACACAATATAATTATTATAAAATTCCCAAAATATGAAATTGTTCTAAAAAATAACCATAATTGTTTTTAACCTCTAAATATATCTCATACCTTTCATTTTACATTCCAAAATGTAATATCACTTTATTAACTATCAGAATAAGATCATCTAAAGGTTATTCATTACTTTATAATTATTTCCATAAAAGATAATTATTTATCAAATACATTTTCACCTAAAATATTCCGGGATAAAAATTTGACAACTAAACACATATTCATAATTACCTCCATATTCAAAATAGTATTCATAATTTAAAACATTTCCACATCCTTAAGTATACCATAACTATTAAATCATTTACATGTAGACATCATAATATTTCAACATTATTTATAATCCATTAAATATGTGTTTAATCCTTATCTCTCAATACCTAATTCATAAAAATAAATGATATAGATTATATCCTCATGATTCGTAAATAACTATTAGATCATGTGTCATATTTTATAGATAAGTAGATAATTTATGCCATGGATCCAATTTTTTGGATATTCTTGATGTTCCTTTTCTCTTTCGACATATTTTCCTACTTTAAAAAATTAATCTTTCATAGGATTTATGATATTTCACCTTTCATAATATTTGTAAGTGTATAGATAATTAATTCATTTGAATAAGATACCACAACTCATAAATTTTTTTTACAAAAGAGTAGGTGTTGGATAACTCAAAGAATTTGTTTATGTTGATTTGAATATTAAAGATGAAGTAAAAATAATTGAAACAAGATTTTTGTGATAATAGTGATGATCAAATCATAGAATAGGGATAATAAGGTTGGGAAATGTATCATTCCTTCTATCTATATGAATGAGGCTTAATCTACAAAATGGAATCATTACTTAAAGATGGAATGAATTATTGAAATAAGAATCCTCTATTTGGTATATATGAATTAATTTTTTATAATACTTTAATCCATAAAACTAATTATATGTTAGTTGTTTAGGTTTTTATCTATTCCACCTATTTTTCATAATCCTATAATATTTACATATGATAATAACCATCTTGGTTATAAGGGATCTTTAACCTACACCAAGATAATATAATATCCAAAAAATTTATCTAAAACTATCTTTTGATAAAAACAATAAGGCCCCGACCTTAAATGTTACATAATCTTGATTTACATCAATAATTTACATTAATTCACATTGAGGATCATTTTAGGTTTGGAATTTTAGAATATTAGGCCATAAATATTACATAATATCTCAAATATTAAATTTTTTTTCAAGTATACATGTTATCCATTTTTTAAAAATCTAAATAATTTTAAAATAAAACATGAATTATTTTTTATGATAACAATCTTCATGAAATTAATCTTGACTTCTGGATTTCTCTAACGTATTTTTATACCCTGTTAGAATCATTTTAAAACTTGTGATGTGCCCAAAAATCTCAGTAAGGTGCGTAAAATTAAGATAGAAACTATTATCCCATTAATATATTAAACTGATGAAAACATTTTCACAAAATCATAATTTTCACCCATAAATCAAAAAAACATTATATTACCTCATGAAATAAAATAATTCTCATAAAACACATTGAAACTATAAATCATAAATTTAATATATAGCATCTATATCATATTTACATTATAGTTTTCACAACTACACATGGAGTAACTTTCTTGGTTACATTTTGGATGCCCATCACAGTATATTCCAAAAATTTATTAGAGTAAATCATAGACTTTAACATTATATCAATACCAAATTCATTTAAGACTTATCATAGGCTCACCTACCCTCAGTTTACCTTGGAACCACCAGTATAAAATAGCAATTACCAATATCCATAACATAATCATAACACATAAAATAAGTATAATGAGAAATAACATGTACACTTTTCAATTACAAAATATCATTTCAAAATATTGATATTGTAAGTCCATTCTAAAAATCAAATTCAATTCTAAAATTTCTGAAATGGGATAATGGTATTTATATTTCTTTAAAAAACAACATTGTTTGTTGATGAAGCAAAATACCAAATAATGGTCACAATGGAAAAAAAGTTGTTTTCACCATATACATTAAAAAAAATTCCTTATGTCCTTTAGAAAAACCCTCCATAGAAAAATATTTCTTTTAAAGACATTTGAATGAAATAAAAAGTCTAACATGTTGATTGTAATCTGTACACAAGAAGGTGGTGTTTATTATCAAAATTTACCTCTGTGAAACGAGATTAAGGATAAGTCCCAAAAAAGGATCCTTTTATGAAAAAACTGAGAGAAATTATTTTTTTATATTTTAAAACATTCATTTCCATATAAATAACTTCATAAGAATCATTTTTAAAACAAGCATTTAATATATAATGTTTTATAGGATTAAATCATCAAAACATTAAAATTGGGTATTTTGTTAAAAAGAGCATTACGTTTTATTCCAATCATGTTGTACATTCTTTATCTTACTGAATAATAACTAAAGTAGAATTTACAATTTATTGAGAATATTTTAAATTTTATTATTCCCATTATATCACTTATTTACATGTTATAATAATTACATAGTATTTTTGTTTATACCGGCTATTTAGTCGATATTTGGTACATCAGTCGAAAATGAAATTAGTATAACATAAATAGTCCATGCGGTCATACGTCTATCATCTCTATAATAATATTAATGAAATAATAATCACTATTATATATCAATTACACCTCTTAATATATTAATTTTATGCGAATATGAAATATTAACAACATTACAATCATAGAGATGGTAAGTCGTACGTATGCATGAGTAACATTTCCATTTTTCATTAATTATTATAGAAATAAGGAAATGATTATTTTATATTTCCAGAATGAAAAAAAATTATTAACTTCCTAATAATCATTTAAATATACTTATATATATTATATAACTAATGTGGGGAATAAAAATGATTCACATCACTTTGTGGATGTGATTGTTCACACATACACATGAATGACTTTATCATTTTTATCTGCATGGAAAGTAATTGTTTAATTGAATTATTATTCTCCTATAATGATAAATATAACATTAATATCATATAAAAAAATTAATTACATCATTATTCCTAGTATTCTGAGATGATAAGGAAAAACAAACTATATTGGTTCGTGAGTCGGTCGACTATCGCACACACAAATGAAAAGTTCATTTCACATTTGATGAGATTCGAGATGGATATAAGTGATGATATTAATATTATAGCATCTAAGTATATTTAGGATAATGTATCTAATATATCATAATAGAATAATAAGATTCAATTGAAGTGGAAGAATATATTGAATAAAAACACTTAAATAAAATAATTACCTTTCCTTTAGATGATAAATTTTTTGAACACCTTAACACATGTAATGAAGATTTTATGACTAAAATAAGGCTTCAAGAATGCGTTTATGGATCCTAGTATGGGCGTTGGGTATATCTTGACTTAAACAAATGGTTTTTGATCTGTGAGTAATAGAGAGGAATGAGTGCCTTTTGTTGGAGAGGGGAGGGCCACCACATGGAATTATTAAAAGTATTAAATTAATGTAAATTCATTTTTGATTCCAAATGGGGAAAAAATTATTTATAAAAAATATAGGATGTGGTTGGGATTAAATATGATCATCCAATTAAAATTATATGTTCTTTGAATAATTTTTAATCTTTATATTTTTAACCCTTTTCACGCTTACCATTCTTGTCGAGTAATTTACATTTTGAGAGTGATCATATTTACCATTTAATGAAAAATGACCGGTGAATGAGTCATAAATGAAACAGTAAACTAACTATAACCATATGGATGAATATTATGATTTTAGGAGTTTTATAACTTTTAATAAATAAAATTTATTTTAAAATACCAATATTGCTTATTTTGACAATATTCATTTGTTGAATTTTTAAAAATATCACGATAGCAATATCTGTTTGAACTAAATCATTTAAAGCATCACTAAAATGTAAAATTAATCCATAAAATTATTTTATGGTATATGTTCTATCAAATTGTTTTTATTTAATTATTTATAACTTCAATTATTTTATTGTTTTCATTTGTAAAGAAATTACTCCATCATTATTTAGTAACCATTTAATTTAATTATTTATTTTCTAAAAATAATAAATAAATCAATTTTATGTATTTAATAAATTTATTTTTCAAAATACTATTTATAGTTGAATATTTACATTATATAAAATGTTAATAAATGTCATAATCACTCCCAAGTGGCTTCCAAAGGCCAACATTTTATGCCAAGGATTGTATTGGTAAAAAATAACTCATCTGAGAATATTAGTAGAAGTGTTAGGGTAGTTTCATTATATTTATAATATAATTTTTACATATAATTACATAATTTACCATTAACCATGATATATGAAATACAAAAGATACTATTCACAAAAAATATTGGTTGATCCAATTAGATCGTATTTTTCATACTAATAAGAAACATGAATTTCCATTTTTGAAAATTCAAAACCTAAAAGTGGCTAAAATTAATTTAAAATCAATTCCATTAATAAAATGAGAATGTTGGTTTTAAAAGTAAAAAAACATTAAAATGTTCAAAAAGTTTTTATATCCAACTTAAATTTGGAATTAATTACAATGAACTACATTGGATTAAATTATAAAAACATTATTTAATTATACTTTAAAACCAATTAAAAGGATAATATAACTATATAAAAAGTTTAGACAAAAAAATTGAAGTAAAATATTGCTTTTTAAACTATTCATTAAAATATGAATATTATTCAAAAAATTTCAAAAAATATTCGAAAGAAATATTTGGATTCATAATTCCAAATTAGAATTTTATTTTAAAAAATAGAACTTGTAATAGTGTAAAAACTAGATCTGAAATGAGTTCTCCACCAAAAAGTGGTAAAAATTATCATTTTGAAAAATACTTCTATTATCCGTAAAATAGGGTTTTTTCTTATGTAATGTCTAGAAAATTTACAAGATGAATGTAAAAACATAGATTAAATTAATACTGCATTAATATAATCGAAAAATATTGATTTTATTATTTTATTAACCCAATTATTCACATATAAATAGTTTTTCATAAAAACACATCCTTTATATTCTTTTGGTTTTTTATTTTCATTTCTAATTAATTTTTAACCAATTAATCATTATATAATCACGTGTAACCCGTATTTTCATAATTCAATTAATAAAATTAAATCCCTACAATCTAACAGAAATGTTATAATTGATACATTTAAATCAGAATATTTAGTTGTTCCTATAAACTTGATATGGTGGTATCATATAGACCATTGAACATAGTGTTTCCTTTTAAAAGCATGAGATGTTCTACATTATCAAGTTATATTTATTTACAAATAACCTATAATAGGAGATCAAACTCACAAAACCCATGATCCTAGAACCTAGGATAATTTTTCAAAACCATAATATGTGGTCATAGTGCAGTTCTGTTCCAGAAAGGTAGATCACCTCTGACATTTCTCAAAAAAATTAGGCATAACTCTTATGCCAATATTATCCACAATATTAGATCCTATATAACATTATTCCAAGCAACAAGGGTCCATCTATCCTCTCTCTTGTGTAGTAAAACAAATCTCAACATGAGGTCCAAGAACTATACTACTACCAGCATCAAAAGGAAAAAATGATACTAAGGCACTCTCAGTGATACAAATTCTAAGGAAAAATGCTCATGGTGGTTCTAATGAAACATAAATATAAGTAATAACTATTCCATATAAATAGACTCTATTTTACTTCACATGTATCAATATAAAATTCTAGTACGTTGCTATTCTTCACACCTCAAAGGAATCCAAATATCCGTCCAAACCACTCTTTTGATTTTCACTAATTCATCAAAAAAAAATCAGAACCACTAAACATTAATTTCAATCTCAATTTATCTAGGTACTACCACCTATAAAAAAGTTCATGTCTCATTTAAGGCTACAACTTAGAATACTCCAACCATGTTTCTATCTCATCAAAACCAAAACATCAATTGTGCCATGTAATTATTATACTTCGGAACTGATTCTCACTGGGAATCCACCTATGGGATTTATCCCTTGAGAATCACATATTGCTGGTTATGGTTCATAAATATAACTATTTTATACTAAATAGTCCATTTCCTATGGAATGTAAGACACTCCCTTAATTAAAGATAATTCCATTCAAATATATATGGGAATACAACATATAGGTTATTATTAGCACTTTTTGTAAACTAGTATGAATAATTATAACCCACAAGATGTTTATTAAGAAGGAATCAAATTCTTGAACTAAACTGTATAGATCAATTTATTTCCCATGAACTAAGTGGTTTTTTCATTTTCATCAATAGCATCTCACCATACATTCATAAGACCTACTATCATAAGTATATGCATATACATGTCAACCTAACTGAGTATAATTCCACTTAGTAAATACATGAAAACTATGTATGAGTAGTTTTAGACACTTTAAAAAACCAAAAAACATTTATTAGGGTTAAAAATAACACTTTTAGTCCACTAAATTTAATTTTAAAAATATATTCCTAATCATGATGCATGAGACTCCATTTACCTCAATGGGATTAGGGCTAAATATAGTAACTGGGTAATTTCCCATAGGTAAAAAACTAGAAGTTCAACATGAATAATAAATATCGAACATGATTTCTATAAAATGAATTGAAACTAATATAAAATTATAACATCTAAAATACAAAACAATAACATCATCCCTAATAACCTTGCCTTCACACATGAACACGTGTTCTTAAAATACCAGCCTGGTATCCATCACAGGTGATGAAAAGTTTCTATATCTCATGGAAAATATATACCAAGATAGTTAGAAAAAACAAAATGAATTCCCTAATAACACTTTATAATGTCTGCATTCAGAGGTATCTCAACTGGTTCCTCAGCCCAATTCACCACAAGACCTTTGCCTTCATCACTATAAAACAGAGTATTTAAATTATGAATAGTTTTATAAGATGGTGCCATAGAGAGAAAATACCCCCATATTATAGATATAAATTCTTGCTATGTATCTTAGAATTATATGATAGATTATGTTAAATGAATAAATAAATTGATCATTCTATAATATGATTACAGACTATTGAGAGACCCAAAGATCCATTCTTATATAATATAACAGTCCTCCCACTGACTCAATCAGATATATAGGATAAAAAAAATATTCTAGGATTTATAGATAACATTGAGTAGATTCATATATCGGGTCTCCAAACACCTTTTGATATACCTTTTCCTGATCAGAATAGTCCACATGAGTGTTTTCACTTGATAATGTATCAATGGCCTCCACCCAATCCATTACAGATATTTATTCAACTAGAAAGGAGTCATAAGGTCTACATGTAAACCAAGGTGTATGGGCATGGGTTGATAAATTAATCTTAGTAGGCCACTTCAATAGTGAACATATAACCATTTTTCAATCACATGTTATTTCAATTTGATATTGTTAGATTATTTGAGAAATATATAGAATAAAAATAATAATAATAAAACCACTATTGATCTTCAGGTTTGTGACCTTGATCGACCATACATTCTTTTACCAGCTCTAATGTTTCACTATGTACATCAAAATAACATGTTATCCATATAAAATCCAGATCCTAGGGTGTAACCCTGGAATCCTTAATGCTCAAGATCAAGAAGAGAATAACTCATCATGAATGACTCAATATCCAAATCCAAATAATCCTTGAAATCAATAAAAACTCCAGATATAATTAATGGATCAAGGATGATTCCAAAGTATCCTCATAAATTTATTAATCAAATTCTTCCCCCGTTAACTATGCCTAATTACTAGATCACTTACATACCATAAATTTCAATAAAGAACATATAATATCATCTGGCTTGACTGAGAAAATCTGATGGAGGACCTAGGCATCAAATTATCAAAAGGATCATACCAATTTAAATAGTGATCCCAATACTCAATACTAAATAGCTGGGTACTAGACAAGATTAGAATTTTGGGAACTTGAGGTATTCAGTGTATCCCATATAGACTTGATGTCAAATCCTAATGTCCTGAGAATTATTCACATGGATCAAATGCTGGATTCCAAGTGAAACTTGGCATCTAAAATGACATCATGCTTTACTTATTCTCATACTATTATCATGTAATAGCCATGAATGGATCCCAGGAAGAACCTATAGGAATCCATATCATACCACCATCATCACAATAGTCACATAGTCCAAGTCAAAAGAGTTACATTTAGGTCTCCATAGTTTCATCAGAATAAGAAAGTTAATATGTATATATAGAGAAGGTGGGTTTTTCAAATGATGAAATTCATCACTACTCCTAAAACCCTTGGATGCAGAAGTTTGGTACGGGTTCAATGGTGACACCTGATACCATCTATACCCATTCCTACATGCACCCACTCAAGGTTAGCTAATTAATAAGCACCAACTTGTGTCCATTAACTTAGAAGTACATAAATATGTTGATATTCATGGAGATCTTGGTAGTAGGAATTCTACAATTGGATGCATGTTTAAAGTTCTAGGATGAGATATATCATGATATTATTGGTATAAAACTTCATTAATTTATCCACAAAGTATGTATAAAACAATTGTGCTTCAGAAGATGGAAATGAGATTTCATCTCTAAACAGTTATCTCTAGGTGCTTGAATTTGACATGGCATTAAGAGATCATTATGATTGTCAATGTTCATTTTACATGATCAAGAAATCTATCTACCATTCCTGAATTTTGCACACCAATGTTCTCTATCATTGGATACCTGAGGTGATGGATCAATGATGTTTTGGACTTGTTATGATAAATATGATGGAGAACTGGAAATATATGTTGACAAAGGATGTTCCTCAAGTTATTGAAGACCATTAAAGATGCTCCAACAGATCATAGCCAGAGGGGGAGAATTAATTTAGAATTCAAGTTTCCTTGTTAGGTGGTTGGTGCACAAACTCCACCCATAATGGTATCTATGGATTGGGGAGGGTTGGAGAGTTGTGTTAAACATCACCCCCACCATAACTGTTCAAGGTGGGACATAAGAGATTCTGACAATATTCATCCAAGAAAAGAGAGATCAGAAATTCAGTGAGAGATCCAATTGACAACTATGTAATATAAATAGGGGTGTAGAGATAGTGTTTTTAATATTTATTCATTCTGAACTAAATGCTAGTATATCCTTCAATTCATCTCTATTTATGATTAGCGAATCACAAAATTGGCACCACAAAAAATATTCCTACAAACTAGAATCATGAAAGTGAAAATGAATCCATATAAAAGAAACATGTGGACTCCACTTAGTCGGATGTTGATGGGGAATGATAGTTAGGAGAGATAAAAATAGGAAAAAACTCTATTACAAATGTCCAAATAGAAAATGGGTGTAGCATTCTCCACTATTAGTATTAAAACTGAGGTTGCCCAAGGATCCATTAAGAGATAAATACATAGGAAAATGGACCCATATTTCAATCTTTAAAATCAATAATAATTTTTATTGAATTTATTATAAGTTAAAAATATATTGATAACACATTTGAATAGAAATTTTCATATATCCATATCATTTCCTAAAAATGATTTTGTATTCATTTTCACTATTTTTTGTTATTTCAATATAGTTAAATATTTATACTAAAAGTTTTAGGATTGATTAAATCCCTCTTATGTAATTTTAATTGGTTAATATACCCTTTTTTATATTCATTCTTATTAGTTTTTTTTCAAATGTTTTTGTTATTTTAAAATAATCCCTTGATTCATTTATCATGTTCTTATATACAAATAATGATATGAAAATGAAACCTCTATGAAAAGATTGATCAGTCACTATCTTTTTATTTATTTTTTCAACATATATTTATAATGATAACATTTCTATCAATGTATTCCCATTGTGTTCATGCAATACTTTCATCATGAGATTTAACATTATTCATTTAGATTGTCAAAACATTCAATGGATTGTAGATAACTATTTATATAGACATATATATTATTTTATCTATACATGAAACATTTTATATCAATAATTGATTGATATGTTATGTATTGGTAAATCCAAATTCCTGGTATCATCCAATTTCTTAGTTTTAATAGGTTTCATTCATCATGAAACATTATATATTACATGTGGTTTATTCATGGGATAATCAAGATATAACTATGGATTTATTTTTTATGTAACACATATACATAGATATAGCATTTGGGGGGGTATAAAAATTAAGTTATATATATCTAGTATATTATGTTGTTCTTTATTTCTAATTAAATTACTATGTTATGAGCTAGGGTTGGTTAGCCTATGTACAAATGTTATTTGGTAGTAGTTGTTCCATGAATCCAATAGGTTTTTAGACCAAAATGCTTATCCAATCGCTCAATGATATGAATGAATTATTGGTAAAACATGATATATGTTATGATTTTATATGTCTATTTTTTAAACACATTCCTAATTTATGTTTTTATTTCATCCATCTAGGAATTCCGACAATAGTTTTGGTCCTCAGAGCCAACAAGGATTTCGAGCAACCCAATGCCTTCGGTCCAGTTGTTTTTCAAGGCCTTCGAGCTACCTCAAGCCCTTCAAGCCACCACAAGGCCTTTAAGTGACATGAAAAATGTAGATGTAACAAATCAGATTACAAGGGATAGGGCTTCATATGAGTATTTAGAGTAGGTACATTCTCAAAAGAAGAGTAAATTAAAATTTAATGATTTAGAGGATATGGAATATGCATTGGTGCCAGGTTTATGCAGCTCTACACAAGACAGATAGTTGATCCACCTTGTGAAGCTAGAGTGCTATATCTAGACACTTGCTGAAGATGGGCAGTTCCAAATTGTCTTGTCTTGATGATTTCCTCTAAGACATATGGGTCATGTAATTGTCTCTAAAGACTTCGTGCATAGAAAGGGATACCCATCACCCTTGAGAGGGTGATTATCATAACTTAATAGAAAAAATGAAGGACTTCTGGCCATTCAAAAAAAAATTTAGCTCTCTATTTCTATTTAATAATTTCTTATGTTTTAGCATTCATATATCATCGTATATGTTGGACTATTTTTCCCAAATTTATTTTATTATAATTTTATTTATATAATTTTATGTTCCCCTAGAATCATTAATTTGTATTATTTCATTAAAATTTGAGCTTTATGTATTTCTAAATCACTTTTCCTTGAGTAATGATAACGATTACTATATATGATATGTCATTAATTGAATTCAGTTATATGGTCTTGATTTTTTGATGAGGTAAATATCTCTTGTATTTTAATTAGAAACTATTGTTTTATCTTTATAAGAATACATTATGGTATATGAAAAAAATATGGAGTGTCTAAGGATTGTTCGTTACTCAGAGATATAACTTTTGGAGAAATTGGAAGAGGCCCATAGTTGGTGCATTGTTTGTAGTAACTACTTTGATCAACAGTGCAATAGAAAAATAAAGGTTATGGATAGTTTAACCAAATGATAAGAGGTTAATGGTTATTAGAAACCTACTATTTATTGAAGCTGTGTTTATAATTATTGGTGCATGGTTTATTCAAACCATGAACCAAGTGTTCTAGGGGGTATGGTTATTGGATGGTGAGAAAGCATGTGTTGTGAATGGTTTGTCAATCCATGACCCTTTCCATGTAGGGGGAACCTAAGATAGTTACAACCACTTGGTAGTCACCTGATTTAGAAATATGTGCATCCAAACATTTCATCCTTTTAAAAAGGGTGAAATGACAACTCATTAATCTCTTCAGACCATTAGGCCTCATTTCTCCTCTAATTTATCTCAAAAAAATCATCACATGTGGATCTCCTCCTCCTTCATGAATGGATTGTGAAATTTTCACAATCCAACATCTGATACAAGCTCTATTTTTCATGTTGTATATATATTATCAATCCTAAGATTCATCTTACTTATTTTCTCTATTTTTCTAACAGTATCGATTTATATCTTTATGTGAGATAGTATGTCCTATTTGTAGAGTTTTGATCTACTTATTTTATTTCCCTAATTCTAAACTAAATTAAATGATGAAACTATATGGGATGTATTCTACCCATGTAAGGTAGGTGGTCAATACCTTTTTTCTAATGGTCCTCAGATATATATATTTTACCATTTTGATGCACACTTTACATTTCATAATTTTCTTTATAAAGTATAATACTTTAAATAAATTTTATATACTGTAACCTAGATGATTTTGGACTTTTTTTGACATGGTTGGAAGTTGATGACCTTATCCCAAACCACCCTTTGTGGATGGTGTGATTAAATGCCCATGATTACTCTATCCCAGGGGATGTGTTCAAACTGCAACATATTAGTGAAGGTTGTATACAAAATAAACGAACTATTAAGAGCTTTAATGCCTCTTTAGTCCCAATTTAATTATATATGTAAAGGGAAATGAAATAGAGTAAATGAGAATATTAATATGTGATATGTTACCTATTTTATTGTGCTTATTTATTAGAATGGAATATATCTTGGAATGAAAACTAACATTAATCATATGTGTCATTTACATAACATGCTATCTTTTTTATAATAAAATATATCAATGACTAGAAGTATTGAATTATAGTTCTGATGACCCACTTATATATTCCCAAAGTGGATTCCTTGAATTTTCATTTTGGATCTAGCTATCTTAGACTACCTTAGATATAATAATTTGAATCCAACCAAGTATTATACATTATTCACATTGTACATACTCCCCAGAATCGATGAGGATTCCTTAATCATAGACCCAAAGTTGTTGGACCTTGTAATTAAAAATTATTTTGAGATTACCTTGGATGATCAACTTGTACTTGAGGAGGAAACCATGGTCAATGGTCGTGGGTCCTGCCCTATGATGGTATGATACTTGATATATTTGGAATATGGTGTTGCTAATAGCTTTCATTAGTACGCCATTATTCCCTCACAAATAGACTACTTTTGATAAAAGTTATACATTTAGATTGGATTATATCAAATTATTATCTTACAACATACTCCTATTATACCTTTACATTTTTATAGCTCATATTCATATATTGTATTTTTTAATGTCACTGTTGGTTGGGGCCTATTGAGTTTTACTAGAACTCTATTTGGTCTGCCGATTGGTACAAGGAATGATTTCATAGATTTAGGTAAGGATAATGTGAATCTACCCACTATAGATACCTTCCTTTATATACCAAGATAGAGCATGAGAGAAGAAGACTGATCTTATGCCTATGATGCTATTGAAGATTATTTTTGACCATTTGTATATC
Source organism: Viscum album (assembly GCA_963277665.1). Classification (NCBI taxonomy): domain Eukaryota; kingdom Viridiplantae; phylum Streptophyta; class Magnoliopsida; order Santalales; family Viscaceae; genus Viscum; species Viscum album. The sequence continues at coordinate 886,356,169 of OY728135.1, read as the reverse complement.
TTGAAAATAATGTAATTTTATATGTCTTGTTCCTATTTAACATACACTTCATTGTTTTTTGCAACATGAAATCATTATTTTATATATGATGATTAGTATTATTAATGACAATTTACTTTTTTATAGATGTTTACTTATTCATTTTCATTATTATATTATCAACCCTACTTATTGTAATTTTTAAATTTTGTGTTTTGCTATTATAGTGAGGCTAAAATCCCCCAATTGTACCAAATTACATACTCAATGTTAGTCAACATTATCTAGCATATGGTAAGGTGCACCTGATGAGATGTGGACAATCAGGTTTAGTAAATTATAAGTGAAACATGATATAGATGCGACATCAATTAAGAAAAATGATATACTAAATTAAGAAAAATGTTGAAATAGTTAAAAATATCTAAATAAACTAAACTGTAGAGTTCTAAGAGTGTGTTTAAATTCTAAATTGAAATGTATAATCATGTTAAATAAAGAAAAATATATATTTCATCATTGGGTAATTTTACAAACACACTATTCTCCAATTACATTAGCTATTTTAGAATTTTTATATAAATTAAAAATAGATAAATTATTGGGGATTGGATTTTGTATAAAAAACAGAACATAAAAGAAAAAAATATTTCTACAAAATGGATATTATCCATATGTGTATCTGTGATTGTGTTCTATAAATTTTACGTTAAGATTTATTCATGATAATTAAACACCCACTAAAGGAACTCAATATCCTTTAATTGATTCACTTATCAAAATTTATCTTATTTTTGAAACTATTTTATTATAATAATATTTTCATACGAACATAAATATTTCTATATTAATTTGTTGGTTAAATACCACAATTGAGTGGAGGAATACCTGACCTACACACTGATCTGGTCTTATAGTCATAGATAATCACACTGAACATATCCCATATTGACAAATCCACTACATTCATGGACACTTATTCCCAATATCTTTCATAAATAAATAAAAATTTATGAATTATGATATATTCATTGGAATAAATATAGAAACAACCATAAAGTATTGGGATTTAATTTCAACCATGATCTCTACAAAATTACATTATAAATACATTGAATGACGATAAAATAAATATAGAAATATATTTCATGATATCTTGAAATACATTGATAATTGACCCCTTTTTGATCATCATCAAAGGTCATTCATCCATGGGGAAAATAATTTGATGGTCAATAACATGGAAAAGGTCATTTGAAATAAAAAAGTCGTAATATATATGTTTTTATTATTTTAGGCTATGAGTTCATAAATTGAATTTTACTAGGGATTCTTCACCAGTTTAAGAGATTCAACATCATGGAAAATTAAGGACACCCCACATTTTACATGGTATCATGGGGGAATGTATGATGTGGAATATTTTATTCTAGAATGTCATATTGATCTTCCTTCCTTCTATTTTATACTATGAAAATAATGAATTTGGTTCTCATAATGTCCTTCTCCAACTATTTTATTAATCATTATCTACATGGATTTATAACATATGTTTTGCTTGATCTATTTATGGTAGATTATATAGAGATTCCCTTTATCCTCACAGTCATGTGTATAGAGGTCACTCTCTATACCTTTTCACCATAAATGATCATGTTTTCCCTTAATTCCATTATCTTGATCTTCACACCCAATCGTGAAAGATATGAGATATGTGGGGGGGGGGTGGATTTACTGAAATTGGGATCATATATATATAATTATGGAATGGTAGGACTATGATTTACGATGATTAAATCAAGGTCTACTATGTAGTCAATCTTCTAAACTATAAAGGCATTCGTTGTCCACTATAAAAGAATTTCTGTTATATTGTAAAGGGATTAAAATTGAACCATTCTAAACCCCAAATCATTTCTTACTGTAAATTAAAGAGTTACATAATCAAACTATAATAATGACTTGTTTTTAATGAAATATAATTAAATCATTAAATCATAGTGTTATGCTTTGTTCTTCTTCATGGTAATGAATACACTAATATTTTGATAGTGTGGTTTATACAAGTATATTATGATAAATTGAGAGAATATTTAAATCATTTATATGATTAAAATATTTAATATTTTGGTTTCATCACAAAGAATAGGAAATTAGGAACATGGTATCTAAATAAAAACAAATAGGTTTCAAAATAGATTATTATGATTAGTAAATAATTTTAAGTAATTTGTGGATAAACTATATTAGATAATTTTATTTTCAGATATTTTAATTAATTTGTTATATTTATTCTATAATATGTAATGATAAGATGGACCTAGAATGGCTGTATTGGTGTCTAATAAATTACATGTTACCTTGTAATCCCTTTTGAGGATATCAGAGGTGACATATTTAGGGCAGGGTAGTCTATTAATGATTTAATAAGGTATTTTCCTTTATGTTCTATATGTAATGATGAATTTTATATTAAATTTAATATTATAATACCATGAGATGATTGTTTTGTGTGTTGAGTAATTCTTGGGATTATAGTGTTTTGATTAGGGTAGGTTCGTAATTGTGACTTGTGAGATGAGGTGGGATGCATTGGAGGGATATGGTTTGGGTAACATGATACCACATAGTTGTCTAATTATAAAATAACATTATGTGGTAATGATTTAATGATACAGATTATCCCTTGGTATTTGTGATGTTACACCTCATCCCATGATTTGGAAGAAACATCCCAAGGGATTCATTATATAATTTATCAACCAATAATGTAATGGTCACATCTAGAGGAAATTGATGTGTTTTATCATGAAACATGATTTATAGGAATATTAAATAAGATATTAATATGTTATTACTCAACTAATGATTAATAAGATGTTGTATAGAATTAATGTGCTATGTTTTTTTTCATGTTACAACCATTGTGATTATTGACTTTGTCTATCGACTAGTATATCATTGGAACAAAATCATATATATTCCCAAAAAATAGTTGGGCTATCAAATATATCATAATACCTTTTTGTTATTGATTTTCAATAATTTATATACATTATTAATTGTTCACTGGTGAGTGATTATTCATCCATTATTGAGCATCCTGATGGATTGGTAAAAACATGATGTATAAATATGTTTATACTATGACCATTTTAATTTATTTTCTTATTAGATCAAAAATCCCATTATGTATTTGTATAAATATACTTTTATTTATATAATGACACCATTCTAATAATTCTACTATGTTTTTAACTTAGAAAAAATACAGAACCTAGTGTATTTATAGACATCATGATATGTGATATATGATAGGGGAAGGGCTCGACGAAATGTGTTTGATATAAAGTGATTTAGAAGAAGGAAGATATGACAAAAATGTGATGATGAGGGCTATTTTAATAATTTAATATGGATTTTATGTCATTATTTGTTATGATTAATTTGAATTTTCTATTTGGTGGATTTTTTTCGAGAATCAGGACTCAGAATAAGAATATGAGGGTTTGAATACATCTAAAAATTCATTTATGTGATGATCATTTTAATGTAAGGGATTGAAGAGTTAAAGAGGAAGGAAATAGAAGGTATACCAGGTGAAGCATCCAACAAGCGATAGTATAATAGGTTCATGGTGTGAACTAATGTGTCACATGGTGATCATCCCTGATAGAACTCTAAAAGGGTCCTAGATTGATACTTTGAGGGGTTAAACCAATGGTTTATGAAGTAAAATACTACTCGATGTGTTTTTTTGTATGTTTTAAAATATGAATACCACTCTAAAAGGACTTAGTCCCACTAGACCTACACTTAGAAATTTGATTATAAATAGAGAGTTTTTTGGATTTACATATCTTATTTGTCCTCATTTTATATCAGATAAATGCTTCATTCTTGTCTATGGATTCCCCTTAGTAATAATTGTAAATTGTTTATCATATATCCATTATTAAACATTTTTTTTGTTTATATAATATTTAGTGTAAATAGGATTGGATTTTTTTTGATTCCATATGATCCTAGGTGAATAGATGAATGAAGATTATGATGTTTTTGTATATTGTTTATAGGAGGTTCGAGAAGGTAGTTGGCCTTTTATTTGAATGATTTTGAACAATACAAGTGATTGAAATATTATATTTAGGGTTATTGGTTAAATTGAATAAAATAAATGGTTAATCAGTTATTACATAATTGATCTTTTACATAGAATGGTGATGAGATTATGCCATAGATCTTTAATGGGTAGTTGGTTATGGTTTTGGCCTCACTATGGTACATGTTGAGTTTTTCAACAATTATTACAAATTTTGTTAAAGTAAATAATTATTTCTAAATATTTGTAATTAATTATCTATGCAATGTGCGGTTTTAATGGGGGGACAGTGGCAGTATGATCTAAAATGAGGTATAGAAGGTCATGTTCAAGGTTTATCAATGCTTGTGGTGGAAGGTAACTCCTTGATAGTGTTTTATGGTCCCATTAATACAGACCATATGTTTTTTATTAGTGTATGATTTAGTACATTCATGTTTCATGGGACTAGATAGATGTATATGGAATGGTGATGCCTTGGTAAGAAGAGATGTGATGTTCTCAAACTTTTATACTCAATATCATTTCTCTCTAGGGATAAGGTGTGGTTTAAGTTATAGGTGGATAATATATCTAGTAGTAGACAATGATGAATGACCACAAGAGGCCTTAGGAATATCTCAGTGATTGAGATGGGAAATGGGTATCATAGTATGGTTTTCCCTATGTCATTTTGAATGGGAGATATTCTTTTCTATGGGTGTGGTGATACATTAATGTGTATCATGTAGACAATGTTTTGAGTGAATTATCACAAAATACCTTTAAAATAATTCACCTTTAATGCCGATTACAAATAACCATAGTTATAAATAAAATTTCAAATCAGTTATAAAATGACTAAGGTAAAAAATGTGTGGCATTTCTTTTAGATTTTCATTATTCAATAAGAGATAGTAAAACAAAATATTTTATTGTTGGTTAATAAATAAATGATTTTGATAACTTACTATACACAATGGTTAATAAGTATCAGATAACAATCAAATCATAATATTTTTTTCTAATAAAAGTAAAAGTAATTTTGTTTTAATTTATTCTCATGAAATTATTTTTTTTATCTCCCATGTCTTGAACTGTAACCCATTGTTCTTAAATCTGGTGACCTCAAATACCTCTCAGAAGGTAGTAACATCAATCTTCCTCCCTCATCCATAATCAAACATCACAATCATTTTATCTATACCATCTCCATTAGTCATTTCCATCATCTACCTAACACTCAGATATATTTTATAGAAGGGATATTGTTTTTTATTTATTAATATTATATGTTATGCTCTAATTGTTAGAAAGTTGAATGACACAAATTTCTTTGTTAATCATTATATTACATAGGTTAAAAAATTCAAAAATAGTATTCATTTTTATCTTCATCACCACATCATTCTCATTCATTTTACTTCTCTGATGTGGCTTCTCTATGATGTTAATTTATGGTTCGTATGTATTGTTTTTATTTTTAAGGCATCAAATGTATGATTAATTTGATGAACATTGTTTAGGGTATATTTAGTACATATGTGATCTCTACCACTACTTATATTTGAAATCTATTCCTTATTTGTATTTATAATTATGATTACTCATGTATATAATTTATCTTTATGTTTATGAATGAAACTAATTTTTTATTGATTATCTGATTCTATGATTTATCAGTGCTAGCTAAAAGTAATGATAAAAGACCCCTTTTATATACTCTATCCAAATTTATGAGAAACGAGGATATTATCAACTCTAATAAAAAAGTGTTCATAAAGGAGTTATTTTCCAGCACTAAAAATGATTGGATAAAGGGGACCCTTTTTCAACACTACTAGAAATGCGCAGGTAAAGGAGGCCCTTTTATCAATGCAGAAAAAAATTGATAAAATGGGTCCTTTATCAGTCCTATTAAGAATGTGGGGATAAATGGTACTTTATTAGCATTAGTAAAAAAGAGATGATAAAGCGCCCCTTTATCATTACTTTTTATTAGTGCTTATTATGGTAACCCCCAATCAGCGTTTTATTAATAGTGCTGATAATGAGTATGTTTCATAAAAAAAATTATATTTCATTTTAATCAATATATTAATATATAATATTTATTAATATTGATATAAATAAACTAGACTTTTTATAAATTATATAGATATGGATAAATACACATTTACACTTAATATATAAGTTATCGACAAAAAATGGATTAGAAAATAATTTAAAACTACAACGAATTATTAATTTTCTAATTATTTTTTTATAACAACATTTTAATGAAAATTTTATGACATCAAAGATAATTGAATTAATGAACGGTATAACATAAGTTAAAAACAGAACATGATAATCAAACATTCATAACCTTTGAATAGGGTGTCCATTTGGGATCTAACACAATTTTTATTAAAGCTTGTGAAATGATATAATTCATGATGACCTGGGAAAAGCTTGATCACTGTTTCAATGTTGTTAAAAAGGCCTTTATGGCCTTAAAAAATTAATTTTCCATAGGGATGCCATATTTTTTAAATATTCAACAGTATTTCGTCTATGTTTAAGAGAGGCGTCATTTCTATTTTCTGTTAGAGATGAATTTATTCCCTAGACTTTTAGTCATATAAATGTCATTGTTTAGAAATTTTATCTTTATTCATTAATTTTTATTATTATTAAATATATAGATATTTTATTTTATTCTCTTATAAAAAATCAATTTTATATTAAATACATAGAAAATATTATTTTCTAAATAAAAAATAATAAATAAAAAATTATTTATTATTAAATTAATTTAAATAAAATAAGTATCCATTTTTTAAAAATTTAATAATTAATTAATATTTATATATATTCCTATAAAAGTGCATATATTTTTGTATAAAATTCTGTGTTTTAAGAAAAAAAATATTTATATGTATTTTAAAATATATGAAAATAAAGAAATATAGATGTAAATATTTTTTTATGTATTGGATAATTATAAATGATTACTTTTTTGGGTAAATATTTATGTACATGTGAGTATCAATATTGTCTGTATACATTATATATTATTTTTTTATACAAATAAATAATTATCATTAAATATACTATATAATTGAATTTAAAATTAATTATATGAATATATATATATATAATGTTTATATATACATATGTATGTGTATTGATAAATTAAATTATATATATATATATATGGAAAATACTGTAGTGATGGAGCTACTCTCTTAATAGGAGGAGGTCTCTGAATCGAATATGGTAATGTGAAGGTTTCTGAGGCCTCTATAATGCTTAAAAAGGGGGTCAAAAGAACTGAGAAATTAAGGGGTTGTAACACTGATGTGGGGGATAGTTTATTTTGAAAGGGTTCTAGCGATGAAGAAGTGATGTGGGGTTCTTAGAAGTTTTATCACACAATATATATATATATATTATTTAAAATTTGATCAGTTATGATAAGTAGAACTGAAAAAGGAAATATTTTTTGGTACTAAAAAAGCAATAGAAAATGGTTCCATTGTCATAACTCTCAAAGAACGAATAATTTAGGAACTATTTAATATTGAACATTATCAGTGCATGTAAAAAGTACTAATAATGGTTCCCCCATATTCGTGCTTTTTAAATATGTGGATAAAGGTAAACATTTAACAGTTCCTAGATTATCAAAACTTTGAAATAACTGAAAAATATTATTTATAGAATTGTTAAAATAAAGATTTGTAGTAGGAAGTGTACTGATATTAGGTGTGGATTAAATGGTTATGTGATGAATTGGTGTTATAAATAATATTAAATTACTTATTAACAAGTGACTAATGAATATCTTTAATCTGATTTTTTATTTTGGTTTTTAAGGTATATTGGATTATATATTTTGAATATGAAGTGTTGAAAAAATATATTTAGATGATCTTGTTTATTGGACTATCATATTGTGATCAAACTAACTATATTTGTTTGACGCAATCATGTCACTAATTCATCTGTGATTAAATGATTTTTTTAGTTGTGAGATAATTTTATTCTAGTACACTATTTTTATCCCTCCTTATATTAAATAGTGATTGACTTAGGTGGAACATTATATTGATTTTAATATGTTGTTAGGTCTATTTAAAATATAATTCATTGCCCTAAATTTCTAAATTATAGTATTTCAATTATTTTCATTATTATATTATGTGATGAATTTCTAGATATTTTCATTATTTTAACAATATAATGTTATAATGATTGGTTTTCCATTTTTTTTAATAGAATCTATTTTTCTATGCCTAATGAGTTATTTTTTTATTCACCCTTGCATGAAAATGTTAGTATAAGTGTATACACGTATTTATATTCTTTATTATGTTTTATATTATCCAATTTTTGTCACTTTTGAATATTTTTTCCTTAGTGTTATAATATTTTATTATTTACATAATAATAAATAAATATGTAGTGATGATATATATTATTTTTTATTTCTATTAAATCATTTATAATTAATGACATATTATATATACCAATTTTTTTTTGAATTTTTAATGAATGTATGATAATTTAATATTTATCGTGTCAAACCTTTTTTAATCACATAAATTTTCATTCCATCATTTCTGAAATATTTTATAATTTTTTATTAATTATAAAATAAAAACTGAAATGAAATATCAAAATATTTTAACTTATGTTCATTTTGAGACTTTTTTTATCTGTTATAATGCAACATATTATTTTTACTACACCATGAAAAAGTGATGAATAAGGGGAAGGTGTAGATGTTTTTTTGAATTTGTTAAATGAAATTGTCTAAACATTAACATCTTTTTTGACTATTCTTGAAATATTTAAATTTTTTAAAATTTAAAATGTAATAAAATAAAATATCATTGATTTTTTCATGGGTTTAGTCCATGATGTATTTCATTAATATGGAATGGTAAAATTTAGGATAATTACGTATATATTGTTGATGATTATTTTCTATATGATAATTTAAAAAACTTAAAGAAAGGACACAAGATATAGAAGTGTATGCAACTGGGAATGAACTGATAATTGAGTCCGTATATAGGGATTAGGAGAAACCATTGTATTTATGTTTCATGAAATTTATAATTTTATAAAATCTTTTATGATTTATTAACTTAATAGTGGAAAATGTATGGAGTCACAAGAGTTTTTTTTATAGTTTCTACTGATGTTGAAAGAAATTTTCCCTAATGAAAATGATCTTCAAGATTCACATAATAATACCAATAAAATATTATCACTAAATGGTTTGGGGTATAAAATGAAACATTATTCACCAAATTACTATTTAATATATAGGGTGTAATTAGAAATTATTTTAGAGTTTCCAAAATTTGGGATATCATAACACATGTTTAATGTAAAGTAATCTAAATATTCAGTAGTTACAAAGGATATTTCCATCTAAATTTGATATTATACTATAATTCATCATTTAAAATTTTTATTTTAAATTTAAAATGATGATAAATGGACATGATGGCATTCGTATTAGTAGATATCTTTTGGAAAATCAATTCACCCATATGAATTTCCATAGTGGAAGAAAAATGATAAATAGTTTATATTATTTTTAAATGACGTTAAAAATCTCAATCACTAACTTTGAATAGATGGAATGAATCAATATCAAGTCTTTATTATAAAATATAGTTCTTAAACTAGTTTCATGTTAATTTAAAATTAATATACAAAATTGTGTATGAATTATAAATATATCAAGTTGATTATAATTATTTTTTGACAAAACATTTCCTAGAAATGTTATTGATGTTTTATTTTCACCATTAATTGACGAATTGAAAATATAATAGTTAGAAGGTACTAGATTGTATGATTATTATAAAATATATCATTTTCAACTACATTAAATGATTATGTTCGTCATAAATTACTTTCCATTATATGTATATTTTTATGAAATCATTTTTAGGGAATATAATTTTTTTTATATGTGATGAATGAACTTCATATTATCATCTACAACATGTGAGAAAAATATTATACATGGTTCATCAGAGGAGTTTTCCTATGGATAAATATTGTTGTATATAAAAAAAATCATTAAACTGTTTATATGAATTTTATATTTCATTAAAACCTTTTTCCTTTAATTATCATTTTGAGCAGGTGAAAAAGAACAAGGTGAAATTAAAAAAGTCACAAAAATATATAAAATATAGAGATAATTTGAATGAAAGATCAATATTTTATGAGAATCCATATTGGAGGTATCATGAGTTCAAACATTAAATTGATCTTATTAATGTACAAAAGATTATTTAAGATATTTTTATTTTAACATTGTTAGATATTGATGGACATACCAAATAAGGATTTATAATATGACTAGACTTAAAGTCAATGGGAATACAATTATATTTAGCTCTTACAACTCAGGAGAGACAGGAATAAATTCCTCTAGCATGTCATCCATTTTTAAGAGGGTGAAAATTAATTTTTTTCATTGTATCCATTGAATCAATGTTCTTTTGGTTTAATTTTCAAATGTTACATAAATTAATCACAAAAATATTTCAATTTTAATTGAATAAAATCTCATGATTATTATGTAATGATATAAATACTATTACTAGATTCATTCAATGTAATTTTTACCGTCCTTTTAAAAATAACTATTATTGTGTGGTGTTATTCTTTCAATTAAATTTTTAATAAATTAGTTGATACGAATTCATGGAACAATTTGAAGAATGATATAGTTTATAGGATTTTTAAAATAGAGATGTATTTTCCTTCACCTTTTATTTATATCATGGTTTATTATGTAGATTAATTTGTCTAAGAAATAAAATATAAATAAAATATATACTAATATTGTATGTAAACTCTTGAATTCTATATGAATATATTTAAGGTATATATTAAGAATTCATATCGACATAAGAAAATCTATTGGTAGGAAGTATATTTCTAACAAGGATAAAATGGTTCTTACAACTACTTGTCTACATTGGAGAAAATTGGTTGGCATACATGTCACCCAAAATAAGTCAGATTTGTTATAAAGGTGATCGATGGATTGAAAGTAAAATTGTTAACATATGAATGGATAATTTAGATTCATTTTTATGGAGTGAATAAGATTGATGATTCCTAGACATATATAAAATCTCATATTTATTTGTTAATATAATTTTATATAATGAGAAAATATATTCATATTTCAAATGATCATAGTAAAACTATATTTCTATTATTTAAAATGGTTGTGCATGGTAGATCAGAATCATAAAAAATAGTGAGATGGTTTCCGAGAGACCCAAGTATAAATTTTATCACATGGTAAATGTGTTCATTAATCAGAATATATTTTATAGAAATTACTAGAAAAAAAAATACATATAGTTCATAATAGTATTATATTAGTGTTTTCAGAATTAGTTCATATTTTATGTTCCAATGATAAACCCTAATCTCCATATATATTTTATTTTACAAGTTTTTTGATTAAATATTATAGGATGATTATGTTAAATTTTATGTTATATTATTTATCTATAAATGGGTTGTTGGTAACAATACTATCAGACAAGATTAATTCGGTGTGATACTGGATAAACGGAATAGAATGGAATACAAAATTTATCATATCATCACGGAACACATGAAAAATGATTTATACACATGACACATAAAACAAGTATTGGTCAATCATTTTATAAGAAAAAATAGAATATTGGTGATGAAAAATGAGAAGAAGATGCAGATTTATATGAGATATCTATATATATGGAGAGATTATAATAGAATATTGATGATCACATCATAGATATGGTTTTTTCACTAAATAATGATCATGAGGAAGGAATATGTGTAAAAATACATTATTTATATCAAATTATTACAAGTAACATATATTTATTTCTAATTTACATTTTTAAATATCATAAAATGATTGTTTAGTTAAAAAAATATTTTAAAAATTATGTTATATATTTTATTTAGATTATTATTTTTTTATCATTCTTCAATTATTCAACATTATATGTAACTATTGGATTCATAATAATTTTTATTTAATATACTTTTTATATATCATTTATGTTTCATAAATACAGTTTTTATTTTTAATCATTGTTAACTAATAATGAATATGATAAAGAAATGTTTCAGCATTCTTATCCACATTGTTATTGACTAGTCTAAAAAATTTGATAAATAGTGGTCACTTAAGTATTATTTTTTTATTTGTATCATTTCAATTTTTTTTAATATTAAACTTAACATTATGTTATATAAAATATTAAAAACATTTTTTAGTTATTTCATCTATAATTAATGTTTTTATTATTTTTTGTGAACCAAATTAATGAATACGAATAAAAAAATGTTTATTTTATTTTACCTCACTTTTTATTCTTTATTTATCATTATATGTGATATATGGATTTATATATTTTTATACTCATTGGTTTTTTAATTTTTTTAAGAAAATGTTATATCATGTTGCTTCCTCAGCTCACGATTCTAGAGAGGATCATATATATACTTATATTATTGATCCTTATTAATCATTTTAATAGTAGAAATAATTTTTCATAGATAAAAAGAAGGATTCCATGATTGGTAAACATGGAAATAGTTCTTTTCAAAAATTATTTATCTCCCGTATTTAGGACCAAATGATATATATTGAATTTGATGATAATTATATTATTATGGTTTGAAATTCAAGAAAAAATATTATATTTTTACATTTCAATCTTGGTACAGTGAAAGTATTTTTATTGGGATTAGAAATGAAATGAAATTGTTACCATATCACCTTAATGAAATACCATTTTGGGAATATAGTGTTTTATTAGTATACTTATTATGATATGTTTTCACTAATAAAGATGTTTTCCTTTATTATATAATCAAATATAATATACATGGCACTTTAGAAGTCATGAATAAATGTCTAGCATTGGAATATAGAATACAGAGGTATTATGAATCAACCCTCATATAAATTTTTTTTTGGGAAGATCTGATAAAAAACATGTGGTATATATCCTTGACTAGATGAGGATATTTGGAAATGTTTTATTGAAAGTAGTTGAAAAGAATCATTTTTTTGTATGTAAAATATTATCTTCTATATTTATTTTATATTAATGATTTTATTAATGATTTATTTATTATTAATTTATGTTGGAAACTATTGTGAGTTTCTGTTTCCATATTTTCATTGTTGGATTCATTGCAACCATATCACTATCAACCATGGTGAGTTGGTGTGTTTATTGAAGTGATTATATTAACATGGTGTGGCGAGGCCCATTGGATTTATTGTTCACCATGTAATATAATACATAATATTGTAATATTACTTATAGTGGGAATGTGGTGGAGTGCACGAAGAAATGTTCATGACTGAAATAATGATCTTGATAATACTAAGATATGGGGTAAATATACAAATAATAATGAGTTCCAAGTCTGGGAAACATCATGAAAAGGTCCAATATTCAGTTCTAGTGTGATTCCTAACATAGTATGTTGAAATATCATAAATATAGAGGTATGAAAGCTCAAGAAAGTGTAAAAAAGTTCATTTACAGGGTGGTTTTACATTATAGTGTCTCCCACATTTTTGGCATCTAATGTTTGGAGGAAGGGGAATGCTTCATGAAAGTGGGATTCTCAAGACCATCTCATGAAAATATATCAAAGGAAGGGAAATTTAGAGAGTTTTTTGTATCAAACAATTATAGATTCAAGAAACAATGTGTTACAAGATTCTATTAATTAATTAATGAAAAGGGTTATATGTTGCATAATTACAAGAAGTTTAATGAATGGAAAAGGTGGTAAGATATGTGATTATTAGAACATTCAAAAATAGAATATTTAACAAATTTTTTTTGAATAAATTGTATTTTGTGATAATTAATGAAGTGTATTGATAAAAGTGGCTTTGGTGTTGGATGTTTTCCAAGGAGAAGAAATGCCAATCAATTGGTGACTAACCCTATCACATGATCTAGCTGGCCTTGTTGAAGTTATAAAGAATATTAATTAATCAGAGTTTCATGAAGGGTTTTATTAAGTGGGTTATTCATAAAAAATGTCTTTTATGAAGAAATAGCTTACTTTAATCTGAACATGGAGTTTCATGAACAGTTTGAAATCATCATGAAAGGTTGTGTGATTCATGAAAGAATATGAGTTTTGTAAAATTAATAAATTACATAAAGAATAATAATGTTTTGTGGAAATAGGGAAAAGGTTCTATGAAAGTGACTAGTCTTGTTAAACAGAATATTGTTTGTATATATTACAGATCTTGCTAAAGGGGATATTCAATGATGACTAGTTTAGAATTAAATGATAAGGAACTAACATATTTTTGTTCACAACCAGTTTTTGAAAGAGTAGAGTGATGTTCAATATAAACTAATAAATGAATCATAAATCAAAAGGTTATGAGGTGTATTGGCCAATTAGAGAAAAATTATTTCCCTCCTAGGGCATTCAGAAAAGTGAGATGAAATGGTGATTGGTCGTTGGTCTGTAGTGATCCATTACATAAATCTAGTAAAAGTAGTGTTCCAAGCATGGAGTGAACATATCTGTATCATTTTATCCACCAGAATAGTGAATATTAGCTGATTTTGGAACATAGAAACATCATCTATGTGAGACACTAGATGTATACTAATATAGGTGAACCATGTAAAATTCTATTATCCAGTGTTATTTATTTTATTATAATTTATAGGCGAGGAATCAGTGATTGTGGATTAGAGATCATCAATCATATTTGAACAAGGATAATATGATGGAACCAATTGGTTATATTATAATGTAATAGGTGAAAATAAGAGTTACCCTACAAATAAGTGTGGTCAATATCAGTTATCACTATGAGGGTTTTTTTGGTACATGGGGACATAAAAAATATTTTAATTCCCTAATTCAAAACCTCATGGAATATCATACTAAATTCCATTAAGAGAGATTTAATTTTAATCAAAGTTAACATTTTTATTGTTGGTTTTGTTTTGACATGATGTATTATGATCAGTTATTGGAGTTGAATTCATATCTCTCAATATAAGATGGGAAAGATAAATAATTTGATGAAGTTCAAGAAATGTTATGTAATTCCAAACAATAGAATAGTTTCTATGAATTGTATGATCAAGATAAAGGATCCTAGAATCTCACAAAGAGAAGGTGTGGAAGAAACTAATTTTTGATCAATTGGTATACATAATGATGTTATAGGTCTATCTGAGGAGACTAATATTCCAAGTGAGGTTAAAAATACGGATGATTTTAAAAATTCAAGAGATTTAAAGATCTAATCTATTCTTGTATATGATGGAATACATCTGGTACTAAAGGAATAAATAATGGAGATGAAAATAAAGAAGGAATATATTGTGGTCTATATAGAAGTGATGAAAATTGAGATATAATAATTGAAAATACTAATTGAAATACTAATTTACATGGTTAGAAATAAAATAAAGAAAATGTTACATAGGAAAAAAATTATTAGATGTATTCCAATGTATAAGTGTGTAATTATGGTTCCAAAAACATTTCTATAAATTATAATGTGGCTAAAAATATGAGTGCCATGAATAAAGAATTAATTTACAAAAATGGAATATTTAATTAAAGAGAACCAAATACCGAGGTATGTAAGGGTGACTCTGAATGATTACGTAGTAAAGGTGGGTGAAAAGATTAATATTAGATGTGACATAATTGATTAAATCATATTTAAATTGGAAAAAATATGGCCATTGGAAAAAATATGAAATCTAAAATTATCTCAATCATAACAAAAAAGAAAGAGAGGTTATAGTCTAGAATTTGAGAAAACTCATGTCCTAAAAATATTAGTTCTCAATAGAAGAATATGGATAAGAATATAAAATATCCTTAAATACGGATAAAAAATTGATTAATAAGGAAAAACTCTCTCCTATCGTAGCATCAACAAGTGGAGCCCTTAAATGTGAATACGTAAAATAAATATGAAAGGGGAATGAACATTCCTAAAATTAATGAGATGACTCTCAGGGGAAGGAATACATTATTTTCGATTATTATAGAATCAGGGGATATACCATGAGTTTCTTACTAGAAGACCGAGGGATTAAATAAAGGATACCATATACTGCAACACCATATTAATGAAGGTGTAACTATATTAGGTATGGATTTAGTGGTATATGAACTATGTGTCCTAAATATGGTTATTTGTTTAGAAATTACATATGAAATTGAAATAAATTTTTTGTATGAAATTATTCAAATCCAATGGATAATGGGAAAAAATTCACTAAAAGAAAAAAAAATGGAGAATGCTAAGGAATCATCTCCAGTACTGAGAAATTTCAATGAGTATGATATGATATATTGAACATGCAAAAAATAAATATGGTGGATTTATATTTTAATGATGATGAAACAATATTGGGTGCTAATTAGGATTTCAAAATATTCTATATTTAAATAGATGAAGTAAAATATTGGAGTTACTAAGAAAAGGAAAACCAGTAGATTAAATAGGACTTCCAAAATTTATACTAGAGAGGGAGATTTGTAGAAAGTGAAGGAAATGGTTTAGAAAACATAATAGTTACCAAAAAGATAATCATATAAATGATACATCCATAAATAATACATGGTTGAAATAAAAGATACATTAAGTGGGGATAAATAGATATGAAAGAAGAAAAGGAGAATATGAATCCAATCAGTAACCAGTGAGGTGGTCCTTTTTGTTAAGAGTACCCAATGAATAAGAGATAGTAAATTTATCTATAAAGAAAAGGAAATTACCAAGATAGGAAATTGGAAGCCTAAAAAAAATTTGAACTGACCATTTTGTAAATGTCATCACTCAAAAGAAATTTACCAGCATTTCATTGAAGTTAATTATCACCAACATTGATTAGAATGAAGACGAAGTTGATGAGGTGATGCCATTACTATAGAATAATTTAAAATTGGGAAAATAAATGTTCAATACTAAAGTGGTGGTCCACCCTACCTAATGACATTTCTCAATTTATGGAAGTGAAACATCCCCTTTACCTATGTGGTTAAATGATTTTTAATTATTTTTAAATGTTTACAATTTAATGGGAGATTTAATACATCTGGAATATTCATAAAAACTCAAAAAGTGTTGTTTTTTGTTCTATAGAAATAAAACAAGGTCCAATCATTATAACTATAATTTTTTTATCTAAGATATCAATGAATGAGAAGAGAAAAGAAACCAAACCATTAATGAGGAATCATAATTATTCGCATCATGAATTGAGGCTTGGTATTTTAATTTATTTCAATTGGTATTAGGATCCATTAAGTATTTATTTCTTGAGAATAAAATTTATCAAAAATTGGACCATGATCATAGAAAAAATGAGGTAACAAAAACAAAATGTGATTTGATGTTTGATTTTATATTTTGATTTAAAATGTGAGATAATCTAACTTTTATTAGAATATTAGATGCTTCTATTGATAAAAACACTCATTATGAACTTAAAATACATATTTGGTGAACAATATGGGAAATCCAAGAGAATTTCTGATATAAAGATATGAAATGTTGTATTCCCACCAAACAAGGGTTTAAGTATTGTGGATTAGAGAAGAAAATATTTTCCAAGTAAAATTCAGCATATAATATCTAAAATTTTACAAACAAGTCATCATTTAAACACTTAGCATCAATAATAATTCAATGAATGGTATCATTTATCATATTGATATGTTTGAAAACTGACATGAGTTTCAACAATTATTATAGGCTTCGTGTCTTGAGTTAGAGAAGATATCTAGAATAATTTTTTGAAAGGAGATAATTTTTTATGAATTATAGAGATATTTGGATGTAATAGAGTGCAATGGATATTGACAGAATTATTAAATTCATCTCTTTTTTCTAACAATGAGTCGCAAATCAGCAGAAATAAAGGTTTTTTATAGATCTTTTCTAAATGGTTTTTTCACCAACTAAAAATATTGTTGAACCACATTATAAATTGTAGTGGTTTTTGAGAGATAATATTTTCATAGACCAACATTCACATTTAATAAAATTTTAATAGATAATAAGAGTGTTTTCTGGTCTAAATTATCGGGCAATAAAATGGAATAGTTTTATATCATATGAGGATATTTATTTCTACTAATTAGATCCAAGGACCATGTTTACAAAGGGTGAGAAGTAAATATACCCTTATTAACATCATTTATAAAGGATAAAACAATCACAGACGTAATTAATGGTAACAATGGTTTAGAAAGGATATATTATTATGTTTTCTACTATCAAGTGAAAGGGAAATCATAAAAATACTGAAAATTAAACAATTATTTCCAAATTTATTGGTTCCTAGTAATTCTATATTTAGTACATATAGTTCTATGTATATTTAGGATTTGATGTTAAAGGGAGAGAAGAAAGGATCATGAATCCATGTCCAGTTACTATTCATAAATAAGCTCCGAAATCTGTTACGGTTCTGTTCCAACCATTCAAATAGGATATAGAAGTGGAGGCTATAAATATGATAATTATAAATATGTTATTTTAATGAATAAAAATCACAAAAGGATTACATATTGAATTCAAATTTCAAGGGTGTTAAATAGGCGATCTTCTAATATGGCCCACATTATTCAATAGATGTTATCAATCACTAACATTAATCAATATGTGGTATTTGAATTCTTGGATAGTCAGTGTGAAGAAAAATTCATCATGTTATATTTAGATAGACGGAAACTATTCATAAATGGGTTTCAAACAAATGGTGAGATAGTTTGAAAATAATGAGAAATGTTGTCTATAGGTGTTGTGTGTTGAATTTATTTTCAACCATATTATGGACAACCTTATTGAGTTGGTTTATTGGTTGAGGTATTCCAATTGGCATGGTGTGCTAAATCATGTTGGACTGCATGTTCACCATGTAAATGAATGACTGATACAATGATGTTTTGATATAGATAATGTGGCGGTGATTATGAATCAATGTGTAATTTTATAATCTCAATCATGGTAATACTAATAGGTGCATTGGGGATATCAAAGAAAGTGGAGAAACATGAAAGGGATACATTCATAAAAGGTCACCTATGGAGTTACATCATGATTTCTAACCATGTATGTTGAAAAAGAGTCATGATAGAGGCCAAAAATCTCTTGAAGTGGTGTAGAAAATTTTGTGTACAAGGTGTCATAATTTCCTAGATTTTTTTAAATTTTTGGCCTCCAAACTTTATAGTAATGGATAAGATTCATGAAATAAGGATTTCAAGGACATCTTGATGAAAATATTGACAAAGGAATTGTATTTCATAAATTTTGGTTTTGGGATGGTTTCACGATTCAAGAAAGAATGTTTGAAAAAAGATAGTGGGGACAAAAAATAAAAAGGCATTAATTTTTTTGATTATGAGATGTTATTTAATGGTAAATAAGAAATAATTTACATTATTAATATAAGGTTCAATAATGGTAAATCTCTCTATAGTTTCAAAAATAAATATAGTTTCATTAACATGAATACAGATCTTTAAGAAAAGTTGGTTGAAATCATGACCATTTTGTAAAGGGGATGAAATTTCAATAAATTGAAGACTGCCCCTCTTATTTGATTCATCCATACATATTGAGAATCAAAAGTATCTATATTCGTGAAAGTGTTTTGTGAAGGATATTTTTTTATGTTTTTTCATATAGAAAGTACTAAGAAAAACATATATTTTATGAACATTGTAATTGAATCAATTTGGCCAAGTGGTTTTGTGATGTTTTAGAAAGCATCCTGAAATACTGTGAGTTTTTTAAAGAATGATGTGTCTTGAACTAGAGGGGAGTTTTTCAGAAGTTTTGTAAATTTTCCAAGAATGTATTTTGTATCATGACACAATATGTGATTGGATATTATTTAAGATCTTTCCTTATGAGATATTCTATAAATACTAGACAAATATGGAATGAGAAATTGCTACATCAGTGAAGTTCACCACCATGTTTTGAATGAGAAGTGTGAATATCAATTGAAACTAATTAGTGCATCAAATATTAGATATTAATGATGTGTATCTTCTATTTATAAACAAAAAATTCCTTCATGGAGTAATGAGAAACTAGATAGGGCAAAGGGAGTGACTCCTGGGTGGTAGTGATCCATAACCTAAATCTTGTGAATATAGTGAGTCTGGCATGGAGTGACTATATCAGTATCCTTTTTTTTGAAAAAACGCATGATAATTTGTGTATTTTTTCAATGTGAAAACAAAATCAGTGTGTGCTCCTTGAATGCAACCTAGTGTGGGTGAACCATCTAAAAGTCTTGTATCTTATGTCATTTTATATCATATATCTTATAGTATGACAATCAGTGCATATGGATTGGCCAATCATAAATATTATATGAATAATGCTATGATTAGTATACCAGTTCATTATATCATCATGTAATAAGTGAACATAAGTGTGACCCACTAATAAATGAGTTCAACATCTATTAGGATGGTGAGATTTTCATATGTATGCTCTGATGAAAAATGATTTTCATACACTGATTCCCTCCCTTTTAATGAAAATCTAAATAATGTCCCATTTGGGTCAAATAATTAACACCAACTAAGGATATATTATTTAGATATCCAATTCCAAAACAAATCCCCTCATAATTTATCTCATCGATGGTGTATGTTTTTTAAGAAAAAATGAAGGTTTATCCATTCAAATAAATTAATTCCCCCAAATGGGCATGAAAAAATATGTACTGAAACAGAAAAAATGGAAAATATCTTATCAAGCTTCGAGGGATTTAGTTGAGTGGTTTTTAAGGATTTATTTAGGTTATTTAAGTTATTAAAAAACTTTATAAATTGTGATTTAAATAATAAATTTTCAAATATTATATACATGAATCACACAAGGAGAAGAGTACATGTCAGTCCTTCATACCTGAGGGTATGAAGGATATATCTACTAATGTATTAGTAATGTTTGAACACCTGGGTCACGTATGTGGATATGATGAAGGTATATTCATAAAACTTTTCTTTGTTTTTTATGGTATTTTTAATGAATTATGTAATCAAAAGAAGAAATATATTCTATAGAAGTTAAATTTTTAGGATATGGTTCAGATGAAAGAGGAGTATATTAGAGCATTGAGACAGTTTATGTTTTAATGAATGAAAAGACAATTTCAAGCTTTAGATCCCACACCTCCACCCCTGAATTCAAATCCCACTACTCCAAATCTGCTGGCTTACCCAACACCCACTCCTCCTCCTCCACATATACTAATCTACTATGAGTTCTAGGTTGAGGATATCCAATATAATATTATTATATATGGAATTATATATGATATTGGGGGTACCTTTCATAGTTAATAAAAATAGATGGAGATGATTAGGACCACCATATATTGTATTATATAATTTTTGGAAAGAGTAACATTTCTTATAGATGAGGTCATTATAGTATGAAAAATTATTGACTATTGTTTTAGTTTGGACACATAAAAATGTAGGATAAATTATGAGAATGTTACGTATACATTATAAAATGTATTTCATAATAAAATGTTATGTATACATTATAAAATGTATTTCACAAGGGTCTTAAATGTTTTTTAACATCATAAAATTTATATATATATTTTTTTAAATAGGGATAATTTAATGGTATTGACACAATGTATAGCGAGAAACATGTGAATACTTCATTGTCTTTATATTTTACTTTTTCTATATATGATAGATTATCAACAAATTCATCTTTTTTGTTGGATACTTATTATATTCTTGGGGATTATAACATTTCTTGGTGTGAAATAACACTAAGGAATATAAATAGATATATTAGAGAGATTTTAAATAGATATTTGTTGGGAATTAATGTGGTGAAAATATTTTTCATGTAATACAATTATATTATTTCATTTAATTGATTTATTTTAACATCAATTAAAAATTATGCATATTTTGTATTAGGTATCTTCATACACTTTTTTTATATATGATATTAGAACTATATAAAGATATAAGGATCCACAATGTATTTCACCGATAGTAATAGTAATGAATGATACATAATGAACAATATATATTCTAGAAACATTTCAAAATAATCAGTTCACTATTGGATTTTTCTTTATCTTGAAATATATGGAACATATATTTCATAAAGTGTTATTTTTATTAAAATAATATCTATATATAATAGTTAGTTTTTATTTTAGTGGAAATGTGATATTTTGTGCTTTCTGTCCATAATAAAACACAACATACTTGTTATTCTATGCACATGGTGACATGTGAAAATATGTTAGAAACATATTAAACACATAAATTTGATTATTTGAATACATTCACATTATAATTAATTTTAATATTATTTCATTAATTTCATTTTCAATTTGTTCATGTAATTACATTGGAGAGAAAATAACAAATTGGACTGAAAATATCAAATATATGATAATAAAGGTAAATTCCCATTCAAAATTTCCACATTTTGGATTAAATTAAAAAAATTATATTTTGAAATGATTTTTAAATAGAAATGTCTACATAAATATGAAGAAAATTAATGTGGATATTATGGTATAATATTTAATTTTGAAATAATTTCAACTGGGGTTGTTAAAAAAAATACACAATGTTAGATTTTATTTCGAGATTCCATTTAATTTATCATATATTAATATTAAAATTAAATTTTATATAAATTATTTTTTATTTGTATCTTTTTGATAACCCCCACCTATATAATAAAAATTTATAACAAAAATATAAGGATAATGGGTGGTTTATTTCATATGTTTTAATGGGTTTATGTTTTTATTATGTTGTATATTATAATATTTAGATTTAAAATTATAATGCTTAGATGATTTAAATTCATGATGAAATTTTTTACCTTTGTTTCGGGTGTTGTTTTCTACTTCTAGTTTTATTATTGTACTTATGTTCTCTTGTATTTGCATGTAATATAAAAAAATTTATTTTCACAACATTTATTATATTCCTAATTTAAATATTGATAAAAATATTTTTTTTCTCATTAATTATACAATAATTTATGTGATGTTTTTTATAATTTATAATATTAAAAATTATTGATGTGATAAAGGGTTTTCACATTGGTTATTACATAACAAATATAAAAAACCCTACCAATTATAGATTTTTGTAATGATTTATTTTAAAATGTTTTAACACTTTATGACATATGATGTCTTTAAAATCAGTTGTTATTGAATGATGTGAAAAACATTTTTATAACATCAGATTTAATAATTTTCCTTAATAATTGACACTAAAATCATAAAAAGCTTATCAAGATAACACTTTTGTGGCATACTTGTGTCTTTTTTCAATTATCACCCTTGTGGATGGGTCATAATATTACCCTTGATGAAATAGAAGGACCTTATCTTTAGTGTTCTGACAGTTAGTCAATATGTAGAAGCTTGACCAAACCAAGGCCCTTTGGGTAAAAGGTCCATGTTTGGATTCCATCGTACGAAAATATTGTTGGTAAGAGTTGGAAATAAATATATTAGAAAATGATGAGTGGATAATATGGATTCTGGAATAACACCAAAATGTTTATGATTGGGTATCATAGTGGCTTGGTTAGTATATGTTTAATTGATATGCAGGGTGTCTTGGTGGTCCAGTTAGCACATGTCAAATTCCCATGTGTTCCAGGATTCAATTACACATGCATACCCACACAGAAAAGAAAACACAGACCCACATAGTTATATATATATATATATAATGTAGTACACTAGAGGAACATGGTGAGACCCTACAGAGATGTATTTCTCACACCATTCGCGGGCTCCCTAGTGCATATGTTGACCATAGGTTAGTTTTCAGGTTCATTACATGCCATGTAATCGATCAAGCTGGTACAACTATATGTGTATTTAGAGATAGAGTGTATGGGGAACTTGGATTAAAATTGGTCAATTTTTCATGTTTTTATGTTTTATATTTTTTTAGTATTGGACCATTGGGTGATCGGTGTTATTTGATTTTACAATTCTTTATTAGACATTTGATGTTGAACCATGTTAATTTATATATATATTCTCTCATTATTATGATGTATGTTTCTTAGTAATTTATCTAATATTTTATAACTATGATTCATGATATTTTTCTCAAACTATTTGGATTAGGACCACACATGTATTTGGAAACCACTAGTACATGGGAAGGAATTCTTAGGGCTATGAGTGGACCCATGTAAGGGTATTGTGAAATGGATTTAGGAGGATTATTAAAATGTTGTATCAGAGTATTTTTTTTATGATTTTAATAGATGTTAGATATAAATTTGGGAATGTGTTGGAGCCTTGTATAGAATTTAGAGTCATGACTCATGATCAAATTTCTAATGTAAAGTATAGGTTAATAAGGTTAAAAGATAGCTATTTTTTGTTTTTACTATTATGATTGATATTTTTATTAACATTGGAGTTTGTATTGGATACATAATTTTTGACATTATCTCTTGTCTCATTTTAATGTGGCCCATGCTAATGCATCATATTAAGAATGTAAAACTCATAGGACAAATTCCTTGTTGTCAATGATTGTATTTACCGAGGGGGGTTTGATTGTTTAAAGTTAAAAAAATAACATAGATTATGTTTTCCCATATTTTTTATTAGTTACATTCAACTTTACTAAACGATCATATTTTATCTTATGAGAAGACATGTGGCTCCTTGTGCACGAATATCTATAGTGATGGAAATATATTCCCTTCACCAAGGGAGGTATTAGCACCCTTGGTGGGTTGGTACATGAATTTAATTCCACAATGACTGATTCCTAGTTATAATGATTGGAAAAAATATATATGTACCAATACATATATATATGCATGGGATATTTAGTAATTTATTTTACTACAAAACCCAATGATAACACTTCATTTTTTTAATTGAGGGAATTGCATTAAGTCAATAATTAAACCCTAGTAAATTTGAAATATTACATTGAAAAAATAAAAAATATATAAATTAACTACAATTATGAAACATTTATCACATTAATTTTTTAGGATTATCAAACTTAAGAACTACATTGTAAATATGAAATTGAATGTTAATAATGTAATTCTTATTTATAAAATAATGAATATTGAACCATTATTTGAATTTATGTAATAGATGATAGAATAAAATATGTGTTATTTATATGATATTAAAAAAATTATGGCCATTGGGAATTAGGTCCTCTATGAATTTTGATTATTGCGCATTATCACCGATGGGAATATAAATTATTATGTGACTATTAAAATCAGGGTATATTAAGTGTAAATAAGATTACTAATTGAGTCATAATAATCAAATGATGCATATCATTAGTATGATCATGCCTTAAGAAGCTCATTTATCATATCAGGGGTGGGATGTAGAATTATAGGCTTCTATAACACCTCCAATATCATGTTATTTACCATTTTAGTATTTATTTTTGAATTTATATATTTCATGGGCTGAGAATCTAGTGTTTGATGTGTTTTAGGGAATTTTTTAACTGTTTCTGGAGGTTTAATTTTATGTGAAACAATTCACTATATCGAAGACACTATGTAAAATGGTTTTGGGAGTCATTGGGAAGGAAAATTATGGGTATATTGTTTGGCCAATCTATGTAAGTTCCTAGAAGAAACTATGTTGTTTGGGATACTTTCTATAATGTAATGAACATTGTAAGAACATGAATTTATAAAACCTATTGAAACAATGTGTGACCCTCGGGTGGACAGATGGTAGTAGTGCATGGTTTCACAAACATTTTGGAATAACATTATTACTAACTAGTTATTCTCTATATGGATGTTCACTGTTATTACATGAGTTGACAAACTGTGTGGCTTAACCATGTGATGTGCATTAAATACTCTGAAAATCATTCATTAAACATGTTTAAGGCCCTATAAACTTCATTTTCCTTCTTCTATCTTGTTCCCTAATAATTAATATTCCTATTGAGGCTTCCATAGAAATATCCTTTGATTTGGATATAAATTTTTGAGAATCAATCTATGATGGAGCTTCGTATTCCATAGTATTTTCCCATTCTTACTTATAATACCAAGATCTAATGTTAGTCAATATTTATTATAGTGTTATAGATCAATTTTTTATAGGTATATCTGTGTTCAATGATGTTTATCTTGAATAAATCTTAATGTATATATTTAAGGGAAAATAATTTGAGGTCAGGTCTATGTTTTTGGTTGTGACTTTCCCTATTTTCCTCATTTTTTGATAGGTTGGTGGATTCTCTCTCGCATTTTATTATTCAAAAACTTTAAAACCTAGTATTTAAAATGTTTTTATGGATTTTCAAAGAATTTTTTTGTTATTTCGTAGAAGAATGAATTTTTTTATATGATTTGGGAAAATGTAAATTATTTGGATTTTCAAATAAAATAATTGATTTATAAATTTAAATTATGATATAAAATGATGCTTTTGTTTTCATGTATGGAATGTGTTCAATGAAATCATTAAAAAAGAATTACCTTCTATTTGGAATGAATTGGAATAATGTTTTGAATAATCGGATTAACGTTAGTTCCTAGGAATAGAGCATGGTCATGATTTACCACCTTTAATGTATGACTAAACATGGTAATGAAGTACAACTATAAACCAGAGACATCATTCATGAGTATATGTTTGTATGGCTAAATTTAAAATGTTTGTAATACATAACAATAAATTGTAATAAGTTTTTTTTATTGAATTATCTCAAGGGTTTATTTTCTGAATTATTTTATTAAATTAATATTTTTTTAACTATTTTATATAAATTATTCTTAAAAGTTCATGTCCAAGTTGCAATGTTGGGAATTTATTGGGAGTTTTCATAGAGTGATGAAATCACCCCTTCATAAAAACATTTGTGTTTGTTCAAATACTATTTAAGATGATACATAAAAGGAAAATTCATAATTCTTTTCTTTTAATACATCTTTATACCATGGTGAGTCATGTGGAGTTGGAGTATGAAGGTTGATCTGGTAATGATTGGGATGATTCAACATTTGTTCCTTTGGGTAATGGAAACTATTAGTCTTTATTGGTTGATGTTTCTTTTAAACATTGTTAATATTATACTTCTAATTATATGGTTTAAGCTTTGAGTTTCATTATTTATAATCTTGAGTTTTATATATGGTTTAATATTTATATTTTTTTCTTGACATGATGTCTAGTTTCATTATGGAAAACCATCCCATGGTTTTCACTTAATCCATGAGAAAAAATTGTTGTCATTTTCCATTTGGGGATGTCACCTATGGTTATCATCACTCCAAATCGTCTCAATACACATAGTTTGTGTGGGATGTACAAAATGATATCAATTTTGTTTTGACCATCTATCTTTTTAAAATTGATAATAGGAGGCATGAATGTAAAAACATGAAATGTGTATCATAAAAAGATATAATTGATCAATTTATGATTAACATCATGTTACTAGGGCGGTTTGGGTACAAATGTCCTTCTAATATAGTTCTATGTGTGTTTTCATCTCATAGATGTGGGTTTCGCTAATGGCTATAACATATCATGAATTATTAATAAGAGTTCCCACTAGGATTATATTGTTTATCTCATGTTTCATTATTTTTTAAAATAGATTAAATTGTTTAATTTTTAAATAATTTAATTTAATTATTCTAAATTATTTAATTTGTTATATCCATTTTTTTATACTGAGTGGTGAATATGTGTAGTATAATTTTATCTATAAAAAATTGAACCATGTCAATTTTATAGACATAAGATAAGAGAGGAAACAGAAAATGTGGTTTTAGTTAAACAACAGGTGCCCCAATAACATCTCAAAATCATCATTTATTGTTTTCAATTTAATGATAAATGAAATTATAATGACACACCTCAATAGTTTGATCACTTTTTACAGTTTCAAAAACCCAATAAAGCAATATTTCAAAGGGATTTAGGACCAAAAAGGACTACTGTATGGCTTAATAGAATAAATTTCATGTTTTATTTCCTTGATAAATTTGAAAATATATTGTTTATTTTAGAAACCTATATTCTTGAGGATATATCCTCAAATTTTTGGCATTTTATAATCCATTATAATTTGGAAAAAAACTTATATGGGATGACCTTGAAATTTTTTAATTAAATAATTCTACCCTATCATCTTCAAGATGGCCCTAATAATGTTTTTAATCATAATGAATAATTAGAATATGTCATTTAAATATTATATCTCTATGTTTATTAACATAATTTGTTTCCTTGTAGGCAGCTGTTATCACATCATTAAACAAATGCATATTTGAGCCTAGGTTATTACAAGACATTCAACGTAAAATTGATTTCCTTTTTATTATGGATTATCTAGAATCTGTTAATATAGAGACAATTGAGGACCAAGGTATCTCTAAAAATCCAACTGGATGGAGTATTACTATCTCACAGGAATAGGTTGAAATTTAAAGGTTTTGATGAAGTGGAAACAGAAACATATTTCTAAGGTGGTGGTGCATGTTAGAATCAAACAGCAAGAAAATATAAATTCCCTCCTCAACCCAAAAGTATATTAGGTTTTTTTTAAATGTGGTTCACAATATCATATAAATATTGATTATAATACATCACCTAGAAAATATCATTATTATAACCAAATAGTATATCTATATTGTTACAATCAGAGTGTTACTATGTCACCCAATAGGAATACAAATCAAGATTCTCAAAATTCATATGCTTCAACTAGATGACTTCATTCTAATAATAATATTCCTTAGAATTGATCAATCTATGGTGATTCTAGGAATACCATAACTCCTCATGATATGTAATGTCAGTATAGAATTGAAGATAAATGGGAGGAAGTAAAAAACTACACTATGCTAAGAATTTTATCATAATGAATTGATACTCTACTTTGATAGTGTGTGGTAAAATTATATTGAATTATACTATCATGAATTAGAAATAAAATAAGTGTGTGGCGCACTATTTTATTTCTAATCATGTTTTTGAATCATTTCAACTTTTATGTTGAATTTACAATTCATGACATAAAATTTCAAACATTTATTGTCCAATGAGAGTGTTGAGACATTATGTGTGAATCATGATCTATATTCTTTGGTGATTATAAGATAGATTGGAATTTTTGTATTCTTGATGTGGATATTTATAAACTGATTTTAGAAATGGATTGGTTGCCATACTTAAAGGTCTGTAATGCCTAATATGCACGATAGGTTGGTGTCACATATTTCTATTCCATAACATACATCATTAAAGGGGGTTGGGATATGAATTAATGGATTGAAAAAACATTGGCTCATGTTCTTTGGATGATAAGTTACCATTCTGTAGTAGTCAAATTGGAAACTATTTATAAAACTAAAAATATAAACTATACATCCACCACAAATTAATTTCATAATATCTTTCTTGTCAATTTTGTTATGTTTCCACACAAAAGGTAGAACTATAATTTGTGATTGATATCTTACCAGGGACCAATAATATTTAATTTATATCCTATAAGTTCGAACCAATAGAATTAAGGGAATTTACTTTTCAGTATGAAGATTTATAAAGTATGGTTTCATTTTATCTAGAACATCTTGATTTGACATGTTACTTTTGTAATGAAATACAATGTCACCCTTCATAATTGTGTGGATTATAATATTTTTTCCACATTGGAAAAAATAATTGATATCTTATTCCATTAATTTATGATCTATTTGATCAGTTTCAGGGAACCACATGGTTCTCTATGATTTACTTGTGATCAGGGTATCATCAACTTTGAGTTCAAAAAGATTAAACTATAAATATGACTTTGTGGATTCACTATAATCATTAATAAAATATTTTTATTCAATTTTTTTTATTAATTCTCTAGTAGGGTTTATGTAATTGATGAATTATAACATTTGGGGGTATCTTGAATACTTTGAGGTATTGTTTATTAGTGATATATTGGTGTATTTGAGGAAACATCTGATCATGGGAAATAATTGTCCAAATAGTTGGATATCTTATGGGAGCCTCAAATTTATGATAATTTTTCAAAATAAATTTTTTATATACATGTTGTACGGTTTCTTGGTCAAATAATTTTAGGAATAAGAGTATCCATAGATACCAAAAAGGTAGAAACTATTATCTATTAGAAACCACTGATCAATGTATTTGAGATATGTAGTTTCCTTGGAATGACATGGTATTATATTTGATTTGTTTAGGAATTTACATAACATGCCTCAACCATGAAATATATGGAAAGGAAATGTATTCATTTCCAATATATCTATGACATATAGAAATATTTTCAAGAGATAAAGGGTTTTCTTACTTCAACAAATATCCTTATATTTCTGTTGTTATGACAGGGATATATGCTAAATTTTGATTCATATGTAAGAGGTTTGGGATGTGTTATTAAATATGGAGATCATGATAAAGATTATGGATAATGGTATCTATGGCTGTATGAGAAGAATTACAATTAACATGAATTTGAATTAGAAACTATAGTATATTCCTTGAAAAATTGGTTTCATAATCATTTTAGTGAGAAATTTATCGTATTCATGGACCAAAAATATTGAAACTCATTTTCAAAAAAATATATTTTAAATTTAGATAATGATGATGAACAAAATTTCAATATATTTTTGAGATTCACTTGATGTATGCAATGTTAAATGTAATTCCATGTATTTTGCATTGAGTATAAATCCATATAGTTTGTTGGTTAGAGTGGATTTTGTTCCATTAAAGTGATGAATGTAATTGCATATATGCATCCAGATTATGCAAATAAAGTTGATGTTGAGGTTTTTATTATGTTTCCTTAGTACCTATTTTTATTGTGCTGGTTTAACTTATTCAGAAATATAATCTCGAATATCACACCATGAGTTCGAAACATAATGGTTGAGAGACTGTTGAGGTGTCACGAACCGAATCTGTTCGCCGCCAACACTGGCACCAAACCTAGCCTATTACATGACCCGAAGGGCTTTCCCTATCCCCACAGGCTGGCACCAATGCCTGGGTATCATTTATTTTTGTTTGGGAACGATTTACCCGAATATGAAGGCATAAAACATTAAAAACAATCAATAAACTGAATCTGAAAAATGTAAACCAAAATATGTTTAAAAAAAACCAGAACTGAATAAATATTTGTAAAGACACTACAAGTGGTCTAAAAACAAATAATTACAACATAAATATATCCCCATGGACTCCACATGACAAGGGGGTCATCACTCGCAAGCCTTCTCCGCAACTCCGCCCCAACGATGGGGACTAAAAACCTGAACCGCCATCACCCTTAGCCTTCCCTTTACCTGAGTCAAGCATAAGAAGGTCTACGTACAACCAAGGGGTGTAAGTAGGGTGTGAGCCTAAGCTCAATAGGATACCACCAGATTATTCCAAAGATCATGCAATACAATGTGAACAAAACAAGCAATTTTAATACACAAGGTGAAATAATGTTAAAATTTAAAGAAATACAACTTCAAAATGAAAACAGTTTTCAGTCCAAGAATTACAAAATGTTAATACATTAAATAGACATGTTATATACTGTAAATTACTACCAAAACACCCCACAACAAGGGTAAATACCACAAATCCAATGAGCATCAAAATCGGGAACACCCCTAAGCACTAGGTTGTCTCGGGCCCTATGTACCTCGTATCTCAGTATAGAGTAACCATAGAAAAATCCATTCTCGTGCACGGGCCACTAGTAGGGAACATACCCATAACCTAGTGGTCCCCAATCATCATCCACATATTTTAGTTAGAGTTGTTGTTATCCAAATTCTAAGTGGAATAGGGACAAAACCCATCCCATCCACTAGCCGTACTAGTACAAATCCGCCCCACCTAGGTACCCGGGCTTCCCCTTTTGTGCTCAAAAAATTTCAGAAAAAAATCACATCCTTTTGCATATAATATTTCACTACTGGTCACAAACAAATAGTACAGTAGATACACACATTTTATAGCATTTAAAACACACAATAAAATAATTTTATTTTCAATAAAACAACCTCTCAAAACATCATATTGTTTTGCACCCAAATCTCTTTAAGGTATCCAATTTACACACAATGTGAACACTTTTAAGTAATAAGAAAACAATTTCAGTTCAATACCCTTTAATGAAACCAACAATTCAGTTATGGGGCAGCCCAATGTGAACCAAGAAGTTATATCTTTTAAAAACCACCATTTTCGCTCAAACATGGTACTTAAAGCCCATTTGCTTCCCAAACACCATTTAAGCAAACGTTCACAACGACAACAAAAAAGAATAAACATTAAAACATGATTTTCAGTCAGAATACAGTTCAATAAAATCAACTATGTAATTATAGGTCAGCCCAAAATGAACCAATGAAAGACTTGAATGAAAAACCCCCAATTTCACCAAAAATTGGAACTTAAAATTCATTTTCATTATAAATGCAACTAAAACCAATTTTTACAGACACATTCAAGGGAAATAAACATTAAGGTACCATGAACATAGCCAGAAAATTCGCAAAAATTTCACACAAAATGGAATCACCTACCAAAACCAAGGAAACCATTGAACCCTTTGTGCGAAAACTCAAACGCACCACCGCCACACCTCAAGGAAGGTAAACCAGAACTAAAACCAAAATTTAAGACCATTAAACACAAGATAAAACCATAATTTTTAAACCCTAATCCCTAGAAATTAGGAACCTCAATGATAAGGGAATAAACCCTAAGTAAATTGGATGTAACCCTAAACAAATTGAAAGAAGAAAGAAAGAGAACAACTTACTTAAAATGTCTTATAGAAATCTCCCCCAAAAATACCAGTATCTGATTTTAAAAATTCTCAAACCTTTAAGGGAGGTTTGAACAATGATATGGAGATCATTTAGGAATTTTAATGGGGGAAAAAGAGTAAACATTGAGAGAGATATGAAGGAATGAACTTACCTCTTCAAATCTGGATGATTTGAGGAATTCTATGAAGTTCGGCACCAAATCGCGATGAACCAGAGCTCCAAAAAGGGGGGAGAGAGACGGGTCGCGTGGCTGGGTTCAGTGGGCCAGGGCCCCACTTGGAATCACCGAAAAATCCCAACAAAGGAATAAGATATAACATAATAAATATTTATTTTTCAAACAGAAATTGGGCTTTCGGGCAGGCCCAACCCCTTAGATAAAAACCCAACTAAACCCTAGTTATGGATTTCTAAAAGCCCCAAATTACCATGGTGGTGTTAATAGGCTAGGGGAGGTCAGGTAAGAATTTTAATGGATGAAAAATGTTGAATAAGGAAAAAGTTATAGAAGATACAATTTTTTTTTAATCTGAAATTGGGCTCACGGTTTGGCCCAATTCATGAATACTCATCTATTCCTCCCTAAAACCTAGGTAAACCCCCAAAACAAAGCAAGGATGTAAATTAAATGAAAAAAATACCTTTAAAATATCTCTTGTATGTGACATGAGGGATGTTCCCCTGATGAGAGATCCATGTTTTGTTTTAAATATCAGATATTGTTTTTTATATCTTATAAAACTATTAACCTTTCTACAACAACCTTTCACGATTGCATCTTAAGCATAATATTACGAAGATGCACAAGGAAATAAGAACACACTGTTTTGGGATGGCATGAACATAATGGTTGATGATTTTGTATCATGATGCCTCACCTCTGAAAGGTTAATGTTGAGCTCTAGCAATCTTCTAGTATATTGAAATCTATACCTATTCATATTTTAAAATGGATAATATCAATGGGTATTTTTTATAGGTCTACAATGATAGATACAGAAACATGATTCGATATGGGTGATTTGGGATCAACACCAGCATGATTTACGTCTTGTTTTTTGGAAGTTCTTATAACAATCCCTCAGAAACATGTTGACAGTGAGTATTACTTATAATCTTAAAATACATGGTAAGTCTGTTTGAATGATCCAGTTTTTGAAATTCATTATTTTTTGTTATTTCATCGATTTTGGTGTATGATTAGATAATAATATATCATTAGTTCATTTCTCATATAATAACAGTTTTAGGCCACATTAAATATAGATCTTTCCAATGATCTATTTGGACATCCATGTCATTCTCCACATTGACGGGTTTAAATTGTTGATTTTCCACTTATCACGTGTATCATTGTAAATTAAATAAAATAGAATTTTAAAATGATCAATAATAGGGTAGATACATCTCAAATGAGATATAAATAAAATTTAGATAATCTTTATTTACATTTTTTATTTAAGGTTGGTGATAATGATTTTATGAGGATATCCATATTGCTTGGAATAATTATTTTGTATGCAATGAATATTGTCTACTCAACACATATTTTGTTTTGAGGTACTTGAAGGGTTGGTGATATGGCTTATTGGTTAGAAATACATATAGATTTTAGTCCTGTGAATTGTGTTTTTCTTCTATCTTAGTTGAAGACGTACAATTTTGATCCAGACCATCTGATTTTTTAGAACCATATTGATCTTGAACCAGATTTTATGTTTATTAATGTACTAGTATTGTTTGTGGATAGACATGAGAATATATTATATGATAAAATTAACCATTTTCATGATTCATATGGATGAATGGTCATATATATGAATATACATGAGAACATTCTATTGATATGATCGAATTGTGTCCCGAGCTATTCAAAAACAAAACAACACTCCAAATTCAAATGGACCGAAAGAAAAATGTGGGGAGAGAATTTGACGCTCGAATTTCATGTATATATGCATTTTAATATGAATTTTTGAAATTATATAATAGTTGGATTGAATTTTTGTGTGTTTCAAGAGTGTTTCATGGTTGTTTGGAAGTATTTCTAGAGGCGTATGGTTTGAACACGGTAAGGATAAACTTTTTACTATATATATGAAATAGTTCAATGATTTTTGGGATGTCCCTAGGTAAGTTCATTATTTCTTGTATAATT
Source organism: Viscum album (assembly GCA_963277665.1). NCBI lineage: Eukaryota > Viridiplantae > Streptophyta > Magnoliopsida > Santalales > Viscaceae > Viscum > Viscum album. Next base: position 886,321,015 of record OY728135.1, on the reverse strand, counting down.
TAGACAAACCATGTGGGTTTATAAGAGAAATTTTGTGGGATTTGGTCTTTTGGATAGTCGAATGTGCATGGTTGGGGAATTATTTTCCAAACTGTATATCACAAATATGTGTCCCCTAGTTGATGGGTGGTAACAACACATTGTTTTTTAAATGGTGTTGTAGAAATGTTCATCTCCCAAGATGTTTTATAGTAGAATGTTAATTGTAGGAAATGGCTAGAAAAATAATCTAAATTAAATATGTGATATGAAATAAATTCTTGTGAAATTATTGATTAAATGATTTTAGTCCATGAAATCCTCATTTTCTTCTCATCTCTTAGAATCCCACAATCCACTTACTGCCTATGAATATATATAAATGCCTAATCAACTATAATTATACTTTTATGAATTAGGGTTTTCTATATCATGAATAAATTGAATTTTATCATTCTTCATTCTTCTATATATATATCTATTGTTATTTTTTCACTCAAATACATAAATATTTTCCTTCATAGAAAGATATATGTTCTATGAAGGTTATCTTGAGGGAATATTTTTGGACATATTGAAGGGATGATATTTTGAGGCCTGATATACATTTCATTTTTTTCTATCATTCTAAATGTTCAACATCTGTTGAGAGGTAGGTCGATTGTCACTCATATCTACGTGCATCATAACATAAAGAATTAGATTTGTTATAGTGTTTTTTCAGGTAAAACAAAAAAAATCATGTGATTTCAATAATGAATTCATTTTCGTTTACGATGTGGGAATAAAGATTTTTTTGTGAATTTTGAAAAAACCCCTTTATTTTATAATTTTACATTATGTTATAAAATTTGGTTCAGTTTTATTGATACAAAATTATTCAATGATTTTTTTCAAAAGTAATTATTTGTTTATATGGAGTGAATTGGTACGGAATAGAGAATAATTGATTGGTAATGTGTTCTTAGTGATATAACATGGTCATGAAGTACCACCATCAATGTGTGATGATTTGTGGCCATAAATTACCACATTATATGTGAGTCATAATGATTGACTATATATGTGTGGGTGAGTGAACCTGAAATGGTGATGAAAAGAAATAAGAAAGTATAATAAATTTTTTATTTTATTATCTCCCTGATTCTTTTATGGGTTTTAATGTACTATTTATATACATTTAAAAAAATTTATATAAATTTTACTAATATCTCTTTGTACCAGTCGAATGTGTTTGTATGTATTAGGTGATTTCCATCTTAGTGATACACTCACCCCCTTCATGGAATCATTGGTGCATTTTAGATGTCATTTCCTTGGACCTAGGTAAAGGAAAGGTATCATACATCAATAGTGATACATCATGATACCATTATCATGTAATGTGGAATTGGAGTGTGTAGCTAGTTTGAGTAATTTTTTTGATGATGCCACATCGGTGTCTTTGATCCATGTAATCTTCAATTCATTATTTTTAGAAATATATTTCTTTCATTGATATTACTATTTATTTTGTGTTACAATTTATTTGTATTTTCAATACTCATGTATCATATGGATGGTTTAGTTATTATATTCTCTCCATATTGTTTGATTGGTTAATTTAGGGAGAATTATCACCCATCATTGCCTTATGAACATGAAATTTATTTTCACCCTTTCATGTACTGGGGATTTATACTGATGTTAGTGATACTCTAACTTCCCTCAATCAAATGAGTTGGTATGTGATGTTATAGGTTCACAATTGACTAAGCTCATTCATAGAGTCATCAAGTAATCCTCAAGTGGAATGGGCTATAGATTTTTGAATTAATAGAAATCAACTCTAGATCGATGTTCGATAAAAAACCCCATGAATATACCTACATCTCATACCTTTCCCTTATTGAGTATGCTAGTATAATAAGTGTTATGTATCTAGTCTATATTATTATAGAGGTTTAAATTTATTTGAAAAAATTATATAATGGTTTTTTCATTACCACTTTTAATATTGTTTTATAAAATACAAATTAATATCATGTGAATATGATAAATTGAGTTTTGGATACAAAGAAAAACAATTATATTTATAGAAATTACCCAATTTAAAATAAAATAAAATTTTAAGGTATATTGATGAATTTAAACTAAAATTTTATTATTGGAATATGATTTAAATTTTTTTTTATTTTAATACAAATAATAATATAATTTTAGAATGTCCATGATATTTTTTATAAAGAATAATTTTTTTTAATGTCATAATAATTTTTATATTTAATGAAATAAATATATTTATTTTAAATTAGAAATTATCACATTTGGAATTATTTTTAGGAGGAAATTAATATCATTTTGGAATTTAGCATGCAAAAATTTTCCAATGGAGTTTTTCATAATATTTTGATACAATTTATTTTTTGGGTACAATATAAATATAGTATAAATATATGGTAAGTATTATTAAATTATAATAACATAAATGTGATGTAATAATATTTATATAGGGGTTTTAGAATAAAAAAAGACAATTTCATTAAAATGACTTATCATTATGCGGTGATATCTATTTCCTAAACCCATTAAAAAAATTACAAAACCAATAAGATAAATTATGATTTTAAAAGAAATAATTTATGAACAAGAATCAAATTAACATGGTTAATGATATGATTTCAAAGAGATCTGTTTATAAACTATTAATATGTTAAAAATTATTCTTTCGAATCAAATACTAAGGGATCCAGGGTTATTCCAATAATATTGTATTTTTTGTTTAGTTGGTGTCCAATGAATATATTTGAAAATTAATAAACAACCCCTCCCTTCCCCTATAAATATGATCCCACTGCTCGATGAACAAACACCATAAATCTTTAAATCGTGAAGTTCCCCTCATTTTCCCTCTCTATAGAACTCCCTTAGTGTTTCTATTATTATAAGGAGATCCTTCCATGATTTTAGAAACTACTAATCATGGTGAAGGATATTTCCCATCACTTTTAGATTGAACAACTTATTATTTAAATGTTTTTAATTTTTCATTGGTTTTCATATCAAGTGATCATACCCCACCCTATTTTTGTTCAATAATATTTAAATAGAAACAAAAATAATTCATTAAATATGGCCTCCCATGAATGAAACCCACATCCATTAACGGTGGGACTAAATTGATGAAATAAATTCTTTTATTGTATAATTTATGGGGAAGACACAAAATGATATACATGTGAATGGTTCACTATCATAGTTAAATAATTCATTGAGTTATGTTGTAATATCCAAAAATACCATGTATGGTGCATGGGTGGTCATTCAAAGAACATTATGTCATGATGTTCAAGTGGTTATCCTTATCTAATTCTTATGATGTAACATTTCTTTTTGATGAAACATCCCAATGAAACCATGATTTTAAAATTTCATTTTTTTCATTCTAGTCCCCTCTGAGAGTATGTATGATTCATACCACATTATGTTATAAAGATAAGCCTATTGACTCCGATGTAGTATTTATCTTTATTATATGATTTTATTATTCACTCCCTTATATTTATAGATCCGTAATTCATTTTTTATCCCATGTTTATCCCATTAAATATTTAGAGTTAACAAAATAAAATTAAATTATGGAGTTTAAAATAACGATATTGTATTTTATTATAAGATAACAGTTTATGTATCTAATTTCACAATGAAACTAGGACTATCTAATTATGGTAATGTATTATATCAACCTATTGATTCAAAATAATGAAACAATATGTATTGTAAATATAGTATGATATTAATTTTTTCATATAAATTTCTAGTTATAATTGGGCATTTCAATTTGAAATCATTTGTGAAAACCCAATGGATTATTCTAATTATATAGCACCCTATTTTCATGTATGTCACAATTTATTTTTTATTATAATTTATGTAATGTATATGGATAATGGTTGGGATAGTTTGGTGATATTTTTAAGTGTTATGGAGATTTTCTATAGGTGCACAGTTGGTGCACGGTTTGAGAAAATCGTTAAACGCCAATAGGAAACCAAGGAAAATAAACACGGGAAAGGGGAAAGTGGACGGGTTGCTCACGGTTCTTCCAAATTTTGTGTTATTCTAGGAGAAACTATGATACTAGAGATAGAAGTATTTGGTATAGTTCACGCATAATTTTTAAACCATGTTATCCAACCGTGCAAGGTTCAACAATTGATGCAGTAGATTGCGTACAGTTATCCCATGGATTTCCCAAACACGTGACTAACAATTCCGGAGATAAATGTGATATCCTTAAATTTTGTATCTCTATCATTTTACCCTATAACCCTATTTCATTTCTACAAAATGGCCTTATTCCATGATTTTTCTATCTCAAATATTTTAGAACCTCTCCCTGTCCAATTGGAAGCGATATGGTTCCATTCAATGGCGTGTTAAAGCTTTATTATTGTGGTAAGCCTTCATTATTTTTTTCTTTTAGATTCTTCTTATATACCCATCTTAAATTCCCTTAGTTTCATATATTGAAACCCTCTACAGTTTTATCTGGGGTTATGAATGCCAAATATGATTATTTTTGGTGTTTTTGTTGATAGGGGAAGAGATCTAAGGAAGTTTCCGATAGGTTTTCCTGGTTTCATGGACATTTGAGTGTCTTTATTCATGTTCTCCATAAAACTAATAGTAGGTGTCTTGAATCTAGATTACTCTTTCAAAAAATGATTAGATTCATTTCAATTTGATTATATTGTGTGAAATTGATTGTGAATTTTTTGTTTATTTATTTTTGAGAATTCTCTTGAGTGGCGGGTTGTGGAAATAAAGAAACTAGGTGTTCATATAGTATGTTCTTTGGTTCTTGGTTTTAAAATTATGATTCTAAAATGTGGATTTTTTTGGAATTTTTCTAAATATACTAAAAAAAGGTTTTCAATAAAATGGATGGTTTTGTTGAAATGTAATGGAATGGTTGATTTGAGTTGTGATTTTGGAAGGTTTTTAATAAAAGAACATTTTTATTTGAAATGGTTGAAATGGTAACATTTGGCATTGGTTTGGCATAATATTTAGTGTTTTCATGTGAATTAGTGATAGATAAGGGTAATGAGTCTCCCCCATAATTAATGGTATGGATATGGGTCACAGATCTCCCCATAAAAATGGTTCACTAGTTGACAACTTAGGGAAAAGGATGAATCACCAATCAAGAGTACAGGTAGGGCCAATTTTAATGCATGGTTGGTGGTGTGGATATGTATAATGGATTGGTTATACAAAAATGGGATATTGGAATGGTTTAGAGTATTTTTGGGTTGTATTCCTTGGAACATGATTGTGCTTTTAGAAAATGGTTTCATTGGAACTTGTTTATGAGTTGATATAAACAATTTTAGAATTTTAATTTATACACAGTTGTTATATAAATGTTTTTAACTGTTTTATCCTAGTTTCATGAGTTGGTAAATCATTGTGGGAAAATATACTGAGTTTATTTACTCACCCATGATTTTGAACCTTTTTTTCATTATTATATGTTGTTTATAGTGACTTGGGAAAAGGTAAAGTTTCACAAATCATTTGTAGTACATCATGATACTTGGGCTATTACTGGAGTTGGATCATGGAGCATGTAGAGTTTTAGAGACTATCTGGAAGTCTTCAGTTCTAATATTATTTTCATCAATTTTATACAATTATTATGTATTATTCCACTATATGATATGTTTTTTGGTTTTGATATAAATATAATTTTTGGAGTTTTCTTTTATTTTATCATGCATATTTTAATGGCTTTTTTATTTATAAAAGTTTTGTATTGTTGGTTCTTTCATAAATGGAAAATCATCTACCACTTATATTATTTCCCTCTCAGATTTATTTCTAGCCTTCTGGATCTTGAGGATCTCACTTAAGGCTACGTGATCTTCCAATGCCTTTTCATGATAATGAGAAGGGGTGGTGAGTTATAGGTGGTATAATCTTGGTCCTTTTCTTGTGGGGAAAGTGGTAATCAATTTTTTGGGTCTTGGAGATGATATGTATTCTAGTATATTTTTTTATTTAGGATAATAGAAAATAGTATCATTATCATAACATGAAATTTTGAGCCTAAAAATATGTAGCTAGGCATTTTATTCTGAACATTATATCACTAGGAACATGGTATCATTAGTGTTTTTGAGACACAAATTTGTTTTAGAATCTCTTTATCATGGGCTCAACCAATGATACAAGAATGACATTCATTAGAGTAAATACTTCCCACTATGAGTGGATATCTCCTTTTGAGTACTGATTTATGACTCGGTGTAGTATCTGAATTTTGAAAATTGTTAAGAAAATTAATGGAAGATATTAGAATTGAAAATATTTTTGTGGTAAATTTAAAATTTATAGATTCTCAAAAGAAACAAAATATTTTTTAATAAATGATTGATTTTAGAAAGAAATTTTGTGATAGTTGATGTTTTAGAATTTCAAATGTTAAGCATTCAATTGATAGAGAGTGAGAATTATTCTATTTTTATTTTATATATAATATGGAACTTTATATCCATCATAGAAAGCAATTTGAAGAAACTCCTGAAAATAGAGTTTCACCTGAACCACAAGTGAACCAAAATTTGGTTCAATGTATTGTACAAGCATTTATGTATGTGGAAATCAGGAATAAGGGGGATGATCCAAGTCACGTGGATCAATGATTTCAATTATTGAAATAGAATCCACACATATTTCATTGTGATTCTTAACTAGAGATGGTATAGTTGAGGATAAATAATATGAATTGTATCATTGATTTCATCAACACCCTAGTAGAGATGAATGTCATGTAGGAAATGTATTTTCTAGAGGACCCAACACGCCACTGGGGGGATTTAGTTGTGAAAGAAAAAGATGATAAAGGCCTTGTCTTGAAAAATTTGAAGAATTATTCTAAAGATAATTCTATCCTCACACGTTCAAAATTCTTTTAATTATAGAGTTAGTTATCTTAAAGAAGGAAAATATATCTTTCACTGTGTATTTATAAAAAATAGCGAATTTAGTAATATTTTCCCCCAATGTAGCTTCAGGTTCATCCTTGATTGTGTAGCGTTGAATCACAACTATGTTTGGATACTTTCTCAATGATGTATGTGCTCTCTATTACACAATATATAGAGATGGTAAACATAATGATGGTGGATGAAAGGGGCATATTATGAGCTATGGGAGGTGGAGGCATGTTGATACCCATAATAATTAGTGGGTATTCTAAAGCTGGGGGATATCGGAACATGGACACATATTTACATGATGGGAGCATGTATAAAAATCAAATATCTAGATTAGTGAACTTTCCCCCATAACCTATGATATGAGATGGTTGTTTCCAATGTGGTTTTTTTACCACATGAATTAAGAGTGTAAAAGACCACCAAGATCATGCATAAATTTTTACATGATGGAACATCTTTAGCGCTATTGGCATAGTGCTTCGTGGTCTTGTGCATGAGCCACTACTCATGTATCAAATGTTTCATATTCTTTGATGGGAAGAGGGATGAAGAATTAAGATCATGAGAATAATAGATCTATCAATGGTGATTCTAAGAATACCATGGCTCATTATTTTGTGAAATCTCAATAGGAAAACAAGGATAAAAGTGCTGCAATGATGAAATTATATGGACAGGAATAAGTTATTATGGATGATCAGGCTGGATCATCTATGGTGAGTTATACAATTATTTTTAATTATACCCTTATACAAGATCTATTTTATATTGGTGCATCCAATTTCTTTATTGCATCTCATATTTTTGATTCACTGATATTGAAATTGAAGATTACGCCTTATATAATAAAGCTTCAAAGAAATATCAGTCAACGTGAATGTTGATCCCTTCTATGTAATAAAAGTTATAAAACTATTGATGGAGTAGTGTTGAAATGTGAATTTCATAATATAGACAAGGATGACTATGATAATATCCTGGGTATGGATTGGATGACAACATTCAAGGCTCATGTCAACTTTTATACCAAACATGTCAGTTTCACAATTTAATATGGAACTCAATAACTCTTTTGAGGAGAACGAAGTGTAAAGGATAGTGCAATGGGCTTTTTGGAACCAACAATAGGAGAAATAATATACCATATGATATCTATGACATTTTCATAGATTGTTGAGATCATGACTGGTATTTTTCTATCATACGTCGATCATTATCTAGATATTGTTTCGGAGAAATTATCAGGGTTACCAACTATAAGGGATGTGGTGTTTATGATTGATCTTATTTGAGGGATAGTCCCATTTCCCTTCCCAATTATAGGATGGGAGAAATATAACTACGGGTGATTAATGTGTAGTTGGAAGAGTGGGAAAGAAAAGGGTTCATTTGTCCAAGTGTGTCTCCAAAGGTTGCATAAATTTTGATTTTCAAAAATGCTAATGGAACACTATGGTTGTGTGTGGATTATCGTATGCTCAAGAATGTTATGGTAAAGAATAGGTATCCACCTTCACACATTGATGATCTATTGGTTCAATTTAGGGGAGAAAAATGGTTCCCCAAAAACGACTTACAATATATGTAAGAACCCAGATAGTCTTCTCCAGTATGTTTTCCTTTTTCTAGTGTTTTTGAGAAATAGAAGAATTTCTCGAAATTTCTTATGTACACGTCGTGGACTCAGTTACTGTGGGTATTCGGGTGCTACCCATGTAACGGCTGAGCACACGACCGTGTGTGGTGACATGGAGACTGCCTAATTCAGGGGCCAGTGAAGGCAAGTACACGTAGTGTACTTATAATGTACACGCTGTGTGATTTATTTTTTCATTAAATGTAATGAGGTCATGTCGGACAGACAAAATCATCTCCTTCTCGAAATAGTTTGTTTGAGAGTGACCATACGACCATGATTATTCTCTAGACCATCGACCAAGTATCTGTTCTCCATTTCAAGCACTATCAATCTCTTTGGGATCACCTTGGTAAGATCTTCCTTCTTCTAGAGCTTCGTTTTCCGATTCCTCTTCTTTCTCAAGTTTTCTGTAGTTGAATGTTTTAGACATTTTTGTACATCTATATTGTTCATGGGCAATAAAAGTCTTAAGGATTACATAAAATAATCATATGACATCATGGTAGGTTGTTTGTTCCATTACATAGATATTCTTTGAATTTTATGTGAATAAGACCCCAATACCCTTGATCGGGGTATTGCGTGTTTACAGTTTTAGCCCTTTTAGTTATCTTCAATGCTTGTATTCTTGAGTAGATGTTAAGTGAATCTGAATAGGGTTAATTAATGTTATTTAGAAGTGTTTTCTCTTGCATGTTTTCTTGTTTTGACCATTTGGTCTTGTTTTCCTATTAGGCTGCCGTTTACATTACATGCCTAGTTTTTTATGATGGATTGTTTTGTCTAACATACTTTTATGATGGAGATTGTATAGACAATTAGTTCTTGAGGATTAATTTGTCTACCTTGTATTTCTATGCCTGTTTTACTTACATAGGGACGTGAGAGCCTGGTGTAGTAGACCATAGGGAGAATGGACGTAAGGGATTCTCTAGAGTGTTTGTTCATTATAACGCTATAAGACCATAGAGGGGATTGACATTGTGTGATCCCTCAGAGTGTCTATAATTATGTTATGAGGCCATAGGAGGAATTTACATTGAATACTTCCTCAGAGTGCTTGAATGTTCCATAAAACTACTATATGGGGAATTGACGAAGAGTGCTTCCTGAGAGAGTCTTTGATCATTCTTGGATATAGGGGTAATTGATGTTGAGTACTTCCTCAAAGAGACTTTAAAAAAGACTAACTAGAGGGGTTAGACTAGAGGGGATAGGCTGTGAGTACATCCAAGATGGTTACCTATTTGTGATTATCCACATACTTGATATGTTGTTTTTAATGCTTTGAATCTATTGGAATCTTTACTATTGAGTACTTCCTTGTTTACTACTTCTTTTTCTTATTTCCTGCCATATATATTCATTGACTATTAGGCATAGATAGCATAGTGGATGTCTATTGATATTTAGTCTCAGACCCTATTTGGGACATGCTTTTGGGCCGAAACAGAATATATTGTTATAGGTATAGATAAGGGATAGCACCCTTCTACTTCAGGTTCATGGCAGCTTTGGGAGCTGGAGAGCATGGGACCAAGCTGTGGCTTACGATGCAGAGGATTTTTTACTATTTTTCATTCACAGTTTGGATTTGTAAATTATTTAATCATTTTGATATGTTTATCTATTTTCCTAGACATATGTATCATGCATCATTATATATGTGCTCCATTAGCTTATCACTTTCTGTCATCTGATTTTTACTGTTGTATTCCATAATTACTTCTTCAATTACTGTGTTTTTTTCTCTTCCACTGTGTTACTCTACAATGAGAGCATAGTTTCCCCACTATCACACCCATGGTACCCACAGCTAGGTGGAATCCTCTGGCATTAGGTGAAATGCGCTTGAGGCCTTTTGACCAACCGAGTATAGGGCGCCTCTAGGCGGCTTCCAAAACCAGGACGTTACAAAGTGGTATTTGGGGGATTCTTTTTTCATGACATACTACATAGAGCCTATAGACTGAAATAATAAGGAATATATACACGGTAATAATCTATACCTAGGAGATGCTGACACGTGTAAAGGGAAAAGCCAATCTACCTCATTTATTGCATGTATTTAGGTTTTGCAATCTTACAGTGGATTTTATTTTCACCATTCAGTGACCGACATGTATTGTGTTGTTATTATTGTTGTTATTGAGGTTCTATTTCAGTTTCAAACAGATGAGAAGAGGGTATTCCATATCATTCATCACATAGTCACTTTCTAGGGATCACATTTCATGCATTCTTGCCAAGCCAATTAGGGTGCATTAGCGATTTCATGTTGTTTTGATAGGCGATGCGCTAGATATTCTTACTGTGGTGATAGAAGCCTTGATAAAAATACCTACTATTTAATAAGGTATTGGATGAGTAATTATTTTTTTTAATGAACATCGAACTTTGGTTCTTGAGGAGTTATGTGTGCTCATGGATTGGAATTTTGTAGATAATTGATCTATTATGATTGTATTTGACATGTATAAGATTTCAAGTGTTGATTCGTTGGGAGTATGGCCCCTCATGAATCAGAATTTGGCACATTAATGATCGTTTTATTGTTTTTCTTGGCACCAAAGTTGTTTCTGAGGCTTACTATCTGAAAAACCCTAGAATACATGTCGTGTAATGATGAATACACCCCATGTATTCTTATGTTCAGGACAAACCCATTTTTCTTAGGTACACATAGTGTACTTAATGTACACTCCGTGTAGTTGGTAATCGTGTCGTAGACTGTGTGGGTGGGGACACGAGGTTCAGAATCTTTTGTAGGACACGTCGTGTTCCAGATGTACTCTCCATGTTGTAGAACCATTAAACAGGTCATGTCACTAACATAACGGGTCAGAAAAATCTTACTAGTAAACGCAGTGTCCATCTGGAACACGAAGTGAATTGTGATCCTTGTATCCGACCAGGTCACTAACAACACGGGACTGTGAAGATCGTATAGTACACATTGTGTCTAGAACAAATATTACATGTAGACTTGTTCTAGGAGAACTGTGTGTCCATGCCGTGTAAGGGGACTCAGGAAGGGGAAGAGAATTTATGTACACCCAGTGTGTAAGGAAAACACGCCATGTATGTTATGTTACAAGACCATTTTTGATCAAAGTAAATGCCCATGTCAATGGAATATAGGGACGTGTCGTGTAGTTAAATATACATGTTGTGTATTGATGATTTGAAAAACATGAATGTTTTCTTTCTCCTATTCCCTACACACTCTTCTAGTTTCCAGTCCCTGATAATCTTGATCCAAGGAGTTTTCATGAACATACAGAGTCATGACACTGAGATTTCCTCTGGTTGTATGCCAGTTATAGGGAAACGATTAGACACCAGACATGGTTGGTCAGGGAATACCAGTAGATTCTCCAGTTGTGCCAGTCCTGGCACCAGTCGTATTCCGAACCTAGGTGTTGATGCAAAGTTTTGAGAGGGATTCATGAGGCTCATGTAGACCTTTTGAGGAGTACTTCATTCTGCCCCATCTATAGCAGAGTGGGTGCGGGTCTTTCAGAAGCAGTATCCTCCCACATTCTTAGGGGTTGAGGGACCTTAGGCTGCAGAGTCATGGCTAGAAGCCATGCTGACGATTTTCGAGCATCTGGAGATGCCTCTAGAGAGCAGGGTCAAGCTCGCTACATACATGGTTTGGGATTACTCCAAGAGATGGCGGGATGTAATCTCCCAGGAAGTACACCAACATGTTATGGCTTGGGAGGAGTTTTAGTATACCTTTTATGATTAATTCTATCCGTAGACTTTGAGGGATGATTGAGCCTGAGATTTCAGTAGTTTGGAGCTGGGTACCATTTTTGTTATGGAGTACTCTTATCACTTCATAATGATTCATTTATTTACTCCCTTTATAGGTGGATATGGATTGTTCCTGAAAAATATGTTTTATGATGGTCTCAAAAAGGATGTATGGGATTAGGTGAACATCTTCATGTTGACTTTGATATCTTCTATAGTCAACCAGGAACTGATCATAGAACATAACCTGAGGTATTTTGGTGCTAGAATCTAGGGTGGTTCAGCATCCACTATTAGTGGTTCACCAGTTGATAGTAAGAAGTGCCATAGGGAGACTACACATGGAGATCTGAGTAGGAAGGATGGACCTTTTGGTAGGCAGGTGGTATGCTACCAGTGTGGGAAGGCCCGGAAAATGAGGCCACTTTGCCCGAAGGATCCATTCGAGTGTGGAACATGTTGAAAGATATGTAATATTCAGCGTTTCTATCAGATCATCTCCTTAGTAGCTAGTGACAGGGGTTTTTCTATGACTCCGCGTTCAGGAGCAGCGCCACCAGTTTCTCATCAGTCTGGGAACTTGAGTTCTTTTGGCCGTTTTAGACAAGGTGGAGGTCATGTCCAAGGTTTCCCTTCACCAGGAATTCAGCAACCATTGGGTGGATAAGCATAGAGTGGTAAGGCAGGGTCACAGGGACGCAGTGTAGGTCAGACTTTTGCATTGGAGAAGACCTAGGAGGGGCAGGATATCAGACCCTCTACTGTTCAAGGTACAATCCTACTTTCCTCTGTTTTAGCTTCTTCACTTTTCGATATAGGGGATTACCATAGTATTATATCTATTATTTTTGTGGTGATCCTTGAGCTCGGTATCTTTACATCTACTGATGTCTTGACATTGGACACACCATTTGGGACCAGAACGTCTTGTTTATGTCAATGCAAGGGGTTCCCTCTTGAGGTTGGTGGGTGTCACTTCTTATGGAATTTTTATGTCATATAGATGATGGGATATGATTTCATTCTTGGAATGGAATGGTTAGTTACCTTCTAGGAAGTTCTCGATTTCTATCACCATAGCGTGAGTTCTACATCCCCAAGGGGTGGATCGTTTCCTCATAAAGGTGAATGGGATATCCAGATGAGCTGAGCAGGAGACAAGAATCATGGGTTGGGAGGAGTTACAGACCAAATTGTTAATCTTTATCTGGATGGATAAGGGACTTCTCATATGTGCTTTCCTATAGTGGTGGATAGTTTTAGGGATGTCTTTCTATAAGACTTTTCAGGATTTCCTCTAGAGAAAGGGGTAGACATTTTAATTGAGCTCATGCCGGGAGTGGCATCGTTGTCCATTCCTTCTTATAGGATGGCTACACCAGAGTTACATGAGCTAAAGAAGCAATTGGAGGATTTGCATACAAAGGGTTTTATCCGACCTAGTACATCTCCTTGGGGTTCTTTGGTCCTGTTTCTGAAGAAGGAAAATGGTACTCACTGACTTTGTGTGGATTATCAGAAGATGAACCAATTGATGGTCAAGTAACGATATCTCTTGCAAAGGATTGATGATCTCTTTTATCAGCTTCGAGGAGCCCGAGAGTTCTCTATGAATTACATGAGGTCTGGTTATCATCAATTGCACATTAGACCATCTAATATACCTCTTACAACTTTCTGAATAAGGTATAGTCTATACAAGTATTTTGTTATGCCATTTAGTCCTATGAATGCACCTGTAGTCTTCCTGAAAATAAAGAACCGAGTGTTCCATCCATACATAGATTCTTTCGTTGTTGTTTTTGTGGATGATATCATGGTGTATTCTCACACTTGACATGACCATGCTACTCATCTTGAGATCATTTTGAGTAAACTAAGAGAACCTCAGTTATTTTCTATTCTCTCAAAAATCCATTTTTTATGGACCAGATTCACTTCATTGGTGATGTTATCTCAGATACCGGAGTATCAATAGACCTAGATAAAGTGAGAGCTATGGTTTCATGGGAGAATCTGAAGAACTTATTTGTGTATGGAGTTTTCTAGGGATGGATGGATACTATAGATTTTTTATACAATACTTTTCATGCTTAGCAACGCCACTGATAGTCCTGACTAAGAAGACTGCAATGTTCATTTGGTAAAATTATTGTGAGTGAGCCTTCTTGAACTAAAAGGGAGGTTGAAATTAGCTCCAATACTAGCATTTTCTGAGATAGGAAAGAGATATACTATTTACTATGATGCATCAGGTATCAGGCATGGAGCAGTGCTTCTAAAATGATATGGAGTTGTTGGCTACAGATCTAGACAGTTAAGGCCACATGATAGAAATTACCTGATGCATGATCTCGAATTGAATGAAATTGATCTTGTCTTACACTGTTGGAGACATTATATGTTGGGAGAGCATTTTTTTTTGTTTTCACGGACCAAAAAAGCCTCAAATATATATTCACTTAGAGTAACTTGAATTTGAGACAGCGAAGGTGGGTTGAGTCCCTTCAGTCTTTTGACAATGAGCTTGCCTATACACCAGGGTATGGAAATGCAATGGTTGATGTGATGAGTAAGAGGACTTCGATACACACAGTTCGGGAGGCCAGCAGTGAGTGAAAAATTATGGAATTGTTCTCTAAAATTCATTTGGAGGTGCATGATATGCAGGGGAAGACGTTTCATTTTTCTGTAGTTGTTAACTCTACTCATCTTTATTGAGTTCGGATGAGACAAATATTCGATTCTGAAGGCCTAGCCCTTTGGGTAAGAATTCCAAGAAAGGACCATATTCTTGGATGGACCATAAGTGAGGATGAGATCTTTTATTTCCACAGGTGTGTATATGTGTCAGCATATGTACAGAAGTAGCAGATGCAGATCTTTAATTCCTTAGTTTGGGAAGTTCATCGAATTGTCCCCAAGATATATCATGATCAACACCATCAGTATTAGTGCCCAGGTAAGAAGAGATATGTTTCTCATTTCATCATGAGGTGTTCCACCTATCAGTAGGTAAAGGTGGAGCATCAGTGACCAGAAGGGTTTTGGCAGTTGTTTCCAATTCCCTATTGGAAATGGAATGATGTCGCGAGGGACATCATGACAAGTTTTCTGAGGTCGCCTTGATGGAATGATGCATTTTTAGTTTTCATTGACGAAGTCTTGAAGGTGGATCACTTATTTCCAATCAAGGAGACCTTCAGTGTTTATGAGCATGGAAAATTGAACATTTGAGATATTATATGTCCACATGGGATTCCACACTCCATTGATTCATATAGGGATACTAGTTTTACTTCTTATGTTTGGAAGGGACATCAAAGGATTTTTGGTACACTTGTACTATTGAGTACAAAATACCATCCCCAGATAGATGTCTAGTCTAAGCATATGATTCAGGTGCATGAGGACATGCTCTATGAATGCATCCTATATTTTGGAGGTTCTTGGAGAAGCACATACCTCTTGTCGTGTTTCCCTACAATAATAGTTTTCAAGATACTATTCAGATAAAAACTTATAAGGCATTGTACGGTAGGCGATGATGATCACCCTTATGTTGGCCGGAGGTACGAGAGGATCCTATGTTGGGACCTCGTCTTATCCAAGAGACCACTGAGCATGGAGAGTTGACTTAAAAAAGGATGGCTACTGCACAGTGAAGACATAAGTCTTATGATATTCAATGGAGATAACCTCTGGAGTTTGAGGATGGGGGTCAGGTTTTCCTGTTTCTCACACTACGGTTGGAGTACATGAGGATTAAGAGATAGAGTATGCTTTCACTGAGGTATGTCAGGCCATTAGAGGTATTGGAGAGAGTTGTGATGATTTCCATTTAGTTTTAGTTACATCAGAGGTATCATGATATGCACAATGTTTTCCACATTTCTCAGCTCCAACGTTACTTCTCAGAACTGTCTCATGTTTTTAAATTCGAGGAGGTTGAGTTAGAGTTGAAAGCCTCGTTTGAGGTGCATCCTATCTGGACTGTTGATCACAGTACGAAGGTTCTCCATGGCTTGTATGTTCCTCAAATATGAGTGCTATGGCAGCACATATGAGTGCTGGAATAGACTTGGGGGAGGGAAGTCGATGTGCGATCACAATGACAAGAGTTGTTTTAGGAATCCTTTTCTACGATGCATTGTTATGGAAATTTGCGGATGAATTTCATTATGTTGATAAGATTGTAAGAACCCGAATTTTCTTCTCAGGTATTTTTTCACTTTTTAGTGTTTTTGAGTAAAAGAGAACTTTCTAGAAATTTCTTAAATACGCTCCATGTACATTATCAGTACATGTCGTATACACGGTTACTATTGGTAGTTGGGTGCAGGCCATGTAACGGTCGGGCACACAGCCGTGTGTGGTGACCTGGAGACCACCTAATGTGGGGTCCAGTGAAGGAATGTACATGCTGTGTAATTATAATGTACACACGGTGTACTTTATTTTTTCATTAAATGTACATGGGTCGCATATGATGGGATGAACCATCTCATTCTTGACATAGTTCATCCGAGAGTGACTATACGGTCTTGATTCTTTATCAGGCCTTCGATAGAGAATATATTCCCCATTTTGATCATCGATGATTGTGTAGGGATAAAATTTATTTGAACTTACTTATTCTAGAGCATCGTTTCCATGTTCCTCCTCTTTCTCAGGTTCTCTCTTGTGGAATAGTTTAGACTTTTTTGTGATATATAGTGGTATTGGGAGAATAGAGGCTTGAGGTTCATGTATAATAATCATACACCACTGAGGTAGGTGGTTTGTTCCTTTTCATAGATAGTATTTGAATTTTATGTAAACAATTGCCCAATACCCTTGATCAGGGTATTGCATGTTTATGATTTTAGACTTGCTAATTATCTTATACAATTGTATGATTTATTAGTTGTTAATTGAAGGTTTATAGGGTTAATGGTTGTGATTTGGAAGTGTTTTCCCATGCATGTTTACTTGTATTGACCATTTGGTCTCATTTTCTTGTAAGGCTACTGTTTACTTTTCATTCCCAGTATTGTAGGTTGGAGTGTTTTGTATGACATGTCGTTCTACTATAGATGGTTTAGTCAACTAGTTCTTGAGGTTTACCTTTGCTGCCATGTATTGCTATACTCATTTGACATACAAATGGCCATGAGAACATGGTGTAGTAGACCATAGGGAGAATAGGAGTAAGTGCTTTTCTAGAGTGTCTATTTATTATCATGTTGCGAGACTATGGGGAAGATTAATGTTGAGTTCTCCCTCAGAGTGTCTATAATTATATTATGAGGTCACATGAGGAATTGATGTTGAGTGCTTGCTTAGAGTGCATGTATGTTACATTAAAAGACTATCAGGGGAATTGACGGTGTGTTCATCCTCAGAGTGTCTTTGATCACTCTTGTATATTGGGGGAATTGACGTTGAGAGATTCCTTAGAGAGCCTTTACAAAAGTAGAACTAGAGGAGTTAGACTGTGTGTACTTCCCATAAAGTTGCTTATGTTATCTAGGTAGGACCATAGGGTAAAGCTGTGAGTTCATCTTAGAGGGTTATTTGTTGGTGATTATATGCTTACTTGATATGTGGTGTTTGAATGCTTTGAAACTATAGGAATGTTTATTGTTGAGTACATCCTTGCTTAATACTTCTTTTACTCATTGCCTACCATATATATTCACTGACTCTTAGGAACAGGTCTCTTGGTGATTTTCTACTGGGATTTAGTCTCACAACCTCTTTTGGGCATGCTTTTGGGCCCAAATTGATTATATTACTGCAGGTATAGATAATTAAATGTGCCCTTCTACATCAGGTTCTTGATTACTTTGGGAGCTGAAGAGCTTGGGTCTAAGTTGAGGCTTGCGATGCTGAGGTGTTGTTTACTATTTTCTTTCGCACATAGGTTTAGTACTATATTTAACCATTGTGACTTGTTTTGTTTCATTACTAGACATATGTATAATACATCATTATATATGTGCTCCAGCTTCTTATTACATTCAGTATTCTGCCGTTTACTATTGTATGACAGTATTACTACTTTTGATATTTTTATCTATTTCTCTTCCATTGTGTTACTCTGCCAATGAGGGAATAGTTTCACCACTATCACATGCAAGGACCTCACTACGATTCATCTGAATCTGGAATTTTGGGCAATGCGCCTGAGTTCATGGGACCTATCGAGTACGGGGTAACTCTAGACAGCTTCCAGAACTGGGATGTTACAATTAGAGTATCAAGAAATTGCAATTTTGGAAGTATGATATTCCAACGATATCATTCAGAAGAAGAAATGGCCATTTTTAGTCTATATTTATTCCATTTAGTCTTAAAAATGAACCCATGTTCTTTTTTTTAAATTGATCAATCTATCATTTCATAGGCATATCTATTCTTTTGTGGTAGTGTTTGTGGATGAAACATTGTTGTATTCATGGAGAAGCGTTATGCATGAGCCACACATTGATACTATATTGGTAATCTTGTGGGGATATAATGTGTATTCAAAATTTTTTATAGGTTGATTTTGGATACAAGACTTATGTATTCTTGTCCATGTAATTTCATAAAGAGGTATTTATGTGGATCCATAAATGTGAGGATATTTAATATCATAGAAACCACTAAAGAATGTCCTTTTGATAGAGATAATCCTTTGTACTTCTTGGTATTACCGATGCTTTTAGCATTAATTCCAACACGGAGCTTCAACTATGATTGTGTGGATAATGATACATTATCCATTACAACTGGATGAATAATACCATAATTATTTTCGAGATATTAAGCATTATCTTAAATCGACACCTATCTTGAAAATTCTTGAATCAGGATAAGGGTACTTGGTGTATTTTGTAGCTTCAGGATCAGGGTTGGGATATATTCCCAGGGAAGGAGATCATGTTTTTTTGTTGTGGCTCAATGTAGTCACTAGTACATTAGGAAAATTACTCAATTCATGATTTGATGTTATTTACCATAGTCCATGCTTTGAGGACCTCGAGTCACTCTCTATTTGGGGAGAAATTTACTAGGTTCATGGGTCATAAGATCTTGAAACATATTTTATCACAATTGGATTTTAATATAAGGAAAAAAATATGGATGAATTATTTAAAAGGGTTTTATTTTTACACAATGAATATACCCGGTAAAGGTAATTAGATATATGACACATTGATCCCAAATACATATGTTTTAATGTAAAATGACTATTAATATTAGTTTTCATTAATGTCGGTCCAAGATGACATGCATGTATAATGTGAATACCGAGTTGATGTTGTGGTTCTACTTTTAGTTTTATTGGTTTCTGATTTAGTTAATATGATTAAAGGGGCATAAAAATATGATATAAAATGAATGAATATAAGGACTAAACTCAATGCTGGAGAGACCATTGAAAGATGGAGGATGGATTGGAGTTATGTTTTATGGTTCTATGATAGGAAGACTACACCTATGGATTGTCAAGAACAAATTATTCATTCTTACCACCAATCAAGATAGTATGTTCATCTTGGAATACAAAGGATTTATAAGGAATTGAAATCATGTTTTTGGTGGACTAGAATGAAAATAAACGTGGCTAAGTTTGTTTCAAGATTATTAACATGTTAGAATGTTCTACCAGAACATCATTTGAAGACAGTTATGTTACAGTCTATACATATCTCTATTTTGAAATGGGATTATATAGCTGTGTATTTTTAAACAATTCCCCTATGAATAGTCTAAAAACATGATGCCATATGTGTAATAGTGGATCATCTCTCAAAGACGTCTCATTTCTTTCCAATCCTTGATTGTCATATGGTTTAGTGTCTGTTAAAAAATCTATATATGAGATGTTTTAAAGAGAAATTATGTACTTGTTTCAATCATATCAAAAAAATATCCAATTTTTACATCCCATTTTTGGAGATCATTATAAAAACCCATTAGAAATTATTGGAAAATGAGTATGGAATATCATCCTCAGATGGACAATCAATAATAAAAGATGATAATTTTTTTTAAGAAGTGATAGAAGTTTGTTTAATGGATTTTGCTGGCTCAAGAGAAGATCATATTCCCTTGGTGGAGTTCTCATATAACAACAGTTTTTTATGCCTCAGTACATATGGGTCCTGTTGAAGCTTTGTATGGTAATTCTTTTCCTTACCCACTACATTGGGTTGAAATAGGTGAGACTTAAACATTTGGGTTCTGCCTTGTCCATGAAAAATAGAGAAATTGTATTTGATTAAGAAACAGATGGTAATGGCTCAGCGTTATCATAAATCATATGTAGATTAGCATCAATCGTTGTTTTACTTAATAGTGAGTGATCATTTGTTGTTGAGAATCTATTTATGGAGTTCACATCATAATTTTACGAAGCACGGAATGTTATATCCCCATTACATTGCCTCTTTTGAGGTAATAGAATGAGTTTGTTAGGTGGAATATTAGTTGGGATTGCCACCATGGTTTATTGTAGTGCACATTGTGTTTCACGCATCTTAGATGAAGTCGTATATTCCAGAACATAATTATGTGTTTTTATGGGATCATATTGTGCTAGAGTAAAATTCATCATTTGTACATATTCCATCATGATTTTGGATAGGTAAGATAATGTCTTGAGTAAAAAAATCATCAGTCTGTTGAGAGATTTCAAGGAACATGGTATGATTCAGGTAGAGATATGGGAATTGTATAACGAAATGAAAGAGCTATAACTAGAAATATATTAAGTAAATTATGGTTTTCAACTTTTGAGAGATAAAAATGATAGTGGTGGGGATTATGTGGAACCCACTAGTTTCACCAAAGTAAAATATTCTTTATGATTTTTAAGAGGTTATAGTACATGGGTGATGTTTAGGAGAGTTTGGATAATTTTTGGATAATTTTTGGGGATTTTATACAGGTGAATGATTTGGTAATACTATCAGAAACATATAAGAAATAATGCATAATGAATTAGGGGAAAAGTGAAAGGGTCGTTTTTTTGCATAGTTTGTCTAAACCATGTAGCTGCGTAGGAGAAACAATGCTACACGTGATTGTCAGAGTCAGAATGGTTTGTGCATGGTTTGGAAACCTTGTGATCCGAACATATGTGTTCCAAACCTTGAGGTAGTATCTTGAGATTGGTTAGTGCATGTGTTTCCTAACCGTGTGACTATCCATGCCCAGGATAAAAGTGAGATCCTAAAATTGTGGATCTCACTCATTTTCCCATATAATTCCAACCATTCCCCAAAATAATGTCCCCAACTCATTTTTTCTCTCTCTAAAAGGTTGGATAACATCTCTTCATTGAATTAGAAGTGAGATAGATCTATTACATTTTGCATTAAATCTTGATTATTGTTGAAAGACTTCATTATCATTAGATATTGATGAGTATTCTCAGATATATTTTTCTTTTTTTCCCACAGTTTCTTGTATTTACTTCTGCTATTGGTATATCTAGGGTTTTGTTATATTTCATTGATAGTGAAAGAGATCAAAGGATGGTTTCAGGAGGTTTATCCCTACTATAGGGATGTTGACTACCATTAATTGATTTTTCCATAAAACTACAGGTCGGTGGCTTCAATATTGAATTATATTTATAAAACTAACTGGATTTATTTAAAATTGATTATTTTTGGTGAAAATGATTTCAAATTTTCTATGTAAATATTATTGAGATCCCTCTTGAGTGAAGATATGTGTAAACATGGAAATTTGTTAATTTTTTTATAGAATGTGATTTGGTTCTTGGTTCCAAAATGTTGATTTTTAATTGTAGATTTTGTGGAATTATGGAACATGGATTAATAAAAATGTTTTACACAAATGGGATTATTTTAATAAAATAATATAGAAGGTTTTATTTTAAATGTTTTGTTGGATGGTTTTTAATGAATAAATAGTTTTATTTAAAATGGTAGAAATGGTTACTTTTTTCATTGATTTGTAATAATGGTAGAATTTGTTCATATGAATTCGTGAAGGGTAAGGGTAAGGAGTCTCCCCCCTCATTAGTAGGATGGATAAGGATAAGATCTCTCTTATGTAAAAATGGTTCAATATGCGATGACTTAGTGAAAGGATTACTCATGAATCACTAGTATAGGGATGTAAAAGTTTCATTCAAGGTTGGTGGTGTGGACATGTACAATGTAATGGTAATGAAAGAATGGATATTGTGAAATGTCTTAAAGTATGGTTTTGTTTTTCCCCTATAAAAAGATTTTCTTTTGAGAAAATAGTTTCATTTTAACTTTATTATTAGTTGGTAAAATTAGTTTTATAATTATTTTTGTTTAAATTGTTTTTATATAATTGTTGTAACATGTTTAATCCTAATTGTGTGAGTAGGTAATTCATTGAAAAACCTACCATGTTTTGTTAATCAACATTGCTTTCGATCTTTGATGGTTTGTATATTTTATTTACCATGACATTGTAAAAGGTAACATATCACACATATTTATTATCACTAATTGATACTTGGGATTTTGGTAGAAATTGGTCCTGAATAATGTGAATCTTTTGAGATTATTTGGTTGTCATTAGTTCTGATGGTATTTTTTCCACTATGTACATTGATAATTTAGTCATCTATTTTTCACTTGTTTTTAGTTTTGTATTGATATTTATTAAATATTTTAGATATATTTCATTTTATCATGCTTCATGTATTTTCTTGTTTGGTTATGGCAAGTTTGGGTTGTTTTTTGTTTCATAAAAGGAAAATCACCCACTTGTATTTAAGCCTTTGGTTTTTATTTCCATCATTTGGTGTATTTTTAATGTATCTAAAGGCCATGTAAGGTCCCAAAAATATTTCAAGCCATTTGGAAGGGGCATTGCATTACAATTTATATGAGATAAATTAATTTTTTAAATGAATGTGTAGAATCAAATAATGGACATATTTATTTTGATAATAGAAGCAAACACAATTATTAATAAGATAAATATAGGTGCAATAACCTTGAAAAAAATTGGTTGGGTAAAATTTAGTGGGAATTAATACACACATAGTATGAAAATCCCTATGGATATTTATTTGTAGATTCAAAAGATCATTATAAACCATTTGTAAGGATTTTATTTTTAAGATAGAAAACATTATTCTAAATTTACAACGAATAACCTACATTGAAATGTAAAGACTTATAAATGTGGGAATATATTCTATTACATTTAATATTAGATGTTTTACATTTTACACACTTATCAAACCTTGTATTATCATCCAAATATTTTCTTTATTTTATAATATTTAGGAAATATAAAAAATTGTGTCAAAAAATCATGCCCTAGTAATTATGATGATTACCATAATGAAATTGAAAATTTTTTTGAAGTGTTTATCGATAAATTCATAGAAGTACTAGAATAAATGAATCATGTTATTATTAATAACATGAATCATATTGAATGCCTTCCTTCCCACCAAAAGGGAATTTTTTGGTAGATTTATTTTTACCACAAAAGCCTTCTAATTTCTGTAGATCTTTTAATCCCCTTATTAGTGAGTTTTAAATTAAATCCATTTATAAGATACTCAATTTCCTTATATTATATAAGATACATAGAGTTATACTAACTCTCTACCACCTTGGTAGATAAGAAGATCATTTTTGGACACTAATGAACAATTTATTTCCCAAGAGTACAATGAATCTACAAATCCTGATGGATTCAATATTATATTTTTCAATAAATATATTCCTTTTACTCTACATCTTAAACCAGAGAGGTAATTACATTGATATAAGAAAAACAAGGATGAATATACCAGGGCTTATAAAGAGAACATCATAATGATTACATGATATGCCTCCATATTATTCATGAATTTTGAATGAACGTTGACTACATAATTTGTTGAATAAATCTAACTCTGCTAAAGGCATTGTAAATTTTATACATTTACAAAAATGAGATAATTTCTCAATGTTCCTAAAAATTGAGATTAAAATTGTTTAATTTGATATTTTGTAAGAGAATAAAGATAATAAAAGAAAAATATTGAGTTCATATATAGAGAATAATTAGATAATACTCATGGTATTAAGAGAATCCTACATCATAGATGTCACAATAATTGAGAAAATTATCATGGAAAAATATCATAGCTTAATAATGATTTTTTTCTAGATTGTAAGGGAAGGGAATAGGATAATAAATACCATAAATACAATAAGAATTACATTAATGTGATGGAAGAAAACAAGGTGACATTCAATTCTCATCCCACTGTCTAATGTTACATCTATCAGAAATATGGAAACAATATTAACCAATAATGAATGAAATTGGTTGTACGTGATAACTGATGATATAAACATATAATTATAACCCTAAAATATAGGGAATATTCTATAACTATGCCTATGTTGGATCCTAATAATGATGTGGTGACACGTATAAAGGTTAAACTAAAAATAATAGAGAATTTATTTTCTAATTTACAATTTATGCATTTATTAATATCATGAATATTTAGTAGAACTATACAAATAAATAATAAGAATATAAAGGATGATTAATCAGTGATAAAAAATGGGAAAATTATTAAATCTAAATCATATAACTCCTCATTTAATTTTTGTTGCATTAATATTCCAGAAAACATTTAGACACACACATTTTAGGAATTTTATGATACTATTTGAGTGGATCAGTTTCTTTATATAGATCTAGCAGCAATTGTAATGATAATGAAATCAAAATTCATATCCCAACTAATCATTCGATACTATAAATGTGTAATGAGTATGAAGAATATCCTTTTATAATTTCTTCTAAAAATGGAAAATATTTAATTATGATAATGAATGTTATTCTCAACTGATTGAGTCATAGGATAAGATCAATCATGAAGACATTCCAATTTTAAGGTAATATATTGATTTATTCCAGGAATACATTCTTTTCCTTTACATTAATCGAGAGGATTCATTATCTGATGTAATTTTACAAGGAGAACTTATAAAATCCATGAAACCCTATTGAGGGGCCTCAATTCGAAAGGAGGAACCAAATATATATCTATAAGTTATATTTGAAAACGTATTCATATGCCCAATTGTTTTACAACGGGTTCACACGTCCTCTTTTTCATGAAGAATAACATGCCAATTATTCCTTGTACTTATTACTATGGTTTTAATAAGTTCATGAAAAAAAGTATCCAAATCCATGGATTGATGAATTATTTGATCATATATTCAGGGCCAAGTAATTCTCTAAAGTGGACCTTGAGTTAGTATATTATAAATTAAATTTGAAGAAGGATGATATTTATTTTACTACTTTTCGTATAAGGAATGCACAACTTGAGTTCACAATGATTCCATTTGGACTCACTAATACTCCATAAACATTCATAGACATTATTAATAGAGAATTTAGTGATTTCTTTGATTAATTTAGGATTATAATTTAAGATGATATTTATACGAACTCAAAAATTAAGGAGTAATAAGATGATAATTTAAGAACTATACTAATAATAATAATAAAGGATAAATTATATAAAAGGTATAGTAAATGTGAGTTTTTTATGGGTAATGTATCATTCTTGGTGAATTATATGACACAAATGGGAATATCTATGGATATTTCAAAGAAAATGGATGTTGAGTAATGAAGAAAAAAATTTATAATCATAATCTATAGTTTCCACAACTTATATATGTATTATAAATTAATTTTTTGAAAAATTTTACAATTTAAAAACATACTAATCATATTAACGTAGAAGGGGATGATGTTTGATAGTTTTGATGAAGGTAAAGATGTATTCAAAGAGTTAATGAATATGATAATCACTAATACTATACTCACAATACCCACATTTTAGAAATTAATTTTGATCTAAAACATTACATTAATAAAGGTATTACGTTGTGAACTCATGAAAAATGATAATGTGATAGCTCATGTCTCTAGAAAATTTTATTTTCAATAGTATAATTATTAAAAATATAATATAGATTTTGTTGTTGTAATAATTTAATTGAATAATTTTTTATATTATCTCTTTGGAGTATTGTGTGTAAAATATATAGATAAAAACTTTAACACCCCGTGATTTTAAAAGAACATTTTGTTTGATAGCCTATAGGACACACAACATCAAATTTAAACGAACCGTGAAATACTATCAATTAAATATGTCCATTACAAAACAGATATCGAATTTATATGCGTGAATAAGAATCATACTCGATATAAATGTATTAATTAATTCTAAGTAAATAAAAATTTAAATTTTAGTAATGTTATGTTATTCCTAACAAAAATGTTCCCATTAAATGTGATTTTTATTTAATTTTTCCAGAAAATATTATTCAATTTTTTTCACATTTAAAAATTCATTTTTTAAAATTAACATTATATTTCATTTTATCATATTAAAATTAATTTAGGTTGATTTTTTTTATTTTCTAAAAAATATTGAATTTTTATTGAATATGAAAAATAATAATTTTTGTTGAAGAATGTATTTTGGATTCAAGAATCTAAAATGTTTCATAATGATTTAAAATTATTTCAAAATAAATATTGTTGAAATATGTTATTAATAATACAATTATGTTCATTAGACAATATATTATATTTTAACTTGTTATAGTAACATTTATTTACATAAAATATATTTTTTTGAAAAAAAATGTTGTTCGTTGTGTTTTCTGTAGATATCATATATTAAGTTATGAAACATATAGATATGTAACATTTAAAAAATTATAACATATTTAGAATCATATGGATTTTATTTGGTAAATAATTCTATTTTATTTTTAGTCATTGTGAATGGTTACTTTGTAAAAGTTTTATCACCATAGTGAGTGAAAAACATGTAATACAGGGTAAAATATTTCAGATAATACAATAAAATTTTGTGGGAACACTCCATTATCCAATAAATGATTTCAGTTATTCTATTTCAATACATACCTCAAAAATAAGCCTACTTGGGCAATTTTTCTTTTATAAAAATCTTTTTAATATTTCATGTAAAGAAAAATAAAAAATCTCACCCTCATGACTTTAAAATTTTATTTTATGTTAGGAGCAGATAAAAATATGTTTTGAATTAATATTAAATATTATATTATAAAAAATATAATTATTTTTATGATAGTATCATATTTATAATTATTAGTGATCAGTGTTATTTACTTAAACTTTTACACAATATTGACATGATATTTTTTTCATTAAAACAATGCAAAAAATAAATAATTTTCAAAATTTAAAAAATTATAAAATTTGAAGGAATAATTTTGTTACAATAATTTTATCGATAAACATAACATAATAAAGATGTGTGAAATGATAATTTATAATTCTATATTTTTCATGAGATCTTTAAAGTCCAATTAATTTAATAGTGTCAAAAATGACGGAAATAATATTTTTGGTAACATTAATATATTATATTATTTCAAAATTATAAAATTAATTAAATTAAGAAAGTGGGATAATATATTGTTTATAATTTCATCTGTTTTCAATATATAATCAAATTTTTAACTTATAAGTTAGATTATAACCCTCTATGATTGTAACGGTTGTTTTCATTGTTATGATTTAAATTAGATAACTAAGGAATTAATCAGGCAGATAAGGTTTAATGTTAGACCCAAACCTATATAAACATCATTGGATGATGATGTATCGATCTTACTATAATTTTATTCATATATATATATATATATATCAACTTAGAATAATTTATTTTGAATTAATTGATTATATTTTAATCATTATTTTAATTCCTAGTGTGACATTTCCTTCCATTGTAAAAGGACACCCTTTTCCTATGTCATTTACATAACTTAATGAAACATAGCTTCACCAATCCATTTGAATTTCAATTTTTAACATCCTTATACAATTATAGAAGTTTTTTTATTCTTAAAATACCGACCCTATGTTCCTTAAGAAGGTATCTAAAGAAGTCTCTTTAAGAAGAGGTAATCGTCTTATGAGACCTCCATCAATTTATCTTTTCTTATACATTTTCTTAATATATGATATTTATCATAAAATAATATATCAATAATCCAAGATATAAAAAATTATATTATTGTTATTATTAAATATCCATTATTGACACTCTTTTCATTAAAATTGTTTTTGAAAATACCGCTCATGCGTACATACAACTAACTCTGTCCACATAGCAGAACAATTAATTTTTCTACACCTTATTTTACAGAGGTGTATTATGATTAGTACATTTTTTAAATATATTATTTAAGAAATAATTATTATTATATAATTATAATATCACATCTTCTTTCTTAACAACCAATTCTTTAAAAAATGAAAACGTCACTCATGAATACGTATAGACTACTACATCCTCAAAGAGAAGTTATTCAATTTTCATTTCCTCGTTACATAAAAGGTAACAATAATGTATTTAATTAATATATATGACATATATGATATAACTATAAATATTGAAAGGTTAATTATTATTCACCTTTATTTTACATCCTTAAAAAATGGAAATAACATTCATGTGTACATCCCAGACCATCTATAAACAATTTTTTTTCATTTTTCACTATCAATCTATTATAGATAACTAAAAATATATAGATATATTAATATATATAATATTTATATCATGATTAAAATTATGGATATATTTTAACCATGATCAATGTACATGGACCAAAACTTCCAAATCAAAACATAAATGAAAAACAAGCATTTATCATCGAAAACACTATTTTTGAAACAGAAGTTAAATTATAAAAATTAAATAATTTATTCTATAAATATATTTTAATGGTTATAGAATATATTTATAATATATATATTAATTATATTATATTTTTAAAACATTTGATAGAATTCATACCTGTGGGTGTTGAGATGATTCATGTTGAACAACGGGCTGGACAGAATTCATAAATGATGGATGTGAAGTGAGAGGTAAGAAAATTAAACAAAATAGCAGAGATGTAATTGTTCTGGAGGTATATCTGAAGTAATCTACTCAAGGATGTGTTACATTTAAGTGAGGTAAACAACTAGAGGTTACCCCTTTGGTATCACAATATGACGGGGGTCGGTAGGCCCGTGATTGACTGCTAATAAAGATAATAGTATTCCAATCTATAAATATAAAAGCCCAATGAATATAGAGGTTCTTATATAGGATACAATGGACGAGACAAATTTTTGGGATGATTTTGAGAATATGTAGTATTTAGATTCCAAAAATGTGGATAGTGTGGACTGGCGGAATGAAAAAATTGGAATGAAACCAAAAATTGTTGTTACAAATGTTAGAGTATGAAACGGTTTTAAATGTATTATGGTTGATGAACTGATGAAGAAATTAGAGGGGGCTTCAATTTGGATTTTTCTACTAAGGATGGCACTTGCACTCAATAATTTGAAGAATTTACTGGGAATGAGGCTC
Source organism: Viscum album (assembly GCA_963277665.1). Lineage (NCBI taxonomy): Eukaryota > Viridiplantae > Streptophyta > Magnoliopsida > Santalales > Viscaceae > Viscum > Viscum album. The sequence continues at coordinate 886,291,200 of OY728135.1, read as the reverse complement.
ACAATGAATATGTTGATAGTGATGCCACTATTATTGATAGATATGATTCATCAGAGGGTAGTTGTACCACAAATGTTAAACATGTTAATGATTATAATGAGACCGAGGATGTCATTCTGGAGTTTGAAGGTACTTCGGTTTGGACCTTCATAGTTGGGAGGAAGGACGTTGGTAATGAGATAAAATATTACGACCCATTGCCTGTTCCTATGGAGAAGCGGTCAGTAATGAAGATGAAATCCAAGAATATGGACAACCTGTGTAATTTAAAAGTTCCATTTCAGCAATCCTTGGTATTTCTCTTGAGTTGAGAAGAATAAATATTTGAAAATGTTTTTCCCCTAAATTTTACAAATGAGGAAGCCGCTAAAATTTTTGGGAGATCATTATAAATGAATCATAACGGGGAGAAATTTGACTGGAACAAAAATAATCACCTGATTGTAGTAAATGGATTCAATAATGAGAATAGCAGACTCATATAATATATTCATTCCTTAGACAATCTGTCCTTTTATTTTGAAGATATCTGTGTTGATGAACCTTATACTCAGGTTAGTAACAACTCTTGGAAATAATTTAGGGAGACTAAATTTGGTAGGATTATGTTTATCTTTAATGACTCTAATATTTTTTTTGTGATTGAAATCATGGTTTCTATCTTTTTTTCAATGTGTTGGAAAATACAAAATTTAATTTTTAGTTATTATGGTTTTATTTAATTATCTAATAATTATTCGAGATTATTTTTAATGAAGTATCTATGAAGGGTATTATATGATTTTTTTTATATTAAAACAATTTTATGTTCTTATAATATGGTTATTTTTTCAAAATTTAATTCTTTCTATTCATTTTCATCCCTATAATAACTCTTGATACTAAAATAATGTATTAATGGAATACACACACTAGTTTTTTACACGGTCAAAAATATTTTTCATCCATTTATATATTTTCATTACTTTTATAAAAAAATATTTTTAATATTACTAAATTATTTATTAGAGATATTTTTACCCTTGTTTTACTTTTATATAATTGATTAAAAGTATTATAATTGTCTTTTTTTCGAGTGAGGCATTTTTTTTCTTTTTCTTTCAATAAAATGAAACATATGTTTTTTGCCATATACATCAAGAATGAAATATATATAAATAATTAATGATAAATAATTTTATTCTTAATATATATTCTTATACGTTTATTTTCAGTGGAAATTTTTTTCATAATATGTAAAAAAAATTACATTTTATATAAGTGATTTCAATGTTAAAATGGCTAGTTAATTAAGAAACATTCATATGGTCTTTTTAAATTATTTTAAACATTGTACACATATATTTTTTTTGTATATTATGATATAACTAGAATATTATAAAAATATATCATAAACTTATTTTTATGGTATATTTATGATCCAATTGATTGGGGAATGTATTGAAATATCATTGGCTTATTCTTCCAATTAAGAAAATTATTAATTTTTAAGGCATGTTGATTTAGTTTCAGGGTTTATTCATGATTTAATGCATTGGAATTTTCAATTTTTAGGGGGAATAAAATTTCATATCCCCTCAATGAATTATTAGGATTCATGAAATAAAATAGATTGGTATTTGGCCATGTACAATCCCAGTTATGTATTTTTTTTTGGAATGAGTCATTGATGATATTTTTAGATGTATTTGAACAAGGTCTAAATGGTATGTTTACGATAACATAAATTACTAATTGCATCATTATTAAATAAGTTATTGACATCCATGGGATTATTTAAATTGTCATGATATCCTTGGATTAGTTTTAAGCTCATGTGATTATTCTAAATGAATTATTTGAACATCATTTATTCATGTCATGTTATACTTCATGATCATTTTATTGTTTAAATGGTATTTTCTAGTTACTTAGCTTTTCATATTGATTATTTCTTATTAATTAATGATATATTATCCTATATATAACTATTACTAAGCATCTGATCTCACCATTTATTTGTTTTCTTTCCATGTGGATGCTAGAAACTGTACAATAGTGTATATGCACGGTTATGTTAGAAGAAATGTTGGAGTCCTCAATACATTTACCATGTTTCAATTTATGTTTCAAAATTTAATGTGTGATTCAAGTTTTTATTTAGTTTTCCAAGACAATTAAACTATTAACTCCATTGGGATGAAATCAATTGTATCTAGTACAAATGTAATTAAAATATCTTCTGCTCTAGACTACTATAGTTGGTGTTTCTAATAATGGAATAATATGATGGTTAGTAAAAAAATTGGGAACAATATTTAGTGGAAAATAGAATCAGAAAGAGACCCTATGACAATCATTAGTTATAATACTATGGGTAGGATAACATCGTAACGTTTTGGTAATGAGGATATTATATGTTTTATAAACAATATATCCTTGTATAGATACGAAAACTGTTCATGGTTTTGTAACAAATTATTATATGGGTAATAAAGCTAAAAAGATTTAGTTGTGTATGTCTCGGCCCTTATTATATTGTATGGTGAGTGTGAACCTACTATAAAAATGTTTTAAAAATCCTTTTGGAGATGATTTGTTAAATTAAAAAAGTCTTTACAAACCATTATGAAATATTTGAAAATGTTTTTATGATTTGATAATATTCTCATTGAATCCATGTTTATTATTCTAAGAATAGTTTTTCATACATTTTCAATATATGATAAATTTTTAACTAGTTTTAAATTAGACATTATGTTTCATAATGTTTTGCAATAATCTAGTGTATTCAATTTATTATAAATCTCACACAATAAAAAGTATTAAAAACTTGGAAACACATGTAATCAATTTAGTTTTTCCAATCATTGCCATATTAATGTTACTTGTGTCAGAACTGAGAATATTGTAAATATATTAATATATTTGACTGGGGGTATGACTAATAACCATGAATATATATAACAAAATATGGTTTCATAGCATGAATTAATGTTGTCAGACTACTTCGTTTGACAGAATACTTCATACATTAATTAAATAAAAAATTCATATATAGTAGAATGTTAGATCAAGTCCATATAAAATATATTTCTATCATTGGGAAGTAAGAAAAGGGAGAATGTTATTCATGAATTGTTTTGTTTAAATGAATATATTGATCAATAGTGGTCATTGATTTAAAATAAAATGGTATAGAAAGGGATATATAAAATAGAATGGAATTTTTTTAAAGATATATATTTTTTAAAAAATAATTAATACATAAGAAATGGGGAAACATGGATTGAGAATTCCTTAATATGATACAAAGGGAAGTGGGAAGTGATGTTGGTTGCAAGGAAAATATAATAATATTAGTAAGGAATACTATATTGGTTATACATAATCTATAAATTACAATTGATCAATTATTTAATGGGATTAAACAATACCTATGAAGGTAATATTTTCTCATAAAAACTCATTATATGATGATACAGTGTAAAGTGCAATTCAGAAATGGAATTAATTATAAAAGTCAAATATTTTCAATGTAAATAAATAGAGTCACATGAAAAAAACCCACATGAAAAAATAAATTAGTTTTTGTGAAATAATGGAAGAATGAAAATTCCCACATGTGATAACTGTTAAAAGAAATACCTGGTACATTATTTATAATAAATAGAGTTTGATTCAAATTTAGAGAGAAATAACATTAGGTGTGTGATAGATAGGGTAAGAAAGAAACCCCTATTGTTCAGTTTTATAACTATAAGGATTTTGGGAACATTGAAATTGAATATTACAAGATCCAATGGAATATACCTTATAGGAAGCTAATAAATTGACATCAAGAATAATAATTTTCTATAGATGATGTTGAAATCTAATATGTTCTAAAAATATGTACATTGATAAGAAAATCATGCTTTATTTGATTCTAGATCTAAATGAACTATTATATTTTTCACGAAAATTGATACAACCCTTTATACTCTAAGGAAATAGTTATCAATCAAGACTCTAATTATTTGTGATGACCCAAGCCCATATAGCCTGGAGCCTATGTTGTAAAAAAATTACATTGGCATTAGATATAAATAAATTTCATCCCAAAGGATTGAATAGATTAGTTATCTTTGTAAACTAGACACATAAATGAGAAGAGAATAGAATAATTACAAATTTTTCTTTGTAACGTGGATGATAATAACAATATTCTACATTTCATATCCTTGTATAATTATTTTAGTATTTCTTCTGAGCATCTAGGGAAAGGAACTATAATAATGGTGAGATCTAATGCTGAATAAGGTTAACGTATTATAGAATAAATACTAAATCATTGAGAATAGTAAATATAGAAAGGTAATAATGGAGAAAAAATCCATTAAAATTACTATTAAGGAAAAATAAATTTGGAAATTTAATTAACTAATACACATTCCATTTAATAAATTAACTAAAAAATGAAATGTGTCAATACATATGTTGACAACTGGTATCATGTATGAATAATAACAAAAAAATTAATAGAGAAAAATTACTAAATATTGGAAACCATGAATAAAAAGATACATGATGGCTTTAACATTAAGATCTATTCATTAGACATTATAAATTACACTGATTTATCCAAATGATTTGTCTAAGTAGACTACTAATGCATCAAGGGGATTTCATTAAGTATTCCCTAACCCGAATTATACTAGCATATTCTGCATAAAAACAAACATGAAGAGTTTGTTTCAAACTAATTCATCCTGTTAGACTACACATGCATCTACGGGCAATCTATAACTGGGATCAAACATATGGATATCCTAAAATGGTACCTAACCCATTTCGTTAATGTCCCAATAACTCCCTATATCGAATAAAAAAATATTCCTTATCAAATATCCATATTGAATAAGGGAATCATATTTATCAATATTTCCAACAAAATCAAATAACATTCTAATTAAAAAATGTATAAATAATGTTATACAACATTGGAAATGAACATTTTGATGATAATTGATATGGATAATAAAATAAAATTCCATGGTAAAAATCATAAGAAAATGAATATTTTATGGAGACTAAAAAGAATTAAGGATTGGAATTTTAATACTTTCCTTGTTGAAAGTAATTATAAACCATACAAAGGAAGAATAAGGATAGAATCAATAGAAAATATCCCAATTGGATTAAAAGAATGGGTTTTTTCAATTGATGAATTAAAATACAATAATAAGATATTTCATTAACATTCTCTAGGAAAATACCCTTTTCATTTTGAATACATGTTTTAAAAAAATTCATTGAAAATAATTTTTTAAATAATTTATGTAAAATAAGTAATTAAAAATTATAGATGAAGATTAAAATATATTAAAATGGGTAAATTCATACATTCCATAGGAGGTAAAAGGTACAATCCTTTTTTCGTTGAAATGGTTATAAAATTACCTATTTCTAATAGAGACAAAAATATTCCTTTAAAAAATTATTAAATGAAAAAATATTAAAAATTACTATAAAGTCATTTTGAAAATGTTAAAAACCATGTTCGATTACCTTTGTAGAAAACATGGTTTTTATAATATTAATTGTTCTCTAAAAGAATAGATAATTGATGTGATGTTTTATTAAAAACATTTTGAGTAACAAAAAGTTAAAATATTAGTAATACCTGATAAATTAAATTAACAACAGGGTGAGAGGAAAATTAATTTGTTTTTTAATCAACAGTTATATAATTTACTCTAATTTAAATGTGATTGTAATATTATTAAAAATTATTCTGGAGGGAAATAATGATTAAACATTCCAAAGTGCCTCATACCACAATAAAACATTTTAAATCATAGTCCATATGAAATACTAACATAAAATGACTATTTTTAATACCATGAAATTATAATAATTCATGCTATAATATATCAAAATTTGATGTAGATAAAACATTAAAAATAAGTAGGTTTGGAATATGACATTTATCTCATAGATGTAAAAAGGGAGATGAAAATCCATTAACTTACATTTACTTTTATGTGAAAATCCTTTAACATATTTTATATGAGGTTTAAACATGTTAATAACATATAATATAACCATAATAAAATTTATATTATCATATATTATCATCATATAATATCTTAATTCCATTTTTAACTTATTTCATTACACTATTTTTTTTGAGTGCTAATTACCAAATTTCTTGAGTAAGTTTTGACTTATTATTTATTGTTCCTATTAATTAGAGAATGGATTTATTATATATGGAATCTAAACCCTGATTTCAAAATTATATGTATCCAATAAATATGTTTTTATAATAATCAAAAATATGTAGAGATTAGAAATGAAATGCACCGTTCATGGAGATGGTTGACCGTACATATGCATAATCTCTTCTTCCATTTCCATATCGTATTAAAAGAATGCAAAAATGATTAATATATATATATATATATTCTAATTCTAGTTTGATAAATATTTATTATATGTTAAACATTTTTTGGAAATTAATCCTTTATACTTTCCATTTAAAGAATGAATGAATCACATCGCTCTGAGGAGACGGTAATCCACACTTCCACAAAACGATGTTATTTTATTTAATCAATATAAAAAGCATAACGATATATGTTATTACCATATCATGGAAGTATAATGAAATAATAAATACCATAAATATTATATATAAACATAGTTAATATCATATTTCCTTCCATGAATGGTGTTAATGGTAAAATGAACAATCATCATTTCCTGAGGCAGTAGTTTACAGCACACAAAAATTTATTATTCATTACCAATTAGATGGATATCTGCTTTATTTTAGGATGAAAGCATTTCAGAAAAAAAAATAATTATATTTATGATACAATTTTGGGCATATAAACATAGAATAATTATATTTTAGTTAGTGTTGAATGAAAATAAAACTAAAGTGCTTAAGGAAGGATGTTACATCTTATTTGGGTAACAACTTTTGGATTGTACAAAAAAGATTCCTTGGAAAGATTTTTACCCAAGGTGAGGATTCAAGGATGAGAAGAGGGGCGATTAAAAGTTATTTTTGTAATATTATTGTTGATCCATAGTGGAATGAGGCTTGTATGTATGTGGCTTGATATGTTGAAGTTTTATAGGTGAGGAAGAGTTTCACACTTTTAGATTTTGGAAAAGGGAATTACAACCAAGTTTTTACTATTTAATGTGGATCCAATAATGGTGAAAATTCACTAAAACAAAAGACCTGGTCAAAAAAATTCCTTAAAATAATTTTTGGACAAATTTATAGTTCATTTGGGCCATTATGTTTATGGTTTATTCTTTTATTAAGCTGAATTTCACCTTAACCATTATAATTAATTATAATTACATTGACTAATGTTTTTTTCCCATAAACTATGTTTGAATTATTTAAAATTAAAAATTAATCCTATTCAAATTATTCATTAAATATTTCTGAATACTAATAAAATAATATGTAGAAACTAATTTATATTTAATCTCGTAGGTAGGATGACTAAGAACGTTTTTAATGTAAAAACGTTCAAAAAATTTATATATTTTTAAATTAAATTTTAAATAAAAAATTATTCTAAATATGAATTTGACAACTAGATAAACAATTCATCTAATTAAACTTTAAAAAAATAAAATATAAATTATCCGTATAAATTAATTTGGTTAGAGAACATTTCTAAATTAAAATTAAACAATTTTAATTATTCATTAAGAAATAAATCATCATAAAAATTCCAAAAATAACCCTATCATAAATATTATGATTATTATTAAAATATTAAATTTATTCTGACATATAATATATATAAATGTGCTAGAATCATCATTTTGAAACGGTTCATCATTATAAGGTGGTAAAAGTTCTTCTATAAAAATATATGATTTTATGCATAAGATTCATTTTATTCATATATTATGCCTATTAAATATATTAGATTAATACAAAAAAATTTATTGAATAATATATATATATATATTAAATATCATTACCCACTAGTTGTAATTAATTTAATTTATTAGGATCAATCTTCTCTTGCATATGAATTTTTTTTCAATTAATACAATATTTTTAAAATAAATTGCTTCATAAATTTATTTATACTAAATTTGAGACCAATATATTCATTTAATAATTTTTTTAACCATATATATTCATAATTTCTTTATTTTAATTCATAAATTCTAAATTAATATCTTGGTTATAAATTATTTTATTAAATAATAACATGTTAATAATATATTTTTGTTTGGAAAGAATTGGTCATGTGTGTAATGTAATGTTTCGTAGAAAGTATTTGTTGCATGTGGCATAAGATAACTCAATGTCACATGAATTTCAAGCTGTAAAATATATAAATTTTATTTACAATTGTAAATATATTATAATTTATTGGTATATTATATTCCCATATTCATTTGGTTTTGTTTGTCAACATTCTCTCTAATATAATGTTCGTAATTTAGATTTTGTGGGAGTTAAAATATCCACACATTAATTAAATTTACTCCTCACAATTTAAATTTATCTTTATAATAATTTTTTTATATTTCCTATATTGAAATCCCATATTTTGATAAAGGTTCATAAAAAATCTTCAAGAAATGATAGAATAGGAATTACAATGGTCATGTGAAATAAAATAAAACTAATGATTTAAGTATGATATTAGTGGAAACTAAAGACACATTTAAGGAAGAAAAGAGTAAATATTTATAAAGAGTGATTGGGGTCATAAATCACAAAAAAAGGAATAATCAATAAAATGTTGAGGGCCACAAAGGCATAAACTTTTTATGATTTTTGATACCATTAGTTCTTCAAAAATAAATAAATTTATAATTTTTTTTCTTAGATCATCTTCTTTATGTTGTGAAATACATTTTCTACCTATATAATATGAAATTTCCTTAGATGATACATTTAAATTTCATTTGAAAAATTACATCAATTGGTCATTCTTCAATAAAATTAAAATTCATCCCTTTATTCCATGAAATGAATATCAAACAATTAACTCTAATGCTTAATAAATAAAATAAATTTTAATGGATTTTAAGACCCATAAAGGAGTAAAAATTATAACTATTTTTCCTAAATATTATTCATTGTCAGTATGGTTAATATATAAATCTAAAAATGTAAAAATATACACTGATCTTTCATGATTAATATTTATTCCTCAAATTGATTAAATAAAATCATAAAAATATTGAACAGGAACTTACACAGGAATGTGGTTGGAATTATACCCTTATCATCATTCGGATACGGGTTCATATCTGATGGACATTCATTATTTGATTTGTTGTCACCACCCACACATGTTTTCCCCTTCTAAATACATGTTAATATAATTTAAAAAATAAATATGATGGAGGAACATTAAATTTAGTGATTAAATATACTAATTTTTTCAATACTACACTAACTAGTAAATAATTCATCCATTTATTTCCACATTGTTCTTTAATTGGTCTTGGGTTTATCCATAATATCATTTATGGGATATCCAAAACAAGAAATATTATTTTAATCTAAAACAACTTAGGTATAACCTTGGTTATTCATTTTCTAAATCCTTAATAATGTTTTGTAAATAATATATGAATTATCCTAATCCTGTCCCCACTGAGTGTCAAACGAGGTGAATACTAAGGTTCGTTGTCATATCCAAGGTTATGCTGAGTCAGTCCTGACACAACTTGTCATAGTTGTCACTTCGAGGAATATATGTTCTAGAACCACATAAACATGTAGTATCCAAACTATAATATATTGAAAGGAAAAATACATAATCTATATCATAGCAACACATTATGATGTTATTCAATAAATATCCTCAAATTTTTCCATAGAGTTATTTTACGTAATATTATTTTTTTTCTTCTAAATATGGTTCACATGGTTTCTAATAAATATGATCTGATTCTCGATGTATTGACCTGAGGACAGAATATCTGAATAAATTATCATATTACTATTACATAGTAAAATGATACAAGTATACCGCATCCCAATGGACTGAATAGTTTAGTAGTCTGAGTAAACTCGATATATATTAGAGAAAAGAATACATTAATTATAATAATTTTTTTTATAAATAACATCAAGGATAATAACATTATTTAATCTATCATACCTTTTCATAGCTTTATCCGTATACTTCTGGAGTTCTTCGGTAAATGAAACTTAATAAGGGTGAGCTCAAATGCTTAGTAAGGGTAAATTACATTGAAATAAATACTGGATTAATGAGAATTGGAAATATGGAAAGGAAATAAATGGTCACATATTAGATTAAAATAATTATATAAGTATAAATAAATATTTCAATGTAAAAAACTAAAAAACACGAAACTTATACAATCCACTAAAAATTAAATGTATCAATAGATATACTAACACATGATTTCATGGATGAATAATAATTGAAAGTAAATTAGTGAAACACATAATTATTGGAAACCATGATTCTTAGTTACATGGGTCCTTTACCATCATGATCTATTCTCAATATAGTTTTAAATAATCTCATTTGGCCAAATTATTTCTTTCATTAGATTACTGATACATCAGGGGGCTTGCATTAACTGGTCCCCAACCTTTATCATACCATTATATTATGCATGAAAATAATCAAAATGTGTTTTTCTTTGACTGATTCATCCAATGAGATTACTGATGCAGATAGGGGATATCTATTCTCAGGCCCCATACATAGTGATTTCCATAAATGGTTCTCAACCAGTGTCATTCATGTCCTATGAATTCCATACGTCAAATAAATTACATTCCTTGTCAAATATATTTATTTAATAAAATATAAGAATTGATAAAATTATACACCATATTAAAAATGGTATATGTAATATGAAATGAAAATACCCATGATAAATGAAATGTAAAATATGAGTAATTCAATGTTCAATGGTCATAGGAATTTAATTATTTCATGGGGAACGAAAATAGTCAAGGTTTTGAATATCAATACTATCCTTGGTTAAATTATTTATTAATCATCCAAAGGAATAATAAAGATGGTATTATTAAAAAATATCCCAAGTGGATTATAATAAAGGGTTGTTGTAAGTGATTAATTAAAATTGTATTAAAATATATTTTGAAAATATTCGTGAGGAATATATATTTTTGATTTTGGAAGACCATTTGAGTTAAAATTTCGTTGAAAATAAATGTTAAAAAAATTATTTAAAAAAAATAACATTGAAAATGAAGATTCAATGAAATGATGGTTGGTAAATGTTTATATGTCATATGAGGTCGAAAGAGCATTCCATATTAACGATAAAATGTTTAGAAATATTCCTTGTATGAATAGTGATATGAATATAGCTTTATAAAAATTTGTAAAAGAAAATAGAGTAAAAATATATTTACAAAATAATTTTTTTATTTTTCAAATTCATTTTTATTAAAATATATAACAGGTTTTCTGACAAAGGAGATAAATTATTTTGGGTTTTTGTGAAAACATTTACTAAAATATTTTCAATGACAAAGAGGGTAAAAATGGTGGTAATAATTGAAATAGGCCATGAATGATGATATAACTGGATATTTAATGGGTTTTAAGAAAAAAATGTATTTGAATACTTCTAACGTAAATACCGTTGAAAGGATATTTTAAAATATTCATGAAGAAAATAATCTTTAAACATTCCTATATGTCCCATAACAATATAAAAAATTTAAATCAGAACCATCATAAAGGAATAATATTAAATGAATGATTGAAATAAAATTAATATAAAATAATTATTTTTATAATACATCAAAATGTTCATTAGATTCACCACACAAATTAATTTAGTGGGGAATGTCATATTTATCTCCCAAATGTAGAAAGTGAGATGAAATCCCTTAACTATTATTTCCTTTTGTGAGAATGTACATCATTATATTGTAAAAGGTGCTGAAACATGTCACTAAATTAGAAAATATACAAAATAATATTAATAATATAATATATTATCTAATAATAATATCCTATAACCCATTTGTTAACAATATTTCATCCCATTAACTATTTCAGGTGTTAATTGCCTAGTATCTCGAGTTTGTTTTGACATGTTATTTTTTGTTCATAATAAATAGACCAGGGATTAATTATATATGGAATTTAAAACATTATATGAATATAATATATATCCACTCTAGATGTGTTTATAATTATCCATAATATTTTGAGATATGAAATAAAATGCCATGTTCATGAAGATGGTAGGTCGTACAAACGCATGAACACTACGTCCTTTTCCTTATCATATTAAAAGAATGAAACACAAATGAAATTTATTTATATTATAATTCTAGTTGAATAAATATTAAATACATTTTACGTAAGTTTACTAAAACAATCATTAATAAATTCCATGTAAATAATTAATGAATCACATCATTTTGAGGAGGTGGTAGTCCACACTTCCACAAACAATGTAATCATATTTTAAAAAAAGAAATGTATAAATATATTTGAAAACAACTAATTATAGAAGAGTAAAGAATACAATATATCATATATACCATATATAAAAAAATATTACATCATAATTTCTTCCAATATAGGTTGTAAAAAAGCAGAAAACATTATTACATGAGCCAGTAGTTTAACATAGACATAACCTGTTGGTTTGTTACCCATAAGATGTAATTGTATTTATGTTTTGGTCAAACTATTTGAGAAAAAATATATTAGTATATTTAGGATAATGGTTTTTTTATAAAATCATGGAATAAGTTTATTTTATGGATTGTAGATTATAAATAATACAAAATATCACAATGAAGGTTGTTATCTCTAATTTGGGTAACATCATTTGGTTTGTACCAAACATCCTCATTGTATGGATTTATACCAAAGGCAAGGCTTCTCAGTATACAGTAAGGATGTATAAAATCTATTTAATATGAAATTTTTAGAGCCAAAGTTGGTTGATAGTTTTGATAAATTGGGAGGAGAGGAGGCCTTTTTATAGTAGAGGAGGAGTGCCACTCCTGTATAATTGTGGAAAAAGGAATTTGACACATGATTTCACCATTGAAAATGGATCAAATTATGGTCCAAATTGGATAAAAGGGACGATATAGACTCAATGAGGTAGTAAAATAGATTTTTTAGAAGATTATATTCCATTTGGTCCATTATTCTTAGGGTTATGTCCATTGTTATGCTTAATTTAACATTATGCAATGTAATTAATTTTAATTTCATTTACTGCTATTTTTTGTAAAAACACTATGTTATACTTGTTATAAAATTAATTTTTTTATTCCAAATATGGAATTAAATTTTCCAAATTACAATCATAGAAATATCCAAAATTAATTTAAATTTAACCCGACAAACATAATGACAATATATGATTTTAATGTAAAAAAATTTGAAAATGGACTATGTTTTTATATACTATTTCCATGTGATATTTATTCCAATATTCTAAATTGGATGAATTGATAGAAAATATCTAATGAAAAATTAATACCAATTTTTTATATGATTTAACATTATAAATAAATTATATAAAAAAGATTTTTTTGAATTAAAATTCATTATTTTATATTATTCATTAAAAATAAATCTTCATAGAAAATACCAAAAAATAAACATAACACAATTTTTATGTTTAAATTTTTAAAATTATTATTATTTATAAATATAATATTCATAAAATTACAAAAAATTGGATTTAAAAAAGGGTTTCCATTAAAAGGTGGTAAGAGTTCCATTATAAAAATACTGGTCTTGCACATATGATTGGGTTTATTAATATTATATGCCTTTCAAATCTATTAGATGAAAACCAAAAATATATTAAGGAATATAACATATAAATATATATATAAGTTTAATATAACATAAAAATTGAAATTAATTAAATTTATTAAGATATAATATCTTTGTGATCATTAAAATAGATTTCTATTAAATCACTCTTGTTATATTAAATTTATTCTTATATTCATTTATATTTAATTTTGAACAAATAAATTCATCATTATTTATATAAAACATATATTTTAATAAGTTAGTTAATCTGATGAATAAAATCATATATAACTTCTAGGTTACATCTTATTATGATGGATAAAAATTATTTATTATTATATTATTTTTTGGTAAAGCACCGGCTTTCATATAATTTAATCTTTTAGTGAATGTCGTTGTTGTGTGTGACTCATGATAATTCAATGCCATGTGAAATTAATTATATAAATCATGTTGAATTTATTTAAAATTTTACCCACTTGTTTTTGTCTGTAATACACTCTATTAAATATAATGTTCATACTTTAGATTTTTGTGGCATTACATTAAGAATCTAGTTAACAGGTGGTTTCTTGTAAGATGAACTGTTATCCCCTAGTTCCAATGATAGTTTTTATACCCATTTTTTAATTATAAATAATCATAAATTTATATGTTATATTTAGTTCATAGGATTTATACTTTATTAAAAGGTGCATAAATTTATGTAGGAAAATTAATTTGAAAAAATGCTATTCTTTTTGCTTTATCTTTAGGGAATTAATGGTCACTTAACCCCTCATTGATTTATTGTTTTTGGTTCATTAACATTATCCTAACCATGTTCACTATCAATAAATATTATTCCTTGGATATTAGTTTTCTCTTCAATGAATATGATTTTACTTCCCACCAAATGTTTTTCTTATATGGTAACTTGAATATGTGATTTTTAGGTAACCTTTCAGTATCACACTTCCCTTTTTCAAATGATGTTTTTTTATTCCGTTTATGGTAAGGGTTTCCAAAAACAAAATTTTAAATTATGAATCCATCAATTTATATGATAAAATTTAAAAGCTAAAATATATTAATTAAGGGTTGAATGTAACACCCAAATATTTTTAAATAAGAATATTATGTTTGATATTGTATACAAAAAACATCCCAAATCCGAAATGAAGCAATAAATTTTATTATTTTTTTTATTACCATTATAACATAGTTATTAAATTGGTGGTTAAGAATAGGAATTCCAACATTATGAAAAATATTTAAATTTCCTAGTTGATAAAAATTTATTGATTAAATATTTGGAAGTACTAATTTTATTTTTAGTACTCTTATATTATACTTAATAAAAAAATTTACCTCAAAAATTATTATATTTTTATTTCTATGAGAAAATATTATTTTAATTTTTTTCCAAATTTATTAAATTTATTTGATAAAACTATATTTTTTTAATTCAACATATCAAAATTAACTTAGGGTTATTTTTGATATTTTCTATGAAAAAAATGAATTTCTAGTAAATAGTGAAAATTTGTGATTTTTTTTGAAAACTACATATTTGTTTCAAGAATGTACAAAGATCCATTATTTTAAATATTGTAATTGTAAAATCAGTTTAAAAATAATATTTAAAATTGAATCAAATTTAATTGAATCAAAATTTATGGTTTAATTTCTCCTTAAAACATTTTTATATATAAGAGGGTTTTTTTTAATAAAACTTTTTTTTCATTATGTTTTGTGTTTTTAATATTAATTATTTTATTCCACTTATAAAGATATAATATTGAATATTTTTTAACATAATTGTAATGATGTGGAAAAAATTTAGTAAATAGTTCCTTTTTATTTTAGGTCCTTATGAACACTAACATTGGTAAATATTCATCTCCTTAGTTATGGGAAAAAAAGTAAAATAGTGTGGAAAATTTAGGATATAGATTTTAAATTTCCCTTAAACATTAATTTATTCTATATGATGTGTAGATTTTAAAATTTTGGATCAAAATATTTGAAATTTTTCCACTTGGTTCTATTTTTCTTTTATAGTGAGAATTATATAATTTAATGTAATGAATAATAAAAAATTTCACTCTCTTGAACATAAACTTATATCATTTGTTAGATTTAAAATAAAAATAATTTTTCAATGAATATTAAATTTTATTTGGTGCAATATATTGTTATTTTTAGGATGTTAATTTATTTATAACTTTCATTTTTTATATTATTACCTTTCACAACACTGATAATTTATTTATTCAATTAATCGAAAAACAATAAATTAATTTAAAAATACTAAAAAATATAATTTTGGAAAATTATTATGTTACATGAATTTTATTAAATAATATATCTTATTATATATGAATTAAATTGTTATATTTGAACACATTATTTGACTAGATGGTTTTAAATTCAAATTAAATGTATTTTTTCAAAAATAAAAATTATGATATTTTAAGAAAATAATGTTTTATGATATTATTTAATAATTAAAATAATATAAAAATATGAAAATAATCATAAAAAATTGTTTAATATTTCATCGGTTGGAATCTTATGAGACAATTTTATTCTTATAAGCAATATTATAGTTGTTTATGATTGAAAAATTCCGTACTATAGTTAAGGTTATAACTGGTAAACCACGGGGTTAATCAAGTAATTAAGTTTAATATGAAACCTAAACCATTATAAATTTTAATATATTTTGATATTTAGAACATATACTCTTATTCATTATCTCTTTCTATCACTTCATTAAGCTCCTTAAGAGAAGATCTAAATGAAGTCTTCCCAAAATGAGGTAATCGTCTTACCCTACCTCTTTAAATTTTTTACTTACTCTACATTATATAAATTTGTGGTATTTATAATAATGTAATATATTATATATCCTCAGTATAATCAAATTTTATAGTGATTATTGAACCACTATTATATACAAAATTATCCATCAGATTGGAAGTGGTTTTATTTCCCTCGTTGACAGACAACATACCATCTCCCCAAGGAGACACAATTCATTTTTCTTTTGGATGGGTATTATGATGTTTTAAATGTTTATAAAATAAATTATGTCATAATTATGATTTTGTAATTATAATATCATAATTACATTTTTAACTCAGATCAATTGAAAAATAATAATGTTACTTTTGTTTACTTGTGCACTACAACTTCCACAAAGTGATGTGATTTTTTTACATTTTATCTTTACATGGTTGGTAAAAAGGACTGATTTAATTAATATATATGATATATATGATATAATAATTATTCTTTTAATTTTAATTATTATTTAAATTTTTTTCTTTATTTTTATTAAAAAATGGATACAATATTCCTATGTAAGTATGAAATACATTATCCATGAATGATTTAATTCAATTATATACATATAAATATTATGGATCACTATAAATATATTTTTAAAGAGGATATATGATATTTATGTTATTATTAATGTTATACATAATATGTAACCATTATCAAAGTAGAAGAACCAAAACTACCAAATAAAAACATATCTTAAAAATAAAGATGTTTTTACCTAAAATGGTGTTTTAAATAATTATTTGTTAGTAAAATGGTGATAAAGTTTATAAGTAAATAATATGTCCTGTTATATATATTATTATGGGTCTAAGATATGTTTATCACAGAAATGTATTTATTATATATGATTTTTAAACATATATAATGGAATTCAAGAAAGAGGTAATGGTTTATTTTAGAATTTCATCATTATTCTGGATTCATTATTAAGTCTCTGATGGATTTATTATTTGAAATTTTTATCATAAAAATATATATACTATTATCCTATGGCTATTTCAAGAAATTAAAATTTTTCTGTTCATTTATTCCTCTATATGAACACATGATGTTGATATAATATTTTAAATAAAATCTTCTTTTTTTACTAAATAAATTTTTTCCATGTCCATATTTTCCTCAAAATGTTTTAATTAATATTTTAACTATTGAACAATTATTTTTGGAAGAAATTGATATCGTTGTTTTCCTTTTTATAAATTGGACTAAATTGAATCTTTTAGTAATTTTCTAAAGGAGGTACTCTTTTGAGTTTTTTTATAAAAACATAATAAGAATAGTTTTTATATTATATGAGATGAACATAAATTCTGGCATCATCAAAACTCAATTATTATAATATTACATTAAAATTTTACATTGTTTTCTTCAATGAAATTGTCTTCCTTACTATTTTGAAAATTTATACATTTTAAATAGTTGACTTGAATACAGAAATTGGTATTTTTTTCAAGAATATTTTTTGTGTTCTTTTTTAGAAGTATTTTCATCTATATAAAAATAAAATGTGGAATATTTTCCTTCATAATAGATATAATCAAAATATAACATAAACCATATCATTAATGATGAGTTATGCCAAATTTTACTACGAAAAGTAATAAAATTACATGGAGATGATATTTCAATATAGACAATAATTTATTTTTATGGAATGTTTATTATATTGAATAGTTTATTATTTTAATGAATTCATTGGACTTATTGAGTAACAGGTGGGGCCCAGAAATACGTAACCTCTTAATCCATTAGTTGGTCTAACTAGACAATATATATTGGCTATTTTTAGGAGTCCTTACCCATTTTGTGGTTGACTTAGAAAGTTTCCTTGATGTTATATTATATATACTAGTACAAGGTCACAATGGTATGTTTAATATACCTTAAATTATGTAATTACTCATAATAAAATCATGTATTATTTTCCCTATGATTATTTTAATAGTTATGATATCCATGGACATGTTTCATTCTCATCAGATTAATTATGTTGAATTAGTTGATCATATTTTATTCCTTCCAATTTATTATTCATTCTAAAGTTATTTATTAAATAACATGGGTTTCTAGTTATTTACATTGAAATATTTATTTTAACTTATTTATTCAAGGTATATTATTTTGTACATAATAATTACTCTATATTTGAGCTCACACTTTTTTCCCTTTCCCCGTGATTTAATAAATTGTACCATGTTTTCTATTCATAGATATTCTAAATGAACTAATGGTGTCCAAAAATAAAATACTATGTCTCATTTTTTGTTTTGAAATGCTATTTATGATTCTAGAATGTTTCTAGTTTACAATGACTACTAAACTATTTGTTCCTCTAGGATTCAATCACTTATATCTATTTCCAATGAAATAAATAACCACTGAAAATGGATTACTATAGTTAGGGTCTTTATAATGAATTCCATAATTATATATATTCCCCAAAAAGAGTTTATCATGAGTCAAAAAAGGTTGTTATTACTGATCAAGAATTATGACTTTTCAATCCATTACTATCCTCGAATGGAGAATAAAGAGGTGTATACATTATGTAAAAAGTATCCTATAAAAAAATATATAAAGAGGATTGAAAGGAATCCAATATTTTTAAACATTAAAAGGGATGAAATTAGAATCATAGAATAATGAACACCATCTTTCCTCGTTCAACTAAATTTCATCCATTTTTTATGTATACGATTAAGGAGTTCATAGGGATAATGTAGAGATAAATAAGAGTGTTAATGTAGTGAGGAATTTTAAATCATCATAACTAAATACTTAAAAATATTTATTTGAGGGATTTGGGATGTAAATTTTCATACCATCTAATCCATATATAATAATGGAGGTACTAATTGATTCTCATAACTCAACATTCTCAATCCACCTAGGGAGTAAGACAGAAAATAGAGATCTCTAAGAGAAATATTTGTGGAGAAATATATAGAGGGAGATTGTGGAATATACATCAATATTTCTAGTATGGTAGAATGTGAAGGTAGAATGAAAAAATATCCAAATTTATAATGGAAACATTACCCATATATATATAGAAATTGGAAAAATTAATAATTAATTTTATCACATTTGTTCTAAATACATCTAAAGTAAATAATTAATTATGGATTTTTTGGATAATCATCCAAATTCTGAACATTTAATTTCATTTTGGGAGGACATATCACTCTATTAACTTTCAGGGAAGTAAATTATATAAGTTGTGAGGTTGTATAAAACAAAACTATTGAATGTATCATATTGAGATCCGATAGTCCTCAAAATTCTATTAATGTATTCACCATGTTGTGAAAAATGATTTTAAATTTATATATTCCTATCACCCTTATGTTTAGTTATAACACATAAATACTATCTAAATGCTAGTGGATATTTTCAAAGTATTCTTTGTGGAAGTTAATGGATTTTGGGTTTTATATCTTCTTTGGGTCAAGATATCTTAGAAAAATTCCATTACCTCAAAAATTCAAATGAATCCGTAATAATACATATTTGAAAAGATTTTTTTTCACTATCATGATGTGATTAAATTGGATAGTTAATGTAATTGATACCTAAAAATGTAGAAGAAATTATTGAAAATTTATTTGCCATTCGAAAACCCATAAATATAGTTTAATGTTGGTTGAAGTGTAATGGTGATACCATTTATGAGACCTGTATTTCAAGGATAGAGATAAAATATTAAATCACGTATATATATATATATATATTAAAGATTGTTTTGTGTTTGTGGTGAAAGGGTTATATAAGACTAAGGTATATTTTCCCTTTTTATTTTTTGAAAACATTGGGGTTGGGGCCAATAAAAATAAACACCCACTAAATATGTCTCATGAAAAATCACATAATATTCATTTCCCTCTTGAAGAAATATATACCAGATTGCTCATATTTAATGAATCTAGACAATATAAATCTTTAAAATTATATTTCATACAAGAAGATGACCTTGAGGATCTGAGACTATTGATATACAGTTATATAGAATTATAAAACTCCCATTATCAATTTAATTTGGAAAAAACATATATTTTAATATGAATGAAAAGAACTAGTTATTATTATAAAACATAAGTATTTAAATTTTTGTTAACTTAGTGTATGTAATGAAATTTTGATGTAGAAATCACATAATGTCGAAACTAATGAAACAACACATAAAATGGAGGGAGGTAACATCATTGAATCGTGAAATACAAAGATTATTTATCAGAAATTGGGAAAGAGTTATCATCCCTATTGTTTTCACCTATCCATGTACAAATTGAATTGTAATAATTTATTATGACGATGATATACCATTGGGGATGTTTTAAGTTAGCTGAAATACCCACAACATATATGTTAGTAGAGTCACCCCATTATAGTTCCAACAACACACATTACCCATATTTCATATATTAGTGTAGTAAGGGGATATGTATCTAGATTATAATATTATAACAATGAAACATTCATTGTATAAATGGAATAGTATTTTATCTAACCACATTATAATTATTATATTTTAAGAAAAAAATGAATAATTTTATAAAATACACTTGAATATAAGAAAATTATGAAAATTTTAATTTTGGATGCAATGAAAATCATAATTTTTTTTGGAAAATTTAAAATTTAAATTATAATAAGATTTTATAGAAATTAAAATAATTATAAAGGAATGTTTTTTAAATAATCTTATATAATTAAATTTATTAAAATATAAATGATAATATAACTTAATAATTTCCCATGAAAGTTTTATAAGGGTCTCTATATTTCATACGTCATAAAAGATATTATATATAAATTAAAAATATTTCATTAAAAATTTAAATATTCAAATTTATAAAATTAATGTGATAATATGAAAATACCTTATTAAATCGACCCATCAAAATTAACTAATGGTTTATTTTGATTAATTTTCCAAGACATTCTATTTTTTTCAAACATATTAAAAATAATATGAATATAAGGAATGTATTATGTTGGCAGTGATGTAATAAATTCTATGTTAGGTTATCTCAAATAAAAATATTATTTTTTATTAATATAAGGTATTTTAATGTGATAATATTACTTTTTAAAACCTATAAATATCCATTCCATATATAAAGGACATTTATTTATTATAATAAAAAAGTCATTATGAATATGAATCACATCCACATAATGAATTATAATATTTTAAGGATATTGATTTTAAAAAATAATCTATAATAAAGCACTGTTAAAAACTATCTTGGGAAGACCAATGGTTTTAAATTTAATATTAACAATGATTCCAAGTCCTATTTGAAAAATGAGAAATAATCCACTATCTTTTGTTAAAATACCCACCCTATCACCAATTAGACTTCTCTTGAAAGCCATAATACTTCAATTTTGGACAATTTTATCTTTTCAGAGTACTTTTAAAGAGTTTTTATTGTTATAAAGACCTCATACTAGGATCTTAGTAGTAACATCTCATGGTATGGTTTAACTATGTCTTCTATTCCATAAAACCACTTCCTTTGTTTTATGACATTTTAATTCAAAGTGTTCATATTAACATGTCTTCATAATCTTCCCCTACTATTAAAAAATCACCTATTAATGATATATTGCCCCTGTCTCTCTTTAATACCTTCTAATAACTTTCATGTCGATGTGTTATGTGGCCAAAATTATCCATCCATTTTCTAGGCCATAACTTTGGTGTTTGAATACCAAAATATATTTGAATTCAATGGAATTTAACATGAAATAACTATAGATAATTTTTTGGTTTCATCCTTGTATAAAAACCACCATCAACATTTACTGGATTGAATTTAATAAATAAAATGTTCAGTTATATAATTTATGTGACACACATAAAGTTAAACATTTGTTTTTTGTTCCCAAATATCTCTAAAATGCATTGGGTAATGTTTTCATCCCCTAAAATACCATGTATGATTAAAGTGTGTTCTGATTAAGAATAATATGTAATGATTTATTGGTAGTTATACTCATCTTATACTTATGATGTCTCATTTTATAGTGCTTCCACAATACTACGATACCATAATGTCATGGTGTCATATTTTTCTCTATGCCTCTATATGTTTCTATACGATTCGCATATCTTTTTGTTTTCATCATATTCCTATTTAATAAAAATATTTTATTTATCATCATTATATTCTTATATTATCCCCTTACTAGGTTTTATGTCTTATCTATTCATTTCATAAGTCCTTAGGTCATCCTATTTTGTATTAGGAATCTAAAAAATATAAGGAGTTTTAAATAATGGTTATTTATTATATTTAATCTTAATGGTTTAAATATCTAATTTCATAATGACCCCATTCCTCTTGACTTAATAGAATTTTTTATAGATATCTACTTAAATATTATGGAAAAAATACATGAAAAATATGATTTTTTATAATGGTAGGTTTTCCAGAAGCATTTGATGCCTGAGAAATGATCCAATGATGGTCATGACTATCTTTTATAATGTGGTTCAATTACATATGATTTTAGAAGAAACCTACATGGAATTTTTATATATATCTTCTTTTTGGTATTCTTCACGATCTGACAGGGTGTTTACATGACTAAATTTTATGTATTATATAAAATTTATGATAAATGACTTATACTTTGTGATGAGAAGCACCTAAGGAATTTATAGTATAAAGGTTGAGTTTTGATGGTCTTGTCAGATGGACACATAAAAATTGGGTTCTCATCATGTTTTTTTGGGTTGTATATAGGGAGCATGTTTAGAAGATCATTGTTTTCTATGACACCCAAGTGAATAATGGTTGTGTAGTGGTCTATGGAATGAGGGTGATTCCCTTGGATTTTGTGTGAAATTGACATTCATATGGATTAGGATCTTTAGATTAAGAGTGTGATCCTTAGTTAGATGGTTGGAGACTCATGTTATCATGATCTACTAGTGTAACAATTTATTTATGGGAGTGTGAAACTCATGGGTCTTGGTGAGATTGAGTTGGATCAGGAGTGGAAATCTATGAGATGGTTCTTAGTAGATCACTATGATTTTGGAGAAGAGTGTGTTATTATTTTTTGGTAAAATTTCAATATGCATCAAGGAAGGTGTGAGATGTGTATACATAGTTTCTATCGGAGTTGGAAATTGACGAGCAATCCATTTGTGAGTCTATTGATAGTAGTTTGGTTTGTGGACATGCCCAAGAAGTTTTGGGGTGGAAATGAACTGGTGAGACTCTTGTAGGTCTAATGGATTGAGGAATGATGAGAATTGGTAATTTCCACGTGATTGGATATGACATTGTTGATCTAGTGGTTTTCCATTGTCCACTCGACATGTGGTTTGTTCCTTTCCATAAACTATTAGGGATTCATGGTGTTAATTCCTTAATGGGTGTGAGAATAGCATTGGAGGATACATGTGTGTGATATGGGACATGAATGTGGTAGTTTCTTTAGGAGTGATATAATTCAATATATACGGTATAGTGAACACCATTATATATTAAGGGATAATATTTACTCCAATAGTGGATAATTTTTCATTGATGATGCCATTCCTATATGGAAAAGGATTGGAAATGTGTTGTATAGCATCGACACACATCTTAGTGTGGGATGACCAAATCTTATCACTACATACACCATAGGATAGAATATGTGAAACACATATTGTGTTTTTAGTTTGATGAATGTCAATAATAATACCACTATGGGAAGTATACTCATATTTTTATGACTGGACAACAACCTTTTTATAGGATTCTTTTTAATTGTGAGACTAGTCGGAGGATGTTTTTGGTGAAATCAAAGAACCAATGTGTGATTAGATCCAATGATATCGGATACCACATTTAATACTCTATGTAAATATTTAATACAAGCTTAGGTAGGAGTTGATTCATTGATATAGGTCTTAAGAAAGATTCAATGTGATCCGAATGAGATTAATGTGGTGAACCATGATTCCATATATTATTCATGGGAAAATATGAATTCTTGAAATGATTCAGGGGGATATCCCATTTCGTACATTGTTATAGTGGTTCATATTGGATTATGACATATGTTAAGGGTAAATCTTAATTCATGATATGTTTTAGTGGAAAACATTGATTCCTTACACAATTCTAGGGGTGTGAATAATGTAGAAAATCAATATGATGTAGTTAGCTGGGATAAAAATCAATTTAAAGTAAGAATATTTGGTTATATGGTTTCAGTTATGAGTGGTACCTTACATGCAATCTTTGTTTGTGGAAATTACTTTTTTGGTGAAAGTATTTATTTTAAATATGTGTTGTTGGTGTAATAAATAGTATTGGGAAAAAGCATTTAACAGAGGAACGAATAATTCTAGAGAATTTATTTGGATTCAATGAAATGAAGACAATATATAGAGAATTTTTTAAAACATGGTTGATGTGTCCTTTGACTAATGAAATTTCATTTCTAGAAAGCAATTTCTTTGGTGGGGATCACCATGACTTGGAATATACCATCAAAGTATGAGTCTTATTTATGGGATAACTATACGTCTTCAGTTGAATCTGGTGAAGTCAATGGTTTTTCTTGAGAGTGACATTTGTGGTAACCTATACCTCAAAATTTTATCTATTGGCAAGTAACAAGATTTATTATTGGTGAATAATTCTACATGGTGTTTGGAGTTTTGTATATGTTACAAATTTGGATTATAGAAAATTAACACGGTGTTTTCTCAATGAATTAATCAACATGATAGGATGAGAGAAATTTATTATAGACACAATTTCTTCTCTAGGAAAATAATTACTATGGTGGAGTGTTTCTACTGCCCCATTGATTTTGGGCCATTATGTTTTTAGTGTATGTACAATTTTCCATTTGTTGGAAGGGGTTTTTGAGAAGCAAGACATGGCGTGGGAATATAAGTGTTTGGATTCCTATAAAATATTATTTAAGGGAGGGTTTAGATGTTTGATGTGTTTTAACATCTTTAGGGGATGAAAATTGGTTGTAGAATTGTTTTAGTAGTGAGAATGTTTCAATGTTACTTGTTTATGAAATGACATTGTGTATCATATTATAAACCTAGGGATCATAACCCCAAAACTGTCCTACCTTAATTCTTTTAGGGTGTGAACCACTGGATTATACCATATATTTATCTTATGAATCTTTTTTCAGTATTTTATATTAGGGAACCCACCAAAAACCCACTAATTTTCTTCTATTGACATCTCCTCTCGATTTTTGTTGGAATTGGATTGTTATGAATTTTAGGAGCTCCTCTAACATAATTTCATACCATATCAAAGAAACATTTCATCATATAGAACCATCCAAATAAATTTTTCTCTATGTGTATTGTAGATCACATATTCCTCATTTTCCTATTTTTCATATATTTTGTATGGATTAGGCTTGGTTTTTATTTTGATTCCATTAGATCAGGGTGAAATAGAATAAGGATGATGGGGATTTTCTATACTGTAATGAGAGGATTTTCTAAATTGTTGTATGAACACCATTGGAAGTATGTTTGGTAGAGATAGGATGCATCTTTATAATTTATTGGATTGTTTTATAAATTGAAGGAAATTATTACTTAATTGGGTGTCACATAATAGTGATCTATCAGAGGTTGGATATCAGGGTAATCCATGAGTATATTGTTTGCTGTTGGTCAAAGTTGTGATGCAACGATGATGCTTTGTGACTTTTTAATTCATTATAACTCTTTAGTTAAAATAGTATAAAAACTATAAATTTTTATTATTAATGATTCTTTTTATATGATGTGAAGAAGGTGTTGAGGTGGTGTTATAAGTTAATATGAGACATAAATGTCCTATTCAAGGAATAAAAAATCTTTTCTTTGGAGGTTAAATCTTTATAGAGGTAGGTGGGATGTTTAATAAACATCTTTATGTGTGATATGAATGATTTTGACCTGAATTATTATTCTAATAAACATGTCATATTTCTTATTATTGGGGATGCTTTTGGAAGAAGATATAAGATGGAGTTCAACACCCATGAAATGCGATAAGTTGCTTTTATCACCATGTTGTCATTTAATGTAATTTGAATCTAACACTAAGGGTAAATGGTGGAATTAGAGATGGCATGAGAACTTTGGTGGGACTCATGGTTTGAGATCTAGGGTATTTATAGTATTATGGGTTTCCCTTTATACTATTTAGATGGGTGAGAAAGGTATATTCCAATTAATTATATTCATGAGGACTAATAGTCTCATGGGTGATGACTGATACCAATCCCAGGGTTGTCCAAGAACTCCATCCGCATCGTGAGTTGGATGAATCTTTTAGGACCTTACTGGGGTTTTTAGTGAGCAGTTTCAACTATGTTATGACTTTAGAGATATCCCTTTAGATATGTGATATGGGACCCTAGTTTGGGACATGGTAATTTTCTAGGACATGGAATTATCCTCCAATGAGTTTATAGATTGATTAATTTATACAATCCCATAGTATCGAGAATAATATTATTGAGAGATACTGATTAGTGTGTGGATTAGACCATTATGTATGTGATGGAAAGATTCTTTGGGATGTGATGTCCCCAATGTCTGATTAAAATGGAGTGGTATCAATATATTAGTAGTGTGACTGGTCTAGAGGACCTATGTAATGCCCTTGAGAAAAATATGAGATATTTTTTTACATTGGGATAGTTCTTGAGTGACTTACACTTAGGTATTCGGTAGGGAGATATGTGATGGGATACAACCACATGTGCTTTATGTTACCTCCATAGAGTTTATGATGATAGTTCAATGTTAATATAATCTCCCCAGTGTGTTGTGGAATGGGTCATTATGCTCTTGTAAAATCCCAAGAGTCTATGAGGATGAGTCGGTGTGGTTTTGTGTCCACTATGAGTGTGTATGGCTGGGTTAGTGTGTTTGAATTTAACTCCCACATGTATATTTGGATGTGCAATTTTCTATGATCTTTACCATTCAATGATTTTACTTTTGCAAGGGACACCATGGGACCGGTTCATATTGTGGAATTAGAGCAGATTGAAAGAAACTTCATTGAGTTATTAGGTAGTGTGTGGATATGCAGAGGTATGATTGTACACACTTCTGTCATGTGACGTATTGATGATTAGATTCCTCGATACCCTTATTCATCTAGTATAATTTGTGCATCTATATAGTATCTTGAGATGATACTAAAATTTTTATTGTTATATGTTTCCAAATATTGTGTGATCAGGTTATATGGATGACTGGTTGGAAAACAATGACATGATGCCCAATGTTTTGTGGCAACAATGTAATGACATTATTTCTATTGCACATGTGTGGAAGGTTTCTTATACACATGAATACAAGTATATAATGTACTATACTTGGCACACATGGTGAGACCATATTGAGATGAATTTATCACACCTTGTAGGGATACACCATCTCACTTTTAGACATTAATACTACTTTCATATTTAGGAAAATATGAGCATTGTAACATGCTAGTGAAACTCGATAGATATGTGGAGAGTTGACGTGTTGGTATCAAGGAAGGAAATTGTTGAAGCGTATATGAAATCTTTTTTTATATTTTTTTTATATGGGATGGAATAGTGGGAAAATTTTGTTTTATGATTTTTTACATTGACATGAGTCAATTTATATAATAGTGTGTTAATTTATTTATTAATACTTTGATTATTTATATATATATTGGTTGGATATTGTCACACTATTTTATAACTCTAATTAGACAGAATAGATGTCAAAATATATGTATTAGGCCCTTAAAACAAGTCTTAATCCACAATGGTATAAGGAGACACACTTAAGGTCGTGTAGTGACCCTTCTATAGTATCTATCAAGTGGTTCGAGGTTGGTCATTACAATTTTGATGATGTATTGGGAATACATGATTTTATCTTTCAAGAAAATTTCCTGAATATGTTCATCCCATTGTGGTGGAATTTATTACTTTTTAACATTATGAAGTGAAAATTTTAGTATATGATATTTTATTTTGATATATTATTTATTTTGTTAGGAATTCCACTATGATTTAATTTATGTACATTGATTTTTAACAATTAGAGATGTTTATATATTAATATTATTATGAACTTCTAATGAGGTCACAGTCACCCCAATAGTTATATTGGAAACATATTTCTAGATAATTTTCATATACATATGATGAATAATTCTAAAAGTTGTCTATTTATCTACCTCATGTACCATGGATAAAAAATAAATTTGAAAATTAAAAAATGATATTAAGCCATTCTTTCTTCATTTATCAATTTTGCGAGTATTAATTTGATATTGATTGTTTAGAACATGGGATGGAATGGGAACATGTGTTTGGCATTTATATTTGTTGAAAAATTTTATTTTACAAGGTTGTATTATAGAAACCCTACTTTTCATACAATATTTGTACAATATTTTAATGATTAATAACATTAAAACATTACCCAATGAAGATCCAAAGCTTTAGAGTCTTGGGAAAACTAGTACCATACATAACCTTTCCAACATAAAACACAATCATTTATTAAATTTCTTCTTCTCTAGACTTTTATTGGACCTCGAGTTCTTCGTAGTTCATGGAATCACCTGAGGATATACATCAAAAAGGGGTGAGATAAAATTCCTGTAAGAAGAAAAAAATATGAACCCATATAACATGGGGTGATCATAATCATTATCATTATAACATATTCATTATATCATTAACATGATTGGAATAATTAATAAAAGTCATGAATAGTGGAAATGCATATAAATTTTACCTTATGTATTTGAGGTTATATACCATACATATTTTTTAATAAATATATCATCATGTTCATGAGTCTTTCACTTTACTCATGAGGTTCTTTACCTTACCCAATGCATTGGATTTCTTTGTCCTTCTGAGCTCACTCACCAAATCATAACTTTGACATTATCTTGAATGCCACATAGAATGAATATCAATATTGGATATAAATAACCCAAATAAATTAATGAGTTTATTTTCATAAATAATAAAATAAAAAACCTTTGGTTCCCAAATGAATAATGAAATACCATACTTGATACAAGGACCATCGTCCTTGGGCGATAAGTAAAATGTGTGTTTTTGAAAGAAGAGTTATTTTGAAAAAAACATTATGTTTTAAATAAACTACAGTTTAAAACATTAATTTACACAAAAGGATATGATAATAATGAGGGTAATATTTTTATGGAATAACCATGATGAAAATGGAGTTAAAGGGAAAACCAGAAGAAATAATGTTAGGTTTGAGAATTCCTATTACCTTATGTCCGAAGACTTTCTTCAATTTAATTCCATGAATAATGACATTATATTAATTAATTGAAATTTAAGATCCTTTAATACTTTAATAACTTTAATTTTGGCTTCACTAAGTTATTTTATGGGATTTTGGATGAGTTATAGATTTTAAATTCATTGTTCAGGAGTGTTCGTTTTCTATGTTTTCATGAACGATTAACTTCTACAGATGAATGAAATTTGAGTATAATAAGGATAAACATATAGAATTTATATTACAGGTTATTAGTTATCATCCATGACATTAAATGATCTTATAATTAATTTTGTTAAATTATATGAGGATGAATCAATAGTAAAAATGTAATGATGACATTTTTTGGTAAATTTACACAGTTTTTGGATCACAATGAACAAGTTTTGTTTTATAATTTAGTATTAAGTAGAAATGTTATTTATATAACATGAAAATATATTAATATATACATATTAAAATCTATTTTCAACATTATAATTGTTTCATTGATTTCCATGATGGCATTGAGGGAAAATTAATGTGCGTTGTCGATGATGTAAGAAAATTAAGACTTCACGAGCAATGATTTCATTTTTATAAACTAAGATAAAGAAAGTCGATTAGAATGAATAATATTCCATTAAAATGATATCATACTAGTATATTCAAATTAAATGAGTTATCATGAAATGTGGATAAGAAAAATTGAGTATAAGAGAAAAAAGGAAATGAAATTTGAAAGAAAATTGAATGAAAAGAGAGAGAAAAATTATCTCTTGAATATATCTTCATTGAGAGGGTCATTAAAAGATAGATTGTGGACATTTAATGAGACTAAGGGAGTCTAGATGTGGGTTATGGATAATGAAGTGGATTGTATTGAATTTGATCATGCATTTAAGCTGGAATGTTGTGAAGAAATGAGGTTCTGTTGGGTGGTATTTATAGGGGAGGGTGAGTTATTTTCTAAATATTTAAATCATTATTGTATTAATTTCTCTAGATGAATGAAATGGTGATGATTCCATGGATAAATATTGAAATGAGGCCTGAGAGTTCAATCCAATTGTCATTTACATCATAAATGACTCAATCATGACACATAAATTCATTTATTTAGCAAATTTTGGAAGTTATTGAATTTCACTATTCACCCAAAATTAATGTTTTCCATAAAAATACAAAAATATTATCTTAAACAATTTCCAACATGTATAATTAAAATTTCATCTTTGATTTAGGAAAATAATTTTCTAAATATGATTATGTTATATTTTAATTTCGATCTTAATTTACGTGAAAAAAATGAATTTTCAAATTAAAAATAATTTTCTTACACTTTGAAAAATTAATTAAGGTCTTATAAAATTACCATATAATCACAAGAAGTCAAAATAATTGTTTGTGAAAACATTTTATGATAATTATTAATTTTTAAATTATTAAATTAATTATTAAATATCCATTACATACAAAAATACCAACACTATAATATAATTTTATCACATTGTCATTTATAGGATGGATATATTTTATTTATACTATCATTTATATGGTTCTTATTCACTATGAAAATTTACTATTCATAAGGTTCATATTACTCTTCATAAGGGTAATAGTACTCTTTATAAGGGTCATATTACTCTTCATATGTGTCAAATTACTCCAAATAAGGGTAAAATTACTATTGAACTAAAATTATGTTTATCCTATCAGACTCCAAACATCTTGCTGATCACAACCATGTACGAAATATTGTCAAAATTCAAATCACATAAGTGGAAAAATTATGTTTAAATGTCACATAGAATATAGTAGTTTATTTAATCATGATGTTTTATTGTGTTTCCAAATGTTTTTTAATTAAATTTTACTATATAACATAATTATAAGAAATGATTTCCATTGATAAAACATTGGGTTGTTATATTATTACGCCTTCTTAAATTTCACCATTGAAACATTATTTTCTATACACACGTGAGGGTAATACACATTCAACACATCCTCTGGTTCCAAAAATTCATCTTCATACTTATGGTTTCTCTACAACACATTAACAAGGTGGTTTCTCCTGTTTTGTTGAACCATATATCTATAGTCCGGAAGCATAACTCACTAATCATAAGAGATATCATCATCCAGTTGCACCCCTATGATTTCAATACATGTGAGAGATCTAGTATGTACTTCCTCAAGATTGAAATGTGAAACACATATTGAACTTGCTCTATATTTCGGGTAGTGAAATCTGATAACCCATGGATCCTATGAATTTAAGGATCTTAAAGGGGCCAATGTACCTTTGGATTAGGTTTCCTTTATTTCAAAACCACATGACTCTCATTGAAGGTGATATTCGATGGAAGACATTATCTCCAACGACGAACTCTATGTCTCTTTATTGGTTTTCGACATAGATCTTTTTCTGAAATTGACTAGATTTGAAATGTTGTTGGATATCTTTAACCTTATCATTCATATATTCAACAAGATCATTTTTATGTAGTGTTCCTTATCCATTTTCATCCCAAAATGTTAGAGTTCTACATCAATTTCCACATAGAGTTTTTTATAGAGCCATATTAATACTCTAGAGGAAGCTATTTTTATTTGATAACTCAACCAATGGGAGATTAAAATGCAATCCTCCTTTGAATTATAAAAATAAATATCTTATCATATCATTGAGAATCAGAGAAATATTTTAATATTTTTCAACAATTTGAGGGTGATTGAATTTTCTGAAAATCAATTTAGTACACATAGAATGCTTAAGAATCCTATAGAATTTAGATGTAAACCATGGTTCACAATCAGAGACAATCAACTGTGGAACCCTATGCAGTCTCACCACTTCCTATATATATATCCTTTCATGTTGTTCAAGTGATATATCATAAAAATAGTGATAAGGTTGGTAGTCTTATTCAGTCGGTCCACCACAAACTATATCGCATTATTTACTTTGGATTTCTTTGGGAGCCGCTTCATAAAATCCTTAGAAAAATTCTCCCATTTCCGCATGGGTATAGGCCATGGTTGCATAATCCCTTTGGACTTCTGTCATTATAGATTATCTTGTGGACATATCAAGATCCTTTAGATATACTCAGTAATCTCCTTCTTCTTGTTGTCCCACTAAATGTGTTCTAGAAAATCAAGGTACATACTGGTGCTAGCTAGATTAATATATTAAAGTGATCTATGTGCATTATCGAATAGCTCATTCATTATCCAAAGTGGTGAAGGAACGCAAAGTCGCATTCCAATCCAAATCAAATAATTATTGTCAAAATTTAACTCATGTAGATTCTTATAATTTACTGCATCCACCTTCTTTTGTAACTCCAGATCTTCCGATTGTGCCTCCCTAATCTGGCCAGGGATATATTACTGGGAAATCATTTGGGAAAGGTAGGATGTATTCCCTACTCTTATTAATTCCAATTCCACCTTTACATATCCTTGAAGATAGAGTATTTCTGAATCAGTAAAAAAAATAGAGTTGTAGGTCTGTTTCTTCTAAGAGCATCGACTACCTTATTAGCCTTTCCAGGATGATAATGAATAGATATATTGTAGTTTTTTATTATCTCTAATCATCTCGATTGAAAAATGTTGAGAATATTTTGTGTGAATATACATTAGTATCTTTTGATTGGTATATATATCACACTTATCACCATAGAGGTAATGCTGCCTGATTTTCAATAAAAAAATCAATGTTTCTAACTCTAGATAATGAATAGGTTATCTCTTCTCAAGGATCTTAGACTGCTATGAGGAATAGGCTATTAAATTATCATTTTTTATGTGTACACAACCTAATATTTGTTTTTAATCATATTTGTTTATCAAAACACCTTCTCTACTTTTTGGTAATGTGATTACAAGTGCATCGATCGGCCTTCTCTTTAGATCCTTAATTAATTCCTCACATTCTTCCATCCAATAATAGTATAAAAAATTCCTTGATAACTAAGTTATAAGTCTTAAAAATTGTGAGAAATTTCTCACAATATGATGGTAGTACCCAGCTAATCCATGAATACTATGAATTTCTATGACACAAGAGGTTATGGTCCATTCCATAATGGCCTTTATTTTTGAAGGGTCCAATGAAATTCCATCACTTGTGATCACATGTTCGACGAATGTGACATTTTTCATCCAAATTTCATACGTGATAAACATGGCACAAAACATTTACCTTCTCAATATTGCAAAAGTATCCTTAGATGTTCTACATGTACCTACTTACTCATGGAGTATATGATAATATCATAGATTAAAATTAACAAAAAATTTATCGAGGTAATTTATGAAGTCTATATTCATTAAATCCATGATGATTATACGGGCATGAGTAAGTACAAAGGTCATCCTTAGAAAATCATAGTGCACATACCATGTACATAAGGCAGTCTTCTGAATATCATTGGTCTTTACCTTTAACTAATGATATCCATAATGAAGATACAACTATAACAATTAATGCACTCTTCATAGGTTATCGAACAAGTTTTCAATCATTGGGAGTGAATACTTGTTTTTATGGTGATCTTATTGAATTCATGATAATCAGTTCAGAGCCACATTGATCCATCCTTCTTCTTCACAAAGAGCATGGATGTACCCTAAGGTGATGCACCAGGTCATATGAACTGTTTTCCGTAATGCTCTCATATATACATCTTTAACTCCTCTAGTTCGATACGAGTCATCCTATAGGTACACTTTTAGATGATAGTTTCTCTATGTATGGGTTCTATAGTAAAATACACCTCACAATATGGGGTTAGATTTTGTTACACTTTTTGAAATACATCACTATATTCACTCATGATTGGGATTTTCTCTAGGTTGACACTTTCCCTTGACTCAGAAATTTGACAGAGGTATGCCTCTTCATTGGGAATCCACACCCACACCATTAAAGGATTTTTAAAATGATATTTATGATCTTCATTTATATTGTAGAGGAGCATGGAAGAGTTCAGTATATGAGAAGATATTTAATTTACCGATAGTTTATATGTGGTCTATATAATGATATCCCATCCATTCTAATTATAGTATCAAATTCAACCAAGGGATGTATCATGAGATTCTTTGGATGAATGTTCTCACATATACAATAGGAGAAGATTCGAAAACATGGGTTACAATGATTTAACACCTTGGTGTTTTGAAGATATTTCTATATAATGGTCTGGGGCTTCAATTCTGTTGTTCTATAAAAATAGCATAAGGTAAACGAATGGGTAGAACTAGAATCAAATAATAAATTTTCTTTTGTTTAGTGAATATGAAGTGTACCTTTTGAGGATTTATTTTCAAGGTACACTTCTATAGTAGTGGTGGAATAAGTCTTCCCTTATTTATGTAGATTTGGTGGCTAATGATGTTGATTACCCTCGAGGACTGAAGGTTTAGTGTACTGGCTTGTACAGTTTTCCTTCACCCTACAGTTGTAGAATTTGATAATTGGATGTTCTCTTCATTCCTCCACCAGATTCTCAGGACTTCACACGTATTTTTGACACTCCTGGGCTTGGTGTCCTTCTATATCACACATGGAGCATATCCC
The DNA here is from genome assembly GCA_963277665.1 of Viscum album. NCBI lineage: Eukaryota > Viridiplantae > Streptophyta > Magnoliopsida > Santalales > Viscaceae > Viscum > Viscum album. Next base: position 886,255,706 of record OY728135.1, on the reverse strand, counting down.
TATCGATTTACTGTAGTTATCATGATGCTTCTTACCACTTTTTTGAAATGTGTGTGGTTGAAATTTCATTCCACCTTTTTCATTAGATCCTCCATCATGAAACTCAATATTTTATTTCTTATCATCATAGCCATTGGATCATTATCCAAACTCCATCATCACATTGAAATCACATCAAAGAACTTCTCTATAACTCCCTATGTCTTGATTAGAAAAAGAATTTTGATGGTTTGGTTTTAATCCACCAAATAGTATATCAATGTTTCTATCATTGTTGATAGAAAATCATATAGTGTTCAATGAAAGGCTTGAGAAAATATCATTATTGGTTGTGAAAAATTATACTTCCTTTTTTGAGAGCTCTATGATTTCACTCTCTATATTTGTATGTAGAGTTTCTTGGAAAACATTGCGCAGAAACATTATCTTAGTGTCTCCCCGCTCTATATCTTGAATTCCGTCCCTATACATGGGGTTCTTAATCAAATCCCACCTTTTTTCAGCCTCTCTATCTAGATAAAAATCAATAATATTTTCCTCCTCTATCACAAAACCATGAAGCAAAGAATGAATCTTCTCCAAAGAGTTGACACAATGTTTAACAACAATGGGATCAGAAGATAAAATCAATGTTGGTGGTCATCTCCATATAAAACAATTGATATCTAATTTCTCTCTATTAGGTGTAGGAGGATGTTAAACAGTATTGATGATATTATACATAACATAAGACTACTGGGTAAGAATCACCATTTTTTTTGAACTCCAACTCCCAAGTCATTGGGGATTTCATTCAAGGAATTGCTGCACTGTCCCTCGCATGGGTTTTGGTCCTAGTTTCTCCATGTTCACACCATTTTATAAAATATAAAAGTTCAAAAAAATTTCAGTAATTCATGTATAATTTATTTAATCATTTGTGAAATTAACACTATAATCATACCTTATTGGATACCAATGTTTAACCTAGATTCTTCAGTTATGACATATACATAGTCTCATACTACGTGCTTTCCTAAATATCACTAATCTTAAATCCCAATTTAACTTAAATGTGCCACTGATACCAACTGTAGAGGCACTACTTTTGTCAAACTATTTTTACATCATATTAATGATGAACATATTAAAAAAATTATGACATGAAGATCTAAAGGTTTAGTATCATAGGAAAACTAGAACCATACATAACTTTTAAAAAAATAAAACATAAAAATTTAATTAATTTCATGTTCTCTAGATTTCTTGGGACCTTGAGTTTTCCATAGTATACAGAATTACTTATGTATATGCATCAAAAAAGGGGTGTCATAAAATCCAAGTAAGGGGATATGAACATGATACAATAAAACATTAGTTGAACATAATAATTATCATTATAACATAGTCATATGATCAAAAAAATATAGGAATAATTAATAAATGGATTTAAAAGTGGGCAGGTCTGTGGTGATCTTGGCCTACTAGGTCATGGACCGCCCTGACCCGATATGGCTTGGCGCAGCCTGCTGGGCGGTCTAACACGCTACGTGGTGCGACACCCAGTTGGTGGACCATGTAGGGAGGGGAGCCACTCCCCCTCCATCTCGAATGTCTTAAAGTACCATTTGGATCTTTAATTGGAGGCAGTAGGGGGTGACACCCAGGATGTCTCCCTGACACGCAGAGATCAGGTCCCCTTCCGCTGCGACTTTGAAGTTGTGTCCTGCTCATTTTGGCACGCATCGGCATGCCGCCCTACCACCAATGTGGACAGTAATTTATTGCCTCCCCAACCATCCACCACTAATCCAAAAGTCTCCACCTTATTATAGGGATGGTGAGCACCAACTGCTACCTTCTTTACTACTACTGGTCACCAGTCACCGGCGGGTCGTTCTCAGGCCATTGGGTGACCTCTGTTGGTTCGATTTCCCTTCTACTTGTGCCTATATGCCTCCTGAGATGTCTTTATTTTTGAGTGGCTTCCGGATTCAATTTTCTATAGTGCTTTAAGATATTCCGCTAAAGAACATGACATGAACGATGTGGCAGGTGGTGTGGGTCTACTTCGTTATCCCCACACCCACCACGTTAACATCGTAACAGGAGGTAGAAATTTAATTCATCAGAGATAAAATTTAATCATCCCCCATACTCACAAATGGAGGTGACATTGTTGTCTGGGAGGGAGAAGAGTCCTCGTGGGATGATGTTTTCGACATTCGTCGATCCGATATCATTGCCGCCCAATCTTCCTTCGTTCGTCGATGGAAGTTTTCACAATACATCTCTTGGGTTCCAAGCCTGATGAAGCCATGTCAATACTCCCAACCCGAGCTCCATTTAAATAGATAGAGGATGATATTTTAAGGCTACATATCATTAATACTTTTCACTTATAATTTAATTAATGCACATCTCATCTCTCAATATAGTGGATACAAAATCAATGGTCTATTCATTAAATGGATGGACGACTCATCGGTCCAGCCACAGTGGCTCATCCATTGGAGAAAAAAATAACAATTTTTATGTTGTTTTATTATTCTTAAAAAAGTCCAAAAAAGTAATTATTGTTTTCTGACCTACTAGAGTCGAGGTAAAGCCTCCCTTAAGCTCATCCGGGCACTGTGGATTGAATGGGTCCTTATATTTTAATTCTAATCACCAGTTCAAATGTTTGAAAATTCCACCCATAAGATTACTAAAGTTACTTAAATAAAGTTCATAAAACTATTCCGGGATGATCAGGCCTCATAATCAAGTGTCGTCAATTTTCAAAGATTTTAAATAATACCAAATAATTTTAACAAAAATTAAACGGAATTTTTGAGTCTTTACATTCTACCACCTTTGAGATTTTGATCCCCAGATTCTATAACAAAACTCAGGGAACATATGGTGGTACTAAGTAGGTATCTGAGCCTCCTGGTCCCATGTTCTCTAATAGAGGTTCCCGTGTTGCCAAAGAACTCGCACAAGAGGAATCTACCTCCCATGAAGGTCCCACTCTAGTCGATCATCTACCTCTAACATGAACTCCACATACGTCTCCTTATCGTTGATGTTTAGCTCGCCCTACTCGATAACGTGTCATGGATCATGAACATACCTCCTCAACTATGACACATGGAAAAACTTATGCCCTCGGTGCATCTATGGGGTATGTGATAGATGGTACGCCACTCCTCATACACTGTTGAGAATCTGGAAAGGACTGATGAACCTCAGAGGCAACTTGGAAACATGGTCAAACCTATGTAATCCTCGTCAGGGTGAGACCTGTAGGAAGACATGGTCTCCCTCCTCAAACACCACGGGTCTCCATCTCTTATTAGCATAAGTCTTATGTCGGCTCTTTGCATTATTCATTCCATCCTAGATGATCTACACCTTTTGTGCGGTATATTGTACCCCTTTTTTCCCATAAGTTCCGACACCCCTTGGTCTATCCAACATAGAGGTGATCTGCATAGTCACCCGTACAAGTCCTCAAATGGAGCCATGCCGATGGTGGAGTGATAATTATTGTGGTATAAAAACTCCACCAGTGGTAGTTGGTCCTCCCAAATGCAGCCAAAATCAAGGACATAAGAAAAAATCATTTCCCTGAGTGTATGTATGGTCCGCTCCGTCTAACCATCTGTCTAAGGCTGAAAGGTGGTGCTCAAGCAGAGCTGAGTCCCGAACACCTACTAAAACCCCATCCATAAGAGGGAAGTAAAAGGAGGGTCATGATCTAAGTGGATCGTCAATGACACCTCATGATGTCATAAAATATCATATATGTAGAGGTGCCCCCATCTCTCTACTGATCCCAACACTCAGATGGGTACGAAGTGGGACGACATAGTGAGTCCGTCTACGATCACCTAGATAGATTCATGGCCGTTAGATGTATTTGGTAGACCTATTACAATGTCTATAGAGATATTATCCCAAATCCACTCAGGAACCTCAATTGAATGACCAAAGTCTACTGGTACTTGATGATCAACATTCACTTGGTGACATGTGATGCATTGTGTTATGATCTTTTCCACTGCTTTCTTCATCCTTAGCAACCACTAATAACACCAATGATCCGGGTACAACTTTTCCACTCCAGGATATCCTGCCAAATGGGGTGTGTGGAATTCCCTCAACAACTCCTCCTAAAGAATCACCAGTACCATGGTGCATCCTATGAAGAGAACATTGTGATCCCCAATATCATAAAATCAATCAAGAACCTTTATTGGGGATATCCGAGCATGTCGGGACTCACAGACTACGTCCCCAAGTTGTGCCTTCCTAAGTCGCTAATGCAGTGGGGGAGTAACTGTCATAGACTAGTGTTAAGATTCTCTATATATATCCAGAAAGGATATCTAAATCACAGATAACTACTCTATCACCTCGCTCAGCAACTGTAGACTACACCTCCAGCTGAGTGTGTCTGTTACTACGTTTCCCTTCCAAGATATGCAGGCTATCTAAAATTTATCGACATGGAGAATCTACAGACATTACCACATTCTTAGGATCAGGACCTTCTAAGAGTATATATTTTTGGGGCTCTTGTGATTTGAGTGAACATTAAATCGTTCATCCATGAAGTAGTGTGCCCACATATTTAGTGCAAAGAACACTACTACTAAATCCAAGTCAGGGGTAGCATAGCTCTTCTCATGATGTCTTAACATCCATGATTCATAGGCAATCATCGCTCACTCATACTTTAGGACACTACCTATTCAGGTCCTAGATCATAGTAGACTACATACCCATCACCATCTTCTGGTAGCCTCAAGATAGATTCACTCGTCAATCTCTTCTTCAGCTCTTGAAAACCCCACAAGCACTTATCCGTCCTCAATAAAGGATTCCAATTCTTTGTCATAGCTGAAAAGGGTGAAACAAATATGGAGAAATTGGGTAAAAATATCCAGTAGCACCACGCCAATCCCAAGATACTCAGTACCATGGTCACACACTTGGGTGGATCCCATGAAAGCATTGCCTCTATCTTCACCAAATCAACTACAAGTCTAGCCTCCAAGATAACGTGCCCTGTGAAGTAAAATTCCTATATCTAGATCCAGAACTTAGAGAGATTTCCAAAAACTGGTGCTCATTTAGCATATCTAGAACTATATGTAGGTGTGTGGTGTGTTCCAGATCCAACGTTGAGTATATCAACATTTTTTCAATGAAGACCAACATAAAGCGATCAAGGTATGTGTAAAAGATCTTATTCATGAGCCCTATGAACACAACTAGAGTGTTGGTCCTGCCAAATGGAATCACCATGAAATCGCAATAGCTATAATAACATCAAAAAGATGTCTTCGGTACGTCCTCATCCCATACCCTGAGATGGTGATAGCCTAATCTGAGGTCTATCTTCAAAAACCCTCAAGCTCCCTTTAGCAAGTCGAAGAGGTCCTCAATTCTTGGCAGTAGATACTTTTTCTTCACATTCACCTTATTTAGGCACTGATAGTATACAAAAACCCTCATAATTCTATATACCTTCTTTGTGAACAAAATCAGGGATGCCTGTGGATAATCACCAGGCCTTATAAACCCCTTCCCCTCAAAATCCTCCAACTATACCCACATCTCGCGACGCTCTACAAGATCTATCTGATAGACAATTATACATATCAGTGTCATACTAGTGTATAGATCGATGTAGAAGTCTTCCTCTTTGTAGGGATTTTGTCCCAAAACATCATCAGGAAAGACATCAGCATAATGATCCAACACTACTAGGATAACTCGGACTCTAGAGATCAATAGCTATGGGGGTAAGGCTAGCCAACTTATGAGTGATTCTCTTCACCCTCCTCCGAGTAATTCCAACCTATGCTTTAAAGGTTCTATTCTCACCGATGATGAAACAAATGGTCCCATCCTTTCATAAACATAGCAGTTTGAGCCTAATATAGTAAATCTGAGCATTTATCATGGATAAATAGTCTATTCACCAGATGATATAGTGAGGTCATGACGCTGATACTAGGAGATCCCACCCAAATCTCTCACCTCCTAGATTGAGATCACACTGTCTGCACTAGTGTGTAATTGTTGAATCTTCTCCCGGTGGAGTCTCTAATCAGATGGATCGAGCCAATGATCAATCAGAATCTTTGAGCATCGAAATAGTGTTGTGGAAATAAAAGAGTGACAAGAACAAGTGTCTAAAAGAACTGCAGCATGGGCGGTATAGACATATATTGCAGCTCTAATATTCTCTGGAGTCCCGTGGTGTCACGTACCAGATCTGGTCACCACCATTAATGGCACCAAACCCGGCCCATGACAAGGCCCAAAGGGCATTCCCTATCCCCACGGGCTGGCACAAGTGCCCAGGTATAAAACAATATGATTTGGGAACGATTTACCCGAGTATGAAAGCATAAAACAAATAAAACAATCAATAATAAGAATCTGAAATTTCCATGCTAAACCATTCTTAACAAAACCAGATCTGAATACATATATTTAAAGACACTACAAGTGGTCCAAATACAAATAACGACAACATCAAGACATCCCCAATCACTTCACACAACAAGGGTGTCATCACCCGCAAGCCTTCTCCACAACTCTGCCCCAACGATGGGGACTAACACCCTGAAGCGCCATCACCCTTAGCCTTCCCTTTACCTGAGTCAAGCATAAGAAGTTCTACTTACACCCAAGGGGTGTAAGTAGGGTGTGAGCCTAATCCCAATAGGATACCACCAGAAGATTCCAAAGAGGATGCAATACAATGGGAACAAAACTAGCAATTTTAACACACAAGGTGAAACAATGTTAAAAATTTCAAGAAAAGCAACTTTCAAATGAAAACAATTTTCAATCCAAGAATTTCAGAATGATAACACATTAAATAAACATGTGAGATACTGTAAAGTACTGCCAAAATATCCCACAACAAGGGTAAATACTAAAATTCTAATGAGCACAAAAATTGGGAACACCCCTAGGCAACTAGATAGTCTCGGGCCCTATGTACCTCGTACCTCGATGTAAAGTATCCAAGTCACAATCCTTTCCCGTGCACGAGCCACTAGTAGGGAACAAACTCATAACCTAGTGGTCCCCAAATAACATCCACATAGTTCAGTTAGTGTTGTCGTTATCCATTTGCTCAGTGAAACAGGGACACAACCCATCCGGTCCACTAGCCGTACTAGTACATATCCGCCCACCTAAGTACCCGGGATTCCCCTTTTTGTGCTCAAACAATTTCAGCAAAGAACACACATACTTTTTCATGTAAAGTATCACTACTGGTCACAAACAAATAGTACAGTAGCTACACACATTTTATATCATTTGAAACAGTCAATAAAATATTTTGATCTTCAATAAAACAACCTCTCAAAACATCACATTGTTTTGCACCCAAAACTCTTTGAAATATCCACTTTTCACAGTATGTGAACACTTGTAAGTCATCAAAACAAAATTTCAGTTCAACACAATTTAATAAAACCAAAAATTCAGTTATGGGGCAGCCCAATGTTATCCAAGAAATTATATATCTTAAAAATCACCATTTTCACACCAACATGGCACTTAATGCCCGTTTGCTTCTCAAACACAATTTAAACAAACATTTTCAGCCACAAACAAAAAGAATAAATATTTAAAACATTATTTTAATTCCTAATACAGTTCAACAAAATCAACTATGTAATTAGAGTTCATCCCAAAATGAACCAATAAAAGACTTGCATGAAAAACCCTCAATTTCACCAAAAATTGTAACATAAAATTCATTTGCATTGTAAATGCAACTAAAACAAATTTTTACAGAAACATTAAAATTCAATAAGCATTAATTCACCCTCAACAAAGCAAGAAAATTCCCAAAAATTGCACACACAATGGAATCACCTACCAAAAGATTCAAGAACCGCAAATCCTAGTGCGGAACTTCAACCGCACGACCACCGCGCCACAAGGAAGTGATATCAAACCTAAAACCAGAGGATTGAACCATGAAACCCAAAATGAAACCCTAGGCACGAAGCCCTAGCTTCTGTAAATTTGGGGATTCAAGAAAAAAAAAGATAAATCTCAAGGAAAAGGAGAGAACTAGAAGGATAGTCACTTACTTGAGAAAACTGGACGTTTTTAGAAACCAGAGAAGTTAGGCCCTAATTCGAGACAGATGCGATCTCCAAAGAGGGGGAAACGAAGCTGGGGGTGCGGCCAGGTACAGTGGGAGAGGTTGAGAGGTGGAATCACCGAAAAAGAATAAACATTGAATATTTTATGAAATAATTACAAAACAATTTTAAAACTGGAAATGGGCTTTCGGGTTGGCCCAATACCTAACTTGATCACCCAAATCCAAGATGCAAATGAATTTTTAAGGGGGCCAAAATTCATTGGTGGTTTTAATAGTTAAGTTAAGGTCATTTTGGAAGTTGAATGAGTTAATAATGTTGAAAAACTAGGGAGTTATTAAACAAACAAAATTAATTGTCAAAACTGGAAATGGGCTCTCGAGTTGACCCAAATTATGGAAACCCACCATTTCCTTCAAAAATGCATTGAAAACCCCCAAAAAAAAACAATAATGTAAATAAATAAAAAAAATACCTTTAAAATATGTCATCTATGTGACAATTCTCCCCACCGTGAAGGACTTTCCGCCCCGGAAAGTCAACATGATTCTTGGTTGGTAAACAAGAATGGGTACTCTTCCTCGACCCATGACTTTCGCTCCCAAGTCTCATGTGTATCATTCCCATGCCGCCATAGAACCCGAACTAATGGAATAGACTTCCCTCGAAGTATCTTCTCTTGGGAGTCCACAATTTTCACCGGCCTCTCAACAATTGACAAGTCAGGCTCTATCTCTAGTTCTTCCCAACTCAACACATGGGATGGATCTGGATTGTATTTCTTCAACTGGGAGACGTGGAAGACATCATGGATAGATGTCAACTGAGAAGGTAAGGCCAACCTGTATGCCACCTTACCAATACGCTCAGTGATCTCAAAGGGTCCGACATACCGTGGCATCAACTTACCTTGCTTCCCCAATCGACGATGGCCCAAATGAGGGGCCACTTTTAAGAATACCCTGTCACCCACAGAAAACTCTAGGTCTCGACGCCTCCGGTCAGCATAAGATTTATGACGACTCTGAGCTGTCAATAAGAGCTTCCTGATCAATTTGACCTTCTCAGAAGTCTCCTGCACAAGGCTCGGCCCCAATAGTGAAGTCTCTCCTACCTCAGCCCAACATAGGGGGGACCGACATGGCCGACCATAGAGCGCCTCAAAAGGGGCCATTCGAATTGAGGATTGGTAACTATTATTATAAGCAAACTCAACCAATCCCAAATGGCTATCCCAAGAACCTCCAAAGTCCAAGACACATGCACGAAGCATGTCCTCCAAAATCTGATTCGCCCGCTCTGTCTGACCATCCGTCTGAGGGTGGTATGACGTGCTCATCTTAATCTGAGAGCCCAAGGCCTTTTGAAGGCCTTCCCAAAATTGAGAAGTGAAGCGGGGGTCACTATCCGAGACAACAGCTGATGGTACACCATGGAGTCTCACCACCTCTTGAAGATACAAATGGCCCAACTCATCCACTTTAGATGTATCTCTGATCGGAATGAAGTGGGCTGATTTGGTCAGACGATCAATCACCACCCAAATGGAATTCTTACCCCGAGGTGTACGAGGTAAGCCAACAATGAAGTCCATGGCAACCTCGTCCCACTTCCAGGTAGGAATGGGTAATGGATGGAGCAAACCGGAGGGCCTTTGGTGCTCTGCTTTCACCTGCTGGCATGTGTAGCATCTCGAAACAAAGTCTGCTATGTCTCGTCTCATACCAGGCCACCAAAAATGCCAACGGACATCATAATACATCTTAGTGGCACCTGGGTGGACAGCCCACTGAGACTGGTGGCTATCATGCATCATTGCCTTCCGTAGAGATAACGGTACTACTGAACGGCCCTTGAAGCACAAGATGCCCTCGGGAGACGACGACCAATCAGAAGATGTCTCCCCACCATGAAGAAACTGCCTAGATCGCTGACAAAGCTCATCACTAGGTTGTTCCCGCTGAATCAACTCCAACAGAGAAGGAGTCAACTGGACACTCGCCAAGAATGCCCCTCCACTGTGTTCCCTATCCTCCACATACATTTGAGAAAAGATCCCCATCAATGTCCACTCATCACTAGACTTCCTCAAAGCCTGCACTGGAACTCTTCTGCTCAAAGCGTCGGCCACCACATTACCCTTGCCTGGGGTATAGACAATGTCAAAGTCGAACCCCTGCAAGTACTCGATCCAGCGACGTTGCCTCAAGTTGAGGTCCTTCTGCGAGAAGATATAAGCCAAGCTTTTGTGATCAGAGTAGACCACAAACTTCTCGCCAAAGAGGTAGTGACGCCATGTCTTCAAAGCATGCATCACCGCTGCCAACTCCAAGTCATGGGTAGGGTAGTTCTTTTCATGTGGTCGGAGTTGGCGAGAGCCATAAGCCACCACGTGATCATCCTGCATAAGCACACACCCAAGACCCATACCTGAAGCATCACAATAAACCACATAACCCTTCCCGGCCTCAGGCAAAATCAGCACAGGGGCGGTAGTCAACCGTCTCTTCAGCTCCTCAAATGATGCTTGACATTCTGGACCCCATACAAACTTCACCCCTTTCCGGGTGAGCGCAGTCATTGGTGATATATGCCGAGAGAAATCCCGAACGAATCGCCTGTAGTAACCAGCCAGGCCATGGAAACTCCTGATCTCGAACACATTCTTCGGCTGCTCCCATGACATAACCGCACTAATTTTCTCAGGGTACACTGAAACTCCGTGCTCTGAGATCACATGCCCCAGAAATCTCACCTCTCTGATCCAGAAGGTGCACTTTGACAACTTTGCATAGAGGCGGTGATCCCGTAATGTACCTAAAATGATCCTCAAGTGATGTTCGTGTTCCTCCTCAGAGCTAGAGTATACCAGAATATCATCCACGAACACCACAATAAAGGAATCGAGATACTGATGAAACACCCTATTCATGAGTGCCATAAAGACTGCTGGAGCATTGGTCAATCCGAAGGGCATGACCAAATACTCAAAGTGGCCGTACCTGCACCGAAAGGCTGTCTTTGGGATATCTGACTCCTTCACCCTGAGTTGATGATACCCTGAACGCAGGTCTATCTTTGAGAACCACTTTGCTCCCTTCAACTGGTCAAACAAATCATCTATTCTGGGCAAAGGGTATTTGTTTTTAATTGTTACCTTATTCAGCTTCCGGTAATAAATGCACAACCGGAGGGATCCATCAGCCTTTTTTGCAAACAACACAGGAGCGGCCCAAGGAGAGACGCTCGGGCGAATGAATCCTTTGGATTCTAAGTCGTCCAGCTGCATATTTAATTCCCTCAACTCGGTGGGGGCCATGCGATAAGAGGGAAGAGATATCGGCTGTGTTCCCGGCGCCAGATTAATCGAAAACTCCACATCCCGCTCTGGGGGAAAACCCGAAAAATCATCCGGGAATACCTCTGGAAACTCATTCACTACATGAGGTAGTGAACCATTAGAAGAAATACCATCTTCTAGCATGAGCGAAGATAACTGGAAGATAATACTTCCCAACTCTGGGAGTGGAGGCCCTGCGCGACCTGACCGAGGATCCCATTCACCATGAAAAACCTGACGACTCCCGTCAGGTGCTGTGAAACTCACACGCCTTCTATAGCAGTCGATGTGTGCCTGGAAGTGAACTAGCCAATCCATCCCGAGTATGACATCAAAAAGGTCCATATCTAAGACCATAAGGTCCCACTCCATCTCGACCCCTGATACAGAAAGTGCACATGAGGGGCACCTAAGGCCCTGCTCCTTCTTCTTTCCCAACGGTGTCACCAACTCCATCGCGAAAGACATCAACTCAGTTGGAAAATTCATAATGTCCACAAAATGGGCAGAAATGAATGAAATAGAGGCACCAGTATCAAAAAGAGCAGTAGCAATAGAAGATGCAATCAGAACGGTACCTCGAACTGTCGACGGTCCCGCCTCTGATCCTGCTGGTGTCTAATCCACTACATGGAGGTGTCCAGTATCTGTCTGAGAACGACCGCTAGCCTGAGGCTGTGCCCTGAACTGGATCTGCCCAGAAGATGATCCAACCCTTCCACCACGACTTCCAAATCGAGATCCCCCAGTCCTCGATGGCTCAGACTGTGCTGACACTCCTTTTGAAGCCACTGAACCAACCCCACTCGGAAGTGGACGTGACACACCACAAAAACGCTGCAAATGCCCCATACCTCCACACTGGAAACAAGGCTTCGGAGGAAGAGGTCATGCTGGTCGGATATGCCCAGGCCTCCCACATTGGTGGCACACGACCGATCTCGCATCAGAAGCTACAGAAGAAAATTGCCTGGAAGAGTGGCCTGAACTACCCCCTCCTTTCTTCACATGATCCTCCCGCTTCCTCTTCTTCTCTGAGGAGCTTCCACTTCCCACTGCTGATACAGAACCATAGAAACCAGCCCTGCCTTTTCTATCAATCTCCACCATGCACGCCCGATCAACGACCTCAGCATAGGTCCTCAGCTTAAACAAGAACACCTGGGAGTATATCTCTAGTCGCAAGCCTTTCTCAAACCTTTGGGCCTTCGCTTGCTCATTAGAGACAATTTTCAGAGCGTACCGAACCAATTCAGCGAAACGGTTGGCATACTCCATCACAGATAGATTCCCCTGAACAAGTTCCATGAACTCTCTAGACCTGGCATAAGCCAACACCTCAGGGCAATACTATTCATTGAAGAGAGCCTTGAAATCTCCCCAGCGCATCTGCTCATTCTTCCCAGACTGAAGCACCGACTCCCACCATTTACGGCTGGGACCCTCCAACAGAAAGGAGGCACACTTCACCCTGAGCTCCTCGGGTGTTTCCAGGAACTCAAACATACGCTCGATCTTCTCGAGCCATTCTTCTGCTTCCTGGGGTTCTGAGCTGCCTCGGAAGGTTGGAGGCTTATTTTTCAGGAACTCCTGGGCCTTGTCCTTTCTAGGACCAGTATAATCCTCTCTAACAGGAGCTGGAGCTGGAGCTGGTCCATATCCTAGAGCCTGGACAGCCCGGACCACGGCCTCGACTAGCCTTTGATCAATCGGCGTGGGAGAACTCTCTCCAGCTTCCTCCTGTGGCTGCGTGGGAGCTTTCCGGGGAGGCATGTTGCTACAAAATGCAACAGTCACAAAAAAAATAGTCAATACCACAATTCTGAAAATTGTAATCAAATACATCAAATATAAACAAACTAAACACATTCTTGTAATAAAAGAAACAACTACTCCACATCTGCCTGATGTCCACATGTGGTCTGCAGCCCACACGTCTCACCTGGAAGTGAAGTAAATCAGTAAATTCCAACATCCTCTGGTGACTCAAGGTCTGCCATGAGAGGTGCGGGCCATGCACCCTACTCACAACCAATACCCCGAGCCCCGACAGTCCTAGCTCTTGTCTATCCCGACTCATCTCAAAATAACAATATAACCCAAAAACATTAACCTCCTCTGATACCATTTTGTCACGTACCAGATCTGGTCACCACCATTAATGGCACCAAACCCGGCCCATGACAAGGCCCGAAGGGCATTCCCTATCCCCACGGGCTGGCACAGGTGCCTGGGTATAAAACAATATGATTTGGGAATGATTTACCCGAGTATGAAAGCATAAAACAAATAAAACAATCAATAATAAGAATCTGAAATTTCCATGCTAAACCATTCTTAACAAAACCAGATCTGAATACATATATTTAAAGACACTACAAGTGGTCCAAATACAAATAATGACAACATCAAGACATCCCCAATCACTTCACACAACAAGGGTGTCATCACCCGCAAGCCTTCTCCACAACTCTGCCCCAACGATGGGGACTAACACCCTGAAGCGCCATCACCCTTAGCCTTCCCTTTACCTGAGTCAAGCATAAGAAGTTCTACTTACACCCAAGGGGTGTAAGTAGTGTGTGAGCCTAAGCCCAATAGGATACCACCAGAAGATTCCAAAGAGGATGCAATACAATGGGAGCAAAACTAGCAATTTTAACACACAAGGTGAAACAATGTTAAAAATTTCAAGAAAAGCAACTTTCAAATGAAAACAATTTTCAATCCAAGAATTTCAGAATGATAACACATTAAATAAACATGTGAGATACTGTAAAGTACTGCCAAATTATCCCACAACAAGGGTAAATACTACAATTCTAATGAGCACAAAAATTGGGAACACCCCTAGGCAACTAGATAGTCTCGGGCCCTATGTACCTCGTACCTCGATGTAAAGTATCCAAGTCACAATCCTTTCCCGTGAACGAGCCACTAGTAGGGAACAAACCCATAACCTAGTGGTCCCCAAATAACATCCACATAGTTCAGTTAGTGTTGTCGTTATCCATTTGCTCAGTGAAACAGGGACACAACCCATCCGGTCCACTAGCCGTACTAGTACATATCCGCCCACCTAAGTACCCGGGATTCCCCTTTTTGTGCTCAAACAATTTCAGCAAAGAACACACATACTTTTTCATGTAAAGTATCACTACTGGTCACAAACAAATAGTACAGTAGCTACACACATTTTATATCATTTGAAACAGTCAATAAAATATTTTGATCTTCAATAAAACAACCTCTCAAAACATCACATTGTTTTGCACCCAAAACTCTTTGAAATATCCACTTTTCACAGTATGTGAACACTTGTAAGTCATAAAAACAAAATTTCAGTTCAACACAATTTAATAAAACCAAAAATTCAGTTATGGGGCAGCCCAATGTTAACCAAGAAATTATATATCTTAAAAATCACCATTTTCAAACCAACATGGCACTTAATGCCCATTTGCTTCTCAAACACAATTTAAACAAACATTTTCAGCCACAAACAAAAAGAATAAATATTTAAAACATTATTTTAATTCCTAATACAGTTCAACAAAATCAACTATGTAATTAGAGTTCATCCCAAAATGAACCAATAAAAGACTTGCATGAAAAACCCTCAATTTCACCAAAAATTGTAACATAAAATTCATTTGCATTGTGAATGCAACTAAAACAAATTTTTACAGAAACATTAAAATTCAATAAGCATTAATTCACCCTCAACACAGCAAGAAAATTCCCAAAAATTGCACACACAATGGAATCACCTACCAAAAGATTCAAGAACCGCAAATCCTAGTGCGGAACTTCAACCGCACGACCACCGCGCCACAAGGAAGTGATATCAAACCTAAAACCAGAGGATTGAACCATGAAACCCAAAATTAAACCCTAGGCACGAAGCCCTAGCTTCTGTAAATTTGGGGATTCAAGAAAAAAAAAGATAAATCTCAAGGAAAAGGAGAGAACTAGAAGGATAGTCACTTACTTGAGAAAACTGGACGTTTTTAGAAACCAGAGCAGTTAGGCCCTAATTCGCGACAGATGCGATCCCCAAAGAGGGGGAAACGAAGCTGGGGGTGCGGCCAGGTACAGTGGGAGAAGGTGAGAGGTGGAATCACCGAAAAAGAATAAAAATTGAATATTTTATGAAATAATTACAAAACAATTTTAAAACTGGAAATGGGCTTTCGGGTTGGCCCAATACCTAAATTGATCACCCAAATCCAAGATGCAAATGAATTTTTAAGGGGGCCAAAATTCATTGGTGGTTTTAATAGTTAAGTTAAGGTCATTTTGGAAGTTGAATGAGTTAAAAATGTTGAAAAACTAGGGAGTTATTAAACAAACAAAATTCATTGTCAAAACTGGAAATGGGCTCTCGAGTTGACCCAAATTATGGAAACCCACCATTTCCTTCAAAAATGCATTGAAAACCCCCCCAAAAAAACAATAATGTAAATAAATAAAAAAAATACCTTTAAAATATGTCATGTATGTGACACGTGGTCATATTCCACTACCTCATATAGCTATTCTCTCCCTTGTGCACCTACTCCCTGTAGTCGGGGTGGAAACACTAGGGGTGGTGGTGGTTGAACCTCAAACTATCATCCAGCACTTTATGGACGACATTATCATGTACCACATCCAATGCCCTATGAGCCTCCTATCAAGAACCTTGGCCGCTGCCTCAGTGGTCCCTCGACCATCTGTTGATCGTCAGTATGGAGGGTCGGGCAGTCGTGATCGTTGTGGCTCTGCCTGACGCACGTGAAGCAAAGAATGCTTCCCTACTTACCCCTTATGCCGCATGATCTCTGCACATCCGACCCTACTTATTTTGGTCGTAATTCTATGGGTCTAGCCTTCTTATACCTCTGTGACATCTTTCTATAGACTAATGCAGATGACACAGCTACATGTTGACTGATGATGGCTCTCACCATCGGTTCCTGCTCATCTAGGAATCTCTCCACTAATAATTCTCGCTCGAGGACTCCAGCCTGCATCTGAATATTTAGTGATATCATTGACACTCTAATCCCCCACTGGAGACCCTTCTCAAATTATTGGGACATAAAGAGTGGGTTCTATATCATATCATTGGATCTGTGTGAGAGGTCAATGAATCTCATTGAGTACTTGACCAGTGATAGGCATCACTTCTGTAAGCAATGCAGCTCCAGTATACGTATGGATCATAATGTCATAGTTATAAACTCCACCCTGAAGAGGCTCTTGATTTTCATCCAAGAGAATGTCTCCTCCCAATGCGTTTGGATTTCCAGACTCCACCATCTCTCTATTGTGCTCCAGAAAAGGATAGAATCAATGATCATCATCTACTCTGCTGGAGTCCCAATTAGGAGAAAAACTCTAGCCACAACCTTCAGTAAATACTCAGATTTTTGGGGATTTTTATCACCTTGAATCCTTAGAGGCCTATGATGCTGAAACTTGTGCAACACACTCAGTCACTTCGTACCATCTTCAAGTGGGTCTGGTGTGAACTACTTTCCTCATAGTGGTGGTGCTATAGGTACACCACCCAAGGGTTCTAACACAGTAAGAGTGTCCTACACCGAATCCTCATTGCTCAGTGGGCCATCATCATTTACTCTCTCTGGAATCTTTACTGGCTCTCGATGTGGCGGCATGCTAAATGGAAATAGGTGTTACACGATCAAAAGATATTCCGGGTGACCAGAATAAAAAGAGATCAAAAGAAACTCATTTTCAAAACCCATGCAATTTTTGTTTTGGGGAACGGAGTCAGAAATTAGAATTCAGGGTCCTGGTGTATGGATATATCGGCCGCCACACAAACACCAGACTCCTGATACTAAAAACCAAACTCAAAAGACTTAGAACCTTTACTCCATTAAAAACAAAGAGTCCTAATTTTTTTGAAAAACACAATAATCTGATACCACTTTGTCACAACCCATCCCTAAGGGCCTGTTTCGTGACTACCATAATCCCTCCTTCCATTGGACTGAGTATGGAAACATGTACTGGAAAGGTGTATCCCTAAAACATGAATTAATTTCCATTAAACCTCTAAAAACCCATCGTCCTGGAAAACAATAAGATGCAACCACGAAGTAAAACTGCAGTAGAAAAATTGTGGACTGGATTTAATGGGGGTGGAATACAAGTCCAACTAAAAGATACAACTATAAGAGAAAATCGTAAACATCTCTTGGGATCATCCACCATGGATTTTACCTGTATGGTAGGTACAACTCATCTCCACAAATCTCAATGTCAACCATCACCATTGTCTGAAATCAAGTTCTAGCTCCCCGAGTCATAGTCAAGGATGCCCGACATCTGCAAAATACACAACAAGGTGCGTTCGATGCTCATTCATGGGTGAGTATAAAAATACACAGTAGGGACTCCAAGACCCCCAAAGGTATCACATAATTACAGAAAAATTAAAACCACAAAGTATGATATCCATTAAAAAGCACAAAGAAAAAGACTCAACTCAATCCAGGTATAGAACTCAAAGAAATAGGAAATAAGATTCAGATCCACACAGGGTCACTATAATGCTAATCCACACAGGGTCACTATGAATGCTAATTCACGACGGGCCTCTCAATGGTTGGCCCTCATCTGGTCTCTATGTTATTGATATACACAGGGTTTCTAGGATGACATTGAACACATGGTCGCTATGAATGTTGATCCAAACATGGTCAGTATTATGCTGATCCACAAAGGGTCTTTCAGAATGCTGATCTAGACAATATCAATATGAATCCTGATCCACATAGGGTCGCTATGAATGTTGATGCACATAGGGTCACTATGAAAAGAGATCTACGACGGGACGCAATAAGGCTGGTCCTCATTAGGTCTCTATGATATTGATCCAAATAGGGTCACTATGAATGATGATCCACAAAATGTCGGTATAAATGTTGATCCACACAAGGTCACCATGAAAGATGATCCACACAGGGTCGCCATGAAAGGTAATCCACGATAGGCCACTCTAAGGATGGACCTCGTTGGGTCACTCTGATGCTAAAATAAAACCACATGATCAGACAGTGGTGTAAACCAATGGTCTTTCATTTTATAATGTTTTCAAAGAAATGTACGGTGTTTCAATTAGATGCATGATCTGAGAGTTATAGGCATTTTAGTGAAAAGGGACTAGTAGGATTCCAGTACAATCCAACCTGGCAATACTCCAACCATCACCAAAACTCTTGTGGATTATCGTAAAAGGACGTTATCCCTACAATGATCCCATCGATGCAAACAGTTCATCAAATGGATGTTGGGTTTGCAAGATATGACTCTTTAAGAGAAACTAGACCCAAAAGGGGTCTGGGTCAGGTCCGACCCAACCCATCCCTCTAGGTGGCGTGGCACCTAATTGGTGGCTTGTGCGGGGTGGGGATTCACTCCCCCTTCTTCAAGAATGGATCAAAGATCCGTTAGGCTCGTTAATTTGCAGTTCTCGTTGGCGCCTCCTTGGTTCTCCGTGGGACCTGGAGGGTGCTAGTCCCCTTCCGCTTTGGTGTTGAAGCCGTGACTAGGTCACTACAACACCTGACGACATGCCGCCTTGTTTCCACCACGGCTAGACTTTTTTGGCCACCCCGAACATCTGTCGTGACACCACCTCCTTCCATGGCTGGTGCTAGTCACTGGTGCCACTGCACTGGTGCCAAACTGGTGAGACTTCTGTGGGACACCAGGTGAGCATTGGAGGTCCTTTTTTCCTTCTACTGGCACCTATGTGCCTCCCGGGATGCTTCCATCACTACAATGCTTCTGGATTCAGGTTTAAACCATGTTTTAAGATGGTCCCCTAAATACTGCAACAAGAATGATACAGCGGATGGTCCGATAATTTTTCTTTTTGGCTCATGCCCTCTGCGTTAACATCATAATAGGATGTATCAATTTAATTAATAAAATATAAATGTTAATAGACATCATACCTCACAAATTGAGGTAATGCCACATTCGTGGCAGGAGAAGATTCCTTGTTTGATGATGTTGCTGGCATTCATCGATCCTAAATCATTGCGGTCCAAGCTTCCATCCCCCATCGGTGGAAGTTACTACAGTAGGTCTCTCGAAGTTCCTCGATTGATTTAGCCATGTCAAAAACCCCAACTCGAGCTCTATTTAAAAAGTTATAGCATGAGAGTTTAACGCAACATATCTTTAATGAGGTTCATTAATAAGTTATTTTATGAACCTATCGTCTCTTAATGGAGTGGTTATGAAACCAAAGGGTCAATCAATTAAATGGCTTGACAACTCACCGTTCTCACCACTGCCACTCAACTGTTAGAGAAAAATAAGATAATAATTTTAATTTTATTTTATTATTCTTTAAAAAGTACTAAAAATACTATCTTTTTCATTCAACCTACTATGATTGATTTCAATCATCCCTTAAGTGAATCCCGGTGTGGCGGATTCAATGGTGTCCTTCAATTTCAATTTTAATCACTTATTAAAATTTTACATAACTACACCCATAAGGTTACTTAACGTACTATAAAAAAGGTCAAAAAACCATTCCAAGAACACCAGGTCTTGGAATTAAGTGATGTCAATTTCCACAAAATCATAATAATCCCCAATAATGAAAAAATATACGGATTTTCCTAGTCTTTAAAGAGTAAGGATATTATGCCAAATTATTTAAAAGATATATATGGATGAAAAACTATGATGGGGGTGGGTATTTGATGTTTAAATATAGAATAAAAGTTCCAATCATAATCTTAGTATTGAATTTATTAGTATTCATGAACTTTTTCTAATGTCCCAAATTAGAGTTATCAAATATATTGTTAATCATCCAACTGGTAAAAAAAATATGTAAATACAATTGAAATAAAATGTTTATTAATACTACTAAAGATGGTGAAAATAAAAATAAGTGTATAAAACAGTAATTCCAATAGAAATAATAAGAAAAAAGTTGATCTGTACTTTAAAAAACCAAGAACTCCAATATAGTATATTATTAAAACTATATTTTTAACCAAACATAAGTTGAAGATCATATGAATTATTGATTATAAGTTTGTTTAAATAATGTTTTCATGTAAACATGTTAGAATCTATGTATCTCCCTAACATAAGATGTTCTTGACTACTGACATATCGAAACGAATCTTCCTTAAACATTGGAACAACACAACCATTAACCTATTGGAATGTTTTATTATTCTAACTACACACACTCAATATTATATACTGTCATCCCTCTATATTTATGATTTGTAACCCTTATTTATTTATCAGGATGCCCGAAATTCATATGAATAACAAACAATATTTATTCTTCATTAAATTATTTTATCATATAATATCATAAATTATTAATACCAACTAAAAAATCCCACAAAAATTATAATTGAAAACCTAAAATTATGGAATATTTTGATAAAATCACTCTAATTAAATGAAATACATTCATTGGAACTAATCACAATAATAAGTTGTTATGAAACATCAAAATTAACAATTTATGATATTTTTGTTGAATGGACAAATTTTTTTTGATCTCCAAATATGTAGCCCCTTTTATGGATGAAATTGTATTGAACTTCACTATTCTCATAGTCTTCTGAATATGTATAAAATTCATCATAATCATCGTTAATGTCTTTTGATTAACTCAATATTTCTCTTCAACTTATGATGAAGTGAAATTTTACCACTAAAATGCTCCATATTCTGGTGACTAAACATTGGTAGAAATCCAAAGATACCAAAATATTCTCTGTTATTATGCTAAAGGTTGAATCATCCTTTTTTAAAATAATCAAATTTTCATCTTTCAAAAAATGAAACATAATAATAATAATATTATATAAATATCAATTTTGATTGTATTTTGACTTTTTGAAATTAATGATATAATGAGTCTTCAAATCAATAAAATATGCATATTTTTAGATCAATATGTGATGTTCAAATAATTACTCACAAAATTCCATAATTATGATAGAGGTCTATAATTATGGATTAGTATAAAAGATCACCTTTGCATTGATAAAAAATATAAGTGGATTGTTTGGATCATTGTGTATAGTTTGTGGGTTTGTATCATATACATTATTTAAGTATGGGATGCCCATTTGGATTTTTGATAAGTGACATATTAAAAAATATAAAAAATATATAAAAGGCGTTTTATGGATTTTCATTGTGGGAAAATTCATTCTACATTATGTGGATTTAAATTTGAGGAGTTTGTGTTGATTGGAATGAGCATTGTGCAGGGGAATATAATAGTAATGTCGATTATTATTATATGTCTATAAATTGATTAAATTAATCATAGCTCTTATGTCAACCAATGGGTTTGGATATTTTTGGCTTATGTCAGTGGTCTGGTATATCTATTAGAGTAACCCCAATTTTGATATCACTATTTGAGGAGGTAGGAAAGAAGTTATCTAATTCAAATAGGAATTAATTATTCATGTGTCAAATAATAAAAAGGAATATTATGTAAATACATGTTTTGAAACACTCATTGACCTAAATAGATATGTTATAGGACCTAAATTTTTCATTCCCATCACCAGAGGCTAGCATAAACACTAAATTATATTTTATGGTATAGTCTAAAAATAGATTCCATATTTATATTTTAAGGACAACTATATGGGATACCATAAGAAAACATGTAAGACAATTTTATATTGTAGAAATTTTTAAAATTAAACATTTATTTTATTTTAGTGAAACAAAAAATAAAATATTACCACTTTATAATTTTTAATAATATATGGGAATTTTTTATGTATGTTTTCTCTAGAGAAAGATTATTTCCATACACCCAATTCATATGTAAGAGACAATTATATGACCTTCCATATATATATTTTTAAAAATAAATGTATACTAGCATTACGAAATATGTATGAGACATTTGAATACATTTTATAAAATTTAATGACCAAAATAATAAATCGACATCACTGTATAACACAATAGAAATCCATTCCACAAAACCCATACTCCATACTCATATAACCATAAATTATTTTGAATTAGTTTTTTTCCTTATTTATACCATGTATTGTAAGTTCTTCACAAATTATAATGGAATAAATACCGTTCTCTCATGCAAAACAACCATTAAATAATATCTCAAATTGTTTTAAAGACATTTTTATAAGATTAAATATAAACGTATGATTTATAATGTAGACATGAAAAAACTTATTAAAGATAAATTTACCAAATATGTTTTTAATCATTTAAATCAATCATATTTCCACAAAATGTTCACAATTTCACAGTTATGTAAATAAAAATTACATTGATTAATGATAAGAATCCAAGCTAGTGGGGTCGAAAAATACCTTATTTTAGTGAAATAAAAAATTATATGTATGTTTATATATTTATCCATACCCTAATAGTATTCCAACTCCTCATAAGAATAAATTTAATTATACATTTGTACACCCATATATATATATATATACATATCGATATCATATTATGAGGATCATATTCGAATTAAAAAAATATATTAACAAAACAATAAATTTTCTAATGGAACCATTTGATGAAATAGAATGTTGAACTATTCTATTTTAGTGTGGATATTTCGTTAAAAGGTGTGAGGTCTCTGGGAATTTACAATGACATAATAGAATAATTGTTTTCCAATTGGGTGGGAGTTTTGGCTCATTAATCCATTTCTGTGGCTTCTTGAATATACATTGAATATCTCATAGATTTCGGATTTATTCATTAATCCTTAAAAACATATGAGTTGGAATGGTTAAACCTATCATATTGACTAGTTGATGGCATGCATTGATGTAAATATCTATTAAATATCATATTTCACCAATACATGTGAATTAATATTTATATCATTGGTTGTTCATTGATGGTACAATTTTTATGTATTAGTTTTTCATTATGTTTCTATAGTTATTTTAAACGTGTTTTTGTATGATGAAAGGGCTTGTATCAAAATATTTATCTCGATATAGGAAGTTGTTGGGTGATTTTGTTTTCAGGATGTGGTTTATAGGAGGGTATTTCTATATATTCAGGTAATTGAAAACTTAATAGATGTAGTTCAATGGCATTTGATGGTACATATCATAACATTTAAGGTGATGTGACGAGGACCATTCTAGTTCCTTTTAGTTTCATTCTACCATTATTGATTCCATGACGTTTATAGTCATTAAGAATAAAATTATAGCTTAATGGTACCTTGAAATGGTTTTTTTGGGAATTATACATATGTGGCCCTTTTTAGATGACACAGAAAGGAATATATCCTAATGACTGTGGCTTTTTTCACAAGGAATATGTCTCTAGGAGATATTTATTTAGTGAGGATCCAGGTTATAAATAACACCTTTTAGTATGGTTTTTACTCAATAATAAGGCTTGGCAAGATGTTCATAAGTGATCAAGAAGAGTGTGTAAAAAGTAAACAAGGGAAGTAATGATTAAATGATGATTATTTTCCCTTAAATATGTGTCCATAGATGATGTAAACCTAATGAAGGTGAAGATGTGGTCCTAAGGGAATATATCCCAATGATTTGGAATATATGATACTATATAGAATATTTATTGATGTGTTAGAACATAGGTAGTTATAATGTTGGGTTGGAACATATTAGGGGAATCCTATGTATCAACCAAAATATTCAAAAAAATTACATTGTACTTAGAGTTATTAACATTATCATAATGTATCTGGACATACTATTCAATTTAATATCATAGTATAGGGAATTTATTTAATATATCACATTGAGTAATTAAGCCATTTGATTTGTAAAAGGGATGAAAATTGAGAATTAAATGGGTTTTACACATGGGATTCCCATATTCCTTACAAAATATATTACATAAATGAAGGGAGGTAGATTATGGGTTTAAAATAAGAAGAAGTGATATAAAACACTCAGATTTGATGATATAGTTCTCTATAAACAAATTTTATTCCATTTATATCTACCTTTCCATGAAATATGACGTTCAAAAGAACCACAAAATATGGTTTATATATTATAATTTAATGTTAATGTTTTATACCAGAAATTAGATTGGAGGTTATGAGTTGCATTTACTAAAGTATAAAACCATTATGTTTTAAACATGTATATAATTAAATAATTGGGTTTCAATTGAATATAAATGAAAATAGTGAACATTTTTATGTAAAAGAGTTCTTTTTTTGAAAAAATGTTGTTATGAGAATAATGTTTTTTAATATTAATATATAAAATTAACTACTATTTGTAAATTATTTTAAGGAAATTAAAATATTATATAAAAAATAAAGTTTTTAAAATTAATCTAATTTATTTCTTGGAGTTGGACAGTAGTTAATCCATTTTCATTAATCAAAATGTACTTTCCTAAAAATGTTTTTGATTCGGTTTTGCACACTTATTTTGAAATAAAATTCCATCTATTATAGAAATTTAAATTTTAAAAATAGATTCCATATTTCCTTAATCAGGGGGATAATTTTTAGTAAATGGTTCACGTTTTATGTCATTATGAAAAGTTACCATGGAAAATTTTGACACATTAGTAAGGGTAAAATGGGTAAAATATGGTTAAAATGTTGGGGGAATGTAATTAAAATTTATATAATTTTTTAATCCTATTAGATGAGGGTAGATTGGAAATTTAAATTGATGTTCTGAATATATATCATTTGAGTTCCATTTTTCCTTCATAATGACATTAATATTATTTTGTGTAATGTAAATTCCAAAATATCACTCTCTTAACCTTAACAATTATAAATTGTTTAATATGGATAAATAGAGGATTATTTTGTTTATATATTTTTAAATTAAATAATAAATACTTTTATATCATAGTAATTTATTCCTTTAGAGATGAATGAATTTCATGAAATTATATCATAGTGTCAACATAGTTCTTCTACAAGTAACAGAAAAATAATGTAAATGATTTCTAAAAACTGAATAATTAATATTTTTATTTGATTTATGGTTGACCGTGAGTTTTATAAATTAATATTACATACTAGTTATGTTTTAATGTTTTGTACTATAACTATATATCTATCAAGATTTCGTTAAAGTCAAATTTAATTTTTAGTGTCATAAATGACTTTAATGATATTTTATAAAAAATATCTTTTATTTAATTATTTGGTGATCATGAAAATATTTCAATTTGAAAAGTAAGGTGAGACATGGATGAATATTTAATCAATTTCCCATTTATGATCCAATTTTTATATGATAAGTAAAATCATAACCCTTTAATATTGAAAAAGTCATAAGTAATGTTAAGGTTAAACCCAGTTAATAAAGGTATTAAACCAATAAATATGTATTAAAATTACACAAAAATCAATATTAATTTTTTTAGATGATTATATTTAGACAATAAAAACATGTCATTTGGATTCATGGATTTTTAGAATTGTTATACATTATAATGGAATTATTTATAAGTAAATTTGTATAGTAATTCCATGTGTGAAACATCATTTCCTTTTAAAAGGACACACCTTATCTATTTTTTATTACACAACTTTGATCAATGTAGCTTGACTGAAAACATAAATATTATTTTTAAATTTCTATAGTAATAATTTAGATTTTTTTATTCTAAAAATTTCTTTATAAGGGTCCTTAAGAAAGGATCAAAAGGAGGTCCCCCAAATAAGAGGTAATTGTTTAACCCGACCACTGTAAAATTTATTTTTTTATTATAACTCTTTAAAATATAAATTATTATTTATAAAAATGTTCCATTAAAATCATCAATATACTTAAATGTTGTTATGATCATGAAACATCAGTTATAAGTCATTTTTCCATCAATTTGGATGTGAATGTATCACTCTTATGTATGTGTGGACTACTAAATCCACATTGAAAAAATGAATTATTGAATGTAATATTTTTTATTAAGATATAATATGTAGAAGAGAGATTACATCAAGATGAAAGTAGAGATGAATCCTATTAGAATCTCCAATTACAATGACCTTATAATTAATCGCAATGGAGATTATACAAAAAATAAATGATAATAATCTCTCTAGGGTCCCCTTTTATTGCATAAGTAACTTATATTGAGTTACCTTACCTCCATGTGTGGAATACCTCAATTTCCTAATCAGTGATCATACTAAACTTCTATATTAAATATTTCATCTCCCAAAGAGGTAATTTCATTACCTGTATAAACTTAGACAAAAATATCAAGTATGGGTATTATGATGGAAATAATATTTATACATGATATTTTGGTAATTATTTTAATTCTTAAAATATAATATCATATTTACCATTTTCCCTTCCAATATATTGAAATACAATAACATTAATTGTGTTTATGTGCAAACTACCCTGTCCCTGAAGTTATGTTTCTCATTTTTTTCAATTTATATGGACGGTAATAAGGATATATTTAATGAATACATATTTTATATATGATATAATAACTATATAAATCTGAATTATTATTTAAAATTATTTCATTCCACTATCGAAATCTGATTACAGTGTTAATGTGTACTCATGACCTACCATTTCCATCTCCTAGAATGGTGTAATTAATTTTTCTATCACTACATTTAATAAATTTTCAGAAATATATATATAATGAAAATATATCAGATTTATATCAAAAATAAAATTATTTATAATATGGATCAATTATCAAAGTTCAAGGATTAAAACTACCAAAAATAAATTCTCATGAAAAACAAAAAAAGTTAACACAAAAAATGGGGATTTTATGTAGGAAGTTTATAAAAATATGTACGAAAATTTATAAGTGAATTAAATATTATATTATATGTATGTAAATATATATGTTTTTAAATTATAATAAAAATAAATTTATTATAATTATGTTTAGAGGTCCTTTGAATAATGTCCAACATTCGGTAAAAGATTGATGGTTAAATATCATTTTATACAGGATAGTTTACGCGTGAATTTTCAATGAATAAAATTATATGAATCATTATTAATAAATCTATATAATATTATTCTCCTCTTTTATTTCATAAGAAATCATGTATTCCATTAATTTTCATCTCTTTAAGAGCACAGATGATTGAAATAATGTTTTAATGGAAAGAGTGACATTATTTCTCATTTCGGTCCAAAATAATTTTTCATCAATGTATATGTTTTTTATTTAAATGGATTCCATAATGTTTTTATTATTATAATATATTTTAAAATTTCATTTTTACCCATGTTTTTAATATGTAATATTCTTTTTATTTTTTGAATTAGGTGGTATTTACTTTTTCCCAAAAATGTGAAAGGAGATTTTTGACATAAACAACATGAACAAAAGATCCCAGCATTATGACCACTGAAATATTTTCAAATGATGTTAAAAGATTCAGTGATTATTTTCAAGGAAAATTATTTCCTTACTATTTAGAAGAAAAATTAGATTTTTAATATATAATATAAAAATTAAAAGGGTATTTTATTGATGAAAATTTATTATTATATATTTATAGATATTTTTCATTTATGATTACCACATTTGATGTTCATTAGAAATTACAAGGGTTTGAAACTAATTATGATAATTTTAATCTATCTTTGAATGGTTTATGGTTATGAATAAAAAATATTTATAAACACCTTTTCATTCACTTTTTTAGGGTGTTATGAATTTTTTTTGATCTTATAGAGTACAGATGAATGGATTTATGATCATGTGATGGGTAGGCCCATAAATATAAATCCCTCTAATTCATTGGGCAAATATTCTTTTTCTATGATCTCAAAGGGTAGTTGGGAGGATATCCTAATATTTACAAATGAGTGTACAAATGAGGTTATCCTATCCCTAAAGAGGGTATAGATGAGGTTATCCAATTCCTGAAGTAGTTACACGCATGATTATCCAATACCATAAATGGTATGAAAGACTTGGTAGGTTTCCTTGATATATTATTACTATGATTGTGATTATTCTACCCAATATTTCCCCCTTATATTAAATGATCTTATTCCAAATTTATTTTCTCATTTCTTGTCATCTTCAATCCCTTTATGATTCATTATTTATGAACTACCAGGATTTATTCTATCACTTATTTGTATGATTTTGGAATTGATGGTTATAATTTTCCAAGATTAGGATGATGTTCAAATATAATTGATTATGATGTTATGTTTAAATTATCATTGATATCACAAATTGTTCCCGTAATAAGAGTATAATATCTCCCACTTCTATATATTTTCCCCTAGGATATGAAAAAACATTGTAGTATGATGTGTGTAAGATGAGTGATTATAATGAATAACTACATGGATGAAAAATTAGATATTATATGAACTAATTTTTAATTTATCCATATTTTCAAAGAATCTAAAACATTATGTTTTTTGCATGTAACATAATTTTTTTATTTAATATTCATCTAATATGATTTTATAATTATATATGAATAGTATGGGTCACTATTGTGGGTATTAATGAAATTTTTAATTACCTTTGTAAAATCGGTTGGGAAACATTTAGTGGGGGGATAATAGAGAATCCAATGTATTAGAGAGCATCCTATGTTATAGAAAATATTGGAGTGTTGTTTTCTTAGAAATATATCCATGTCAAGATACAGAAAGTGGATGTGGTATTGGAGGAGGTGAATATTGGGTTAATAACACTGAATATTTTTTGTTGTGTATAACTCAAGCATCATTATAGTTGTTCTCAAGTGTGGGTTTAATACACACATGTTATGACACTCATGGTGGTTATGTTTGGGTTAATCAACAATTTGTGTTTTAAATTTTTTGATGTATTTTAATAGATGATGATCATGAATGGCTTCTTTTAAACACATGGATTCACATATTGACTTGAAATTTACATGATTGAGATGTCCGATAAATAAGTTTTTAAATCATTTGGCTTCAAATTATTATTTTTTTGTCAATCTATGATTTTTGGTTATAAAAAACAAAAAGAATCAATTTAAATCCTAAAAGTGAAAGAAAATGAAATGCTTTTCTCTCAAGAAACGATATGTTATGGGAGATGGAATACAAAATATCTATAATATACTTATAAAAAATTTATAATATATTATTCAAAATGAGATTAGAAATGAGAAAAGTAGGGATCAATGTTTTTTTTGAGATATTCATGAGGTTTCCTCAACCATTTTTTTGTGGATCTGTTGATCCACAGGTTCCATTGAAATGGATTCATACCATTAAAATGTTATTTCCCACTATCTAGTGTTTAGTGCCTAAAAAAACTTTATATATCACTTGTATGGTGAATATGATCAATGGTGGTATCTCATCACAAATATGAGGCATTGTGTTGAAATTAACACCATAGACTGTCATGGATTCAAGAGGTTATATTTCATAAAGGAAAATCATCATATTCTTTATATTAAATTAATTAATCATTTTTATTCTTATGCAGTTTGGATGAGGAGTCCATTAGTGAATATGAGGAATATTTTACAATATATTCATGGTAAGATTCTAGTACTTTCCTTGAACTATAATGTACAATTATTCATTTCATATGTTGATCAAATTTATGTCTCTAAAGGTAATTGGATATAACAAGAATTAGTAGTTTGGATGAAATCATTTGATGTGATACTAAGGTAGAAATATATATTTCCCTATTGATGCTCCTTTTCGTCACGTTGTATAAAGGAATGGAAAGGGAAATGACTTTAAACAAATTGATTCATCATTTGAAGAAAATATCAATAATCGACAAAGGCATGAAGAAGGCTTCAAATGCACATGTTCCATGCAAGTTCCCTCAATGTCGCGCTAGTACACTTGCACGCCGCCTAATGGTCGCACAGGTGACTTGCGTGCCCTCTTTGAAAACCACCCAGGGTCTTCTCCATCCTATAAATACCCCTGGTGGGCCCCCCATTTGAGGAGGATTTTATCTAGAATTCAGATTTAGAGCTATGAATGCCCAAGTCTCTTCTTCAAGTCTTTCGAACACTTATAAGGTAATTCTTTACCTAGAATGTAAGGTCTAAACAAGAGGAATAAGGTGTATGTGTTAGAATTCACTAACACATGCACGCCTAAGTGTTTTACCCTTAAGGGAAATGAAAACACTTGCACGCCTCCTTACCTACTCATTTAAACTTGACCGCCACTCTTCTGGAAGTACCTCAGGATAATTTTAAAGGCTTTGGTCAATGATCGCCCAAGTATTACCCTAATGGTTGACAATCGCGCAAGTACCCATGTGTCAAGTAGGGACACCTGGACACCTAGGACTTGCGTACCGACCACACTTACGTGCCACCCTACTCCTAAACCAAGACTTGCGTGCCAATCAGGACTTGCACGCCCATGCAGAACTTTTGCGCCTTCCAGGACTTGCACACCCTTCTCTTTTTTGGTTCCTTTCCTACCCATTTCACTTTTCTTACACCTATCCACAACTCCTCTTCCGGATTATGCCTTCAGAACTCTCTCCAAAGCCATTTATGGCATGATTTATTTTTTGGCTTCCTTATCTGAATGGAATTCTGTGGAACATCTCTCAAAACCTAGTGATTTACACTTCATTACATAACTAATGTTAGAGAGTTCGTTCATTCAACCTCATCCTTTAAGGTGAGAGAATCCTTAATTTAGGAATCCTTTTTAGGAGTAAACCCCAATCTAAAATCTCATTAATTTGGTCATCCTCCTTAGGAGTAATCCCCAAGTCCTCAATAATTTGGGCCTCATTTTCAAGAGTAATCCCCAAGTCCCCTAATTTGGGTATCCTCCTCAGGAGTAAGCCCCAACCATAATTCTCTTAAACTGGGCTTCCTTTTCAGGAGTAAGCCCCAATCTCAAATATGGGGATCCACTTTAGGAGTAAGCCCCAAGATTAGAGTATCCAAATCTCAATAAAGTACATACACCTTTATTGACCCTATTCCTGGATTTCTTCCCTGAAGTAAATCTTAATCTTTATCTGTTTGGGCATTCATACATACATAAACCCCACATCATTGCATCTTTTGTGGGAAAAATTTCCTAGTTTTTCCAATACCTCTTGTTTCTCACACCGAGAATGACTCACGAGAGCTTAGAGTGTAAAATTAATCATGACATATTTCTTTGAGACATCAATCACGCTTAAATATCATACTCCCTTACTCGAACTACATGGGTTCTGATTCCTTTTCTAAACAAAGGATACGCAGGTAGCCCATTTGCGAGTATGATCCCAACTATGAAATAATCCATGTCCTTCTAAGTGACAATAAACTTCAAGTGCCCCACTGAGTGGCTTTAAAACTAGTATGTTCATCATAATGACCAAGAGACTTTTATGTACTAAAGGATACCATTAGATAAGAATCTCTAACAAATACAGATGATTATATATCAATGAAAAACCTCGAATACATATAAAAGATTCTCTAAATTACCTACATATTAATCATTGATTGTCAGACCTAAAAGAAAGCTCATTTGTGTACTTGGTAATGTAATAAGGATTCACGAACATAACTTAAATCTATAAAGAGAGTCTCAGAGTAGACCATAATTCCCCTCAAAAAGGTGCGATGAGTCAGACCTCCCATCCTCTTGACCAATGAATATTCATAAGCCTCATTAGTCCACAACTAATGAGCACCTACCTTTGGAAAGTTGGTCCAACTGAATGTGGAATCATTTGATGTTTCCGGTTCTACGAACAAACCTGTTAGAAACCACTTGGAATGTTTGAACCTATAATCAATGAGGTCATCCCCAATTCTAGAGGAATCAAAAAATGGTGAACTCAACATGAATCCCTAACCAAGTTAAAATGATATATTACTTATTTTTTAGGCCCCTATTTAAAACTCAATGAGAGGGACAAAAAAACAATTAACAACATATGTTCTCATACAAAAGATGTAGTGGCTATATTTATCTTAATTATGTCTTTTATATCAATGGAACTCTTCTCCAAGATCTTATACATTTTCAATATGGATTCTCTTAAGTTCACACTCATAAATAAGTCTGCTGTGAAGACTTATGCTGCAAATGCCATTGCTTCTAGTTTTGCTGGATCGTCGTCCGCTCAGAGGATGACATCGCCTACTCTGTGTCTTCAACGATGGGTATCAAATGTGCTGGTTAAGGAGTACCATCAAAATGGGACTATTCCAACTTTTGAGGCTACTCAACAATCCCTCCAAGTGAACAACTCAACCTGGTCATCCGGACAACGACGACCAATGATAAAGAAGCAGGCAGTGCTAACCACCGTCTCCAACCGTTTCAGGTCGTTATCCCTGGAACGCAATCACCATTCACTGCCGTATTTTGAGGAGGTGAATGAGAAGGTCCCTCAGGGCCTTAATTAAAGGATACACGAGTTTTTACCAAGGGCTCCTATCAACAATCGCCGCTAGACTCATGCGACAGTGCACCCTCAACATGATGAGGGAATCTTCTCCAGGCATTCTGCTCAGGTTCCTCGAACCCGAGCAGGCAAGATGAACCACTAGAGGCGAAATTCGGTCAACAATGAGCAGATTCTCATCTCTGCCATCTCTAGAGAAGTCCACCAACCTAAAATTGTTTCAAGGAATGAGCGGGAACACACACCCATCCGTTTTAATTCTGCTTTCCAGCAGACTCGTCTGGCAGCATCACGCCAATGACGCCAGGAAAATCTAGTGGATACTATAGGTAGGAACATACACCTGTTTATACGTCATCATCTAGTCAGCAGGCTCGTATGACTACATATGATGGAGCTAATCAACCACGTTCGGAAAAGTGCAATCAACAGGCACATACACCTGCTATTATTGATCAAGCTTACCAACAGTCTCGTTTGGTAGCACTCAGAGAAGTCAGTCGGAATGCTCCAATGATAAACAGGAGGCAGACTCAACTCTCTGCCCCCACACTTGAGTACTGTCAGGATTCACTGATAGGAAAAGGAGTACAGGAGTAGGAACATACACCTACTCCAATCATGGAATGGACATATATCCCCGTTCCGACAGCTGATGTTACCAAGAATATTCTCTCAATAGTGAAAGAGTAGAATCAAATCCCTACTCATAGTTTGGATGCCTTCCAGGATATTATAACAGCTTCAGCAGCATCTCAGGGAAAGACACATAAATTTATCCCTACTAGTGGAGTGACACATTAGTATTTCACTACAGAACAGACACATACATCTGTTCCAATCCAATAGGGTTGTGGGGCGCACTTTCCCATATCATATGAACAACCAAGTCAGGCACATACACCTATTTTGAGTGGAGATAATAAGCCTAACCTGGTAATTTTTCTTGAGAAGGCACACACACCTGCCAAATTGAGTAAGAAGGTGTCTAAAAAGAAGACCCGCCCAACGCAGTCAATAAATCAAGGGCCAATCTGTAACAAGGCCTTACTCGATTCTGGAGTTCTTGAAGCCCTCAGACAATTAGCTATTGGAATCCAAGATTATACTACCTCATTTCCCAATAGTGGGAACATTAATTCTGGAGGTCTTCAACAGACACTTCCTCATGAAGGCTTGCTTCATGACAATTTGGTCAATCTTGAAGTTTCATCTCCAAATGAGATATACAATAACCCCTTGTGTAGCCAGAAGACCAAGGAGAAAGAGATATCATCTTTTACTGTAACCCACCATGCTGGTCCTCCCCATGATGATGAATTTCTCTATGAAATTCCTCTCCGCAGTAGTGATGCACATTGCCCAGAAAATGCTCTAGTGGACAATGTAGTTACGAGAAAGCCCTTTACTATCAGAATGTGAAATAATTTCTCAACTAGAAGATAGATCACGGTGTAGGTCATTCTCCAAACCACCACTAAGTCATGCATCTTGTAGTTTGATCAGTGGATTCTCTACCAGTCTTGTTGATTCTGATAAAGCAACAAGGAAGCACCAACTCTGGTCAAATCAAGTAGAGGAATCTTCATTGAATGATAAAGAGGAAATGCTGAACATGAGAAAACAACTGGCGAAATTTGAAGTTCCAGTCGTGTTTAGGACTTTGGCCAATTCTTAGTATGACATTCTAGATATGTTGATGGAAGATGGGATTAATGAAATTTGTCTCAACATATATGAAACGCTATATTTGTTGAAAAATAAAGAATTATCTTATGATGAATATGAAAATAATGTTATGATAATATAAGGGTTACAACACCAAATTGAATTGGCATCTTTATTAGTCTCTCGATATCTGAAGGGTGAAAAGCTACAGAGATCCCTTCAGCATTCATGCATTGGAGTACTAAGAAGATTATGCCAGTTAATTTCCAATTCCCAATCTGGTATTCATATCAGGGGATGGGGTGTTAATGGAACACATTATTTCACTGTACTCTCCTGTCAGCAAAGCCCGCCAAATATGGCCTCATGCTATGTTATTTCCCATGGCCGGCAAAAGTCAATGGGTTTTTTTTGTAATCAAAAGCTTTCCCAAGAATAGGCCTTAACTAGTTCTTCTTAAAATCAAGAATATAGAGAAAAAGTTGTAGAATTACTCTTGCATCAAAAAACGAGAATATTGAACATGCCTCTCATATGGAGCAATCACATCATCAAGTGCCAAAAGTGTCAGAAATCATCCAATGGTCTTTTGAACCGGGTGATACAAGTTAATGTCGATTGATGCATCTAGATATTTTCAGGACCAAGGTCCACAAGATCAGAAGATCTTATAATAAAGTCTCATACATAGCATGTCAAGAGCCACCCCAGCTTTCCAGACTAAGGAATCTTTTAAACCAAACCTCAGAATCTAAAAATATGATTCAAGGAGTTGAGAAAAGATAGGAGGAATAGCCCCAGTCCACTAGACTGGAGAATTTTTCAAATCATCAATCCCCTCCTCAGCGAAAGTAGATCTTCTTTCGATTGGGGATGAAGCCACAAGAATAATGAAGAGCCAAATTATCAGGGGATTATCTCAAAATTACGGTTCGTCAAGAAGTTACTGAGAGATCAAATCAAAAAAAGGCAATGTATCATCAGGGACATGGCCGAAGACATTATCACAGAAATGCTGATAGAAGGGATGAGATGCGTTATGCATAAATTAATGTCATTAATTCCATTGTTGTTGATCCTCTAGAACATGAGGCTCACTAAGGGGACTCAAATGAAGAGGTTCCTGCTCAAGAAGTTGTACGTACATACACAAATGAAGAAGGTGTGCATACACGAAATCAAAGGATTATCCAAAACCTAGGTAATCCTTCAGGTATCCCACTTCCCCTCTCTCTGAAAAGGAGCCAACAAGGGGAAAGGAAAGAATAAGGTCAAAAACCCTACCTCTGGAAAAGGACAATCGCTCTCACTAGAGAAATGATTTGCAAAGCAGGAGGAAGAGATGAAGGAATTAAGGAGGATGAATGCTGAACTACTTTAGGGTAGTCTTCCTCCTAAGCATTCTGGAGTTAGTCAGCCAAGGGAGTTTTTTGCTGTTACTGAGATGGATCAAGAATATCCTCCTCTATCAGTACACCCTCACAGGTCTAATCCTACAGGTCAAGTGCAACAACCACTGGCGATGCTACCATCAGTTGCAGTACCAGTTGCCACATCTATACCACCTCCAATAATTGCACCTGCTCTGGTTCAAGCTCAAACAGATGTTTCTCAAAAGTTAATGACTACCATTGATTCATTAACATCTCGGTTAGAGACTATGGATGGGAAGCATGTGCAGGTTCAACAAGAAATGAGAGCTTACCCTGAATGGGTAGATTTAATCCCTCCCCCATCAAGTTTTGGGAACCCTGTATTCCATATTTTTAATGGATTAGGAGATCTTGAATAGAATTTGATGCATTTAGTGTCTTGTTGCGATCCTATGATGGGAACTCCGGAACAACAAGAAGAAGTAAAACTCCGATGATTTGTGTGAACCTTGCAAGGGACAACCTTTGTCTGGTACAGAAGTTTGCAATCCCGGTCAATTACCAGATGGGAGGATCTTCACCAAAGATTCCTTCTCCAATTCAGTTCAACGATGCCAAACACAAAAGTTTTGGATCTTACAAACTGTAAGAAAAGGGAGAATGAAATTTTCTCAGATTTCATTGCTCACTGGAAGGGATTAACATATTCTCTAATCTTAGAAATCCCTCAAGATGAACTGTTTCCAATATGTGTGGAAAATTTGTGTGATGAGTTGCACACACTGCTAATCCCTGTGAAATACACAGGAGGGTTTCGAGACCTTACTTCAATCGCTCAGCAGATTGAAGATTCACTTATACATACTAAGGCTAAATTTCGTGTAATTCCATCAGCTTCAGGAAAAATAATGGGAAAAGTAGAGGCTGCTACAGTTATACTTAAGGAAGCACCTGTACCTACTTCTACTTCAAAACCTTCATCTTCTCGAAGGGCTCCGCCTCCTGAGCAATAACAACAGAGGTCGTTTCGTCAAGATGATCAAATAGATCAATGATAGAGACAATTTGAGGATCTGAAGAGAAAATTATACTCTTTCCGAAATGAACGAGTTCTTGGATACTTCATTTTAGCTCTAGAAAATAATTTGGTTAAGTTTCCAAGGCCCAAGAGGCCAGACAAGGATAGAGATGAAGAACTTCACAACTACTTCCCCTTTAATCAAATGGTGGGGCATCCCATACAAGAGTGTTTTGTCTTCAAATACCTCCTCAAAAAGAAAGTGACTCGGGACAAGTCAAACTAGAAGGCTCTTTAGCCCAGGAAGCATGTGTTACAGCTACAGTTCTAGAGGAGGAAGGCGAGTGGCATGAAGTTAAGAAAAAAAATGCACAAAAATATGATGATTGGATGGTTAGAAAGACAATCAACAAAACTCATGCTATTTTGCGAACACATTTGAAGAAACCAATTTTGCTCTCTACCATGAATGCCATAAAAAAATCCTCTTCAAAGGTAAAATCCTCAAAAGGGCGGCACAGTTCAAAGAAAGAAAAGCAATTAGAAAAAGGCGAGTATGAGTCAATGCCGGAGTTGTCATTGACTTCAGCAGATTTTATGCCATCTACTTCAAAGAAATGGGCACCGCCCCACCAAACGGCACAACCTAGACATGCTTATCAGGCAGAGTCTTTATCGGATGAAGAGTTGATCTTCGGTTCTGTTTATATGATTCAATTAACAGATCTGTATGCCAGTCACAGTTTCAATTTTGATGAGCCCGAGTTCCCTGTATCAAACAGAGAAATTAGGGGAAGCACCAGGGGCCAGGGATACAGAGGAAGATGTGGATATCCCAGAATCCACTATTCCAATTCTACCCCGGCTAGAACGGTGTATGTGGTAGAAACTCGTGGTAGAGCCCTTCAACGATCTCAACAAGAACACGCCAGTTCTTCCATACAAGGTAGACTCAGTCCTGACACACTTATTCTAGATGATCGGTTGAAGGTTCCATGTTCTTCCTCTCAGCAAGTAAATAGACCTAATCAGTCTTTTCTTCCAAAGTCTGGAGTATTATCAACTCCTATCTCAGTACAAGATGCATCAAATTCCAAAGCATCAAATTCCAAGGCACCTGCTAAGACATATGTTCCTATTGGAATATGCAGACCTTTGGATCAAATGTATGATATATTGAAACACCTAGCCCAAGTACCAGCCAAGTTATCAATTCTAGATGCTTTGAATCAGTCAAATGTTCTTCAGGAGGAACTCATTGAGGCTTTTTCAAGTCCTCAGGAGTTTGAAACTGAAATTTCTGCAGGTGAAGTCTACCAAATAAAGAATAATCCTGCAGAATGCCATGCAGTGATATCTTTCAAAGATGAAGATGAAGATGATGTCGTGCATGGGAATATTAGACCATTATACTTATCTAGAAAGATCAATGGTTTGGACATCCAAAGGGATTTCATTGATAATGGTTCAAGAGTCATTCTCATTCACATTCGTACACTTCGTCGATTGGGCCTCACAGAATCTGATTTATCACCTTCTACCATGATGTTACAAGGATATGATAAAAATGAACAAGAACCACTAGGGAGAGATTACACTCAGAACTGAGTTCAAAGATCTTGTATCCAATTCCTATTTCATGTTTGTTGATCAAGGCTCAGCCTTCAATATCTTTCTTGGAAAACCCTGGCCACACCAACATGTGGCTATTCATTCATCATACCATAAATGTCTCACGTATTGTTTTTATGGTCATGTTGGGACATTATATGGTGATAAGACCTCGTTCAAGACATCTGAATCCCAATACATTGAGGCGGAATTCTACCACATGAGGGGAAAGGAGAAATCCACAACAAGGGAGATTACCAAAGTTAATTCTCCATATGGTTTGGAAAAGATTCCAGTAAATCCATTTTCACATGTGAGTACAGATTATGTGTTTCCTATCAGTCAAATTGACAGGATAGGCCCAAATCAAAATACTCTTATGGAAGCCTCTATAATTTCAATCACTGCAATCCATCCAGACAGCATGAGAGAAAGTTGTGATTCACTAAGCAATGATGAAAGTTCAAATTGAGATGTCTTTATTTCATCTACTGAAATCCAAAAATTTTATACTTCACCAATCAGGCCATAGGAAGTTATAGAAACATCATAGGTGAACAATGATGTTGATTCTCAATCCATAATCTCCTCTTTATTTCCCAAGGAAGACCCTTCCTCGTCAATCGGGTTAAAAATGGAAGCTTCTTCTTCATGATGTTCAAATTTTAACATCTCTTCTGATCATGG
This sequence comes from Viscum album, assembly GCA_963277665.1. NCBI lineage: Eukaryota > Viridiplantae > Streptophyta > Magnoliopsida > Santalales > Viscaceae > Viscum > Viscum album. The sequence goes on along the minus strand of OY728135.1, from coordinate 886,216,523 downwards.
ATATTCTGATTTATCATCTACTATGCAAGTTTAAATAGAGGAAATAACACATGTTGAAGAAGAATAGGATGATCTTAGGGATGCTCCTCGAGCATTTGAAAAGGGTATCTCTACCACTGTGGATGAACTTAGTGAAATCAATCTCAGTACAAAAGAAGATCCACGCCCCACTTTAATCAGTGCAGCCATGACTCTTGAAGAAAAAGAGATGTATATTTCATTTTTAATGAAAAATATAGACATATTTGCTTGGAACTATACAAATATTCCCAGGATTGATCTTGATGTTGCTACTCATCATTTGGGTTTACTAGAAGAACATCGAGGATTTAAGCAAGCCGCAAGAAGAACACACCCAACCTATGTTTCCAAAATTGAAGCTGAAGTAGATAAGATTATCAAAACTAACTTTGTCAGAGAAGTTCAATATCCCAAGTGGTTTGATAATATTGTCCCAGTGAAAAAGAAGAATGGGAAAATTAGAGTTTTGATTGATTTCAGAGATCTTAATCAGCATTGTCATAAGGATGATTTTCTAGTTCCAATTACAGAAATTTTGATTGATGCAACAGCTGGTTATGAAGCACTCTCCTTCATAGATGCATATTCTGGATATAATCAAATCCAAATGGCTCTATAAGATGAAGAATATATAGCCTTTAGCGCCCCCCAGAGTTTGTTTTGCTCTCGGGTAATTCCCTTTGGCCTGAAGAATGCAGGCACAACATATCATCATTCCATGCATCGTATCTTCAATCCCTTCTTAAGGAAATTTGTTGAATGTTATGTGGACGATTTAGTAGTCAAATCCAATCAACGTTCTATTCACTTGGATCTTTGGGAAGTCATATTCCGCAAGCTTTGACAACATAATTTGAAGATAAACCCATTAAAATGTGCTTTTGGGTTAACCTCAAGAAAAATTCTCGGCATTGTTGTATGCCATCGTGGTATCTATGTTGATCCTGAGAAGACAAAGTCAATCCTTGGTATTTCACCTACTCGAAATTTTAAAGAATTGAGAAGAATTGAAGTACATTTAGCCTATATTGGGTGTTTCTTCACTGATCAGGAATGAAAATGTTTCCCCTTCACCAAATTGATGAAGAAGGGAGTCACTTACTAGTGGAATGATGAATGCCAAGAAGCATTCGATATTCTTATGAAGTATCTCTTGAGTCCACCGGTATTAATTCCACCTGTTCAAGGAAGACCACTTATCCTCTATGTGACAGCTTTAGAGCGATCGTTGGGTGCCTTTCTTGCTCAGAAGAATGATGCTGGGAATAAGAATAGCCTCTACTATCTCAGTCGGACAAAGCTCGAAGTAGAAACCTGATATTCAAGTATTGATAAGTGATTCCTAGCATTAATCTTTGCAGTTCAGAAGTTGAGACACTACCTACAACATCATGAGGTCCAATTAGTATCTCGCAATAACTAGCTCAAATTCATCCCTAGTCATCCAATGCTTACAGGATGTATGGAAAGGTGGGCAGTTATCTTCTAGCAATTTGATATTCAATATGTGTCTCAAACATCAAAAAAGGGCCAACCTCTAGCTGATTTCCTTGCTGAACACCCTTCAGTAGAAGACACATCTTCAGATATTGAACTCCCTGATGAGGAAGTCTTCTCCATTGAGGATAGTCCTCAGGTATAAGAAATGTATTTTGATGGTTCTTCCAGAAGACCAAAAGGGGAGAAAATGGAAAGTCTGAAATTCAACAAAGTTGGCTTAGGAATTGTGCTCATTTCTCCATAAAAGGCATTGTTACCCTATTCTTTTTCATTGTTGGGAGGCAGTACAAATAATGAATCATAATACCAGTCCCTCATTGCAAGCATGGAGTTGGCGATTCAAGCACAAGTGAATAACATAAAGGTGAAAGGTGATTCATACCTGGTAATCAAACAAGTCAATGCAGATTATGAAATCAGAAAACTAGAATTGGTCCCTTTTTATGATTACTTCATAGAGTTAATGTCGGAATTTCCTATTGAACTAACATTTTATTATGTCCCGTGATCACAAAATGCTCATGCTGATGCACTGGCTAATATAGCCACAGCTCTGGTAGATCCAAATCGAGACAAGACAACCATCAGTATTGCCAACCATTGTACAATTTCACTTTATGTTCGAACCAGAACTGAAGAGATCAATGAAATTAGTCCCATTCCTAAACCATATGGTCATACTATAGGATTGATGACACCTATCAGGGAATACATTGAAAATGGAACACTTCCACCTGATAGAGCTGGGAAATAATAGATCTGGCATCGTGTGGTCAATTTTACTCTTTATGATAGCCTAGATCACCTAGAGAAAATTCTCTACAAGCATGGTTTTGATAGAGTTCTCTTCAGATGCATTGACGGTGAAGAGACAATGGCTGTCATGAAAGAAGTGCATGCAGGAATCTGTGGTGCCCACTAGTCTGGACATAGACTGTCTGATCAGATTTTAAGGCTTGGATAATTTTGGCCTTTATGATACCAGATTGTGTTGATTTCACAATGAAGTGTCATTAAAGCCAAGTATATGACAATTTCATTCATCATCCCCCATAGTTGCTTCATATAGCTAAAAACCCGTGGCCATTTTCAACATGGGGAATGGATGTGGTGGGACCTTATCCTTCAGCTACAGCCAAGCAGTTTAAGTATATTCTCACTGCTACTGACTTCTTTTCTAAATGGGCAGAAGAAATACCCCTCAAAGAATTCAGTTCTAAATGCATTGTTAGCTTCATCAAGTCTAACATCATTTCCAGATTTGGTGTCCCTCATACCATATTGACAGACAAAGGCACCAACTTCTGTACATCCGAGCTGAAGAAGTTGTATCAAGAATGAAAAATCAAATCTAACCATTCATCTCGGTATCATGCAGCGGACAATGGCCATATAGAAGCCTTGAAAAAGTCTCTTTCAATTATAATACAAAATATGGTAGATAAAGATAAGAAGTCATGTCCTGATAAACTATTTCATGCTTTATGGGCTTATCGAACCACAACCCGCACTACAACACAGTCAACTACATATTCAGTGGTATATAGAACGGAAGCAGTCTTTCCCATTGAAGTTCAATTAACATTTCTCACAGTAGCCATTTGTGATCAATCATTTACAGATGAACAATCTAAAAAGCAATTGGATCAATTGGAAAGGTCAGATGAGAAACGATTGTACACTTTACACCACTTGGAAGTCTATTATAATAGAATAGCATGATTTTTCAACAAAACAGATCGTCTTTGTTCATTCGTTCAGGGAGAAATGGTACTAGTTCTCAGAACTCCAATGATACGAGGAAAGAAACCTCCCGACCTTGAGAAAAAATGGGAAGGACCTTATTCAATACATAAGGTCTACACCAATGGAGATTATTCATTAATCCCAATGGATGGAGAACTCATCACGACTCCAACCAATGCTAGATTTATGAAGATGTATTTTGTATCAACACAAAATACATAATCTATGGTCTATGCATATGACCTTAAACTATTTTCATGTCCATTACATCCAGAACGACGTTAAACTCCACTATCCAGAGTCCATTCATATTACTTTAAACTATTTACATTTCTTACATCCAACATGATGTTAAAATGTGATGTCCTAACTACATGACGTTAAACTATATAGAAGTCCCTTACGTCCAGCAAGACATTAAATTACATAACCAACAGTCCATGCATATGACCTTAAATTATTCTCAATTTCTTCCAACATGACGCTAAACTGTATCATCCCTTTTTCATCAAACATGACGTTAAACTATGAAAAATTTCCTAATACGTCCAATATGATTTTAAAATGTTTTCTCTTTTGTCCTTACTGCATGACATTAAACTGCACAGTTCCATTTTGTCCAACATGACATTAAACTCTATTGTCCCCATCATCTTAGCTACAGTAATCTAAATTGTACAACACCGTTACGTCTATCAGGATGTTAAACCGTGTCCCTATATTTGTCCTACATTATGTTAAACTGTATTTTGTCATTGCTACATGACAAAAAATTGTGCAACACCAATATTCTTAACTGCAAGACTTTAAACTGCATAGTCCTTTTATATGTCCTACATGACATTAAACTGTGCATTTTTAAGGTTGTTGTTACCTCTTGTTTCTCACACCGATTATGAATCACGTGATCTTAGATCAAACATCAACCATAACACCATCTTTGGGCCGCTAACCACACGTAAGTCCCAACACCATTTTTTTGGTCATCATCCCCAAGAACAACTTGATCACTAATTCATTATTTAACTGAACTACGCTGACTTTGATCCTTGATTTCTATGTTGGGTACGTAGGAAACCTCTCAAGGTTCAAGCCCAAAACCAATCTCTTCACATTGGTTCACCTTTGTCCTAGCTATATGACATTAAACTATACAACTCTTTTGTCCTGTATGACAATAAACTATAACATTCTTTGACACTCTCACCTGAGAGGGAATAATTGAATACATTGATATTCAATCATGTTATATTACAAAGACTACGTTCATACATGGCAATGCCTAAACCTTTTATTTTGGGTCAAACCATCATTGCACTAAAGTCCCCTTTCACCCTTCAGATGTACGAACCAAATTTGTACAAAGGATATTTCCAGAACTACGTGGGCTTGATTCCCATCCATATGGGATACTTAGTAACATTCGAGTGTCCCTAGAATCCATCCCCAAGTCTTTTGGGCCTAACCCTGAATTCCACTTTCAGTACGCTGGCTGAAAAGGCCCAATGAAAACACACTATGTTTGTAATGGTTCGAGCTCTACGACCCTAAACTAAGATCATTCATAATTGCGTCCCACACGACGTTAAATTGTATTTCAAGAACTATGTATGGCTTGATTCCCATCCTTAAGGGGCATGTAGTGATGTCCAATATTTCAATTCAGGACCCAGCCAGAGCATGATTATAGTTACCATTAATCTGTGTATCTCTACATACATTGGAAAATACTCATTTTTTTGTGTCTTAATCCTAACCTTAAGTATTTTCAGATCTTCATAAATCTAATATCCACTTCTATTCACAAAATGTCTAATTTCGGATAGTTCTTTTTCCTGACCATGTAGCACATTCCCTTAGGCGGCCTTGCATAAACAGTCTACATAACAGACTTGTCAGCCAAATGATACTTTTATTTGACTATGCAGCCAATTCCCTTAGGTGGCCATGCATAACTCAACCCCCTAACGGGGTTTTTAAATAATGGTAACTTCATTCTTTGAAAGAAAACTTCTTTTGTCTTTAGTTGTCTTAACAGCAATATGTAGGGATCCACAAAAAATGGCCATCCTTTACATATATCCACCATACACTTTTTTATGATATGAAAGCATTCATGTCTATGGTTTATATTTTCATTCCCTACATTTGGGTCAGACCTTTGTAGGAGTGATATTCATCCTATTCACTGACAATCTTGTTTGTGAATATCTTCTCTATATTCAAGTACCTCTCTCCACACATCAAACTCTATGATTTAGAAAATTTGAATCCCCATAAACTTCTATTGGATTTTTAGCAGTAAAAAGGTAAATTTCTGGGAGTTTTTTTTTCCTGACAATCCAGCACATGCCTTTAGGGGGCCTTGCGTAAACAGTCTACATAACACACTTGTCAGCTAAAAGATGCTATTATTTAACTATACAGCCAATGCCCTTAGGTGGCCCTGTATGATTCAACCAACTAATGGGTTTGTTAAATAATGGTAACTTTATTCTTGGAAACTATTTCTTCTAATTCCTTTTAGCCATTTTTCATATCATTCCTCTGATTCAAAATTTCTTAAGTCATGGTTTAAATTTTTTTCTCCCTCATACTTGAGTGTGGTAATATGTTTTCAGATAATTTTTCAAGGAATTGAGTCAATTTTAATCCATTTCTGTCAGATCTATTTCGACCTTAAATAATAGCCTCTTTATGTCTGATGTGCATGACTTTAAACTGCTCAAAAAATACAAGGGAAATATGAATAAAAGTCAAGTCCCAGCTCACTAAACATAAATTTTGTATGATTTTAGGTAATATTGATCAATTAAAAGATTCAAAGTTTTTATGGTTATTTATAATAATCCTAGTAAAAAATCAAGCTATGCTTACTAGGCCCATTGTTTTAGGTAAAATTTAAAGCATGTAGAAAAAGAAGATATGCACATATGATTGAAGATGAAATCATTTTTTATTGATGAACAAGAGTTAGAAGGACATCAATAGATTGGAGTCTCTTATCCTTTTCAAGAATTACATAAGGCATTCAATATAACTCTTCATTTGATTTACGGTATACCGGACTTCATCAGCAACCACCTGGAATTAATTCATTCAACTGGCTACAATAAGAGATGCAGTGATACCAGCTCTTCTTAGAACAATTGTAAAAGAATGTTCTTGAGTGCGGGTTGAGAAAATTTTCTACTGATCAAACAGTGAATCTGTTTCTATCCAAGAGACTTGGATGATGGATACATGGATTTTAGAATGGAGCATTAGAAGTAAAGAGCCATTTAGAGAGATTAATCTTTTCAGATATTGTTTCTAATGTCATGATAGTCTTTTCTCCATCATCCAGAAATGAAAAACATATCAGCCCATGGTTTTCCATTTTCATATCTACAAGGAAATGGCATGAAACATGATATTTCTTCTAGTACTTGGCCAAATCTGGAAGAGTGCTATTGCAGATATCATAATAATCGCGGCCAATGATGCTCATCATATCATCAAGTCACTTTCTTGCCAGTTCATCAGCCATTCTGATTCTCTTAGGAACCATTGAATCAACACAAAAAATGAATAAATTAACTCTTAAATAGGTTTATTTTTCATAAATTTTTTGAATGAATTCGAAAAAATGGAAAAGGCATTAAGGCACGTAAGTTTAATCTTTGCGCACATGTGTGGATGTGTCGTGCAAGTGTTACATGTGCCGTGTATGTATTTTGCGTGCAAGAATCACCATGCAAGTCCAGATACCTTGACATTAGTGCGACATCAATGGAAAATAAGAAAAGAGAGCAACTTGCATGGCAGAGATGACCTGCACGGCGAGAGATCAAAAAAATGGAATTCGGTGCTATGCACGACAAATGATCGCATATTTATAGACCAATCTGCCCACTTGCATGCCTAAAATCTAGCGCAATCTAGCCCTGCGCGACTCATACCTGTGCGATGAGTTTTTCACGCTGAACACTTGCACGCCTCTTTCCCTTTAGTTTTCTTTATTTCTGCAGAGTCACATCCTTATTCTATTAGATCCAACTCTAAGGGGGGACTTTTGTTGATGCTTTTTTTTGTAACATTGTATACAGGAATGGAAAGGGAAATGAATTAGCACAAACTGATACATCCTTTGAAGAAAATATCAAAAATCGACAATGGCATGAACAAGGCTTCAAATGAACATGTGCCACACAAGTTCCCTCACTGTCACACAAGTACACTTGTGCACCGCCTAATGGTAGCGTAGGTGAATTGCACGCCCTCTTTGAAAACAACCCAGGGTCTTCTCTATCCTATAAATACCACCGGTGGTCCCCCCATTTGAGGAGGATTTTTTCCAGAATTCAGATACAGAGCTCTGAACGCCCAAGTCTTTTCTTCAAGTCTTCTGAGCACTTCTAAGGTAATTCTATACCTAGACTGGAATCTCTAAACACAAGGAGAAAGGTCTAAGTGTTAGAATTCACTAACACTTGTGTGCATTAGTGTTTTACCCGTAAGGTAAATGGACACACCTACACGCCTCTTTACCTACTCATTAAAACTTGTACGCCACTCTTCTGGAAGTACCTCAATATAATTTTAAAGGCGTTGGTCAAGAATTTCCCAAGTATTACCCAACTGGTTAACAATCGCGCATGTACCCATGTGCCGCGCAGGTACACCTGTGTGCCCAGAACTTGTGCGTTGACCACACTTGTGTGCCGCCCAACTCCTTCACCATGACATGCTCGCTAATCAGGACTTTCGTTCCTATACAGCACCTATGCGCCTTCCAAGACTTGCACGCCCTTCTATTTTTGGGTGCCCTTCTTGCCCATTTCACTTCTCTTACACCTATCCACCTCTCCTCTTCAGGATTAAGCCTTCAGAACTCTCTCCAAAGCCATTGGCATGATTTATTTGTTGGCTTCCTTATCTGAACGGAATTCTGTGGAACATCTCTCAAAACCTAGTGATTTATGCATGTTTACATCACTAAAGTTAGAGAGTTCAATCAATAAACCTCATCCATTAAGGTGAGAGAATCCTTAATTTGGGCCTCCTTTTCATGAGTAATCCCCAGTCAAAAATCTCATTAATTTGGGCATCCTCCTTAGGAGTAAGCCCCAAGTCCCCATTAATTTGGGCCTCTTTTTCAGGAGTAAGCCCCAAGTCCCCTAATTTGGGCATCCTCCTCAGGAGTAAGCCCCAACCATTATTATATTAACCCGGGCTTCCTTTTCAAGAGTAATATCCAATATCAAATATGGGCATCCTCTTTAAGATTAAGCCCCAATATTATAGTATCCAAATATCCATAAAGTACATGCACCTTTATGGACCCCGTTCTTGGATTTCTTCCCTGAAGTAAATCTTAACCTCTATCTATTTGGGCAATCATACATACATAAGCCCCACATCATTGTATCTTTCATGGCACAAATTGTTTGGTTTCACCAATACCTCTTGTTTCTCACACCGATCATGACTCACGTGAGCTTAGAGTGTAAAACTAATCATGACATCTTTCTTTGAGCCATCAATCATGCATAAATATCGTACTCTCTTACTCGAACTACATGGGTTCTGATTCCTTTTCTAAACAAAGGATACATAGGTAGCCCATTTGTGGGTACAATCCCAACTCTGAAATGATCCATCTCCTTATGAATGACAATAAACTTTATGTGCCCCACTGAGTGGATTTAAAACCAGTATGGTCATCATAATGACCAAGAGACTTTTATGTAGTGAAGAATACCATTGACTATGAATCTCTAACAAATAAAGATGATTATCTATCGATGAAGAACCTCGAATACATATAAAATATTCTCTAAATTTCCTACATATTAATCATTGATTGTCAGACCTAATAGAAAGCTCATTTTTATACTTGGTAATGTAATAAGGATTCATGAACATAACATAAATCCATAAAGAGAGTCCTGGAGTAGACAATAATTACCCTCAAAAAGGTGCGATGAGTCCGACCTCCCATCCTCTTGACCAATGAAATTTCCTATGCCTCGTCAGTCCACAACTAATGAGCACCTAACTTTGGAAAGTAGGTCCAACTGGATGTGGAATAATTGGAGGTTTCCAGTTCTACAAAAAAACCCGTTAGAAACCTCTTTGAATGTTTGAACTTTTAATCAACGTGGTCATCCCCAATTCCAGAGGAAAGATTCCCTTAGCAATCAATCTCATGGTTTTGGTAAGAAAATAAATACTAAATTAAAAACAAATTCTAATAAGATAACATGGTAGGAAATAATTTGATCCTTCCATTATGCTTTAAGTGTGGATAAATACATGGAGGAAATTTAGTTATGTGGAATAATAAATGAATTAATAGTATAAATTAAGATTATTAAACAATAAAATACTAAATTGAAAGGAATAAATTATCTAATAATAGAGGATAATCACCCTAGAAAGCACCACCCAAACTAGAATGTTTAGACTAAATGGATTATGATAATAATTATAACTAGGGATCAAACATGAAGGTTAATAATAATAATAAACTTTAGAAACCTTATAATCTTAGAGACCAAAGGAAATGTAATTTTATCACTATTAATTATGAGATATTTGATAATGATGTTTTGAAAGGTAATGTTACAATCCACTTAAGAATTGATAATGTTTAATTTAATTCTCGATCTACCCAATCTTTTTTATCTAAAAAATTTCCAAAGGGTATCATAATACCATCACAATTGTTAGATTCTGAATTAGTAGTGAAAATATCTAATGGTATGGTGATCACATCTCATGTCTATTATTCTTCTCTAATTAACATTGATGTGAATGTTCTTCCTAAAATTCTTATTATGCTACCGTATGTTGAATTCAATATGTTTTTGGGTATGGATTGACTTTATTAACATAATTAAAACAATTATAATCATTTAATGGGGGTAACATGCAATATTTTGAACTTTTATAGTATCTTATATCTATGTGATGATAAATAAGAACTCCCAATAGAAATTACATCTATTATATGGATCTTGATTCATATTCCAAATGGGTTTTATCAAATATTTCTGGAATGAAACTCTACATCAAAGTTATACCTATTGTGTAGAAGTTTTTTATGTATTTTGAGAAGATATTACTAGTATTCAGATGAAACATGATGTTCATTATTTATATAACTCATACAGAGAGATACAACTATTTTAAAGGCAACAAATAAAATGTCTCTAATTGAGTTTCATGAATTGGTGATGCAAGACTAAGGGAATCTTGACAATGGAGTCATTTATCCATGTGTATCACAATTGGGTTCTCCTATTATTTTTTACTAATAATAATGTTAGATCAATATGACTTTGTATTGGTTATTGAGAACATCACAAGATCAAAATCAAGAATAAGAATCATCTACCCCATATTGATGACTTTTTTTAACCTATATATTAATAGATAATTTTATAAGGATAAACTTCTTCCAGGATTTAATAAATTGAGGGAAAAAATCAAGGTTATACCTAGCACAAATATATACATAATGAATTTTTTATGATTTCATTATTTCAAATTAATTCCCTTTCTATATTCATTGAATTAATAAATAGTGTCTTTATTGATTTCCTTGATCGGTATTTTGTAATATTTATAGATGATATTCTTTTAATTTCAATGTGCATGGAGGAGAATGAATTTCATTTAATGATTTTACTAAATACCATAAAGAATGATAAGCTATATGATAAATTTACAGATGGTAAATTCTGTCTACAAAATGATTAATTTTTGGGATATATACTCTCATGTGAGGTTATATCAGCAACTCTATGGAAGGTGGAAGTTAATGAATGTTGTCCCTAACTAACAACTATGACCATGATCCATAATAATAATATTATTTATTAATATTGTCAATTAAAAATAGATAATTTCTCTTTCATATATAATCTACTCAGCTTGTTAACTGAGATGGGATATAAGTTCCTTTGAATAGACAAATGTCTTTAAAATTTCAAGGAACTAAAGAATAGGTTAGTATGTTCCCATATTCATACATTAACCCACTATATAGATGGGTTTAAGATATATATATTTATCCATAAATTAAGGAGATCGGATTCATCATCATGGAGATTAACATTGTGATAGTTTATTCTGAATGCAAATTGAAGGTTGATGGTAAAAATTAACCAACATTTTTATTTAGAGTTAGATACATTACTGTCTACATTAATGATATAAATTTGACATATTTTTGGAGAAAAGTGTGATATATATGATAATCATAGAAGTTAAATGTATATATTCCCTCAAAAAGATATAAATATATGCTAGAAAATATGGTTGGAGTCAATTAATGATTAATAATTCTCAATACATTACCACCTTTGGAAAGGAAAAAGGAATTTAATTCATTGAGTTAAAAGGATTATAATAGAATATAAATGTTGAGAACTACAAAATATACAATATTTATAGATTTTCAAAACATATAACATTAAATCTTGATGTATTTGGAGATACATTATCATGATCATACGAGTGTCCGACTATATATCAATGTGAGGAATAAAGAGGTGAAAAAGATATAATGGAACATCAAAAGTTCATAAATGTGTTTTCATTCAAACATGATAGTGATGGAATAATAATGTTCGAAACCTTAAATGTTTATGATCTATTCCATAATTTAATAAGGATATACTGTATTAATCTTATTGTTCATCATTATTTATTCCTAATGGAAGTATGAGGATATAAAGGGACATAGAAGAGTATTTCTGGTGGTACATTATGAAGAGAGGTATTTTTGAGTTTGTATCATGAGGCTTGGTATGTTATTATGTTAAGGCTGGGAGACATAATTATATGGATATGTTACAACCATTAAATATACCATAATTTAAATTGGAAAACATCACTATATAATTTTTCATCAAACTCTCCAAAATTTCTAAAGGACATAATGCTATTGGGATTATAGTTGATCAAATTATAAAGGAAACAAACATTAGTCCAATTAGAGAATACATCTATTTTGATCATCTTGGAATATTGTACATTAAATATGACATAATGTTTCATTTAATACCATATTTTATTATATTTTTTTTGGATCCTATGTTTTTTATGGTTACAGGGAATTCACTAGTTGTATGTATAGATTTGTTTGTGTTTCAATTATTATTATCATCCATATATAAATATTTATTATGAAAGAACAACTAAAAAACTAGATGATATACTATAATTGTTTTCATGGGATTTTAGTGGTGGTTAGGATCAACACATTCCTCCCACAATTTTTTCATACACTAATAGATTTCAATTGATCATTTAGATGACTCCATATGAAGCCTAATTTAGAAATAAGGGAACAATTCCAATGTGTTGGGATTGTGTTTGAGGATGAAATCTATTTGAACTTAAGAAAATTAAAAATATGACTGCGAAATTCAGTAGTATATAATGTTTTCTAAGAGTCAACAGAAATGCTATGTTCAAAATCATCAATTAATTATAGAATTAAAAATTTGTAAGGGGGAGTTTTTTTAATTTTTCCATAGAATATGTTTATCAAATTCATAAATAAAGGAATGTTGAACACATGGTATATTTTAAACTTCATGATTATTGATTGAATAGGGATTGAATCTTTTCACATTTCACTTCCACAAAAACTCTCCCATGTTCATGTTTTGTTTCATGTATTTCCCATGAGAAAGTAGATACTTGATCCACAACAGGTATTGAACTTAGAGGTCATACTAAAAAATCATTACATTTAATATAAAGAATAACAAGTATGAATGTGGTATCATATTGATAATGTTATACTTAAAAATAATACTAACCTAGTTTATATTATTTGGAGGAATCATAAATTTAAAGAAGATACATATGAAACTAAGGATGTGATGAAATTGAGATATAATCATTTTTTTTATTTCATAGAGAAATAATTTGGATGGAAAAATTCATTTTAATGGTGGTAGAATGTAACAAGAAATTTTTTTATGATATATTTCCCTATGAATCATATTGGGTTCATTGATATCCCTTTTCTTATAAAACTGAGTTTAAATAAATAATGATATACCATTAAAATATTATTATTTAGTTTGACAGTTATATCATAGTTATTGAATTGATGGTTAAGAATAATAACAACATAATTATGAAACAATTAAGGTTTATACATGAATAAAATAAATTAAATGGTAATTAATTTATTAGAATCTAACATAATAATCATTTGAAAGTAAAAGTTATGTTTTTTTAAAATAGTTTTCTAACGTTCAATATATTCTTATATAAATAAAAAATATAGTCACTTTTGGTGAATTATTTTAATTAAAATTATATATTTTATATTATATATTTAAATAATTATTTTAACATTTATCTAATATTTTTGTCGAAGTGTGAGAGAATAATAAATCTTTTTTTATACATAAAAACTACTTTTTTTGAACCGGTTTATGCCACAATTCACACAATTATTTTGAATTAAATTACCACCACTATAGATATTTTATAATTATAAATTGATTCCATATTTGGATTTTGGAGTATAAAATTAATTATATACATCTTTTTTGTTATTATAAATAACAACCTTTGTAAATATTTTTATCCTTTATAAGTGTAAAACAAGTAAAAAAGGGTTAAAACGTTTCCATATTAATTTAAAATATCTATAAAATGTTCCCTTATCATATTGGATGGGGTATTTTTTCCATTAAGATATTATTTTTGAATATGTGGATTTTTTCCCATATTACCTTGGTAATGAATATTATGTTACATTAAGTAAAGAAAATTACACAATATGGCTCTCTCTAAAAATTAATATCTATAAAATTTATATATAAGGATAAAAAAGTGTTTATGTTTAGTAATAAATGACTATTTTAAATATTTTTTTTATTTTTATCATCGTAATTAATTTTTTCATGAAGAGACAAGTACATTAAATACTTACATATCACAAACAAAATGCCTTTTAATGTAGTAAAAATTCATGTACATGTTTACTTAAAACTCTAAAAGTAATTTTTTTAGTATATTTATAGTTAAATATTATTCTTATAGATTAAAAAACATATTAGGGTTTTTTCATAGGTTTATATTCGAAATTTATATCTATATTGATTCCTATAAAGTTATATTAAATTAATGATGTGTAAATGATATTATAGAAATTTTATAGAAAACATATTTAATTAAATTAAATTCTATTAAAAAAATAATGAAATTGGAAAATTAGGATGATAAAAGTATTTAAATTTTATCCTTATTCAAATTATGAGAAAAAAATTAAAATTATAATTAAAATTATATTTTATTTAGATTGACAATGTTGATACCACACTTTTGGTTAAAATCAGTTAATGAAGGGGTCAATACAAAAGATAATGTTAATAATGTCACCTAAAACATTAAACAATTAATTATATGAGTAGGAAAAATTCCAATTACTAATGTTATTTGAATGTATTCCTATTTTTTTCTATTATACATTATTGATTGATTAATTATATTTAAATCATTTATGTAACACAAAGTGTGTCTTTTCCCTCCAATATAAAAGGAAAACACTTATGACTTTTATTTTCAGATCATTGAGCCATATAAATCTACCTGACCCTATAAAACCCACTTATTATTTTTTCTAGGCACAAAAGACAACTTATAATATTCTTAATGAACTGTTCTAAGGGTCCTTAAAAAGGATCTAAATGAGTTCTCCTGATATAGAGGAAATCAACTTACCGAATCTCTTTCGGTTTATTTATTCATTTAATTCATCTATATATGTGGTATTAATCATAAAATAATAAATTATGGATCCTAAATTTACTAAAATGATATTATGATCATGAAACTGCCATTATGAATAGGTTTTTCCATCAAATGTGTAGTGAATGTATCACTCTTGCATACGTGTGGACTACCACCTCCACATAGAGATAAAATTAATTTTTCATCACCAGTTTACATCGATGAGAAATATATTGTATCAAATAGGAATAATTTTATTTTACTACATATTATTAGTATATATTTATACTATTATATCCACCTTTTTACCCTCTAATCAATCAGTAAATGATAATGTATCTCATGTGTACCTGTGGGATACCAGTTCCACAAGGTGATGTGATTCATTTTCCATTTTTCATTACTATGTATTGTAATAAAGATTGATCTAATGAATATATAAGATATTAATGGCTCAATAATTCGATAATGCTTTATTTTTTAACTATTATTAATTTTTAATGATAAAATGTCAAAATAATGTCCATTCATATGTATGACATATAGTCTCTATGAATTACATAATTCAATTTTCTATATCTACCTTTTATTGATGAATATAAATATGTATATGATGAATATATGAGATATTTATATCACAAATAAAATCATTCTTATTATGCATCCATGATCAATGTAAAAGGATGAGAGGTACCAATGATAATTTATCCTGAATAAAGAAATTGTAAAAACCCAAAAATGATGATTTTAATAAGGAATTACCAAAAATGGCTGTTGAAATACTATAAATTGATTATATACAAAATTATAATTATCATCATGACTCTGGTATATAATTATAGGAAATTTAAAATTATTATATTGAAATATAGAGTGACTTTGATGATATTCAATCTTGGGTTAAGGGAATTATGTTTCAATATTATTTTTATTGGGATTATTTATGGCTGAATTCCCCTTAAAAATATTACATTACCCATTCATAATAAATCTAGTTTTTTCGTCTAATCATATTATTTCTTGAGATTATTTTTTTTCTTTTATTTTACTCTTTTTATATAATGAAGAGATTGAAAGAATGTATAATATGAAAAATGACTTTATTTCTACAAACATTCAAAAATCCAATTACTTTCACAAATATTTTTTCTCAATATGTTATCAAGAATTTCATGAATATTCTCTTATGTTTTTTAAATTAGTTTTTACCGTTGTTTGAATTTTTAAAAAATGGTTTTAAAAGAATATTCTTTTTATCTTTTAATGGTTGTAGTTTTGAATTTTTACCAAAATTTATTAATTAATCTTTTTTTAATGTATACCACAATAACATAACATTTTTCCATCATGACTACTAAATTATTTAAATATTCCATTATAATATTATAAATTATTTATCCAAGAAATTATTTTCCTTAATTATATAGAGTTTTTATATTTTCATATGTGATTTAAAAATGAACTGTGTTGTTTCATTATGTAATATTCCAGTAATATTTTAATGGAATATTTCATATATGATAAAATCATTTGATGAAACTTAGAATTTAATTGGGAAATGATCGAATAATACAATATTTATTCTTTATATAGATGGTTTATGGTTGTGATGTTGAAATATCAATGATGCATATTTTCTATTCCATAGGTTATGTTATGATGGATTTGTTTTGATCTTGTGGAATATGTATGAATGAATTTATTATTATGTACTTGGTGATTTTAGAATTATATTTTTTATATTGAATTGGGTTATTTATAATGATCTCTAATATGAAAGGGTACATGGGTTATCACACAAATAATTAAAGGTGGGGTACATTGCTGGTAATCCTGATCTACAAAGAGTGTACAAATAGGTTATACAAAGACCAAAGTACATGGGTAATTAACTGAATCCAAACAATTTAATGAACGTACTAGTAAGTATAATTGACACAAAAATTTTATGAATAATATTATGAAACAATTTTTGGAAATTATCCTATTCCAATATAATGTTCTCAATTCTATAGTTCATTGATACCTTTATAAATCATTTTGTATGAACTACCATATTTTTTAATTAATTTTATGATCAATGAATTGTTGGGTATAATTTTCAATTGTTAAGAACATGTTATCATTCCCAATATGCTAATGTTATTTATAAATTATCATTGATATATACCTTGGTTACCATTACTGCACATCTGAGTTCACCCTACATTACATGTTCATTTCCATAGGATTTGAATAAAATTTTTATGTATGATGTGTCTCTGAATGGTACTAGTTAGAAAGAACTAAGTGGGATATGATGCTAATATTTTAGATACCATTCTTTTATATATCCAAGTTTGAATAAACAAAAATACTATATGGTTTTTTATTGGATGATAATGTTACGTATTGAATATTCACCTAATAAGATGTTATGTTTTTGTATAAAAATTATTCGTCCCTATATGTTCTATAATGAAACTATTGAAATAGGAAAGAATGAGTGTAGCTTATGAATTTTTCCCTACAACCTGAATGTGTGTTTACCTTCATTATATATTTTTCCCTATGATGAATTGAAAAATGGGGAAAAAAATTGGGATTACACCTATTAAGGATGTTAATTTCCTCCTTACCCATTGATTAAAACAAGGCGACAACATTGAACCATGGAAGATTTGGCTCATACCTAAATCAGGGAAGTTAGTTTGTGTGATCATGGGATTGTTCCATCGATATACTCTCTTTTAGAACATAGGTAATCAACATATTACATTATGGTGACTACCCTATATGATATGCTATATAGAAAGGATGTATCATGAAAAATAATTTATCACGTGAAAACATGATTGGATGAGTTTATATATGTGTGAATTATATATTCATGGTGATATTATGGTTATGTATGAGGTGTGGATTTTATTACTTTCAAGGTATAATTATTGGAGAATGGGTTAGTAATTTAATATTGTTTTTTCATTTCGAAGATAGGGGAAATTTGAGAAGTATAGGATAAAAAAGATGTTTATTTACCCATATATGAACTGCAACTACCCAAACATTCATTAATTGAAATCCTCGATGATCAAATTAAATGTCTCTTTATGTAAATTTTTTATATAAAATTCCTACTTCTTTGTTTTTATGTTTTAGGATTTTAAAATTCTATTAATAATTGTGACTGTTGTTAATATATACGTTGAACTGTGATCACATGATTAGTATAAATATTGGTCTTTAAGGAATCAAATTTACTCAGAAAAAGGAAGTGAAGGCCTCATCCATTAGACATGCCCCATATGAATCCCATTTGTCAGAGCTCAAAAAAGAGGTGGCATCATTGGGCTTTGTTCATGACCAAGCCCATGTCGATCTTCAATAGGTTAAACTCGAACAGGACCACCTATGCGAGAAGTGGATTTGATAGAGATTTCCACCAGAGTAATGTTATTCGACCCACCCCAAGAGTCTGTCACCATCGAACACCATAATATTTGGTCTTATGAGGGTGTTATAAGGGGTTATGTAACAAGACCTTTGCACTATGGTAATGTACATTTTTTTTATTTATAATAATAAATATACTTTCATTTTATTATTTTTACCTTATAAATAGTTTTTAAAGTACAAATAGTATTTTTAGTTAATGTTCAGCTAAGAAATATATTTTTATGAATTAAAGGATTTTTGAATTAAATAATATGTTTATAATATATTATTTTTATTAAATATAAATGATTTAATAAATTTTGAATGACATAGTAACTTTTATTATGTTTTGAAATCCATTTTTGTCAAAACGCAATACTTTTCGATAAGTATCAGTTTTCATTTTAAATGTAAAAAATAAAATATTTAGTAAAATATTTAGATAAAATGAATATTATTTTTGGAATCGGGATGTCGAAAATATCCAACGGTGAAATTTTCATAATTTTCTGAGACAGTCAAATTTTAGAGTAAAAAAATAAATACCGTTTAAATATATAATGTGTTTTATGACATCATAAAGACCTAATAGTGAAGTAATAAAATAATATAAGCCTTATGTTCAACCAATATATGTTTTACCGTTAATATAATTTTATTTTGTGTTTGTTTAAATTATTTTACAAAGCATTAATGGACTCTTTAAGGCTTATTAATCATCTTGTCTTATTAAATTGTTTTCCTTGGGAGTGTGACTCACCTCCACATAAGCAACCCCATTATTTTAAGAAGATCGAAAATTGGCTTTATAAAATATTTTTTTCCAATTTTCTTTTCCAAATACCATGGTAAAATGCAATGGGATGGTTTGTGGTTTGGATTAGTTTAATGTGAGGGGTCCCAAACCTAAATATTAAAGAATTCCCTCACATTTCCTATATAATCCAACCGAAACTCCCCCTTTATCCTCAATGAAAGACTTTTTAGTTCATCCATCCTCTTCCCTACTCTATCTAGAATCCTTCCAAGGTTCTTCAAGCTCCCAATAAGCCTCTCTCAAGCCTCCCTCAAGCCATTGGAAGCACACTTCCAAGTAATGGGTTTTTCTTCCTATCTCATTTTTGTCCAATTTTCTTTAAATTGTTATGAATTTTTCAATTTCAATTATAAATGATGGGGTATGGTTTCCCACCTCCTCCATAATTCCATATCTATGTTTGAACTATGGGATACCCCTTTCTCTCTCATTAAATTCCTCCCATGTACACCCATTACTATGCCGAAATTCCAAAAGGAATTTCTATATTCTTTTTAACATTCAAGCAATTATTTTGTATCATGACTCTAAATTCGACTAAAATATTTATAAAATGTATCTATATGAACGAATTACTTTAAATTTCATGTACATATGATTATAAACCCCTTTCTCTCTCATCAATCATTTTTATGAATTCTTACATCACACTGTTACGATGCAGAAATTGCACCGATTTTCCAAGCCAATGTAATTTTGTTGTGAATTCCATTCCCATTTCTCTATCAAGTGTATTCACCATTATTCACATTTAATTATTGATAATAATGTTTCATGTATAAATTCCACATTCCTTTATCATGGAATAAATGATTATGTTTTATGAATCATTGTTATATGATCCATGTGGAACACTTATTTGTTAAATGAAATGTTTAAGAAGGATATGCCCTTATATCACTCCAATGAATTGGGATAAGAATATTATCATGATACTTCATGTGAAATTGGTGTTTAATCATTCAAATTCAAGGGAAACAATGTTTTACTTGTTCTTCATGTGCAATGAGGATTTACTCATTCTCCATGTGCAATGAGCCTTGGCTCATGATAATTCAATGTTAAGTGTTGTTGCCACATTTCCATGTTATGATTATCATAATTTATCATGCCTTTATGTTTATGATTCTATTGTGACCTAATCATATTTCTATTGTCTAACATGTATTGTATTACTCATGTTAATCCATGTTTATTCCCTTACTGGGCTTTATAGCTCACCCTTTTCTTATGCATGTCCTTAGGTTATTTCATGCAATGCTATGTATGAAGAAATGTAGTGGTTATTTAAAATAAGTTTACAATAATGAAATTGTATTTCATGTTTTAAGTTGTTAGGTAATGATCCTAAGCCCCAAATACACTAGACCTCTCGATCTTAAATGTTTTATCTAATGAATTTTCGGTAATAAATTGTTTTTAACTGTGTAATAAAAGATCTGGGTTGTCATTGTTGGTATTAGAGGAAAGTTAAGTTATTTTTGGGATTAAGAGTAGAAAAACCTAGTGAAGACTTAGAGACAAGACTATGTATAATAAAAATATCCCTATGTTTTGGTGAGTATTGAGTAATTGGTTTATCAAGAAAATACATCCCTATCTGGATACGAGCAGGTAGAGGCGGCTCTGGCACATATGTATCCTAGGGGTAAAAGAAAAAAATAGCACTTTAATCTAGACTCTAATGGGAATGGGTGCATGACAACGGTCTTTACTGCACTCTTGGTTATAAAACTCATTGGGGATATACTTTTGTAAAGTCACAAGCTTAGTATAAAGCATTATTATGGGACAAAAAAATTCCCTATGAATTATGTTAGAAAGTAGATCATGGATAACATATACTGAAGCCAATATATTCATATGTTAAGAAAATAAAATTTATTTATATGTAGTTAGTTTTTTCCTTTTATTACCTGTTATGTGTTACCCGTAACATTCCTTTTATTCTCGCTAATGGCCTGTAATAGGAGGACTCGGGCTAAAAACAAATGTCAAGATCAATGTGATAACTAAACTAATGAGATGAATAATCCAATGGGAGTAGGAATTGCAAACATTGTCACACTTATCTCTAATATAACTCAATATTTGAATAGAAACAGGGGTCAAGAAGAATGTTAAACCCTACGTAAGAAAGAACAAGTCAGTATCGATATCTTTATGAGATAAAGGCCTCATACTTTTAATGGGTCATGTTATCCCTCAATCATTGAACAATGGATCAGCTCCATTGAAAAGATCTTCTCCATCCTTTAATGTTATGAACAATAGAATGTTCTCCTGGCTGCTTATCATATGGAGGGTTAAGCTGATCAACGTTGGACACCGATAAAAAATACGGAGCCTGTGGAGGAGATCGAGGCGTTGGAATGGAAGGATTTCCAGAAGATATTTTTCGATAAATATTTTCTGCGCACCATCCGGCTAATGATGGAAAGGGACTTCCCTGCCCTCAACAAAAAAGACGATGAATCTGTTTGAGTTTACAAGGAAAAAATCACAAGGCTTGCACGATACGCTTCTAGCTTTGTGGTTACCCCTGAATGCAAGGTTGACCACTTCTTTGGTGGTTTGAACCTAGCCTCCGAAAAGCCCGGGTGATCCGTAACTTCAACAGCTATAAGGAAATTGTCTGATGTGCCCTAAATGTTGAAATGGAGATCGGAGATTCTCAGGGGTATCATGGTGATAAGAATCCAAAGGTGGACTTCAATTCTGGAGGACCGATGGATAAATCCGATGGTTCTAAGAAGAACCAGCATCCCACTAGCCAAAGGTGCATAAAGAAGCACCAAGGAAATTTCCTGAAGGGGACGAGGAAATGATTTAGTTGTGGAAGAGAAGGGCACCTAGCTGTTAACTATCAGCAAGAAAGACTCGCGACAGTGATAGAGGTGAGGAACACTCTATTTGGACCTGATTGTATGGTCCATTCTTATAACTACAATGAACCGGGGCATCATTCAAATCAGTTCCATAAGCCAAGGATTTTCAGAGGCTACCAACGACCTCCATTGCTGAAAGGGCATGCTTTTTCCACCACTGTTTCCAAAGTGAACCCTAAAAATGAAGTGGCGAGAGGTACGCTAGTTATTCATTAAATAATAGTGAACATACTTTTGAATTCAGGTTATACACATTATTTATATCTCAAAAGATTAGTAGATCAATCCCAACACCAACATAAATCATGTAAGTGAAGATGTCGGTGAGTACGAAAAATGGTGTAATCATTGCATCCCATGAATATAACTCCTCTCCATTCAAAATTTGTGGATTAAACATCCTAGGGAACATCATCATACTCCCATTGGTGGAAATTTATGCAATTATCTACATGTGGAGAATCACCCCCCGATTATTTACCAGTGCAAGGAGGAAGATGAATCTTTTTTAGCTCCATTGTCTCTAGCATGGATACTACTAACTTATGATCATTTATATCTAGCATAGATGATTGAGTCTAAGGAGGAAACCATCTTAGAGGACATTCCTAAAGTGAGGGAATTCGCTGAGGTGTTTCTCGAGGGATTGCAAGTTCTTCCTCCTAGAAGAGATGTTGAATTCTCAATTGAACATATACACTGGTCATTACCAATATTCAAGACTCCATATTGAATGGATAATATAGAGATTGAGGAGCAGAAGAATCAACTACAGGACAATCTGGATAAAGGGTTTATACGCCCAAGTGCTTCAGCATGGGGTGCAGCAGTCCTCTTCATCAAGAAGAAGGATGGGTCAATGCGCCTTTGCATCGATTATCGTGAGCTCAAAAAACTCACAATAAAGAACAATTATCCTCTCCCAGAAACTGATAACATGTTCGATCTACTGTGCAAAGCAGAATACTTCTCCATGGGGGACCTGCGGTCAGTATACTATCATGTAAGGGTGAAAAAGAAGATATCCCCAAGACTAATTTTTGTACAAAATATGGCCACTATGAATTCTTAGTAATGCCTTTCAAACTCACTCATTATCCAGAAATATTCGAAGACTTTATTAAAAGATTCTTTATGTATTACCTCAACAAATTTGAGGTCGTCTTTATAGATGATATTATGAGATACTCCAAAACCAAGGAGGATCATGAGGTGCATCAAAGAACTGTACTAGAGAACTTGCGGAAGGAGAAGCTCAATGAAAAGTAAAAAAATCGAGAGTTCTGGTTGAAAGATGTCTCATTCTAAATCTATATCATCATAAGCAATGGAATTTCTATTTATCCCTCAAAAACTGAGGAAATTGATGGATGGTCGAGGCCAACATCGGTAATGGATATCTGTAGCTTCATGGGGTTAGCTGGATATTATCGACAATTTGTGTGAATTTTTTCACGATTTTCCAACCCTATTCCCATTCTAACTCGGATGGGAGTAAATATTTCATGGAGTAATAAATGCAAAGAACCCTTCAAGGATTTGAAAAGGAGGATTATCACTATGTTCAGGCTCACTTTACCCATAAGTGATGAACTTTTTGTGGTATTCAATGATGCTTCGATGAGGGGCCTGGGATGTGCATTGATGCATAATGAAAAAGTAATTGCCTATGCTTCAATGAAATTGATAGTTCATGAACATAACTATCCAACACATGACTTTGAGTTTGATGCAGTGATCTTCACTTTGAAAATTCGGCAGTACTACCAATTTCGGGAGAAGCGTAAAATATATATGGACCACAAAAGCCTCAAGTATATATTCACACAAAAAGAGTTTAACATGCTCCAATGAAGATGGTTAGATCTGATCCAAAAATATGACAGCTCAATCCATTACCACACTGGGAGAGAGAAAAAGGTGGCAGATTCCCTAAGTAGAAAGGACCCAGCGATTCAATCATTGATGAGAATTGAAAAGGATCCAATCTTCTTAGATTTTATGAAGATTGAATGGGAATCCTAAAGTATGGAACATCATCAATCCTTTCACAATTAATTTCTCAACCTTCACTTTTGGAATGTTTAAAAGATGCTCAAAAAGATGGAGTGGGAATTCAGGAAAAATTGGAAGCTATCGGAAAAGGGAAACCCTCGGAGTTT
Source organism: Viscum album (assembly GCA_963277665.1). Taxonomy (NCBI): domain Eukaryota; kingdom Viridiplantae; phylum Streptophyta; class Magnoliopsida; order Santalales; family Viscaceae; genus Viscum; species Viscum album. Next base: position 886,192,227 of record OY728135.1, on the reverse strand, counting down.
AATGTTAGTGAAGAAGGAATTATGAGATTTGGGAAAAGACTATGTGTTCCATCAAGTCCGGAGCTGAAGAAGGATATTTTTGATGATGCACACAGTTAAATTTTCTCTATTCACCAAGGAAACAGAAAGATGTATCGAGATAACCAAGAACATTATTAGTGGGATAATATGAAGAAGGAGATCTCTAAATATACATCAAAGTGTCTAGTGTGTCAGAATGTGAAGGCAGAGAGGCAGAATTATAAGGGGATGATGCAACCATTGCCCACAACAGAATGGAAATGGGATAACATCACCTTGGACTTTGTCACAAGACTTTCAAAGATATCCAAAGCAAATAATGCAATCTGGGTTGTTGTGGACCGTATTATAAAGGCTGCACACTTCATTGCTATTCGGGAGGATTTACTATTGGATCAAATATAACAGATATATATCAGGGAAGTGGTAAGGCTACATGGAGTACCAATATCTATTTTGTGAACTTGAGATCCAAGATCCACCTCTATGTTTTTCAAGAGTCTTCAACATGCTTTGAATACTGAACTAAACTTCAGTACGACCTATCATCCTCAAACTGATGGATAATCCGAGAGGACTATTAAAACATAGGTTGACATGTTGAGGGCATGCTCAATGGACGTTAAAGGATGATGGGATCAACATATTACTATGTTTGAGTTCTCATATAATAACAATTTTCACATGAGCATCCAAATGGCACCATGAAGCCCTTTATGGGAAAAAGTGCAAAACACTGACGTGTTGGGATGAGGTCACTGAGCGTAAGCTGCTTGGACCCTAAATGGTCTAAGAAATGGTGGAGAAGGTAAAAACCATTCAACACCATATCATGAAGGACCATAGTAGACATAAGTGTTATGCATATAACCATCATCGAGACCTTGAGTTTAAAGTTGCAGACATGGTATTTCTACACATATCTCCGTGGAAGAAGGTCATGTGGTTTGGAATGAAAGGGATGTAAATTCCAAGGTACTTTGGCCCCTTCGAGATTCTTGATCGTGTCGGGGCTGTGACCTATCAACTAGAACTTCCACCTACCATAGCCAAAGTAAATAATTTCTTTCATTTATCCTTATTAATAAAGTACATACTGGACCATTCACATATACTTTCTTTAGATGATGTATAGTTAGAGGATGATATTTCTTATGAGGAGAAACCAGTGAGTATCTTAGATATTAGAGATAATATTCTATGAAATAAGAGAATGCCCCCCATCAAGGTGTTGTGGTGAAACCACAAGTTTGAAGAAGCAATGTGGAAATTGGAGGAAATAATGAAGTAGAGTTTCCCACATCTGTTTTAGTGTGGGAAAAGAAAATTACGTGGGTGAAATGTTTTATGGGGGGAAGATTGTAATGACCCAAACATTCATTAATGGAAATACCTCTTGATCAAATACATGTCTAATTATGTAAAATGTTTATATAAAATTTCATCTTTATTGGTTTTATGTTTTAGGAATTTGAAATACTGTTAAGAATTGTGACCATTGGTAATATAGACATTGAAGTGTGATCACATGATTAGTATAAATATAGGTCGTTAACGAATTTAATTTACTCAGACAAATGAAGCGATATCCGCATCCAGTAGATGTGACCCATATGAAGCCCATTTGTCAGAGGTCAGAAAAGAGGCGGCGTCATTGGGCTTCGCTCTTGACCAAGCCCAGTCGAGCTTCAACAGGTTAAGATTGACCAGGACCACCTATTAGAGAAGTGGAAGTTGATAGAGATTACCACTAGAGCAATTTATTAGAGCCACCCCAAGAGTCTGTCATAATTGTACACCTTACTCTTTGATCTTTTGTGAGTGTTATAAGAGGTTATGTAACAAGACCTTATCACTATGGTTATGTACATTATTTTTATATATAATAATAAATATACTTTCATTTTATTATTCTTACCATGTAAATAGTTTTAAAAGCACAAATAATATTTTTAGTTACTGTTCATCTAATAAATAAATTTTGATGAATTAATGGATTTTTGAATTAAATAATATTTTAATAAAATAATATTATTTTTATTAAATTTATTTTTATTAAATATTAAATATTTTATAATTTTATGAATTCAATAGTAACTTTTATTATGATTTGAAAGCCATTTTTTTCAAAACCCATGAATTTTTGATAAAATTCAGTTTTTATTTTAAAAATTAAAATTAACATATTTACAAATTTTTTTAGATAAAATGAGTATTATTTCTGGAATCAGGACATAAAAATTATCCAACGCTGAATTTATCAAAATTATCTGAGACAGTGAATTTTTTGGCTAAAAAATTATATACCGTTTTAATATATAATGTGTTCTATGACATCATAATGACACAATAGTGATGTAATAAAATACTATAAGCATAATGATCGGCCAATATATGTTTTAACATTAAAATAATGTGATTTTGGGATTTTTTTGACTTATTTTACAAAGAATTAATAGACCCTTCAAAGCTTATTAAACATCTTGTCTTTTTATATTGTTTTCCTCGGGAGTGAGACTCACCTCCACATAAGAAACCCCATTATTTTAAGAAGTTATGACTTTGGCCATATAAAATATTGTTTTCCACCTCCCTTTTCCAAAACCCATGGGCAAAAACCACAGGATGGTTTGTGGGTTTGATTAGTTTAATGTGAGATGTCGCAAACCTAAATAATAAAGAATTCCCTCACCTTTCCTATATAAACCCACCCAAGTTCACATTTTCTCCTCACTCAAAGCCTTTGTAGTTCATCCTGCCACAAACCTACTCTCTCTATAATCCTTCCAATGTTCCCCAAGCTCCCAAGAAGTCTCTCTAAAGCCTCCCTCAATCCCATGGAAGCGCACTTCCAAGTAAGGGGTTTTTTCTTCTTTTCTCGTTTTTGTAAAATTTTCTTTTATTTTCTATACCCTTTTAATATAAGTATTAAATGATGGGATATGGTTTCGAACCTCCCCCATACTGCCCTATTTATTTTTGAATGATGGGAGACCCCTTTCTCTCTCATTAAATTCCTCCCATGTACACCAGTTACTATGCCGAAATTTTGAAAGGAATTTCCCTCTCCTCTTATACATTCAAGTAATTCATTTGTATCATTACTCCAAATTCCATTAAATTAGTTAGGACATATATCTATATGACCCCCTTACTGTCCATATCATGTATATATGATGAGAAATCCATTTCTCTCTCATCAACCATTTTTATGAATTCTTACGTCATGCTGTTATGCTACCGAAATAGCACTGATTTTCCAAGCCAATGTCATTGTGTAGTGAATACCATGCCCATTTCTCTATCAAGGGTATTCAAATTTATAAAAATTTAGTTATTGATTAAAAAATTTCATGTTTTAATTACACATTCCTTTATCATGGAATAAATGATTAGGTTTTATGAATCCATGTTATATGATCCAGGTAGCACACTTATGCAAGAAATGAAATTTTTAAGAAGGGTATGCCCTTAAAGCACTCAATTTCATTGGGTTAAGAATAGTATCATGATATATCATGAAAAATGGGTGTTTACTCATTCTAATTCAAGTGCAATGAGGTTTTACTCGTGCTTCATGTGCAATGAGGATTTACTCATGCTCCATGTATAATGAGCCTTAGCTCATGCTAATTCCATGTTAAGTGCTGTTGCCACATTTCCATGTTATGATTTTCATGCTTTATCATGACTTTATGTTTATGATTCTATTTTTATCTAATGATATGCCTATTGTATAATAGGTATTGTATTCCTCATGTTACTCCTTGTTTATTCCCTTACTAGGCTTTATAGCTCACCCTTTTTTTATGCATGTCCTCAGGTTATCCCATGCAAGGCTAAGTACGAGGTAATGCAGTGGTTATTTAGAAGAATTTTTCAATAATGATGTTGTATTTTATGATTTAAGTTGTTATATAATTATATTAATCCCCAAATACACTACACCTATCGACCTTCTATGTTATATCAAATGAATTTTATGGAATAAATTATGTTTAATTGTGTAATAAAATATCAGGGTTGTCATATGAACATGTTGCAAACTGGTTTTATTGGGAAAAGATGCTAAATTTTCCAATATTAACAATATGAGTGTAATGAATAAACTAAATTGTGTTAAATCACATAAGTTTACTTATATGAAATTTTTTAGAGTTTTTGGGATAAATCAAAGGAGATATACGAATGGGAACTTGTGCAAAAACCTTGAGTGAACACATTCATGGGCATATTTTTTCACAAGGGGCTTCATGAGACTATTCATTCATGAAAGATTTTTATTGGAATATATAATTTTTAATTAATCCATAATATTATTTCATTTATTCCATTTCATTAACTTATTTACTAAGTTGTTTCATTTTTAACAGAGATATAGGTATCCTCAATGATTTTGAAATTTTAAATCATCACTTAAAGGACATTGTTTGTTACTCCATCATCTGTACTTTGTCGTTTCAGTGGGGTATTTATCACTGGTGTTTGAACAAACCCTCAAGACTCATGTGGACACATACTATTCTAGAGGAGGATAAGACTCACCTATGCAAATGACTATAGTGATGGAAAATATAGGGTATTCAAAATCACTCCTTCCATACCAAAATAATAAAATTTCCATAAAAGTTATGGGTTTCACAGCACATTTCAAAATAACCATGCAATGGTTTAGAATGAGTATCTTTATCCTCAAAGATGATATTTCTAGATGGGTTGACATTGTTTCTCATGATGAATGAAATTCTTCATGATTCTCTTGAGCTCTTCCAGGATTTATTTTTACCACAACACAAAATCCAATATTTCATTGAATTTTACTTTAAATTTAAACTCTATAATACTTTGTTTTTGTTGTAATATTTTCCCCTATGTTTCGGTAAAATATTTATGTCTTTGCAGGTCCCCAAAAATACGAACATGGATTGGGGTTCAATCGGCAAGAATGGAATCCTATTTAGAAGTCCAAAAGCGTACCATGAACATCCTAACTGATCTATAAAAATATATAGAACCCAACATAATTTGGGTTGGGCCCCTTAATTTTATAATGTTGATATCATATTTCAATGTGAATGGTTGATAACTTTTATTCCATGAATCTCTTCATAAATTAGATCTATTTTTCTCGTGTCAATTTCACAGTTCAAATATAATAACATGAACATTTTATATAATACACATGCTTAATTTCAATAAGGTAAATTAATGAAAATTTCAATAAAAATAAGGTTTTTATAACAATATGTAGTTTTCATATAACAATGTTTTTAAAAAAACTTTATACAATATCAATAAAATTAACCAAATCATCTAAAATTGATGAAGCTCATTATTGTTTAGAAAATTTCCCCCACTCAAGAACATAGTGCCATTGAGGATAAGAGTAATGCCAATATTGATAGCCTTAAATTCAATGAAAACTGAAAATTATGTTCATGATATAATTTATTATATATTTTAATTTGTTCTATTATTTATGATTACATATTTTTAAGCATATTTTCAATTATGGGATTTAGGTATTAACCAATGTTCCAATCCCAACATCTATTTGTTGATATCATCTAGTTAACCAGATTAATGTCCATAGTTGTCTGTCCAAGTAAATGTCTCATCAAAGGGGATATTTTTCAAGGATGCTCATTCATAATGGTTTCTATTAGAATATAATCATTTGACATTGAATGAAGAATGATCAGCTTAAAATTTAGATATTCAGAACAATTGATTAATCCCAAAGAGGTATATAATTGATGTGAAGATTGAATGGATGTTAAGGCTTTATATTCACCCTCAGATCTCTTTTGTAATAAAATGTTGCATCTATTCTAGGTTCAATATAGCTAAGAATATTTTTAGTAATATTATTATGTAATGTGGTTATATGACACTATTTTGGACTCATAGTCTTTTCTGTAAAGTAATATAAAAATCATCTTGAATTTTCTCAGTGGATAGATTACCAAAAACACCATTCACATTATTCCTAGAGAATTTGGAATTAGACTTTGGGATTTGTTTGATATCAGGAAAGAATTATTGATAGTGATTTTGAGGTTTTTATTGTCCCTCATTTTTTTTGGGAGTATGTAAAGTGGATGCCTCTAATTTCCCATTAGTTTTCAATAATGGTGAGAAATATCTTTGGTTATGAGGTCCTCCACAGGATCTTCATTTTTTCCTTCACTATGCGATGAAATATATCACACCAAACTTTCAATAGATGAACGTGAATAGTAAAATTTTATACACATGCCAAAAATTAATGAGATGTGTTGAAATATATTGGACAATAATAGGGGATATATATTTCATTATTTTGGGTTTGATGGTTTCTCTTGTGCATTTTTAGTCCAAGGAAGTTGATTATTTATTTATATACTCATGAGAAGCTAATTTCTATTACTATGTGAATCATAGGTCATGGTTTTTGTAATAAAATCTTGATAATTTATTTTATGGAAAATGTGAAGCAAATAAATCTAGTGGTCATATTCTTATAAAATCATTACAAAAATATTTAACACAACAATAGAGGGAAGGCCCCATTCAATATTTATGGTCCATTTCGAATCCTATGGGGTTGGATTTTTCCCCACTAGTGTTGGGGACATGAAAATACAAAATATCACCATTTTTATATTCCAATTTCATATCATAGGGTCAGTTCATATATGAAATCAACCCACCATTATTGGAGGAGATAGATATTAAAAACATTAACAATCAATATAGTTGCATTTTCCACACTTCCAATATACCACTAAATGTAGTTCTGACATATTATTTGTTTCTTAGTTATATGGCATGGGGTTATCTTATATCATTGATGGAAGGGATCATTGTAATTTATATTAATGGGGATTTAATATGGGAGGTATATTTTTAGTAAATAATTGGATAATAGTTCATATGAATTCATAAAATACATCTTAACACTCTATGTAGAATTTGTTAATAGATACATATGATGTTTACAAGATATCTTAGACATATTTCTGTTGTACTAAACCTGTAATTATTTTTATGAACACAATCACTTATGAAATTTCTATCATGTAAGAACCTAGTTTTTTTGTCAGGTATAGATCCTTCTATTTTTCCATCTTTATGCTCTTATTTTAGTTTCTTTCGAATAAAACCACCATCTGGGCCATGTGACTATTGGAATATTGTTTGAAAGGAAGGGGTATAGGGTTTTAGGTTGGTTGTAGATCAATTAAACAACATATATTTTTAATATATGACATGAAATCAATTGTACGCCATGTAATTGTCTTAAAAAACCCATTCATTGCTTGTAATGAATTTTCCAAGGGGAAAGACCTCGTGGTTTACATGACATGTATGGAATTTACACATCATGTAAATTACTTTGTTTTTTTATAAAAAAGGTGGCATGGACTACTTTTTTAGAAAGAATTCCTCACCCACCTTTTTTATGCATAAGATATCCTAAGAAATTCAAGAGGTAGTATTTTATCATATTTTTAGATCAATAATCCATTTCTTTCTCAAATGATCTCTTCAGATATATGTTGGTAAGATATCCATTCCATTTTATCTATTCTGTATTCTTACCTATATTAGTTGTGCTATTTAGGTGCATGATTATATGCCTCATTTTATCGTTGTTGATCCATTATTCAGATTTTATCCGATCCTGGACAAACTATTGGGTGATACGAGATGATGAGATTCTTAAGAGTATGAGGTAGGTGGCATCATGAATTTTTCAGAATGTTTGTTTGTTTATATATGTCATCATGCCAAATGAAGAATTTATAGGCATCTATTTAAATTATTTTAAACCTTTATTTTAATTGTTTTTCATGTCCTATTACATTAAATATATCATTAATGAATTTCATATGTTGTTGAACTTATTTTACAGACACCCACAGGGTGTGTTGGTTATATATATGGACCACCATGGGTGGTTTACCCTTGTACGTCCTTAGATGTTCCATAATTTCCTTTTCATTGTATGTTTAAATAAAATTGATATTTGTAAATTGATTGGTGTTATATATAGCAAATGAAATGGATTAATGGTAAGGGATGGTTTTTACTGTGACCCTTGGGACATGTTATGAAATTGGATTATGAAGCATAATTTACGCTTATCTTGATGTTCCCTTATGAGCTATATTGATATTATTCCATGTAATACTTTATTATGTATGATATTCTAGTTTCCAATTATTTTCACACATTATTAGTATATATCCAATACTTATAATCTTGGTTAATACATTGAGACACCTTTTGAGGTGATGTTCGAATTGAATGCTCTTGGTTTGGACCCCGAAATGTTAAATGGAATTTATTAAATGATATTGTTGGTTGATAATCCATAGGCCTTAGGTGACACATGTATTTGAATGAAGAATTCCATGGACAGAATCATATGGTGTTGCCCTTGATTGTGCTTGAGTGTCACTTGGACTCTTAATATGGTCTACCAAAGACATAATCAATGGGGTTGACCTTTATATATCGATTGATACAAGGACTCATATGAGATTTCCCTGGACATACTCAATGGGAATTTTATCATTCTCCTACAAGTGACACATGGGCTCCCTTATTGAGACCCCAAGGATAGAATTGAATGTTAGTGACGTTAAAACACACCTAGATAAATACATGGGTTCTAGAGAGGTTCTATATGGGTGTTCCTATTGATTATTGGTTTATACTACACTTTGAGTGACACATTGATTCCCACTTTGGAATTCCCAGGATGGGATCATGTTCTAATGAGAATAATTAACGAAATGTATTACGATGAATATGAAAAGTCAAAGCACATTCTTAGAGTTGGTCTTTGGATTATACCATTTAGATGGCTTACATAGGTAGCTGTTGGGCTTATGATTATACGGGGAATGTGAATATTTAATTAGGTCTGGTGATATGTAATGTAAATGAGAATATATTGTTATATGAACATTTGGTAATGAAAATTTCTTAATTGTCAAATCATAGATTTGTTTTTTAAATGAACTGATTAAATGAATTGAACTATAAAATTAGAACCTAGATTATTGGATATTTATATTTTAGTAACTCATGTATATATTATACTATTACCTATACAATATTGTTAGATATATTCATTAACTGATTGGAACCTGACCTTGGGTAGTTTACTAATAGTATTATTTCTCACAACCTATTTGGGCCACCTTGGGTTACCAATAATGTTTATCTGATTATAGGTGTTGATAACATAAATATCCATTTTATAAGTTCCTAATGATTTCTTAGTTATAGAAGAATGCAACCGAGATGAGGCTCTCAATGCAATCTGGATTTATATGGACGTTTTCTAATTTTGTTACATGTTTTATATATCTACAATGTATATATTTTATGGATGCTTTATTAGAGATTCATTACATACATCTTCATTTTTATATGACATGTATTGTCAAATTGAATATTTTGTTCTAGTGTTGTATTATTTACTTCTTGTTTGGTTATTATTATAATTCTATAATCCGTATGTTATTTTATTTCCAATGTACTACACTCTGGTGGTGAGGGCATAGTCTCCTCATTATCACACCTAATCCCTTGTTTCTAGGTAGAATCCTATTACATTTGAGTAGATGATCATGATGCCATGTGGAAATCTAGGCTCAGGGAATTCTTGAGTGGAATATGAGTCTAGAACATTTCAATTTGGAATCAAATCCGTCTTTTATTTGTTTATTTAATATATATAAACAATATAAATTATATGAAGAAATGGAGTTTGGTATTGAGTTATTCCAAAGTGTAGCTAACGCACACACATGAAAAAGTGAAATATCATAGAATTAATTTATTTTCTACCTTTGACTATTACATGTGATTCGTTACACTTTTGGGTATTGCAATTGAATTGTGATGTTATTATTAATAATTTTTTGGGTATAATTTTTTTCTACGTGATGAGATGTGGGTGTTCCATATCATGCATCATATAGTCACCATTAAGGTTTCACATGACAATAATTATACCTTGTCATTTAGGATGAATTACTTGTTACATTCTATTGTTATAGCTGATGTGATAGAAATTTATGCTATTGTGATAGGTTTAATAGGATGTGTTATGGTATGAACAAGATGGTGTATATGATTTGTTCCCTGGGGAGTATGTACCTTCAGGGATCTGAATTTGGAAAACTATTCGATCAATTTTTTCAATTGAATTTTGAAAAAAATGGTAAATGAGTACGAATTCAAATTGAAAATGTGAATTAATTTGTAAATCCGTGTAAAATGGAATGGGAAAAAGATTATTATAGTATGTAACTTGACTGGACCTGGCCTTAGAGAAGGCCAATTGGTAGTGTGTCTCAATTATAAATAATATTTATAACACTCACACCTAACTCATGGAGCAGTTAGAGGGGTGTGTTCTTATATAAGAAGGCTTTTACCTATCCTATTACTATATATGCACATTGAAACTATGAAATTATTGAAGAATATCAATATGTGGCATGAAATTGGAAATTTTAAAGGTATACCACAACAACGTCCTCAAATCACATGTAATGAAGCTAGGGATGACCACACTCCAATGTACGTGGGCCATAGACTTCTAGTGGACACTCCAGTAGTGTTATTGGTGGCACCAATTGTACTACCAGACCCATGTGATGATGAATTGTACAACTAGGGGTTCTTTCACTTTATGCATATCTCTCAAGGAGCACTAAGACCTTCCCAAACAATGTAAGATAGGACATGTGAGTTCTAGTAGTAGAATCTACCCATTTCATTATGGGATAAAAGACCATAAGAAAAAGAGTTATCGATAGAGGCCATTTTATCTATCTTTTAGAATCTAGAGACACATACTAAGGGGAGGGTGAAACTCATTAAGTTTATGTGTTTTGATTCTTCTAAGATTTATTAGGATGCTATCATATAGATGGATCGTCATCGAGAGATGTCCTGGGGGAATTATCAGATGTACATATAATATTAGTTCTATCATAATAAAATTATTGATATTATATCCCCGTAGATATTACACACAGAGCTGGGAACCCTATCATTTATGGATTACTGGACTTGTTTTTAGTGACCTTCAACATTTCACACCTATTTTGATGGATGACCAGTGACCAAAATCTAGGATAATTGTGGATGGTATTGGGAATCAAATCTGATTACATTTGAATCTTTTTCAACTGAATACCATTTCTAAAATAGTGAATCATGTTATTATCATAGAACATAACTAGGGAGAGGATAGGGGTGTGAGCTAGGGCAGTTCAACATCTAGATCCGGTACTGCCTCAAACAATAGACGGAAGCGTTGTCTGGAGCTTACACATGGGAATATTAGTTGAATGAGCACCCACTTTGGTAACCAGTTGAGGTGAGACCAGTGTTTTAGGATAAGATATATGACGTCATTGTGTATGAGTGACCTATTAGCGTTCTAATCTTGTGAAAAATTGGTCCATCAATAGTGCTTCTATAGATCATTTCCACGAGCTTCTAGTGAGAGATGGTCTGCATTGACTCCATGTTCTAGAGTGGAGTTTGTGACTCCTCATCAAGAAACAATATGGGGTACCAATGGATGATTAGTCATAGGTGGTGGGAATGGATATGGTGTTAGTGGCTACTGTAGTAAGATTCAGACCTATAGTGATATTAGGTTGGATCTGCTCTGCTAATCCAAAAAGTATCATAGGTTCAAGGTTCATGAGTGAAATACAAAGTTCAATAGACTCAGGCATGGAAGTATTCAAGACCTTCTAAAATCATAATTACTATTATAGTAGCCTCCATCATTGCTTTTGAGATTTTGGATAAATGGGATTCATATAACATTATATCTATTCCCATCTGGAGAGAATTGGATTCCATGTTTATACTTATGATGTTTTTTTATGCTTGAAAATATATTGGGGATTAGAATGGTGGGTGTAGGTATGTATAGGTTGTTTCACATTGAGATTGGTGTGTGTCACATCATATAGGACCTCAAAATTCCTCGATATGGAAAAGTTTAGAGTTCACTTTCGAGATGGACTGGTTAGTCTTGTTTCATGATTTTGATGACTGATATCATTCAAGGGTTCCCTTCACATCCCCAGAGTATATATAGTTCATTTAAAAGGGGGAATAGGATTTCCATGTGGGCTGAGATGGACACAAGAATTGTGGGATGATTGGGATGACAAACCAGACTGTGATATTGTATTTGGATGGTCGGGGAACATGTTAGGCTGATTTCACACTTGTGGTAGATTATTTCAGGGTGTCTTCCATGATATCATTTTAGGATTACCTCAACTGAGAGTTGTGGACATCATTAGAGAGATAGTTCTAGGAGTAGTACATATATCCATTCCTCTTTATTTAATGTCTACAATTGAGATACATCATCTCCAGAGGTAGTTAGAGGATTTCGAGGCAAATGGTTTCATCTATCCTGGTACTTTTCCATAGGGTTCAACTCTCCTTTTGCAAATAAATAATATATAACCCTCATCATATCTGTTGATTACCAAATATTGATCCATCTGGTGGTTAAGAACTGATATTCTCTAACATTGATACATTATCTCTTTGACCATATTCATGGAGCTCTGGTATTCACCTTGGTTGATATGAGAAATGGTTATAATTAGTTTCATGTTTTAACCTTCATACATAACTCACAAAACCTTTCATAGATGGTATGGTCTATATAAGTATTTGGTTATTCCGTTCAGTCTCACTAACACACTATGGGTCTTCATGGAACTCATATAGAGAGTTTTTCATCCTTATCTTGATTTATTTGTGATGGTATTTGTGGATGATATCTTGTTGTATATTCACAATTTACATGACCATGCCAATTATCTCAAGATTGTATTGAATACACTGACAAGGCAAAAGTTATATACTATGATCATAAAGTTACACTTCCAGATGGATCATATTCACTTCATGGGTCACATCATCTCAGATATAGGATTATTAGTTTACACAAAGAAGGCAAGAGATATTGTTTCCAGTCAGAATCCCTTGAATGTATTTGGGGTATGGTAAATCTTAAGACTATATAATTACTACATGAATTTCATATAGGGATTATCATTCTTAGGAATTTTATCATGATTTACTTGACAATGAAGGGTGTATAGTATGAATGGTTAGATTCTCTCATGTTGTCCATTTAGGAGATGAAAAGATGATTGACTTCAATGAAAATAACAATTCTATCAGATCCTATGAAGAGCTAAAATATTCATTATGATACACCATGTATTATTTTTGGAGTTGTTCTAATGTTGGGGGAATGATCATGGCATAACGGTCTCAATAGTGGAGGCCACATGAGAGAAACTACCTGACCCATGATATTGACTTAGCTATAGTTGTTCATGATTTTCATTGTGGGATACATTACTTACATGGAGAGTGTTTTTGATGTAAACATACCACAAATACCTCAAAAACATATTTACATAGGATGATATAAATCTTAGATAGTGAAAGATTGTGGAATATGAAAAACATTTTAATTTTGAGCTTTATTACATGCCTATTAATGGAAATGCAGTGGCTATTTCACCGAACATGTGGACATATATACATATAGTTATGTAGGCAAGTAGTGAGAGTTAGATTTGACCTTCTTCCCTAATATGCACATAGAGATGCACGGTATTCAGGGGAAAAAATTCAATCATCTTTATTTGTTACATCTAACCTTCTAGAAAATGTTAGTATGATGCAGTTATCAGACTCAGAAGGCCTGGTTATATGAGAGAGTGCGGTAGGGTTGGAACTTCTTCTTGTTTGTCCACTGGTGTGGATGAGATTATGAGTGTAAATGGTATTGTAGGGGTATCTTTAGATATAAATGAAGAGTAGATATGATATTTTCAAACATATTCTTTGGCAGAGCATTCTAGAGTGGGCTAGATGAATCATGATTTAATCATCAGTACTTGTGGATAGGTAAGAAATGAGATGTAGCGAGTTCTATCATGGGATTATCCACCTATCAGTAGGTGAAACATAAACACTAGTGACTAGATAGTGTTTTAGTTTAGCGAACCATTCCATAGTGGAAATGGAATGATGTAACATTGGATATCATGACCATTTTACCGAGGTCTCCTCAAAGTAATGATGGCGTATGGGTTGTATTTGATAAGATCAATAATGTTCCACATTTCCTACCAATCTAAGAAACATTCAGTGTGGATGCGCTTAAGAGGTTTCATATATATGAGATTTTATGACTCCATGGGTTCCCACATACTATCATTTCAAATAGGGATTCTTGGTTTTCATCATGGAACTAGAAAAGTCAATAGATGGATTTGGGTTCATAGGTTATTCTAACCACAACATACCACCCATTGATATATGTCTTGTTAGACCACATGATTTTAATTCCTGAGGAAATGTTGTAATAGTGTTTCCTAAATTTTGGGTGGTCTTGGGAGATTCATATACCCCAATTTGAATTTGGATTCAATAATTGATTTTAGGATACTATTAAAATGGCTCCATATGAGGATTTGTATGGTGTGCCACATCGATCCCCCATATGTCAGTTAGAGTGAGGAGAGATAGCTATTCAAGGAACTCATCTAGTTTAGGATACTACAGAATGGGTTTAATAGATTTTGAAGTGGATTGCAACATTAAAGTCTTGACAGAAATTATACATTTCTTTCTGGATATGACCTCTATAGTTCGATGTGCCCGAATGAGTATTTGTACATGTCTCGACAAGGCTTTGATACTGGAAAATCCTGAGAAAGGTTAATCATTCCCGATGAAATTTATAGACATTTTAGAATTTGGAGATACTCAAGTTGGGATCCTTTCAGTTGCAGTTACCTCATAGATATCAGGCCATGCATGACATCTTCTATATATCTCAGTAGTAATTTTATTATTCAGTCATGTCTAATCCCATTCAGCTTGAGGAGGTTGAGTTATAAGTAGATGAATCCATTTATGAGAATCCCATACATATTGTGGATCATAGCACAAAAATTCACTTAGGCCATTTTGTTACTCTAGTACAGGTGATATGGAATCACTTACAAGTACAGGACATGACCTGATAGTTGGAAGTTTATGTATGATCACATTTGCAGATGTTATTCTCATAACATTCATCAATATCCTTTTAAAGAAAATTCATGGATGTATTTATTTAAGGGGGGATGTTTCTATGAACATTTGGTTTTTTAGGTGTCGATCCTTCTATTTTTTTCTATTTAATTTATTATTTATATTCTTTCTAGATTGATCTCCATGTCATTCCATAGATTTTTTGGGTTGTTTTTTGAAATGAAGGAGAATGGGTTATATGATCTCTGGAGGACAATTACACAAAATTTAATTAGAATACATGACATGTATTTAATTAAATAATGTATATAGGTCTATCCAAAATATTTTATGAAACGTAAAGGGGTTTTCCATAGGGGAGGATCCCAGGATTTACATGATGTTTAATCCATTTACACATCATGTAAAATCCTATATTTCCTTAAAAAAAGATTCACAACCTCCTCTTTTGGGATAGAAGGTCTCACCCCCATTTTTCACACATAGGAGCACACATGAAAACCAAAAGGAAGTCTTTTCTACTATTTTCAAATATGGATTATGCTTTGTTCACATTTAGAATCCTTAGATTAGTGCTCATAAAATCTCAATTCCTTTTTATCAATTATTTTTCTTCTTAGTACTAGATAAACTATTAAGGAGTTGACTTATATGCCCTATTTTCATGGAGTGGATCCATTTTTTTTATTTATTCTGATAAAGTCGAAACTAAAAGATGATACTAGATGAGGAGATTCGTACATGTATGAGGTAGCTGTTCATGTGCCTTTCAATAAATTATGAGTTGTTTATATATGTTGTCATACCAAACACCCAATTTTTGAGCATTTCCTTAAATGATTTTAATCCTTGATTTGAATCACTAGGCCAAGCGTATTCCATTAAAGGGATCTTAAATGATTGTTCTAGGCTGTGGACCATGTTTTACAACAACTCTTGGGTGTGTTTATTAGGTAGATCATACACCATGGGTGAAATAGCCTTGGACACCAATAAGTGGGCCTTTTTCTATTTTAATGGGAGTTTAAAATTAAACTGATAATTTTAATTTGTTTGGTGTTATAAATTGTAAATAAAATGGAATAAAGGTACGGGATGATTTTGACCTCAACCCTTGGGCAGTGTTATGAAATTTTGTTACTATGCTAAATTTACATTTATCATGATGTGTTATTGTGAGTTAAATGACGCTAACTCCATGCAATTGTTTACTATGAATGAGATTATAGATTCAAATGATATTCCCATCTGAGTAGTTTGTGGCAAAGACTCATTATACTGGATAATACCTTAAGACACCATTTGAGGTTGTGGTTTGAATTTAATTATATTGGTCTTGAACATGGAATGTTAAATTGAGTTGGATAAATGACATTTCTAAATGATAATGAGTAGTCATTGGTCACACGTGGATTCAAATAATGAATTCCATGGAATGAATCATATGTCCTTGACCATGCAAATGACTGAGTGACACTTGGACTCTAAATAAGGACCTCCATGGATGAACTAAATGTGGGTGACCTTAATATAACGAGTAAAATATTGATTCTCAATACAAATCCATAGAAGGAATCAGGCGTTATTTGATCATTACTCAATGGGTGATACATTGTCTCCCTTAGTGGAATACCAATGATGGAATTGAATGGTAGTGATGTTATACAACACCTAAAGCTATTCTTGGGGTTTTCAGAGGTTATCTAGGGATAGGTTAGTATGGTTTTGTTTGACATAACACCTGGATCGACACATGGATTTTCGATTAGGAATTCCAAGACTAGGCTAATGTTCGAAATTGAATAATGAATGAAATGAATTATGGTGCATATTCCAAGAAAAAGAACATGAATAGAGTCCATAATGGACATATAACTTTTAGATGGCATTTTTAGGCATGTGATATTCTTATTATTATATAGAGGAATCTTGGCATGGGCTAGGTTAGAAAAATTATAATTTAAATGAGAACTAATTTCTATATGATCCTGAAGATGCGACACAAGCATGAAGATTAAATTATAAACTTATTTCTTAAATGAACTGATTAAATGAATTGAATTATAAAATGAGAACATGGATTATTGGATGTTTACTTTTGAGTAATTCTTGAATATATTAAACTATTTCTAGCACACTATTTTTTTATATTTTCACCGACTTATTGGAACCTGACCATAGGTGGTTGCCTACTAGGATAATATCTCATGCCCTATTTGGGCCTCCATTGTGTACCCAAACATACTTTATGTTTATCGGTGATGTTAAGGGGAAGCTCCCTTCTACAAGTTCTCAATAATTTTATAGGAGAAAGACCATGGGACCGACCTGTGGCTCACGATGCTAGGTGGAAACTTTTGCTCTTTTGTACATTTATTAAACAAATTTTATATGTTCCTTGTACACATATTTCTGATTCATTATTAGAGATATTTGAAATTTATCATAATTTTTATATGATATGTCTTCTAGAATGGTTTATTTATAAAATTATTCCACTATTTACTTCTTGTTTTATTATTATACGTCTTCCAATAACTATATGTTATTTTATTTCTAGAGTGGTATACTCTGTTGATGATGGTATATTATCCACATGGACACACCTAGGCCCTCAATTTTAGTTGGAAGCTCATGTTTTTAGGGATATGCGATTTAGGCCAGGTGGGAAACTGGGCTCAGGGTTTTGTTTAGAACGATTTAGGTCCGGAACATTAAATAACCATTATTTTTAGTGTTTTACTCCCATTTTTTGAAAATCCTAAAAGGAATCAATTAAACCAAATTATTGAATCATGAAAACTATTAAGGATGACCATATATAACCTAAATGAAAAATAGAATCAACCAGTTTGTAGAAGGCCATATGCTAACTTATTAAACCAGCAGAATAATTCATAGTTGTAGGATGTCCACTGGAAATTCATCAGCCTACCTATTGTAGTGGAAGGAGGCACTAGATCAATACGTATCTCACTAGATAACTATTGTTTTATGATTATTACTCCATTGTGGATGTATCAACAAGTATGTATCGATTTTTATTAGTGGCTAGATGGTTGGATTTTATAGATAGATTATGGAATCAACCAAAACCAGTAATAAATAAATTAATTAATAGTTTAAAATAATTAACATTGATATTTTCTATCTTGAATTGGATAAATATTTCTCTAGTACCTATATATTCTACATATAGATATAACAGGATGCATTGATCTCAATATCAATGAATACTATTTTTCACAGATTGATTCTTTATTGATCCATGATGTAAATTTTTTAGATAATTTTAACTCTCTTTATTTACAATTGATCAATGGAAATCATTCTTCATCGGCATTAATAATTTTTGTCATCTTCTCTTTAATCATTTTTCTCCATTCCCATTATCTTTTATGGATCCTATTATAGTATAACACTTTCCATCTATGATCATATTTCATATAGGATGAATTTTATAAATAGAGTTGAGTGATTTGTAAAAGGTTTTAAAAATACTCTCTCTCCCTCATCTCTTACATTATGTTATCACACCCATTAAAGTGTTGTTTTTGTAATCCATGATTTCATCAAAACTAGGGGATTCCTCATCTTTACTAGTTTTTTGGATATTGTTATAAGGAATAGATTTTATCCTCTCTGGTTTCATGAATAACATTATAATCAGTGGAGTAATATAACCCGTACAAGAATTCTTGAGAAAAGAATATATAGGGGATCATTCATGTGGTATTACCAAAATCCATTAACAAATTTAGAATTTTTAAAATATATAAATTTATTATTTTAAACTTCATGATTTCATTTCAACTTGGATTACTTTACGTTGATTGGTTTATATATAAATTGATTTCTTTCTTGGTCAGAATTTTATTTTATATCATTATTTTGAGGTTTTTTTGAAATTATATTCTTCCCTGGCTTTCCATTATAAGTCAGGATAGTTTGAGTATCAAAGGGAATTTATAATAAGAATTTCATATTTATTTTATCCTTATATTAACAAATTCAAATATTAATTATTTTTTAAACTATTTTACTATGTTTTATAGAATCATTTTTTAAATAGAATCTTTTTCAAACACCATTGGAACCCCTATAGGAAATTAAATATTTTTTCACATTATATTTGTGGTTAGAAATATACTTGTTGGAAGGAATATAATTCATCATTTTATAGATGTATTGGTTATCATGTATGTAAACATAATATTCTTGGTTATAATAATACTACTAAAAATATAATAAAAATGAGAAACTAATTCTATTACTACATTTTAATTAGATGATAATAATACATATTAACGATATTTTTGTTTACACCAAAATGATTTTAATCATATATCTAAATGGAAAAAAATTATCATGAAATATGGAAACTCTTAGAAGTTACTAATAAATGAAAAAATAATGATAATGATACTAGGATTGAAATTTATAGGAAATATTTTGAATGTTTTAGAATGTATCCTAAAAAATAAATTACAGAGATATTTATGATCATTAATAACTTATTCAATGTATGGAATTATCTTTGTAATAAACTTACTAATAAAAATATTACATATAAACTATTATAGGTTCTACAAAGTACATGGGAAGATAATGTAATGAAAATCTCAGAACACAAATATATTAAGAATATTCTATTTGAGTAGCTAATAAAATCTTTGATAACTTGTTAGATCAAATTGAAGAAGAATATATACAAGGATTCCAAAAACATCAAGGAGAAAATGAAAATTTCTTTTAACATAATTTACGAGGACTCATATGATAGTGATGAAATGCGTAATCTAGCCATGAAGAATAAAATAGTAGTATATTGAAATAAATACTCTCATATTACCACAAAAATTAAGACAGTCAAAGTGAAAAATAAGTATCATGCACCAAATGAAAATACAAGGGATACATAAGGCTCCCTTACCCATTATCAAATATAAAAAACAAGTAAAATAGAATACAACAAATAATTCTATCATGATATGAACGATAAATGAATGTGTTGATTCCCTCTCATCAAGTGAACCAATAAATTAATGTTCCAAGTGTCTCGTAGATGAAGTTGAGGTTAGTACCAAATTATACCCTAACAACTCTTATTTTTCATAAAGAAATTTCTCTTCTTCATCATCATCTTCAAGTAGATTTTCAGTTAAGATAAAAGTTGCCTCTGATCAACATTATTAATGTTTTTTAAGTTAATTCATTTATAAATGAGATACAAAAATATGTTTAATTGGGTTATACATGAAAAGGAGAAACATGCTATTATGAAACATGAATTATAGACATAATTGATTTATCATCCTAAAATATATTATCTTCAATTGTCTATCGATGATCTAAAAAATACCTCATGAAATTATCCTATGGATAAAAATATTAGAATAGAATACTGGGATTACAAAAAAAATAAAAATTATAATTTGGAAATGTTAGTTTTTTAAAATGTCAATTCTTCAAAAAACAGGTCTTTTATAAAAGGGGTTTCTAATAAATCGTTTTCAATCATTGTTAAAAATGAAATGTATAAAATTAAGGAATATAAGTAAAAAAAAGTATGGTATTCCAAAAAGTTTCCATTATTCATCACCAATAACATATCAAAAATCATATTCAAAACAAATTTCTGTTCTAAAATACATTTTTGATAACATTGGTTGCCCTGAAATATTAGTACCATAATGATAATTTCTTAATTTTTAAATAAATGTGTCATATAATTAAATGATAAAAATTAAATATAGTATACGTATAGTGGGTTAAATTGACATTTTTTTAGTAACCCCTATAAATTTGATCACCATGAAAACCATGTTGTATGATATGTGACATTCAGTGACAATTAAAGATGTAAAATCCTTTTTATATGTAGAATAAATTTTTCCTATTACTCACATATAAAATATGTTTTATTTTTTAATGGATTGAACTTTTTTATAAAAATGAAACAATTGTGAGATAGTGATTTTGAAATATTTTTTTAAATTCATTATTATATTTTTTTAACTCTTAAAATAAATTATCTTGAAAATTTTTATTTTTATATATTTTATATTATTAATTTATAATATCAATCTTCAAAATAATTTAAAGGTATTATAATTCATTATATTTAGTAATGAATTTTTTATAGACTCATTGGTCACTATAGACAATTAACATCAACTATTACATGATTTATCAAAAAATTACATCACTGATAAGGTTGTTCGTTATCCTTGTATACATTGAAAGATAATAAATCTTTTTTTACACTTAAAATTGATTTGTCAACCTATTAATCACTTGAGCTGGTTCACATTGATCTATTGGGATGAATTCAAGTCAAAATCTTGAGAATTAAATAATATCAGTTTTTTATTTTATATTATTTCACAATATTCACTTGGTTATAGAAAATTAATCTTTTATATAATTTATAAGATTTATGAAAAAGGCCAAAAATATAATATGAAAAAATGCATTTCCATTCATTGTGGTAATTAGGGAGAATTTCATGACAATGATCTTGATAAACATTTTGACTGAAATAGATATAATGAATAATTTTATTCACCTTGAACTCCTAAAAACATGGGGTTTTCAAGAAGATATAATCGAACATGTCAAGAAGTATCAAGATACATTTTTGGATGACTTCAAATTCCCTTAATACTTTTTGGCTGACATGGTCAATAATTCTTGTTATATCATATATAATGTTCTCATAAGACAAATTATAAAAATTTATCCTTCTTAATATTATAAATATAAAATTCTAAATTTTTTATTTTCCTTTGTGTATGGATGAAAATTTTATATTCAAAACACAAATAAAACTAAAATAAAATTGATCCAAAATATGAATAATAAAAATTTAGAGTTCTAAAAATCAAGTAATTCTTATTAAGACATCAAAAAAAAGAAACCAAACCTTTAAAGAATCAATTTATATCTAATTCCATGAAAATATTTCTAATGTATCATCCAAATAATAAATTATTTTGGATAGCCTTGAACCTTTTACTTTGAATGACATACCTTATTATAAAGAGATTTTTTAATATTAATATCCTTTTAGTCCATTACATAACAATTTAAGAAATTACAATGATCGTCGCTTGGAAAATATTATCATCTATATAAATGAAGATACTTATTATAAAATATTGATCGTAATTTTATTTCATCAGTTTCATTAAATTTATTTCATAAACCTAAAAAACTAGATAATTCTACTACTAATGAATTTCATGGTTTTTTATATGCATGAAGAGTTAAACCAATCCCAAGGGAATTTTTTAACTGTTGGTAGAAGAAATAATAATCATTATTTTATTCGTAAAAAATGGATTTTTTTATGTAAATTAGATGATAATGGTAACATCACACATAAAAAATATATCATAATTGCAAAATGCTATAATATAGATAATGTCAATGAATTAGGTGAAACCTTTTCAATCATTTCACAGCATGAATATATTATAATCCTTTTGGAATTCAATGCTCATATATATTTTTAAAAATTTAAAGTGAAAGTTAAAATTATATATTTAAAATGGTTTTATTTATGAATATTTTATTGTTGAACAACCCCCATGTTTTGAAATTCCAAAATTTGAGGATTCTGTTTTCAATTTAACCAAGACATTATATATGAATCTCAATATCTTTGTAAAAAATATTATTTTAAAAACAAAACTTTTATTTTCATATATTCCTCTGATATTTTCAGTTTAATGTTTTAATGAATTAAGAAAACCATTATATTTTGTATGGAAAATTTGACACAAAGTGTCCATTTTATCCACAAAAACAACCTCAAAAAGTTCATAGTCTAGTATTCACTCATTAAGAACATTATTCAATAAAGACCAATTTTATTTATTCAATGATACACTTAATAATAGTTAGTACTCATAATTAGGTCATATATAATTTTAATCATTGGATAAGCATAAAATCAAATGGAGGGATATAATTTAAAAAATCCATTAGTCTAGTGATAATCATGAAAACAAATAATTTTTTTTAAAATTTTCAAAATAAAACATTTAGATCATAAAAAACATATCAACATAATGAAAAACATCTATTTCTTATAGAAAACATTAAAATCTCATATTATGAAAATAAAGGCTCTTATAGGCATCTTATAGTAATATATTCATAACCCATGTTTACTAATGTAAAACGTAACTGGATACTAGTTATATTCATTGGATAATCCTTCCCAATAAATTGTATACATATCGTTGAAGACAGTGAAGATTACACAATGTATTGGAGATCCGTATCATGTCCAACCATATTATATTCTGTATTAAGTTCTCCAAATGTATATGACTTGTCATGGTTGCTAAAAAATATCTATAATTCTTTGGTAAGATATCATGAATAATTTCTTTTTTGTATAGAACCATTTTAATATAATTATTTGGAATGTTTTTTATTTTCCAGATATCAAAATATCAATTCCTTTTAAAACCACTTATTTATGAAAATAATTCCATGAATGAAAAAAATGTTTTTCTTGGAAAATTTTGTATTACTGTGAATTATGGAAAAAATAATTAATATTTATAACTTCAGGAAATTGTTTTCATGATGAATATAATAATATATTTCATTTTATCCTCCTTTTTCAATTATTGTAAAAAATTTAGAATAAAATATGTAAAATTATTCAATTTGAAAACCATTGAATGAAAATAAAAATGGTAAATAATATTTCAAATATTATTTAATTATATAAATATAATAAAATCTATAAAATAATTTAATTAATTTGGAAATGGTGGAAAATTAATGAGAAAATAATTCATTAAAACATATAAAATGAGGGTTTCAAGGTAATGTATCAGTTATAACATGATTAATTTCAACAAAATGAATCATTAATTTAAAGAACATTCAATTGATTTTTTAAAAATATTATATTTTAAAAACAATGTTAAAGTATAACCATAATTCATTTAAAGCACTAAATTAAGAAAACTAGTGGAGATAATAATTTATGTCTTAAGGGGATGAAATTGAGACTAGAAATCTATTACCTCGAGTCTAACTCATCAATTGCGCTCTCTATCATCATGAATAATACACATATATTCATTATGTACATGATTAATAAAGGTTTTCATTTTTATTACTCATTATATTGGGATTTTAGGCATGTTATATTTGATTAGTTAATTGTTTATGTTTACACTGAATGTTTTGAGGATATCCTCTTCATCTATCCATAATAAATTCATTAAGTTGACTATGGAAAAATGATTCATGATTATATAATATAAAAATTAATAATAATTTTATAACTATGTTTTTTATAAATTTTCTATACTTTTAGAATGAACTAGGTAAGTTGGTTATGAAAACTGAATTATGTTATATCTTGGAGATTGTAGTACATACCTACGCATCTGTTACATTTTGATTATTCAATAAAAATTAAGGAAATAATCTATGTATAATTTTATAATTATAAAATAATAATTTTATCTTCAAAAGACTATTATTTATTTAAATAAAATAAAATATACCATAATCTGTAGGGGTTATGGAAAATTTAATACATGGTTCGTGAGGGGGTACCCTACATGTACAAATGAAAAATGTTTTTATTTTTATTCAGATGTTAGAGAAAGAAGTAGAATAGATATTTTCCAATATTGAATGACATTTATATCATAACAGTAATATTTTTTCATTTTGATCCACCATTATGACATGACATAAAATGATGTGACGAAAAGTGAAATATATCATCTATGGAGGCTGTAGTTTGAGCATATTGATACACAACATTTTTATTTTCAATTAGATATATAAGATGATGAAAAATAGTAGTAATTAAAAAATTATTTCATATTGTTATATTGGATATAATGGATTAATTATAATAAAATTGTTGAGGTTTTTTTTCAAGGATTTAAAATAAGAAATAAAAATAAAACACATGATTATGAATTTTAAATATCTTGCAAACAACCGCCATTAGTTTAAACATAAAGAATTCATAGGAATGTATTATACATAAACAATGACTTATGAGAAATATTTAGAGGTTTTCTAATTAATTTTAATATGTATTGGTTTATTTAAAAGTCACTCAATGTGTAGAGAAAATAGGAGTGAGGGTGTCCTTTTATATGTATGGAGAGGACACATTTGCAATTTTTCATAAGATTAAAATATATTAATATATTACTCAAGACAAGTGGCTCTAAAATGGTCCTTTATTGAATAATAAGGAGTATGTGGTTAAGATATTATCATAAAATATTGTTTAGAGCAGTTTTTATGTCATTTTAACCCCTATAGGTTTTGATTAAATTATATTGTCATTCTATAACTACTACTATGGTGACATTTATTTTTTCCAAATGTGATATTTATAATGAAAAAAATTAAAGATTTGTTATAAAAAAAATTTATCTACCTAATTCAAATTATACAATAATTTCTTATTATATGATCTACATTCATGTGAGAAATTAATTAATCGTATTACTCAAAATGCAATGAAAACTAGTTTTTAGAAATATATATAATGAATCCCAAAAAAGATCTTATTCCAAAATAATGCAAATTTATGATTACCATATAATTAATTACATTATTCAAAACAAAAGGTTAGTTATTTTATATTATGAAAAAATTTAAAACATAATGATACTTTTAAATTACATGGTTTAAAGAAAACATATGATAATTTAATAATAATCAATATTTTTAATTATTAACTGAAAAATAAAACTGTTCAAAATGATATTCCCAACATATCACCCCAGACTAATTTTTATTAGTGGAATAAAAAAAATATACTATTATGAAATAAAATAACTAAAATTAGTATAAATTAATTATAATATCTATGAAAAAAATATAATTGCAGCCATTTTTAAAGAAAATATATTTTCAAGTAAAAAAGAATTTATTGAAATTTATTACATATTTATTAGAAATTAATAAATAAGTTTTCATTTAATAAAACTTCAATCCATATTTTTCATAATGTGGCTATTAATGTTCATATATTCTATTTAATGTCTACATTATGACAGTCACATATAAATAATAAATTTTCAATAATATATTAAAATTTATATATATATTAATATTGAATATTAAGAAATATATGGAGAATATTATTATTTAAAACAAAATTACTAGGGTGTAAAATTTTTCTGCATCAAATAAATCGATTCAATGAGATTTTATCTATGTTCATGATAAAAAGGGTTTAAAACATATCTTTTTTAAATGTAGTAGAGTTATTTCAAAGGAAAAAATATGATAATGAACATAAAAATGTGTTTAATATATATATGCAACACCAAATGATTTTTAAAAATAGAATATATGTTAGATAACATGTAATAGAGGAATCACTAGGTTTAAATGAACATGAAATAAATTTTTTATTTGAATGTCATAACCTAATCATTAAATTGGAGGATATGAATATTATTAAGTACTCCATGGAACACACACATATATATATATATATACATATTTACTCATCGATATAAATATATAGAACAATTATTAGAAAATAATCAATTATTTTATAGTAAAATCTCTTTATTCATCAATAATAGGTTTTCTTAAAAAGTAATTTTTTTAGAAAATGTTTTAAATAATTGATAAAAAATTTATAAACTATTTTTTATAAAATGGAAATATAATTTTAAATTAAAAAATAAAAATTAAATTAGGATGAAGTTTTGGGATTTTCCATAAAATATTAAAGCTTTTATGTCTAGTGAAAAATACTAATATTTATAAAAATGTGTTATGTTATAAATAAGATATGTAATTTCAATGCAAAATTATGTTTTTAATATGATTTTAATTTAAAAATATATTATTTATTAATATATTTCTTGATTTATAACTATTTTAATCAACTTTATATTGGTTTTTAGTATAGGTTTATTTTTGTGTGTTTAAATATGGGTTTTCAAAAAAAGTTTAATGTCCATAATGATTCATTATTTTAATTAAATAAATTAATATATCATGAGTAATTATTGAAATGAAATTTATAAATTATATAACAATATATATATTAATTTAAATTCATATAATTATTATTATTGGTCATATATTTAATATAAAATCACATTTTTGTGGAAAATGCACCTCTTGAAAAAGTTATTTTTCATAGCATTTGCAATCTTCATTTAAAATTAAATTATACTACATATATAAATTGAATTTGTTAAATTGGATTAAATATGTTTAATTAAATTATATTAAATTATAAAAGTAGGTAAAATTAATTTTTTTTCATAATTAATAGTGATAATATTAAAATTATTTTATCACGGTTCAGAAAAGAACATATTTACAAGGGGTAAATCTAATATGATATGTATTTTAAAAAAAATACTAAAATCTTTTGGATTTAAATATTAATTACCTATAATTTTGAATTCTTGATATTTTTCCATTTTGGATCCTTTTTTAGGGGAATCACAAACACACCTATTTCTTTTCAAAAATTACAGGGGTATTATTAACCTAACATATAAAAGGTCACAAATATATTATCTTATTCACTCCATAAAAAGATTTTTTTTTGAAAATTACTTAAACATTAACTTGATTAATAATATTATAATGACCTAGATCCCTTATTTTGATTTTCAATTCATCATATGAAGGCTTTTTGTGCTATCCTAAGGAGGTTTTCAAAGAAGACGTACCATGCTTAAAAGGGTGATTGTATTTTATTTATTATTTAACATTTAAATAAAATTAAAATATGTTAATACAAAAAAAATATATCCTATATACTATGATTTTATTTTTCTAATATGTCATGACTTGTCCCCCGGGGCTCGTTCCATTACTACCCCAAGCCCACCTTCCATGGGCCAAGGGATGCTGAATAACACTGAAATGGAAAATCCCTAAAACTTAGAAGGAATTGGCTTTATAAACTGTAATCTCGAACAACCAATCACTGAGAAAGATATAAACACAAAATAAACAATAATGTAAAAAAAGTGAGTACACCATGTAGAGGAAGCCGGAATACAAGACCAAATGGAATGTACAAGTAAAATTGGTTCACAAGTAAAACCAAATTACAGCTCATGCGGACAACTGCCAAGGATCCTACCTGATGGGTAGGTACATCTCTCGAATGTTCATCTCTACGACATTCCTCGCCTAATATCCACTTATGACCAGCCATCAGTCCTAGTACCTCAGTCCTCAGTCAATTCTATCTATCGTCTGCACAAGACATAACAATGTGTTGGTGTAGCCTGTGCAGAGGTGAGTATAACAATACTCAGTAGGGACCCCAAGGTCCCCAAAGGTCTCTCAAAATTCACAATGGATAATGAAAAATTCATGGCAACAACAATCAACTCTACTTAGGTATATTCTCTCTATATACCTAACTTATCAAGTATACCCATCTCATCCATGAGGAAACACAAGGCCCAAATCATTAGCCCAAAGCTCAACTAATCCATGAATGAAAAAATACTATGAATGTAAAACCACAAAGGTATAGAATCATCTCAAAAAAGTATTGGTGAATTATCTAATTACAGATGATTAGTCATGAAGCTAGATCATGTTATCCTATCAAGAGGAATCGCTGATGATTATACAGAGTCTAATCCATACACGATTGATAGGTACTGACCCACGCAATGACCCACACAGGATCTGACCCACACATGATCAATATGCGCTAACCCTCATAGGATTTATGATTGCTAACCCACACTAGATCAATAAATTCTAACCCCCGCAATGACCCACATAGGATCTGACCCTCCTCTAGTAAATAGGTAACTAACCTCTATATTATCCATCTCGAACCTCCACCCCACTGCCAGCCACTAGATTCCTTGCACCCATTGAGCTCAAGTTTTAAAAAATTTGTCCCTTGAGATATCATTCGTACCTCATCCACCACTAAGATCCAAAAAGGAGTAACCCAAAGGTCCGTCACATCATAAGGGCCCCAAATCAAAAGATGGCGCATCAATCGAATGCCAAGTCTGTAATCTATTTCCAATTTCGTTTTGAGGGCCCAGTTGGATTGGAGTTTGATCCAACCAATACATACATCAAATTTATCCCACAACACTAGTGTAGTATACCAATAAAAATTTCTTGACCCAAGGATTATGGTGTCGTAGACTATTCATCAAATGGACTCCTGGAAAACTTATTTTGGGAAAATTGGAAAAACTTGGTCTAGATGTGCCCAGGTCTAGTTCGACCCGGTCAGAACATCCTGTCCCATTCTAGGTCTGGCCTCGTTAGCCAAGGCCTCGGTGGGACCGAACCTCTAGGACACGGTCTGGCCCATCCTGCTAGGAAAGGCTCGCTAGGCGCGGCCCGCTGCAGTGTGACTAACTCGGCTGGGTGGTCTGCCATGGCAGGGTCCATCCTAGCTGACTCCTAGAAGGGGGGGGGGGAACCTGCCAGGTCACCCAAATGGCCAATGGGGCCTTCTGTTCTTAGAAAAGGGACTCGATAATGTGGGTCCTGCATGGTGTGCCATGGCTGGATGGTCCTCCTCATTGAAGGATGATGGTGCCACTGTCCTCCATGGCCGGCTGGGGGTCAGCCGCCCTCCAGCCTTCATCAGGGCCAAGAGGCCGCAACCTCCTACTCTAGTGGTGCAGATGCATTCCATGGCATAGCCACATGGACGACTAGATTCCAGAAACCGCCCAACTCTGCCATGGCTGACATGCCACATCCTCTTGCTCTTCTGGCTGAGCGGACATGCGTTGCCCTCCCTCTACGCGGTTGGCTGATTGTCAACCACCACCTTCTTCAGTAGTCTATTGCATCTTCATTACAGGCCTAAATTTTATGATTTTCACATATTCATGATTGTTGGGTCGAGATTTCTGCATCCATATGTGCTGCTCAACAAGACAATGTGTTTTCAACACCATTAATTATGTGGCATTGAAGAACACATGAAGAACACGTGAAGAACTGAAGAAAAGGGTCATGATATAAGTGCAGAATGATGGCCATGTTTGTTTTGAGATCATTGTTATGAATCAAGAATATCAAGAATCAACAAAAATATTTAATCATACTTTAAATTAAAACCACTACCTTGACATTCGATGTAGATTTCATGAGGAAGGATATGATATTAGTAAAAGAGACACCGGCATTTGTTGCTCCCGCAAGACGTTTCCGATCCGGGCTCGAGCACGATCCTCGTTCTTCATTGGGGGGTGTTTCTTCATTGGAGGATCTTATTTGTAAGAGGATATTCCATCAAAGGCTCTCTTTTTTCCAATAATTTTCCATGTGAGGGATGAGGTTCCAAATTAATAAGTTAAGAATTAATGTTGCCACATCAATGGGGAGACAAAGAGTTACCTTCCATTAATTTTGTTTTAATGAACATTATTAATTAAAGAGAGTTGTGGTTACATATTTTTTGTAACTAAGAATTTAATGCCTAGAATTAAATGCTCAACCACCCTCGTGTGGTCCTCACCATGGTGATTCAAATGGGAGGTTTTTAAAATAAAATAAAAGATAATTATTTTATTTTGTTATTTGTCTAACATTCCTATGAAAAAGCATAAAAAATAGCATTCAGCCTCAACCTACATCGGTCGTGGTGAAGGTGTTCTTAAGAGACCATCGGTGCTACGAGTTCAACAGTGTCCTCATATTTCAATTCGATGCACTGGATCAAATGTTATAAAATGCTGCTCGTACGTTTACAGAACGTGTCTGAATAAAATTTTATAAATTCATTCTGGGCACACCATCCATCATAATCATGCACTGCGATTTTTTGTAGACTCGTAATAATTCTATATAATTAAAAAAATTACATGTAAAAATTTGTGTCATTACATTCTCCGCACCTCAGGGATTTGCATACCCGAAAGACAAAACAAAAACTATAGAAACAAGTGGGGGTACTGAGCACAATTCTGAGCCTCCTGCTCCCATGTACTCTCTTCGAGGTTCTTGTACTACCGTCGTACACACACCAGTGGTATCAATCGCCCACATGGGACTCTCTCATGTTGATCCTCAATCTCCACTGAAACCAAGGAAAATTCCTCCCCATTGTTGATGTCCAGCTCGCCCCAGTCAATTATGTGTGAAGGATCATGTCAGTATCTCCTCTGGTGAGATATGTGGAAAACATCGTACAATTAGTGAAACTAAGGTGGAAGAGCTAAGCTGTAAGCCACCTCGCCAACTTTGCTGAGGACATGAAATGGTCCGATGAACCTCAGAGATAACTTGCTTCCCCGACCAAATCTTCACAATCCTAGTCAAGGTGAGACCCATAGAAAGACATGCTCCCTATCCTCGAACTCTAGAGGTCTCTATCTCATGTCAGCATATGACTTTTGCCTGCTCTATGCGGTCTTCATCTGATCCAGGATGATCTGTATATTCTCTATGGTAGCCCGTACCATCTTTGGTACCACACGTTTTGTCTCTCTTGGGTTAGTCCAGCACATAGTTGATCATCAAGAACTCCCATTCAATGCCTTGATTGGTGCCATTATGATAGTGGAATGAAATTTGTTGTTGTATGAAAACTCTACCAACAACATGTGACCCTCCTAGCTAAGGATGAAATCTAGGATGAATGCATGAAGAATTTCCTCAAGGGTCTGAATGGTCCACTCAGTCTGATCATCCATCTGAGGATGGAAGGCGGTGCTCAACCAAAGTTGTGTCTCAAATTCCTCCTAAAACCCCTTCCATTTCAATGAAGTGAACTGTGCATCATGATCAAATGAAATCCTAGTTTTCACCCCATGAAGATTCACAATATCCTACACATAGAGGCACCCCATGCTCTCAACGGATCCCTCCTCTCTGATAGGTAGGAAGTGGGCTGACTGGTTCAGTCAGTCAATGATCACCTAGATGGAATCATTCCCCATTGACATGCATGGATATCCTATCACGAAGTCTACAGAAATTCCATCCCACTTCAACTATGGAACCTCTAGTGGATGAACTAAGACCACTGAAACCTGTTGCTTTGCCTTCACTTGATGACAAGTGAGGAACCGTGAGACAAACTCTTCCACTTCTTTCATCATTCATGGTCACCGGTGTTGTTGCCGGATGTCCTGGAACATCTTCACCACTCCAGGATGTACCTCTAGAGGGGACATATGAAACTCCCTCTACATTTCCTCCCTAAGAGATACCAATACCATAGTACATCCTCTGAAGTGGATGACATGCTCCCGACCATCATAAAATCCATCAGGTGACTTTCCTGTGGAAATCTAAGCATGTCGATCCACATAGTCAGTGTCCCCAAGCTATGCCACCCTAGCCCTCTGAATGAGTGGGGGAGTGACTATCAGAGACTAAATATAATCTACACCATCTCAATCCTTGTAAGGTATCTGTATAGTGGCTAGATTATCTATCTCCCCACTCAGTAAGTGTATACCAGATCTCCTACCGAGTACATCTGCTATTAAGTCTCCCTTCCCAAGTGTATAGATTATCTCGAAGTCATCGTTTGAGTGAAAGTCAAGCCAACACCGTTATCTAATGTTCATGTCCTTCTAGGATATTATATACCCAAGACTCTTGTGATTAGAGTGGACTGCAAAATGTTCTCCCGTCATGAAATGTCACCACATATTCATGGAAAATACCACTACTACTAAATCCTGGTAATGGGTAGTGCAGTTCTTCTCATGCTATCCCAGCTGTCAGTAACCATAGGTGATCAATGCATGCTCCTACTTCAGGACACTTCCATGCTCTATCCTTGATGCATCACAGTAAACTATGTACCAAACACCCTCCTCTGGTAGCCTCAAGATGGGGGAACTCGTTAGTTTCTGCCTCACCTTCGACAAACTCCACTGTAATGTCTTCGAAAAAATTACAGGTTTCCCTCTCTTCGTTAACGCTGATATGGGTTCCATAACTCTGGAAAATCTAGGAACAAGACTCTATTAGTAACCAACCTAACACTTGAAACTCCTCACTTCCATCACACTCTTGGGTGGTTCCTAAGAATGTACAGCCTAAATCCATGCTGGATGCACCGCAACTCCAGCCTCTTAGATGACATGTCCCATAAAGTGGACCTCTTGGATCCAAAACAGGCTCTCTGAGAGCTTACTATAAATTTGGTTCACTCGGAGTGTGTACATAACATTCTGCAGATGATAGGTATTCTCCTCCTTCATTACTGATTATATTAGGATTTTGTCGATAAAGACTACCACAAATTAATCATGGTAAGGCTGGAAGAACTTTTTCATGAGTCCCCTGAACACTGATGGGGTGTTGGTCACACCGAATGTCATAACAATGAACTCATAATGGTTATACCAACGTATGAAGGCCATCTTCTGCACATCCTTGTCTCTTACCCTGAGCTGGTGATAACCTGATCTGAGGTTTATCTGTGAAAACTATCATTCTCTCTTAAGTTGATCAATGTTATTGTCAATTCTCGAGAGTGGGTACATGATCTTCATTGTCACTTGGTTCAGGTTCCAATAGTCCAAAAGTATTCTCAAACTTCCATCTTCATTTTTGGAGAACAAAATTGGGGCTTCCCAAGGAGAAACAATTGTCCTAAAGAATCCCCTATTATGCAAGTCCTCCAGTTGTAATCGCAGCTCTCAAAGCTCCGCGGGATCCGTTCGATATGCTGGTGTAGATACCGGTATTTTCGCAGGGTAAAAGTTGATATTGAAGTCCACCTATCTATGAAGAATTGGACCAGGAACATTGTCTCGATAAACATCAACATACTAGTCCTCCACTACAGGATAGCTCCGACTCTCAACATCAACCGCCCCGAGGGTAAGGCTAGCCAACTGATGTGTGATTGGTTGGACCCTCCTCTAGGTAAGTCCATCATGTGCTACAAAGGTTCCATTCTCGACGATGACGGAAAACCCAGTCATGTCTATGTAGATACATTGCCCTTTGCTCATAATACAGTCGATTTGAGCATGTTCTGTGGAAAACCAGTCTATACAGAAGATGAAGTCGTAAGGCCTCGACACAGCTACAAGGAGATCCCAACTGAAACTCTCACCTCCATGAGAAATATAACACTGCCGGAACTAGTGTTTAATCATCGAATCCACTCCCCTAAGTGTCTCTAACCATAAGGATCGAGCCAAAGTCTCCACCGGAATCTCTGAGATCCAAACCAGGGTCATGGAAATAAAAGATTTACTGGAACCTGTTTCTATTAGTACTACGGTTAGGTTAGAGTAGACAAAGATCATTACACATATCCCCTCCAGAGCACCATGGTCATAATCCTTAGCTGCCTGGAGCTGAGCTCGCCCCTATCCACCTGCTCCCTATGGTCGAGGTGGAAAACCTGGAGGTGGTGGCAGTAGAATCTCAAATCACCGCCCACATCATATTGCACGACCTTCTCCACTACAATGTCCACCTCCTACCAGCGTACCACCTCAATGGAATCTTCACCTATGCCTAGGCGGTCATTCGATCGTCTAATGGTCATCCGTATAGTGGGTCAGGTAGTCATGAGCCATGTGACCCTGTCCACCGCACAAGTAACACTATCTAATCCTCTCTTTTCCCACTCCATCTTGAGAACCTCACACCACTGACCCTATATCATGCGCTCTTCAACCTATAGGTATGGTCCTCTTGGACCTCTGCTCAATATGTCTGCCGCCAGATGCTGATGACTCTGCTAAGTGTCATACAGTGGTGGGTCTCACTGCCGGTGACTACTCTGTAAGGAAATCCCAACTATAATTGCTCACTCTAACACTCCTTCATGCATTAGAGAGAAAAGAGAAACCATTGAAGCTCTAATCTCCCACATGATCCCTTGCTCGAAGGTTTAAGCCCTGATGAAAGGGTCCCGCACCATGTCAATGGAGTACCACGAGAGGTTGGTGAACCTCTCTGAATACTGAGCTATATTTATCCTACCCTACTGCATGTGGAGAAGCTCATGTATACGCACTGAGAATAGGTTCGCTGGGATGAACTCTACCCTAAAAAGGCTCTCGATTTTCGTCGAGATGAGATTCACCTTGTCGGGAACCTGGAGCATTGAGCTCCATTATCTACCCGCTAGTACCTGAAGAAAACCGTCGACAAGGATCACCATGAGATCAGCTAGAGTCCATACTAATCGAAAAGATCTAAACACAGCTTCCATCCAATCCTCAACTGTCTGTGGGTCTGTCTCTCCCCATAACTTTGGTGGTATTTGGAACTGGAACTCGTGTAACCCGCTCAAGCAGTATGCAACCTCTGCTTCTGGGGATGGTGGCATATGTTTCTCAATAGGTAGTGGTACTGCTGATACACCACCCGATGGAACAACTACTGTAAGGGGGAACTGCACCGAACCTTCATCCCTCGGTGGGCTGTCATCACATACTCTACCCGAAACCCTGGCTGACAGCCTATGTGGAGGCATCCTGAAAAGAAATAGGTTCTCCACAACCATTAAGTTATACCTGGTGAGCTGAATCGAAGAGATCACAAAGATGAATTTTCAAAATCAAACACTCAATTAGTGGTTTCTTGCACTAAGTCGAAAATCAGTAGCCATGGTCCTAGTGTATGGATACGTCAGCCACCGCACAAACATTGGACACCCTGAATTGAAAACCACACTCATTATAATTAACACTATTACCGAGTCAAAAGATCAGAGTTTTAGTTCTTTGGTTGAACTGAACTCCTCTGATAAAAACATTTTCACAGCCAGTCCCCGAAGGCCCATGCCGTGACTACCATAAGCCCACCTTTCATAGGCCAGGGATGAAGACTATCACTAGAAATGAAAATCCCTAAAATCGGGAAGGCATTGCCTTTACAACCTATAATACCAGACAACCATGAACTCAGCAATATATATACACAATGAAAATGATATAGTAAAAAAGTGAGTACAATAAGTAGAGGGGGTCGGAATACATGCCTATCTGGAATGTAAAAGTAAAACTGGTAAGTACAAGTAATCCTGAAGTACAACTCCTATGAACACCTACCATGGATACTACCTGAAGGGTAGGTACAACCCTAAAATGGTCATCTCTACGATATGCCTCACCTAATGTCCACCTCTAAGAATCCTTCAGTCCTGGTACCCTCATCATCATTCAACGTTGTCTGTCGTTGGTAAATGAAACCACAAGGTGCGGGTGTAGTTCTTGAAGGAGTGAATATAACAAAACTCATTAAGGACCCCAAGAACCCCGAAGATCTCTCAAAATCTACAAAGGATAAATCACAAATCATGGAAACAACTATCAACCATACATAGGTATATGCCCAAACATATTCCTAAGATATCAAGTATACCCATATCATCATTGAAGAAACACAAGTTCTAAAACATTATCCCAAACCTCAAATGTTCCACGAAGTAATGAATACCACGAAGGTAACACCACAAAGGTATAGACTCAGCTCACATAGGTATTAGTGATGTTTAGAAATACAGATGATGAGTGGTGAAGCTATATCACTTAATATTGTTAAGAGGCACTACTGCTGATTATAAGGATTCATACCAATATAGGATCAATCTTTAAAAACCCCTGAATTGATCATCATAGGATTTGACCCTATATAATAGGTATGTGCTGAACTATAAAAGATCACTGAGCACAGACCCCCATAGGATCTGACCTACATTGCATTGGTATGCGATGACCCACACAGGATCGTTGTGCACAGACCCACAAAGGATTGATATGTACTAACCCCCGCAATGAACCACACAGGATCTGAACTAAACATATTTAATAGGAAACAATTATCTATATTATCTATCTCCAACCTCCGCCTCACTGCCAGCCACTTGATTCTTCACACCTGGTGCGCTCGAGTTTCATAGAATCTTTCCCTCGAGATATTGTTTGTACCTCATCCTCCACTAATCTCCACATAGAAGTAACCCAAATATCTATCACATCATAAGGGATCGAATGCAAAAGACGGAATGTCAATCTGACGCTTGGTTTGTATGTTATTAGCGTTTCAGTTCCTAGGGCCTGGTTGGATTCAGGTTTGATCCATCCTGGTCGTACTCTAACATTAACCCAATCCCATGTGAAGTATACCAATAAAACCGTCATGTTGCAAGGATTATGGAACTGTATATGGTATGACAAATGGATTCCCAGATCACATGTTGTGGCCAAAAAGGTAAAACTGGTTTCAGATGGGCCCGGGTCCAACCTGACCCAACTCGCTCAGGCCTGGGCCGACCCAGTTTGGGTCGACGAGGTCCAGTTAGAGTCTGGCTCGGCCCGCGATGGGGCCCTCCGGCCAACTATGAACAGACCACGGTGGCAAAGCCCGCTGTGGTGTGGTGCGACCCGCTCGGCAGGGTGGCCCCCAAGGTGGGATCCGCCCTAGCTGATGCCTGAGAGGGGGCAACTATGTGGTCACTCGAACGGCCTAAGGACCGTTCGATTTTTGGAAACAAGACCCACCGGTGCAGGTCCTTTGTGATGTGCCACGACCAACCAATTCACCGGATGGTCCTCCTCCCATTAGTGCGACATGGCCACTTTCCTCCACACCTAGCCGAGTGCCATCCACTCTCCAGCCTCTACCACGACCAAGCGGCCAAGGCCTCCTTCTGTAGTGGCGAGGATGCGCACTTCCACTCTGCCATGCGGCCGGACTAATGTCGGCCAACACCCTACTCCGCCACGATCAATGGTCCACAACCTATTGCTCTTTCGGTGGTGCGGATGTGCACCACCCAACCTAGGTTTGAGACTCGTGTATTATAATGTTTGGACCATTCAATATGTGACTCTCAGTATCAAATTTTAGGTTGTAATTGAATTATGAATCCCCATTAGATGTCAATGTGTTGTGCTCATCCATCCCCTAGAAAAGAATTTTGTAATTGGGTTATTATTCCCTTTTAAAAATAACTTAGTGCACAATATATCTCTCAAAAATTAGATAGGTATAAGACTAGACATGGTCCACATTAGACTGAATTTCTACAATAATACCATTATTCATTTTTATATTTATGAAAATATTTTACTATAATAAATAAAATTGATAATTAAATTAAAAACTAATTAACATGTTTAAATTTTTAATCTGGTATATTAACCCCCTTGAGACCATATTCTATTAACCATTTTAACCTAACAACATCTATATAAATCGATAAAGGGGAATGAAATTATACATAATGTTGAAATAAAATTTTTTATATGTTGACTTTTTGAATTATAAAAATTTATGTCCAAGGGGGGTGTTCACGAATGGGATCAAAAATATTATACATTTAAATCCATAGTAAATCCTAATTCAATTATAGATAAAGGTGAGGAAACTATTGATGACATTTGAAAGGTATAGATTATATTCTAAATTATGATTTAAATTTTCTGAACTTAGGATATGATTCATATTTTTTATAGGATGAAATTTTCAAGGAATAAGATGTAAAAAAATGTTAACAAATTATGAAAAATATTTAGTTGATAACGTGTCTACATCAATGTATTCAAGAGTTATGAGGTAGTGGTATATTTAAGGATGATGATAACTTTAAATGAATTAATAAACTTTTGATTATTTATTTGATGAGAGTTAATTTATAGAATTTTTTGTGTTTTTATATATGATTAAGTTATATTCAATGCTATGTTTATAATGTGAAAATGTATTTTTTGGGAGAATGATCTTTTCAAATTGTGAAAATAAGTTTAACGATATTGATAATCATTAGTAATTATATGATTAATGATACAATGTAATATTTTGGACAATTTTAATCATAATTCTAGAAATGTTATAATAATTATTTAGATTTATAAGAAATAAACATCCACTGAGTGTTAAACTGAAACATCCATCACGGTGATGTGTAATGAACCTACAATTAAATGGTGATATGGGGGATCCCCTACTACTTTCCTTTGAGCTGTGTTATTTAGAATGGCATATTTGTTTTAACTCCAACAGTTTAAAATATAGTAAATGTTTTTATTTTGGGTGCGTATTTTTTATCACATTATTATCCATGGGATTTTGAATAGTTTATTATTATTACATTCTAAAAAATAATAAATTTTTGAACTATATAATAATAAAGTAAAAAAACAATATGGGTTTTTATTTTAGGAATAAATGTTGAGAAATATTTTTACAATCTATTTTTTGTAATTAAATTTATTTTTGTAAATAATTCGTATATCATGAATATTATGTGATTATAGAAAAAACATTTTTTGTGTGAGACATTAAAATTTATTGATGGTATTTAAAGATAAATATAAAATAAATCTTCTATGTATGTGTGATCAAACCCTTCTGATTTTTTGGTTTCAATATTTGTCATAAATTTTTTTGAAAAATTTAATGATGGTTATTGGTCAAATGATCTAAGATAAAATTTGGTTAAGATTATTAATACATTAAATATTAATGATGCACTAATTTCTTTGAATTGTAACATCTTAACAAGGGGTTTACTTAAACTCTTCCCAAATCTAGTGGGTCACATGGCCTCAAGCGTACCAACCTGTATGCCTAAGGTAGCTGACTGAGAGAGAGGGAGAAAAGGCGGTATGGTGGGGTGACTGTAACCTCATCTAATAGTGGCAGAGCAGATAAAACAATAAATATAAAATAATGGATTTCTAGAAATGTGGTTGAAAATTAATTAATTAAATGTAATCATATCATCTGAATAAATATCAAAATCTAATAAGGCAGTGTCAATACATGGATGCACGAAATACTGATATACAAACTATAGAAATAATGTAAAATGAATTCAATCATGATATACAAATTTGAAATAGAAAAAAAGAGATGCTACACTATTATCTTGAGGGGATTATGGATCTTTAGATCTTATAATCCCACTATATGTAAGTATATAAACAACATGTAGAAGAGAATTTTCCTTATCAATGCATGCAGAAAATTAATATTTTTTGTAACAAAGGGAATCCCAAGTAGGGAGTGAGATACGAATAGTCGATGGAAACCACCAATGGTATCTATGTGTAATACAATCAATTATTCTAAGAAAAAATTGTGGCAGAATATATAACTAATTAACCATGTGGAAACTAATAAATAACCCGACCACTCAGTATTTTAAATGATTAATGTGGGATTTACCTGGTTCTCCACATGGTATCTATGGGTATTTATTCATATGATATATTTATTATATATATATATATATTATAGTTATATATATTCCAACCCCCTTTGTGAACCATTTACATATGAACGTAAGTGGCCATTTACCAAGAATAATAGTTGATGGTTAGATAATGGCGTAACTCAGAAATCCACGACGATTCTAATGATCCTATAAGATGAAGCAATAAGTTTCATACCATGTATCCCTATAAAGATGTGAAATTTCATGTATGATAGTCATGATGGTGAGTTATCCATAATTTCATCACTTTAACAAGGAATGTGGCTCACAAATCCCAACACCCAACTACTGTCTATGCTAGGAGACAAGATTATCAACAACTGATGTAAGGGATCATGATACCATCATTCTTAACATATCCCTTACCATCGCACCACAACCTCTATGAAGGAAAAGTTATATATATAATTTAATTCATAAGTAAATATATCTTCATTATTTCCTTATCCATATTCCATTGTATTCATGTAAATACATTTCATAAGGTGCATTTAATATAGCATGCAATAGACAATTGAATTTCTTTTAATGAAATAATTATAGGGATGAAAACCCACTATGTAAAATACATACCAAATAATTCATTTCACATTAATCATTTTAATTAATTTAATATAGAGGGAACCATCATAAATTGGCCGTGTTTTATAAATCTAACCCCTCTATGTCCTTTAATAGCGAATTTCAATTAAACATGTTTGACTAGCCATTTAGAAGGATCCCCTATTTAAATATTGTAATTTTTTATATTGGAAAATCCAAATATATGTTGTTCAAACCTCCTAATTGATTCCTTGGTATCTTATAACAATTAAACTCCAAGGAAAAATTTCCAACAATGATCCAAGACAAATGTAAAAAATTTGATTCAATCATTTACAAAATTGTCCAGAAAGTTGAATTTCACTTGGTACACCCATGGTGTGTCTGTAAATTAGGCTATCATCCATTAAACTACAAAAAATACAATTGATATATATAATGATGCATTAGCCAATTTGATATGAATTACACCATTTAATGGGGACATTCGACCAAAGCCATCATGTGGCACAATGACGTAATTACAGAACATCAAAACTAAAAGGTATCAACGATTTGACCACCTACCTCAAGGAAATAAATTACTCCTCACTCATTATCGTTCATAGGTTCAGATTTGGTAGGAAGTCATCTATGTAACGGTCCAACACCATGAAAATAGCGCAAAAAATCATGCAACTAAATAGCATGATGTATACCAAGATAAACATGAACAATAAGGGATATGATTATATAATGAGATGAATCCAATGATTTTGAATGATTTTGAATCTGACACTGAAGAAGAAAGGTATCATGATTCTGATATTGGAGGGGGGTTGGGATCTCATAGGAGAAAAAACCCATGTCCATTCATTAGAAGAAAAATGTGGAAAAAACATCGAATTATTTAATGTGGGGGAAAAATAGTTAATTCACCCCCAAATTTTAGGGTGAAAAATTTATCCACATAGTTTTCCAAAACAGTGCCCAAACCGTGCATTGTTCATTTGTATAGAGGTCCACCCTACCAGATTAGGAACACAGTTAAAAGTAACATGTGAAAATATTGAAAAATGGATAATCCCGAGTGTTAGAAGCACCCCATAGGGATGTGGCTCAGGACACATTGTCGAATAATAAAACTCTGTGGCCCACATGCCTTCACATTCTACAACCCCACATTTTTAGAAAAACGATGTGGGTGGTAATGAAGGGTTTCTCCAAACCATACGAACCAGTATTTTTACCATTTCTCCATAAATCTGGGATTATAAAAATCCCCAGACACTTTGGGGACTTTCATTATGTAGCATTACATGTTTTCCATAGTTAAAATAAGGATTAAAATATAAAAAATCGATCCATAAATTCATGAAAAGAAATGTTGTTACAACAACTCAAACTTAAAAAAACATGTCCATGAGTTGGAATTTTGGATGGTAATGATGTTTAATATAAAAATTATTTCTTCCACTGAGATTTGTTATCAGATTCCAACTCCTATGTATCATCTTGTTCCTGGTCATGCTACCATATCACCAATAACAAAGGAATAGACCCACCCCAAAGTCGCTTAATTCCCCAATAAACAATATAAAATAGATAATCCATGAAGGAAGTATCTACATCTAGATAGAACCTATTCTAAATAGAAGTGGTGTGATGATTCTAAGTAATATTGGTGATGTTGAGATACATTAAAGAAAACATTCATTGACTGGTATTTTTGAAAAATAACCAACTAGTAAGCCACTAGCCCAATTTGTTTCACTACCTCAAAGGGTTCATAAAACATTTTTTACAGATTACCTTATTTCTGAATACATCTATGCCCCAAACTGGGTGAGACATGCCATAAAACATGGTCTATGAGATTGAACTCGAGTGGTTTCTAGTGTCTATTAACATTCAATTTCATTATATATTTGATCATTCAACATACAGTTTCTAATAAATTGGACCTAAACTATAGTCCCCTTAATGAGATATTTTCCAAGAATAGTATCCTTCCCTAACAATAGATAAAATAGATGTGAGTAAAAAGGAATACTATTCAAGTACTCAGAATGATTTATTTCAATGGTATCCTGAAACCTATAATTATAAGTGAACTCAACTAGATGAATGTGTTTTTCCCAGGAAACCCTAATGTTTAGGATAGATGCATATAGATATTCCTGTATTATAAGAATTGTACACTTCATCTTTTTATCAGTATGTCGATGATAGGCCATTTTATAAGTCATTATATACCCATGGTCTTATGAAACCCTTTATAGAACTAGGACATTTTACTTGTCATACATTATATAATGAGGAACTCCATGATGATGTAAAATATACCTGTCATACAACCACCCTTGATTGTCTACTATTAAGGGCTCTCACACAGGTAAAATGTGTGATTTATTTTTTAATTCATCAATGACTACCCACAATGTATTGTTTCCTCAAGGAAATATTGGTAAACCAATCATGAAATCCATCAAAACATTGTCCCATTTCAACTCATGAATGTAAAATGGATGTTAAATCCTACTAGATAGAGATTTTCTACCTTCACCTACTAACGGGTAAAACATAGAATAATGGACACAATAATCATGTGTTTCATACTAGGCCATCAATATTGGCGCCATAGATACTGATACATTTTATTGACATTGGTGTGAACATTTGATGAAGATTCTTATAATTACCACATCATATCCTCTAAAATTTTATCTAGATACCATACAAACCCATGGAATAGTAAGGTATCATCCCCATCCAAGGTCCAAGATGACGATCATTTAGTATTAGATGTACTTTCACTTTGGAAAAGGACTTTAGGATCATATAAGTATCTCATTCTCAACTTTTCTAGAAGAGTAGAAGTCACCACTAATTTGAGAGAATAGCCTAACCATGTTCCCCTTGAACCTTAATGTGAATCTATGAGAATATGTTCATAATAATCCATTCACCACTAGATTGTTGAACCTCATGTTTCTGAGCCTTTCAGCTTGGAGAATTGACTACTGAATTCCTCTTTCCACATGTGTAGGGATGTTCAAAATTAATTGACCATTGGTAATAAACCCACCAAGACCACTTGAGATTAAAATCACACAATGTGAAGACGAATTTGAGGATTCTATTATTAAAAAATAGAACACAATTCTCATTAACTTTTTAGTGTCGCCAAAAATGTAGATCATAAACTGCAATTTCCACATCGAGGTTATTCACTGTGTAA
This sequence comes from Viscum album, assembly GCA_963277665.1. Taxonomy (NCBI): domain Eukaryota; kingdom Viridiplantae; phylum Streptophyta; class Magnoliopsida; order Santalales; family Viscaceae; genus Viscum; species Viscum album. Next base: position 886,148,143 of record OY728135.1, on the reverse strand, counting down.
TTTTTCAATTGAAGCCTAAACTAATGTGGCCCATAAATAAATAATTAATATTCATATTGATTAAAAATATTTCAAATCTTGATACATGATCGATCACATTATACAATATATCTCATCCCTATCACTGGTAGAATCAGTACTGGTGATGATATCAAATGACCCTTCAACTCCAGAGTGGATTATATAATAGGTTTTGTCCAAAACAATTTCACATCCCTCAATGTCAAGCCCAGAAAATTCATTGAAAGGTGTGAGAAATCAAATATGATGAAAATATAATATCTAAAAATACCTAAGAAACACCAATTTTCAATGATTTTATTGGGATGCTTCTAGGAAACTAAAACTCTCACTTTCTCAGGGTATACTAAAACAAAAAAATCCAAGATTATGTGATATGGGATGTGGACATTTTTATCTAAATGGGTAATTTAATAATATTAGAATAGAACCGATGAAATATTAGTGCATTGAATTCAATATAATGATGGGTTTCTAGGGATTGTCTATAGAGGGAATACACCATGATATTGTAAAAATAGACTACCACAAATAAATCTAAATACTGGTTAAATACTAGATTCAAAAGATCTATAAAGACTATAGGTGTGTTGTTGAGTCCAAATGGAATGAAAATGTACTCATATAGACCATACATACTCCAAATAGATTTGTGAGTTATGGATGAAGTCCTCAAACACACATGGTGATAGCCTATACTGAAATCTATCTATGAAAACACATTCTCCCATCGAAGCTGATAAAAATTGTCACATATTTTAGATAGAGTATATTGATTATTTCTTTTGAGTTGATTGAAATTATGGTAATAAATTTATTTCCTATGGGTTCTATCAGATTTGTTTGAAAAGATGACCAATAAACCCCTTAGATAAATGTTGGGGCGTATAAAGCCTTTAGCATCCAAATCCTCCAATTTATTCTTCAGTTCTTGAAGCTCTATTGATGATATCCTATAAGGTGGAATGGTCACTGGTTCTCCTCTAGGTATTGGATGAATAATAAAATCTACCTCATCCATTAGAGGTAGACCAGAATTTTTTTCAATAAATAAGCCCCCAGATACCTCCACTATTGGAGGAAAGATATCGAGTTATATCCCTGGCCATCTATGTAAGGACTGGAGATCTTCTCTATCACACTACCCGTCTTATGTTGTTCAGATTCTGCTCTGGTCGTACTGAAAACCCATTCTCACATATGCATGTTCCCAAAACCCTTTGGTAAAATAAACAATAAACTCCTACAATTGAAGTTGATTTGGATTCGATAGGAAACTAACCTGACTTCCCAATGAATAAATCAGATCCCCTTATGTCACGAATGAAAAGACACTTTATGAAGTGGTAATAGACACTATCAAGAGGTAGTCAATAAAATGGATATTTCCATATGATGAGATACCTAGTGGAGTATCTAGGGCTTCACGAACCAACCCATATCGACCCTCAATCGGTCACCCAATCTGGCCCACAACATGGCCCGAGGGGTGTTCTCGGTCCCCACAGACTAGAAACTAGTTCTAGGCATCAAAACTAAACAAGTGTGAATGATTTGTCCTATAAATGAAAGAAAAATAAATAAACAAATCGAAATAGTAAAAAAACTAGGAATAGTGAGAAAACAAAGTTGTACATACCTCTCTAGAACAATATGGGTCACCACTGACCTCAATCCAACACCGCGCTATGGCGACTGAATCCAAGAAAGGTGCAACAACCAAAGCAAATAAAAAGATAAAACTATAGCGATGAGTATTAAAGCTCAGCATGAAAACCCAAATAGTCTATTCCTATATGAATTTACTTTAAATAAAAGATCCATCAATTTCATGTTTGAAATAAAATTTATAGAACTAGGTTTTTTAATCATTTTCTTATTTAAAAGAAAAACACGATCCATTTACCTTCATATTTTAAACTGAATTCTCTTCTAAGGATAAAGCACTATCATTTTTAGAGAAAGATGGATATATAAGTGTAAATCATTTTCAAAACATTTTAAAACAGACTTTTGGTGATCATTTTTATCCCCATTAACAAAGAGACACATCAAACACAATGGGAAATGAAATAATCACAAAATGGCCATAGAAAGTAACAAACTTGAGTAACCAACCAAAAAAAGAACCACAATCATATGTCATTGATATCTATGTATCAATATACATGTGAAACCCTAGGAGAACGTGAATAGTTTAAAACATACTATACATGTGACTCATCCTGAAGGCATGCTTACTCTAGATGGAATCATAACACCCAAGCACTCAGTGTTTCCCTACCTGGCCTAACTGAGGGGCCCAATCCCGAAATAGAGAAAAGTCCACACTAAGGGCCACTATAAAGTGCATAATCTAGACAAGTGCTACAATCGTTCACTGATAATTCTATTGGAAAGCTAGGTTCCCATGTTTAGACAAAAAGGGGGTGAGACAATAATGTCAAATAGGTATCCAGTCACAACTACATTAATCACAAACAATCAACACAAACAACAAAGTCACCCCAAGTCACCCTATGGAATACGTCCCTAACATTTCAACCATTTGATCATAGGAAAGTCATACCAGGTGGACCTCCCATAAAATATAACTCAACCAAAGAAAGGGGAACACATCTAAAGTCAGTTTCCATGAGATAACTAGTTTTACCAAATTTTAAACTAGGCCTTACATAATTTTCTCCAATGGAACCATTTCTTATGGAATCACATGAATATCACCTGAAATCCAGAAATACATTTCAAAACCCATTGAAGAAAACCAAACCAGCATTTTAAATCTATTTTACATCTAGTATCCATGGGTTGTGCTAAACATCATCTGAGGAAAACTGTAACTCCCTGACTACAGATTCCCTAAGCTGGTGCATTATTTTATTACATTGGAAAGATAATATGAAATATAATTCAAAAGTATTGTTCAGATTCATAGCCCTGAAAAAATATTTAAAAACATATGTTTTACATTATATCATGAAATGAAAGGTAACATAGTATTTACTACGAAAAAAATCACATTTCTTAAAATATCCCTACAGGTTAGTCAAAATGTACTTCTTCAAAACCTTGGGAAAAAGAATCATAAGAAATGGGTGAGCTTAGATGCAGAGTAAGGATAAACAATATAGCAGAAGCTATCAAAAATAATAATAAAATGTTATAAAAATGTATAAAATAGAAATATCAGCCTTTTAAATATTTCCATGGACATTATATTCCATGATTAAATCAAATAATGTCATTTAGAAATTCACATGGATGTTTAAATAGTCAAATATTCACATGTAATATCAATAACTAATATCATAAATAGGGAATTCACAATTTGGACATCAAAACAATTTCGTCAAGGCCTCATGCGAACACCATTCATAAATTGGTAAAAAACCCATAATTCATTGTATCATGAGTCCGGATGATACATATTGGGATTATAGTGGGCCCTGATCATCACTTAATAAGTACAATGCATTCCTCATAGTAAAATGGGAAATCATAACCAGTTTGAACACTAAAATTATAACTAGAATACAAAATGATAACTCATTAACCATAAACCATGAAGGGTATTAAAATGTCACATCTAGTAAAACTAATCATAAACCCATTAATACAAAATTATAATCCATATCATATGAAATTAATAACTATCAAACATAATATCCAACAAAGGATATTGACATAGATTAAAATAATATAATAAAATCATTAAAACTCTTTAAGAGAAATATGCATTTTCTTCTTTGAAAACATTAGAATGAAAAAAAAATTTAAAAGAAAACATTTATTTTGAAAATAAAATTTTATGATTTTAAAAGAATATAAAAAATATTAAGGCGTCATGACAGAGGAAGAATTCTCTCACACCTTATAAGTTAAAAAACATTCTCCACATACATTATCAAAAAATTTAGACATCATATATCGTAAGGAAAATGAAAAAAATATTCATTTTTATAAAATAAAACATGGGTAAAAATTCCTTTAAAAATTGTGATATAATAGTAAGAATATTTTGGAATTCTTTTTTAGGAAGCAGATATATGGATGATAATTATGTCCTAATAAATACATATGAATGACAAAACTTAGATAATAAAGAGATTATAGAATTAACCCTTACATTGTATTATCCTTTAGTAGTAGGTGAAATAACCTATTATAAAATGGATAAATAATGTTATAATGTTATACCCTAGATATATCCATTTTTTTTATTTAATATATTATCCTTTTATAGAATTTTCTTAATAATATTTCATTATTATCTTTTTTTGTGAACTGCTCCATATTTTAGGTTTATTTTTTTGGTTAATTATTGTTTCTTATGCCATGGATATATCTTATTCACATCAATAATGATATTATGTAAATAAACGTTACATTAATTCATTATATATTTTTTCATAATAATTCTAGAATGATTTTGTGTATGATGATCCTCCTCATTTAGGGGATACGGTAAGTCATACGTTCATACGAGCAAGGATATCATTCTATAATGGTAAAGGGTAAGGAGTTGGATGGATTATGAATTATAAAGGGTCAATATAATTTTATTTTCTTTATTTAAATTATTTACATTAATAATTATACACATTAAAATATTTAATATATGAAAAAATACTAAACCATGTTTTGGAGACGATAATTCGTTCACAGCCACACATTGTAATATTGTTTTCCATAGGATGGATAAAAGGAAAAATATTGTTTTATTATAATGAAAACAACATATAATAATATATTAAATTATTTAGTTATTAATTTATTATGGAAATAGAATTGTAAATGGAAGTATAAGAATAAAATAATGTTGAATGAGTTGGGAAAATAATTACCTCTTCTTCCAGAGAAACTTTTGGATTATAACTAAATCACTAATATGATGTATTTCTTCCCAATGTATGGACTATAAGATTATGTGAGGGAATTTGGTAGGGAACATATGCTGGTTTTGGAAGTGATAATTGGATTTGGAGTTTTGAATAATATATAAGGAGAGGTGCACGATTATAAGATTGGGGAGGGGTACTTTTTAAAAAATAAAAATTATTAGTTTAAAATAAATTGATTTTTAATTTCAAATAACCCAAAATAGATTTATATCATGCATAAGATTAGTTTAATCCTAAATCCCCTTACCTGATAAAATTTAGACATTCTTGAATTTTATTTTGATCCTAATCATTTTTATTTATCATTCATTAATCTATTAAATAATATTTTTGATTATAATATTACGAATATTAAATGATTTTAAATATTTACATATATGGTTAAAATTATATATAGATGGAAAATTTATTATATTTTGGACATTATAATTCTCACTGTGTATTTTTTAATGTTTTTTATTATTTTTTAAAAAATTAATTAATTTTTATTTTTATAAAATGTCAATAATGTCAATGTTGACACAATTAATTACATTTATTTTTTCTAAATTACAAAGAGAAATATAGAATAGAACCAACTCATTAAATAAAATAAAAACATCGAATATTTACCTATATAAATAGTATAAAACCTTAATTAATTGGAATTTTATTTCTTTTATTATTTGTATAACCATTTATATGATATTTCTGTTAATAAAATAATTTTTTCCTCACTATTATTCCATCATTAATAACAATTATTTAATCTTTATAGATAATAAATAAATTACTAGGATGTTGGTAATTTTATAGCTTTATATACACTATTTCAAAAATCGTTTTTATCCAAATATTCCAAATATTAAAATTAATATAATTATATAAAACGATATTGTGACATTTTGTCAAATTATTTTAATTTTATAATATCTATCTCATATTCAAGGAAGAGCGTCTAGTAAGTGATTAAATTTGTAAAATTAGGAGATTAGAATCTAAATTACCCTTACAATATAATTTTTACATTTTTTTATGGCGATTTTATAATATTATTTTTACAACTAATGACCCAATATACCCTTAAGCATGGTAAATGATAAAAAACATACTCAAGTTACTATTACCCAAAAATTATTCTTATCTTATAAGATCCAAAATTTCTTAGTAATTAAAACCATTTATTTCCATTTTTCTAATTCAATTCATTGATATTTTAAAAATATGGGTTATGTTAATCATGAAGATATTGAGGGAAAATGGTTAAAAAGATGATCAAAAGTTCAATTATTTGTTTATCTAATTCTATGATAAAAATGATTCAAAAGAACTACATTAGTTAATATACATATTATTTATATATTTTTACCAAAATTAATATTAATTGTAAAATAATTATTTAAAGGGAAAATTCTATTTTTAAATAATAATGTAGTACTTTTAACTATTCATCAAAATTGATACTTTTCGATAAAATAACAAAATTTCTCCCTATCCTAATTTTGTTATTCAAAATTCAACAATGAAGTATATTTTGAAAAATAGAATTTATAAATTTCATAATTTTGGAATTACATTTCATAAATTTTTTCAATTGGACGATTTGATAGATCATGGTGTGGGTGAAATCAGTGTTGTGTGCACCTCAAGCTATTGAGTTATTTTTAAAGAAATAGACCATAGAAGATTTGGGGATTAAAAAATATATATTCAAACATGAAAAATAACTACATTAGATAAATATAATTTTAAGATAATTGAAACCAAATAATGAATTGGTTTTTTAAATCATGTTTAATTGTTAAATTTTTATTAAATTTTTATGAATCTCTATTCGAAAAACATCCTTTAAAAAAATTCAGTGGCAAGAAATCCTTTCAAGAAAATAGATTTAGGTATGAAACTATTTTCTGATGAAATAAATTAGTAAACTTCATAATAATTTAAAATTTTTGGTTTTAAAAAAATGGATATGACTCAAATAAACGAGTTTGATTTACCATGGTAGTTCCCTTTACACTTGGTTTCTATAGAAGTTATTTGAAATCAGATATTATGAAGATAAATATCATAAATACCAGTGAAAAAATATTATTTATATAAAATTTAATTTACAGTATTCAATAATAAAATATAGTTTACTATATTATATTTTTGTACTTGTTTTTATTCAAAATTAGTTGTTCATAGTCATGACCGTTTTCATCTTGGGGTGTGAAAATCAGTTTTGATCTTCCACTTTTCACTAAATTATTATCATTTACAATCAATTAATCGTAGTTGAGTGGACATTTTATAAATACTTATAATGTTATCAATCCATTACGTGGGGTATTTAGCAATATTTTTTATAGATTAATATGGGGATGAATTACATTCAGGTTATTTTTTTATATAAATGTATTACCTTTTAATGATCATTATTTTCATCAACATCAGATGTTAATAATACTTACCATTTTGATATAGATTGATCAAAGTTGTGTTGATCATCCATTTCTATAAATGATCATATTTTAAAACTATATAATTCTATTTTATCTGATTTTTTATAATTTAAAATAATGTTATAATTCAATTACATGATAGTTTATGTTTTGTTTCATGAAGAATATAACTGTTAAAAACTAGTTTTAAAATTTTTATAAATATCAATGAAATAAATTATAATGAATGATAATTTCTATTTTATCAATAAAGGAACATATTATTGATATATATTACACAGAAACATATATATATATATTATACTCACCAAATATATTCTAAAACCAGTTATGGTGGTTTTTGTGATATATTACACACTTTTATTCATGGTGGTAGTGGTCTTCACACGAACACACACACATAATTCATGTTTTCATTTTGAATCTGGAAAAACTAAATATTGGTTAAATAATGTAATTTTTTAATAACATTTTCATATAATAATAATAATAATAATAGTAATAATTTTATCATTCCAATGTGGTGAAAATAAATTACAAAAATAATTAATGTAGAGAAGGAAGAAAGAAAAGTTTAAGAAACAATTAGAAATTTATACCACACTAATTTTTTTTGTCTCCATTGATATAGGGTTTTTACATTTATGAGATGATTTTTTTTATGGAAAAGACCTACTTATAATTTTTATTATTTTATAATGGCTGATTTGGTTAGATTTTTGGGTAAACAAATGGTTTTTCTGGGTTAGGGAATCTTTTTAGATGATTTCCTCTTTTATATGTGAAAAATGATTAGTGTTTCTTAAATACCAAAATTTTCCTATATTTTACATTAGTGGAATAAAAAATGGATAACATATTTGAAAATAACATAAATTATATTACAAAATTATTATTCATACTTCAACCACTCAACTAATATATGTTTTAAACGTGTTTTTCATTTTAAATTTCAGGATAATCAATTTTTCAATTTTGGTTTTCACCACAGTTTTATGTTTTACCTAGGTAATTTATCATTTATGTTATAAAAGAAAATATCCATACAATTTAAATTACATCTAATGATACAAAATTTGAAAAAGGTTCTTTTAAATTAAAATTTTCAATGACAATAATTTTTTTTGATATAAAAAATGTATAATGAATTAAAAAAATTATAACCATAATTGAAATTATAAAATGAAAAATTTGGGATTATAATTTAAAACCAACACATTTAAAATTATTAATTCACTTTTAAAATACATATGTGTTCTTAGAAAAAGGATTTATAAATATTTACTCCATAATTATATAAAAATATTTTCATAAAATTCATGGTATTTGTTAAAACAATCAATTTTCTTGACTCGCCAAAAAAATCAATTATTTTACAAAAAATAAAAAATTACCTTAAGCTAAAATATCAATGATAAATTGATAAATGAATTTTTATTAAATACTATTTCATAAATTTGAAATATTATATATAAAAATACTCAATAAATATATTGAAAATTTGACTTTATTGGAAGACACATTTTAATATCACAACCATTTATTTTCCTATAAATTATTAATTATCCTTGTGGTAATAAATTAGTAGTATCAAAATATATCAAACATTATAATTTGTTATTTCTTTTGAAAATGGATTTATTGGTTTATTTGATATACTATTTGAGTTGATATTTAATGTAAATATTTTTAATTATTATATATAAATATAAATTGATTGATATGATACAATTATTTATTCCTACTATTTATACATCTTCATTAAAATTTTTTATATTTGCTAGTATTTATATCTTGCATGTAAGGAAAGAAATGGAAAATAGTTTTTATGGTGAAATTTTTGCCAATATATTCTACCTCCATTAAAAAGATTATTATCCTAGAAATATAACTATATTACCAACAAACATTTGAGGGTAATTCGTCCTCTATACATCCTTTGGTTACCTTGTAGATTTTTAAACATAAAATATTATCTATAGAATATTTACTAGATGACTGTTTGTGTTCTGTAACCCCTTATCACATCGATCTAGTATTTCCATTGATTGTTCTTCATATGAGATATTATGTTTTATTTTCATGTCTTCTAAGCTCAGTAATGTGAAGGATATGGTAAATAATTCCCATAAATAGATTAATGTCACAAATTATATACATGGTGGAGGGTTATAGGGAGGGTTAAATAATAATATATATTCACTACATGGTGAAGGATCTCAAAGTGGTTTATACATATAGGGCATAACATCCCTTTCTTCCCAATTATCAATAAGCTATTCCATGGAGCCATTCAAAGGAAAACCATGTATCCTACATCAAAATGTTGATATCATTGAATATTATCTTCCTAAATATTCAGTCTAATTTCTTCCACTTTTATATTTCACTAGGTAGTTTAAACTATATCAATAATTTAATGTATATGTTCGAGACCTATTAACTACCACAATAAAAATTCATACAAGCACATTGGAGTTATGCACCTCTTCATATAAAGAGAATCATATAGAACATACGAAATGCAATAATTGAATCATTTTTTATATGATAACTCAATTAGGGGTATCTTATGACCCTTACATTCTAGAAAATATATCAAATAAGATTTAATAATATCATCTAGAGTTTTAATTTTCCTATTATACGGTATATATCTTTGAAGATGGTATGATGTGCCAAAAATCATCTCGATCCCTAATTCTTTTTGAAGATTCCAAAACATTGATGTAAAAATTAGATCACAATTGGATAAAAGTGATACTACAACATTTTTTAGACAAACCACTTCCCTGATGTATATAATTTAAATGTTTTCGAAGGGAAAATATTATTTGATGAAAATGAAATGTACTAAATATAAAATGTTATAGAATAAAATGCAAAAAATATAGTCTTTAGAAATTTTGGGAATACATAAAACAAAATCCCTAAGATTGTTTTGTAATTTCATTAATAATATGGGTAATGATTGCAGAATACACTTATATTTCTTCATTCAACCATAAATTTATAGAATATAAATAATAATGTGACTTATTTTCGAATGTATCTATTCATATTATTCAAGTAAAATTATTTATTTTGATATATTTTTATCTCTATTATTCCATGGTTAATTGAGATGGATTGGTAAATAGTATCATACAAAATTCTCCTCTTCTATTAGGGCTTTAATGGGACACATATTAGGGTTCCAAACCCTATATACACATATTTATCAAAGTATCACTACGGAATCATTTCTCTATTTTTCTATATCTCTACATCATTTTCCGAGGCTTGTTTCATCTTCACATGAATGTATGTTTGAGTAGTTACTTGGAAAGATAATATTTCTCCAAATTATAAAGGACATCAACACTTTTCCTTTGAAAAACTATTAATAATGGTTCTCTTTCAACCCACAGTATTTATAATCCCACATATCATTCATTTTTAAAGAATAGTCCACCTTGTTTTATATTATATGGTAGAAATTTATTGGTAATTAATTGTCATTGATAACCTAAAACCATCTCTTATGGAGGGTATTTAACACCATATATTGTAATATATTATTGAACATCTTGTGGTAAATATAAATATCCATCTTATTAACATATTTATAATGAGACAATTTTTTTTAAAATACCACAACAATTTTCTCATAATCATGGGTTGAATCATTTTGATCAAACATATTTAATTATTCTGTGGCATAAGCAGTTATATTTTTTCCTGAGTATGAATCTTAATACATTCATCATGGAGCACTATATGATCAAACCATTAGTAGTGTAATGTAAGAATATTTGTTTTGACCTTTATCTTCATCAGTCACCTAACACATTATTTATATTCGTCCATATTAAAGAACTTAACTCCCTTATACATTAACATATATAGTGGATTATATATACAAGAAAATATCAGAAAAAACTTGATAGGGTGAAATAACATAAGAAAACTGTATATCCCAATTATTATGGTATTTCAATGGAATTTTATGGTAAATTTTATTTTAAAAGGATATAAAAATGTTCCCTTTTTGGTGGTTACATGATCTGTAAATGACGTGTTTTCCATATAGGATTCAGATATTCTAAATATATCTTACTAATTATCTTTTCTCATGATCATTAACACAATACAGAAATGATCATGAATTTTTTCCAATCCCATTGTGTATATAAGAATATATTATATAAATAAATCACAAAATTAAACAAGGTAATCTCAAAAGTCACTATTCATATTAACAATGACCATGGTGGGTTATTTATAAATCCAAATGAAATAATTATTAACTCATAGTGTGTATACATCATTCGGAATAATATTTTTTAAAAATACTCCTTTTATAACCTTAAATAATGTATCTAGATCAATGTTTAGCCTTTGATAAGTACTAATCTCATCAATGTTGATCAATCATGTCGTATATACATGTTAATAGATATTTAATCTTATTTTTGATCATTTTTAACTCATTATAGTGAATTAAATGTCTCATTAACCTTTATTAATTCCTAAAAAGTGCAACACATGCTCCCCATAGTGTAACATGAGGGTGGATAAAACCATCTAAGAATTATTCATCAGTATCATTTCTAATTCCACCAATTTAGTGGAAGCCATCATATATGGACTACTAGAGAGAGTCATAGATCTAGTTATAATATTAATCAATAAATCAACCCCATGTTCTTGGGGAATAATATGTAGTTCATCTAGAAATAAATATCATATTCTTATATAATTTTTAGTCCATCATTGATGACATATTCCAAGAAATATTTTATTAGGTGCCGCTCATTATTGGGTTTTATAACCAATATTATATAATTTTTATCTATGTGGTATCATACTTATGTTGATATTTGATAATAAGATGATCTAGAATATGAAATGATAACTACTTCTCCTAGAAATTGACATGGTGTCTATGTTGGGAGTACTATTAAATACCAAAAATTATATACTATTCCACCAAGGGTAGTATAATTAGGCCAATGTGAATTATGTTTAATTAAATCTAAATTAGAGATTATTTATATATCATAGAATATTTTATCAGCCCACATGGTGTTCTCAAAAATAGTATGATATCCATCACTTGAGTTTGTGATTCCAAAATATAAGAAAACATGTGTGGTATGAAAAATGAGATAAACCATATTAAAATAATGTTTATATAGTTCCAGAATAATGTGTGATTTTTATTGGTATCAATTAATTATTAGGGCATATCTATACGTTTGATATCCAAAATGAACTTTATAGGTTCTTCTATTTTGGGAAAATTTTGTGGAATATTTTCTTCTTGGGACAATGGGATGGGGAATTGATCAAATACCTTCAAAAATAATTTCACAAGAAGAAATATTTTTTTAGACCATTTGATAGGCCTTTTATGTCATATACGTTTTTAATTAGTAGTTATTACTTACATTAGAAACTTTAGTATATTGACCTAATTTCCATTGTTAAAAAATATTACTTATCCATTAACGAAATTATATATTTTATCCCTCCCACTCTTTTTGAATGTAACAAATTTAAAGATATTCACCCTGTGACATACCATTAGAGTTCACATAGTTTTCTAACACATATTTTTATCTATAGAGTTCCAAGGGAGTCCAGAATTCATATCCAGCTTTATCATATATTGGAAATTTTCATTATAACATCAAAAATAAAATATTTAAAAAATACACTTGATGGAAATATATTAATCCAATGATGAAATGATGAATTATACATAATGGGTCATACATATAACCTTAGAAGAGGCATGAAATCCTTATTTTATAATATTTATTTTCTGTGATGGATTCATCCCTAAAATGGTTAAACTAATATATTTTCATCTCTATAAACATATAAATATTTACAAAAAAATATATTATTAAAAATACATTCTAAAACTATCACATTCCCATTGTGTATAAATTTTCATTCCTTACATTATTCTTAATAATATTCCACTATTGATCATCCTCACAATCCAAATAGTAAAACAGATGAACATACTTCTCATTTTTTATTCATCAAAGAATGGAAAATATATTTTCTGACACATTAATTGACTTATCTATGATAAGAATATTTTAATATTTATTAAAAGTGAGTGGATATTTCCACATAGAATACTCTGTAGAAAAATGGCCCCTCATTCATGTGTTCAACTGCTCAATGATTTTCACAAAATTATTCAATGATTTAGACAGTTGAGTGAGAATTTATATTAGTGCTTGTACTCTAGATCCCATTACACATGGTTTTTCATTAGGGATACCATTAATTTTTATATCACACCCATTTTTATCATAATAATATTTAATTTAATCCATTACCAAATCTAAAAATGAGCACTTTAAGTCAAAACAAATAACATCACAAAAGAAAAGTATCTTCAATGTAATTAAAAATTAAATAATATTATTCATTTAAACTATCCTTTTAGTTTATTATATATTTCTTTTAACATAAATCATTCATTTAAAAATATTAGGTTGTGTTTCTTAAAACTATTTATCCTAACCACTCAAATTAACCATGAAAATAATCGATTAAAATAATTCGTAATGAGTATAAGATCAACAAAACCATTTAATTTGGGAGTGTCCAGTCTCGAGTATAGTTATAATTCTCTAAATTGATCCTAGGTATGGTAAATATTATATGAAACCATCCAATATATGTGGTATTACCCCTTGGTAAATGTGATCCATATTCAGAAGCCACATTAATGTATCAAGACTATGATATATTTTATATCAAATAACCTACATTAATTATTTAATAGTATTTTTTGTACATCGTCATGTACATGAATATATTGAGAATGTTTCCTAATAAGGTTCTCTAACATTAATTCTCAAATTCTTAAATATGTACAAACAACATAACATTTTATCTCAAACAGATTATGTGGTCCAATGATAATCATTCCCTTATTTTATATGTATTTCATGATATAAAAATTTTGTTTTAATAATATTATTTTCTCAAGTACTGATATATTCGATGTTTTGGGGGAATACAAATAAAAACATCATATTTTGTAATACATGTGGTCAGGAATCCTTATAACATGTCATATATGTATTTAATGTTTTCCATGAATCAAGATACTATATGATCATATATAATATCATCCTTTAAATATGGAAAAAACATTATAAAACAATAAATATTATTTCATAACCCACATAAAGAAGACATTAGATAATAATATTGAAAAGACTACTTTATTCACTAATAATGTGATAGAGTGATTTGGTGATTTTATTTACAATTTCTTATTCCGTATTAAAGAAACTTCTCCGTCAGTGAAAACATAATAATTTTTCTGAAAAAAATACACAATCCCAACCACAGAAAAAAAGTATTTTTAAAATTCAAAACTCAATAATTATTGCTAGCCCTTATATGGGTTTTAAAATTATCAAATACAACAAAAGAAACATGGAAAAAATGGATTTTATGTGTATAGTGATAGGTTAACTTCCATGTACCTAATAGGCCCAATTATAAATTCATTGTCCATGCAGTTTACACAAAGATAATTATGTATCATTCAATTTTTAACAAAATTAGAAAAAATCACCAACTGGTTAATTTTTTTTTTCATTATGTTAATTTTAGAAAATTAAATTTTTCTATTCTTGGAAAACAACCACACATTAATATCATAATGTAGGAAAAAAACACATTATCCAGTTAGATTTCCTTCATGAAATATAATCTATAAATCTATCTGGAAGTCTATCCAGAATTGTTTTTATGGTTAATCTCTCCAAACTATGAATCTTTCATACATCTAATTTCAATAATTTTCTAAATAGATAAAACATTATTTGGTAAAATCATATTAAACACATCAACCAATAAAGTACATAATAATAAAAATCAATCTCAAAACTATATTTCAAATCAATATCTATTATGTGCATCTAACAAGTTCAATAGAAACTATATCTTTACCGCTCCAACTTTCTCATATGTGAATAATAAATCCACATTGTACTTCTATATCAACCCTCTTATATATTTAATCATGAAATAAAAAATATGGGATCCCAATATTATTTTCACATGAAATATAATAATAAAATTCAAATCTCACACTCAATTGTTTTTTTAAATTTTTTCTTAATGATTCTAAAGAATTTTGGAAACTCCACAAATCACCATATATCACTTTCTTCATTGAATTTCCCTCAATATAATTTGAAGGAAAATTATAAGAAATATTTCTCATTAAAATATTAATAAAAATAGTTTTTTATTTTTATGAAGGTCAAATGATCATCTCAGAATCATAACATTAATATCATTAGAAATATTTAATTATGGAACATCACCTCAAAAAACATTGTATGGAAAACATGTGTAGAAAACAACCCGAATTTTTATAAAATAAGGTATTCCCTTAGACATATCAAATATGTAAAATTATATATCATATGAAAACTTTATGAGTTAAAATTAATCTACCTTAATACATCGATATATTTACTTTATCATATCCTTATTTTTTCTAAATAAAATGTTTTCTTCTAGGAATTTTCATTTAGTGGGACTTTATATGTCTAATTGAATATATAAAAAAAATAATGAAATGAATTTCATTTGTCTAATTAAAAATATTTTGTTATACACATTTTTCTATCCAATTGATATTATATAAAAAGATTTTAAGACACTTTCATCCAAAAAAAATCCATCTTCTGCCCCTCAACCAGCACTTTTCCAAAAGAAAATTCTAATAAAATATCCATCCAAGGATTCAGGAATCTAATAGAATTTGTCTAAATACAATATTCATTAAAAATTACTTTTAGAAATATCGAATCATTAATCCATTATATATTCTTCACATAATCTAGAAAAAAACATCATATTACTACAAATTTGAATCTTTTTATATATATATTGTACTAATGTGGAATAATTAGAATCTATTTCATAGATAAAATAAAAAATATTCCCATGAAAAACTGTAACCAATTTTGTTTTTCGGATGAATTTTATAGAACATCATCGAAATTCATTTTACACCTGAATAACCAAATTTCTCCCCCATTATTCAAAATTATTGGATCATGAAACTTTCTAAATTAGGATGTTAGAAAACCATATAAATATTAATTAATAATAAAATTATTTTTATACCAATATTTTTCTCAAACCATTTAAAGATAATATTCTCTAAGAGGAACTTCAATTGATGGGCTTCACAAAAAACCTCATCAATCTTTTTGTATGCTGGAATAAATGTATATATCCAATATCATATTTATGGAAATTCATATTATGGATTTTTTTACATATTATTGAATTATTTATCAACATATTACATGATCCACCTGGTTTGATTTCAATTCTATCTGATCACAATTTATAGAAACATGAAATTGGTAAATTTATTTATGTACATAACAAGGTAATTCTAATAAACATTAAAAAAATCTATTTCTTCCATAAGACTCCTTCTGACTATAAAAATCAAAACATCATCAAGACAACATCAACCATATTTAGAAACATCTTTTTCCAAAATAATCTATGAAATATCTGCCTTTGGGTTTTCTTGTAAATTTTGACACATCAGTCACCGAAACAGTGTATCTCAAGAGATTGATTAAATATAAAAAAATTATATTCCAACATGTGAGAACTGAATGTATGGAATAATAATCATTAAATAGAAAAAAATTGCATCCATAACTAGTGACATTAAAATTTTATTTTTCCACACTTATTCTTAAAACTATTCCCCAAAACTTGATCATATATTTGAATCATTAAACATTCTAAAAATTCTAATATTTTCCATAAATATTCATTTTTCAGGAATCCACGTTATCAAAATGTTAAAATTATTCACACATACTAAAGTAACAACTTACAACTAATAAATACTTCTACTAAATAAAAAAATTCCTTAAGAGGTTATGAACATAGAATTGTATTGATTTATGAAAAAATATTTCTTATTATTGACAACACTATCCAAATAAAATATGTGATAGGGGACATACCACATACCTTATCATTAGATATAAGAAAAAATTTCTCTTATTTAAAAACACATTTTATGAAATGCATTATTTGGAAATAGATCTGTGAAAATATAAAAAACATTTTCCATTATAGGAAAACTACCTAGAATTTGTTCATTTTTGTCTGCAATTTCTTTGATGAAGTTATAATTTATGTAAATATTCTTTTAATGATAATTGTGAACTAAATTTTAAGTCATATTTAGAGAAAAATTATTATCACAAACCGAGAGTATGGGTAACATAACTTCTATTAAATAGTCTTCCAAATGAGTCTTCATCAATATAAATTATGTTGGAACTTGATTTGAAATAACATACATAGACTTATTCATAATCAAATTTATATAATTTTTTATCTTTTTTATACCAACGTAAAACAATTTAAACCATAAATAATGCTCTATCAGATTATGACCATCTATCATCAACACATCCTGCCAAAACTGTTTCTATGTAAATATAAAAATAAACATTTTCAAATATGTGTTGTTATATACCAAAATCAATTATTCAATTTTTATCTCTATGTTAGAGTTTACAATCTATGATTTTTTCTCCTTTATATAATTTTCATATCATTCATATGATGTAACAAAAAATTAAATAAAATAACATAATAGCATTTAATAGATAAAACTCTTATCCAACATCCAAAATAGAATTCAATCAATTTTATTACATTGTAATTGTTCTGATAAATTGGTTTCCAATGAAATTGGTTGGATAAAAGTTTTGATTCTATTTGGGAAATCATTCTTTGAGGTTCCTCTAATAAATTTTCCTTAGATATAAAAATAAATTTCTTGTACTTTGAAATGTTTTAATAAATAATATATTTATTTTCTCAAATAATGTCCTTTTGAAATAACAATTTCATTACTTTATCAACCATATCCAAATTTTCAACATTATTCCTATAAAATATAGTATCATCAACATAATGAATCATAATAAATGAAAAATATATAATTTTTTAAAGGTATTACTATAAACTATTATTTCTAGATGATTAACATTCTTAAATGAGTATACAAGTTGTAATAGAAATATCCCATATATTATATCAAAATATAAATATCATTTTTTAATTTAAACACTTATCATTAATATTTACAAATCATCAGTACACACCATTGTTCAGTATAAAATTATTTCTTATTTTCTATATTAATAAAGGATAACTTAAATCCACGTGGAAAAATTAATGATCACCATGTGATGATAAGAAAGAAATACTAAGCTTTTTCATTTCTATCCACTAGAGAAAAATCATACTAAAAGTAAATACCTAAATTTTTTGTGAAAACATTGAAAAAACTTTATTCATTGATTCTTATAAATTCACCATATTTATTTAAATAATTTCAGAAAACCCTCTCTTTTATGATTTTTTTGGTAATTACACAAGTTCCCTAGTTCATTTTTCTCACTCTGATCTGTCACATTGTTGATATTATTAACCATCTATTTATTATCAATTTCTTCAATGAAATATATTTTATGAAATTTAAAATATAAGGAAAAATGTTAAAACAACATTGATTTCAATCTAGGTTGAACCAATTTTTTGATCCCCAATGAAATTTTGAAATTCCTCTTACATTCTAATTACATGATTTGTGGTACTTATTTTTTTATTCACTAGAAATATATCATTTTGATTCTTCAATTGAATTAACATTTTAAATTTATTCAATTCCTCAAATATATAAAATCCATTGATTTCTAAATTATATTATTATAATCAACGGAGTACCAAAAAATCATAGTTTCATCGAACTGGTTGTTTTATTATAGAACATTTCATAGGGATTAATAAAATAATTTTTTCTATTGATATATTGATTCAAAATAAATATTTTTGAAAAAATACTATAAAATATAATGTGACGTGACTTTCTTGATCATAATTGTTTACCCCATCTTCAACGGACAACTATTATTTATTATTGTGACACATTTTTTATGTTGTGTGTAAGATGAACCATACACATGAAAAATTCCTTATTTTTAAAGATAATATTTGAATATTCATTTTAATATTCTACACCATTATCTGATCCAAATTTCTCCAATGAATATTTAATATAATTATCATCACATATCCAATAATTCATAAACATTGTGAGATCCTATGATTTATGTTTCAAAAAAAATCTTGTAATATGAGTGAAGTAATAAACAAAATAATTAATGTGCGTATCTATGTATGTTTAATTTTTATCACCAGCCCCTAAATATCAAAATTTTCTATCTCGTATGGTTGATAAATACGAATGTGGTCATTATTATGTAATTGTATTATGATCATTCCTTTTTAGAAAAATGGGAAAAACCCAATCTCATATTCTAATCATGTTAGGAATATAATAAACATTGTCAATAATTATTAACCTGTTAATATTCCAATGACACATGTTCCCCCTCCTTTTAATCCAAATATGACTTTTGTCAATAATACTCAGAGATAATGAGAATTCTATAAAACCAACTCAAAATAAGATTTTCCTTGTTTATTGGGCTTTGGTAAAACATTTAACATTATTTATTCTATTAACAATGAAATTATCCTTCCAAAAATTCATTAATACATTTACCACAATTCTTTCAGAGGGTAAACAAACATTGTTTCATTCCCATAAATAATGTACCACTTTTCTATTTTTACATTTCATTTCCAATTATGGATTATCTATCACCTTTTTTTAATTAAATAATAATTTCCCAAATTCACAGTTACAACGTTAAAATAGTTAAATTTATTCAATAGATTCAAATATATTATCATATTTGTGGATAAATCACTATGAAAAATCTATTTCTATTCTCTTAATGTAAGTTTAAAGACGTTTGAATAAGAATATCACTTCTATTACTTTTTATTCATTCACATATGAATTTATATATTTCATTTAAAAGTTTATATGGGAGAAAGAGAATATAATACATCCATTTTTATAATGTATGAGCATTTCACATAATTTATTATTAGAGAACATGGGTTGGAATCTTATTCTAATTTCCTCACTGACACTCATGATTCCTTTTTTCGAGTGAGAAGAATCCCCATTAAATTTATCTTCATTTTTTGGGAATATTGAATCACTGTTAATTAATACTTATTTAATATTATATATTTATGAATCCACCAGAATACAAGTAGTATCCCTATAAAAAATATATTTTTTGGACCTTCATATAGTTTGGAGTTGAAAACCAACCTCTCTTCAATTTTCATACTTTCCACATTGGAATTTTGTGGCACCATAAAATTTCTGTAAACAACTGAGTGTTCCAACATTTTCTTAAACAAATTCCTCAATAGAATAACCAATAGTATTAATTTTTTTTATAAACATCATAATTTTATATAATTAATATTTTTCATAGGTTTATATTATTTCTACATACAATATTATATAAAATTTATTATTATTCCTAAGAGATTAATGTTTATCATCATGCATTGGGGATAAATGGTTATGACCATTCATAGATGTATGTATCTCAAAACAACATCCAAAATCAATAAACTTGTTCTGGATGTTTTTATTCCTTATTCCACATTTAAATGTTTTGATGGGTATATTTTTAATCTTCCCCCATTATCATTAACTATTCTTAAAACATTAAATTGAGGTTTTCCTTATCACTTCCCAACTACTTCATATTTTCAACCACTCAAGGAAATATTGATTTTTCATTAAAAACAAATTATTGATTTATTTCTATAGGATTTTCCATTTTCATGTTTTTGATCACTCTTTCATGTATTACAATGTATTTAAAATAATATTTTAAGTCTCATTTTAGTAAAAATTACCAATGGGTTTTTTCTTCTCCAGAACTAATTCTTTCATCAATAGTTAACTTTTAAATCATGAATTTATTCAATGAAATTATGTTTAGTGAGATCATCATTGTTACTTTTATCTTCTTCTATGTTACACCGATCGTTTCCATCTTTATAAAAAAGGTTCCCCTTTTTTGATTTATTGAATTTAATATCTTCTCTAAAAAAAAATTTTATTTAGATTTTTCTTATATTTTTATTAAAATACCAACTAAACGTTTTATCATCTTTAAAACTTTAGTTATATTCCATTCTTTGATGAAAAATTTAATTAATGTTACCAACATCCCCACAATGAAAAATAATTTGCATTAACTTCAAATTATACATTTTCACCACTTTCAAAATTTTTATGTAACTAATAAATAAATTCATGAAACATTTTACATCCCTAACCATTAGTGTCACAATCACTACCTATTCATTTCAAGATCAAACTAATATTCTTTGTTCATAGTAGTAATAAATGAAATATATAGATAATATTTTTATTTTCATTTAATAATTACTCTATTCTCATTTCATGTGTAATTATATTGCTATGTAAATTATATAGAAATATATTTTTAAGAACAATATATCCCAAAATGAAACTATGGATTTATAATTTTCGGGTTGAATTCGTAATATATTATCATGAAAGGATTAATTTTATTGCATCTCTCCAAGAACAATTAGGGTGAACACAATGTAATTAACTATGTTAAAGAAATCAAAAATGGATTCACAATAACAAATTTTGAGATCATTGTACTTCGGCTTTCATAAGAATAAAATATCATAATTATGTTTCATATTTCTATAATAATTGATCATTAAATTTTCCCAAATTTCATAATATGTAAAAAACCCATTAACTCTTAGAAAAAACAATTCATAAAGTTAGTAATGTTTGGAATTTCTCTCTTTCCCATCATACTGCAAAAATTTCTTATCAAAATATATAATTGGAATCAGGTTAGCAATAATAGGGAAACCATATCTTGAATCATTAGTGACTTCATAAAAAAGATACATATGATATAAAAACATTAAATCATTCTATATGTGATTGCAATTTCCTATTAAAATAAAATCTATTTAATATTTATAGAATTCTCATCATCAATATAAATGTAAAGACCCATAAATTTCATGGAAATGTTTTTGTCTTAATTTATTGAAATTTTATGAGTACGCAGTTTCTGACAGCACCTGATTCTGAGGCCCAGTGTGCCTGGAATTATTTTCTGATGTTTAGCTCGGGTACGTTCAGTGAACGAACGAGCAGGTTTTCCTAACTTTTGAACCGGTGCTCGGAATCGAAATTCGAGGGTACTGATCAAACCGCAACACCGATAATAGTTTAGGAACACATTTTCTGGAGTTGCGTTTGCTCGGGTGAGGTTATTAAATAAATGGGATAACTGAGGAGTGAAATAAAAATTTGTGCTACAATTTTTATTTCTATTCTAGGTAGTTGTAACCTATGTATGGAAGTTGGGGTGGGACCTCATACATCCTATCTCCAAATGGTAGGATATTAGTGAAGTGGGGCCCACATGATCCACACCCCTTCAATTCCATTAATAAACCCTCTTGCAATTTATTTCTTAACTCACCCACTCCCCCGTTTTAATGACATGTCAACTCAAGCAGTTTATTTTCTTCCACATTAAATACATGACAATAAAACGCCTAATTAATTGGAAAATGCGCGTTAAGTAATTCGGTGTATTCATTTTGAATTTCAAATTAATTTTGGCATGTGTGTGTGTGAATAAAATAAGACAAGGTCTTATTTTATGGTGGTGGATTTGCTGTGTGGAGGAGATAACTCTTGATGATTTTCTTTTTTCTTCCTTAAGAATATGAAGAACACCGATGCTTTGATGAAGAACGTCATCTCATCTTTCCACCTTCATCACGCGTCGAAGAATTCAAGACGCCACATCCTTCATAGGGCGGGCACCGACGACGTACGGAGCCTCATTCCGCGACACCGTCTTCCTCGACGCCGTCTTCCGTGATGCTGTTTCTCCACGATGATCCTCATTCGACGACTACTTCAAGGTAGGGGTTCAAGATCAAATTTAATGGATTAAATTTGTGCTTGCTTGTCGATGATGGTTTTTATTTATTTTGGCTGCCTATTATAATTTAACGGGAATAGGTTGGACCACCCGAACACGGTCGATCCTCCTCCCCCTTTGTGGTTGTGTTCGTTGCGGCTCTAACGAAGGCGGTGCGGTGCAACGACACCGCGCGGGAACAAGGAGGAACGCATCGAATACGCACAACGCCGTTGCGCGGTACTGTTGAGGCCAAAAGAAGCCGTGACCGGATTCGGGCCATGGAAAAGGGGAGTAGCACTGTCTCTCCACGCTGGAGAACTATGAGGCGGTCGTGGCCGGAGCGGGGCAGTGATGGAGGGACGCAGCGCCGTCGCTCCGCGGCCTTCGGCCGCAGCGGGGCAAGGGAGGGCGGCCGGAGCCACCGGCCGCCAGTGCTGGAAGGCGGGACCAACAGGTCCCACATGATGCGCTGGACAACTGTTACAGCTGGCCAAATTCGGAAAGACCATGGTGTTTGACCCCCAGTCAGCGCAGCTAGGCGGACCCCCTAGTGGGTCCGCCGTTTCGTTCGAAGGGGGTGGCAGTCCCCCCCCACCCTTCCGCGCTCACATGATGCGCGGTGCCTGTGCCAGCGCAGACCAGCCACACCAGCCAGGCCTGCGGGGATGGGCCACGCCCTAGTGGGCCGGACCCAGACCCGGGTCGGGTCGACCCGGTTCGGGCCACCCCAGGGGGTCTCGGGTTGGTCCTGGCCCCAAACCCCACAAAACCAGACAGGTTCGTTTAAATGCCCGTAACATGGGCTACGGACCTCTGATCGACACATAGTTAGTTTTGATGCAATCCTTGGATCGATACGGTCGTTTAGGTATATTACACTTATGTTTTCGGAGATTTCTGAATACGTCCGGGATGGTTCGAACACAAAACCAATCGGGCCCTCGGAGCGGAAACACTTATAACTTGAGCTCCAGACGTCTGATTGACGTTTCATCGACTATGTTGGATTCCTCTTAGTGAGACAGACCTTTTGGATTACTATGCTCGAGTTTTGGACGTAGTTGGATTACAATTGGGTTGGTTTTGACATAAAAACCAACCGGGCCCCTGGGACGAAAAAGCCAATAACTAACAGACCGGGCATCCGATTGACACGCCATCTGTTGCGTTGAGTTCATATTGTCGAGACAGAACATTGGGATACATCAACTCTGGACTTCGTTTCAGTTGATGTATCAACCCCCAATGGCTTGTGGAGCAGACCCTCCTAGAAACGAGCATGTTGTGTGCGGGAACCCTAGAGCAGTCTGCGACTGTGAAGATGACGTGTGTACTAGAATCCTCTGTGGGTTTGACGAGGATGACTACCATACTAGGATCCTTTATGGGTTCGAAGAGGATGGCTATCGTAGTAGGATCTTCTGTGGGTTCGACGGGGACGACTACCATTCTGTGATCCACCGTGGGTTAGAGGAGGACGACTAGCGTACTGGTATCCTCCGTGGGTTCGACGAAGACGACTATCATACTGGGATCCTAAGTGGGTTCGACGAGGATGACTACCATACTCGGATCCTCCATGGGTTCGACGAGGACGACTATCATACTAGGATCCTCCATGGGTTCGATGAGGATGACTATCGTACTGCGATCCTCCGTGGGTTCGATGAGAATGACTACCGTACTAGGATCTTCCATGGGTTCGACGAGGATGACTTTTGTACTGGGATCCTCTGTGGGTTCGACTACCATGCTGGGATTCTCCGTGGGTTTGACGACGAGGACTACTATACATGGATCCTCTCTGGGTTCAGAAATGATGACTACTAAACTTGGATCCTACGTGGGTTCAGTAGAAGAGATGATTCAGAGGCTACATCTAATCTTCTCCACCCTTCTTTGTAAATGGATACATGTGTGAGCTGAGTCTTGAATTTCAATATTTATCATCAATGTGATTGACTTGATATCCTGTGTGGATTTGATAATTCTTTCCCTTGTGGATTGAGTTATACCTTCCTGTGTGGACTGTAATATGCTTTCTTGTGTTGACTGTGTTGTACTAGCTTTGATGACTTAGGTTTATGTATGGGCATATACCTAAGTAGTGTTGGATGATAATTTGTGATTTTATCTTTTCTTTGTGGTTTATCTTTTGTGGATTCAGGGTGACCATCGGGGGTCTCAGGGTCCCTACTGAGTATCGTATACTCACCCCTGCATGGGATTCACCCGCACTACATTGTGTTGGATACAGACGATGGATATCACGTTAAGTTGGTGCCAGGAGTGGGATTTCATGAAGAGTCAGTACCCGGAGGAGACAGACGGACATGGAGTGCTGAGGAGGAGATCTGTACCTACCCTTCAGGTAGGAATCCGGAGGATCATCCAGGAGCAGCTGTTCACTTTCAACTATTTTGTGTTTTTCTTGTACATTAGTTTCTGTTGTAGCTGTACCTTTCTTTTGGGATTGTATTTCTGGCCCCTTGTACTTGTAGAATGCTTGTTTATAGTTTACTTAGTGTTTACATCAGTTGCATACTCTATGGTGTTTGTTTTATTTTATAAAGGAAATGCCTTCCTTTTTATCGGGATTTATGCCTTTGGTGCTAGTCGCCATCCCCTGGCCTATGTATGGCTGGCTTTGGGTAGTCACAACATGGGCCCTAAGGACGGGTCATGACAAATTAGTATCAGAGGAGTTCGGTTATACCGTAGAACTTAGGACTCTGATCTTTCTTCTATGTGAAGCAATCGTGTTAATGGTATTGAGTGTTGTTATCAGTCCAGAGGTTGTCTAAGGTAAAATAGTCCATGCCTATAAAAGGGAGGAGGAATCCGATCAACCACCACATCATAGACCTTCAGGATGGGATGATTCAAAATGCATGTAATGGGACCAGGGAATTTAAATCATAGAATGTGACTTCCACATTAGTATGTCCAACCAAACATGTGGGAGGTGGGTTACACTGCACAGTCTGTGGGCTCACCTTTCTCTAATGAGTACACCCTGGCTAACTCATTCACACTATGTGGCATTAGTGGAGGCTTCAACAAGGATAGTTTTATTTTTATGGGTTGTGATTCAAAACATTATCATATAATGTCCATTTTAGGCATATAAATAGTATTTCAGGTGTATTATTCATTATAAATCATAATGGTTTCGTTTTTTGTCAGATGTTGTCTTGAACCTAAATCAAAAGGTATCCCACCTTACACAATGATAATAGAATTGTGATAATAACCCATGAATCAGGTTGTCAAAATGAACTGAGATGAAGTCTTTCTTATAGGGTATTAATATCAATTAATATATAAGAATTTATATTAAATATAATGGCATGATTAGAAAACAATGAAAAATGAATATAAAAATCGATTACAGGTATTAAAAAGAATATCCAAACAATCCCAAAAATCATTTACAATGTCAAAACAAATCAAAATAAATGTATTACTGAATGTACAATATAAAATCCGTAAAATATAGTCTAAACAAAAAATCGTATTCCCAATATTGTAATTTCCATATTGGTTCCCTAAATCCTCCATAAATTCATAAAATAGATTGTATATTTTTATTTTGAATGTATCATGTATACTATAGAGGACCAAGCCCATGCTCTATTATGATGTTTTGAAAAAATTACTTATTTATTAGTAAATCAAAATAAAAAACAACAAGAACTAGAACAAGTTAACTATCCATCCTATCCTCTCTTTGGGGCACTCAAGAAATAATTAAACCATGTATAATAACATAGTATTGAAAAAATATAATCAACATATCCACATATATACTTCCCCACTATTTCATTCTCTCAGTCCCTACTGTCAAACAACATGATTTCTTATCCCTTCCACACAATGACATAAAAGATCTATCCAAATCTTTCAGGGATACATTTTGAACCCTAATGTTCATAACTACTTGCTGGTCTTTGAATTTCATGCTATCATAACTAAATATCTATATTTAAACCTCATCATGTAAGCGAGGTAGTAGGTTTTCTTGAACATGAATGAAACAATCATTTTTTATTCTTATTTCCATTCATGATCACATTATATATTACTTCTCAATCATTAGTTTCCATAAAAAACAACAGCTAGCATCTTTATGTATCTCCTCCAATTGAGACATCATTATCTAGTTCTCCATTCATACTATATACCATCGACTAAACCACTTCCAAAAAATGTTCTTGTAATATGTGGTTTCTATCCAACCATTTTCCCCACAAACCTCGATGTCTAGGAATGCACTTAGAATGAAAACCGTCCATGTGTTGGTTTGTTATTCTATATAGGGTGTTGTGGTTATAATAATAACATGAAAAATTCAAGACAAAATTTATTAAACAATCTAAACAGATTGTTTCACATAAAAACACTATTGTAACTCAAAGCATTAAATGATAATTCTACAAACATTGTCATGAAGAAAATGTAATAATATATACATCACACTACACAATCAATAAAAAAACGTCACAATTCATTTTTTACTTCAATATTGACCAATTTATAGATATAATAGTTATCAACCTTCTTTTACTTAATAATACATTCATTCCATATTAATGGACAAACCACACTAACATTTACCCACCTTTATTAAAAATGTAGTTAAAATCATTAATATATTTAGGAAAAAATAATCCCCAATCCATATTCATTTCTAAATACAATTTTATGTTCCTCCATAGTGACTGGAAAACCACCACACATCTCAAAACATATTTGAACATAAAAACCCACCTTCCTCACCACAATATACTATGTACACAAATTAGTCACAACCATAATTGTATAATGTACAATCATGTTAACATGAATCAAAATAATTTTTGATAGAAACATTAACACTGATAATCATAGTAATCTCTCACATATATATTAATTCATTTTTAATGAGGATATTAATTTTTTACGTTATTTCTTCCAACAAAAAAACACAGTTTTACATCAAATAACGATCCATTATATATATATATATATATATTTGTTTTTATGGGTTTTCAACACAAACAAACTAGCCACATCTGAGGTTTATAAATTATAACAACCACAACACATGCATGGTTTCCAACATATATGATATTCTGTAGGGACAATAACAATGTATAACCTCATAGTTAAATCACTGAAATAAAAAATAAACTTCTTATTACACCACATACCCATAAATTTTATATTAATAGAATTATAAATATTATATAATAGACACATATTATGTATCCACATCAATTTTTATTAATGCGTTATTCATAGATGAATTTTAAAAAAAAGATAGGAAATGAGGTACCCTAACATTAAGATGTTGACCAATATTTTATAGCTGAGAATAAACAATATCATGTAAACCACGCCCATAAAATCACCAAAACATGATCATTTTCCCATAGAAACTTGTCCAAAAAATGGTAACGTGAATAATTATTTGACTTCCAAATATAAATTTTGGTTCTCTAACAAAATTAATGTCTATAATTATAGAGAAGAAATCAATGGAATATTTTAGGAGAAGGTAAGGTTCCACAACCTATGAGACATTTATCAAGATAAAAAAATGTGTTCAAACCCCCAATTAGTTTGAAAATAGAGCAATGATAGGTCAATAGGTCAACTAAATCTTTATGTAAGAATAAAAAATTAATCATGGAACACCAAAAACTGATATTAATAATGGATTCTTTCATACCCTTTACCATGTTGTGGGGGTAATCACACCACTCAATGAAATTTCAGTCAATGTATATATCTATAAATCAAGATATTGAACCACATATTCAATAATTTTTTAAAACACAAGATGAACTATATTGATCATCATAATATCTCCATCCATAGAATAGTCTCTCTAATTTCATCTGTATTAAACCCTCATTGACCAGGCTATATATTATGGTCCCAATTAGTAGGTAATTTAATCCTCAGTATGACAAACCCCGTGATTTAGTGGTCTCCACATTTCTTGTCTCCTATAGGATGAACACCAATGTTCCATATAATTGAAAATTGATTCTAATGTAATTTTACATTGTTAATTTATTATAGGTGGAAAGCCCATGTAAAATCCATTCTACAATGGCCTACCATCCATCTTGATCAATGTTTTACAAAAAAGCATGAAATGAAAAAATCATCCATCCACTAAAAATCTAAATAAAATGTTGTATTTCCCATGCTCATTCTTAAATACATTGATAAGAACATTCTAAACCACACCCACCTCCCTGGTATGGTGACCCTAAAAAAGACATGAAAATCTTTTTGATTATAGAATGCATCAAAAAAACTTCTCGACAATGAAAACCCCCTATATAATATTTAAGAGATGTATTTTAAAATTTGGTCCCTAAAATTAGATACCACTAAAATGATATTCTATTCTGGAATCAAAACCAAACATGGGAAGAATGTGGAAAAGGGAATGTTCTAAATAATCAAACCATGAGATAATTCGTAGGGATCTTTTCAAAGAGATTGAATAACTATAAAACAATAACTAATACCATGATAGAGATGTAATATTTCATAAATAAATCAAATACCAATAATCATAACACCCATTCTAAAAAAATATAAAAGAAATAAATATTATGATAATTTATTTATATCGCCCATTCAAATGTAATCACCTCCAAGAGACCATGTGTCTTGTTAAAAAAACTAAAGAGATTTCCCTCCCCCAAAAACCCATCCACTAATTATACTACATCTTACCTGGTATCTCCCAAAATATTAATTCATCCTTGATATCATAATCTGTAGAACCAATAACATGTGAATCATCATGATTATATAAACAGATGATAGACATATGGATGATTCCATGGATTATATCTAGCTATAGTGGGAGTGTAATATGATATATCAAATCCCAACACCTAGATTTACTAAACAAAATGAGGATAAATCATACAACATCAACACAAAATAAATTACAATGATGATGGGAAATCATAACAAATACACTATACACTACCTCAAAATCAAAAGGAATCAAACTATTATTATAAAAGGTCGTATGATGGTCCTGGGACATCTTCATTCAATATCAACACATCAAATTATTTTCAATTTTACTATGCACCACATCAAGGCCATGGACTATCAACTATCAAAACAAGGCCAAAAATAATGGACAATGAAACAGTTATCTATAAGTTACATAAAAATAAGTCATTAGAATAAATGAGAGATATGTAGATATATAAGAAAACTCAATATCATTAAATTGTAACACTCATCATCCTCAAAAATAAAAAGTCACACATTATTGACATAAGTGAAGAATAAAAAATTCGTTTTACACCAACCCTTCCTTTGGAAATTGATATACCGGAAATGTGATAAATTTTTCCTTTATGAACTTCAATGATTCCTAACACTGATCTATTTAATTGAATGCTATTTTGAATGAAATAGTCTATCAAAACCCAATATCATATAATATCAATAAATCCACTAATTGCATGACCATTCAATCAACATAAGGTCATATTGATATCATAATAGAAGAAAAACAAACACAAAAACTCTATTTCCCCTTATAATAAATGATTCTGTTGTAGGAAGGCAGAGCACCCTACACACCACAATAATTAAACATTGTAAAAAACATAAAAAAATAAAATATTAAACTAAAAATAATATATAATACTAAATTATTATAAAGTATATAAGGATCTAAAAGAAAACTTGATATATAATTTTCTTTATTCTATTGTTTGAGAAAATGGAAGGAACCATTTTTAGATTTTTTATATTCCTAAAGTAGAATGAACAAAAACATAAGAAAATCCACTTTCAAAATATTTATATATAGACTGTGTGACGTCCCAGACTCGGGTTCCAGTCAACAGGTGCCCCAAACCTGATTCTCCACGTGACCTCAAGCGCAATTCCCTAAACGCTAGAGGTTGCCGACTAGTAGTGAGGGCCCAGGTCTGATAGTGGGGAAACTATGCCCTTATTTTTCAAAGTGTAGTGTAGTGGAATACAAAATAAAACATAAAACGATATCAGAAGTAGTAATCCATACACAACTGAAATACACAACAATATTGGAGATAACCAGTAGTATATAAATGATGATGCTACATGTCTCAAGTTCTAGGAAAACAGCCAGAACATGTTATACATCAATACAGTACAATAGAAGCAGAGTACAACAACAAAGAAAAATAGTTTGTGGTGGCATCGCGAGCCTAAGCTCGGTTTCATGCCCTCCTACTCCTCGTTAACTATCAAGTACTTTTATTGGGACTCTTGCCCCTATACACACCTGCAGAAATTTAATCTGTTTGGGCCGAAAAGCAGGACCCAAATAGGGTGTGAGAAAAATATCTCAGTTGGCACCCACCAAAGGCCCGTGCCCAACTGTATGTAAGCATGAAACAATAGTGTACAATAGTAAAATGCAGTAAAGTAAGAAGTACTTACAAGTAACTAACTTAACAGTTAAATTTTCCTTTTATTATTCATTTAATCCATTAAATATTAGAAATCGCCATAGTGAATTTCTAAGTAAATAGTCCATGTTCTCATACAAGCAAAACATTCCCTCAGATAATCAGAATCCAACCCGCAGGTATAGCCCTCAGGCATAAAAAAATTTCCCTCAGGCGTAAGAAGTGTCTCCCTCAGCCACAGAGTCTATTGCCCTAAGGCACGGAAGAAGTTGTCCTTGGACCGAAATAACTACTGCCCTCAGGCTAAATAGTATAGCGCCCACAGACTAATAAAAACAACACACTCATGCTAAACAAGTAACCGGGCCATTCCCAACATGTAAAAAAGAAGTAAACAAGTAATTCCTCTTATGTAAATTCTACAAGTACTACTTTAAATGCATACGCTCGAGTATCCTGGCCAAACGGCTAAATAGTGGGACATACCCCCGGGGTGGTTCTGGATCCAATAAATGATCCCAAACAGCATTTTTACAAATTATTCAATTACCTTTATAGTTCTAGGTAGATTATATAGCCATGTCATCAGCCACACGACACCCCAACATGGGTTCGTGGCACAAAAATGCACAAAACACATGACAATTGTAAAAATTAACACCAATCCACCTACCTTATACGCCAACGAGTGGTATACCTGAATGTCAACTCTAGAAACACCCAAGAATGGCATAGATCTGATGAAGAGAAAAACTTTCTTAACCTCATATAACTCTCGTTAGGAGAATAATTGGTAAGCAACACACTAGGAGAAGAGAGGGCTTACCTGCGTGGTTCCAACGAGATCATTCGAGGAGAAATCGGATTCCAGACGCTCGATCGGTGGATCCCCAAAGGTCCAGTCATCCACTCCTGCTCCCTCCTCCGGTTCTAAGCCTTCCCTGTGAAAAGGGGAGGCTACTACCCGATTTAAGAAAAAAAATAAAGTACATGGAGTGTACTCCCTTCATTTAATTGTTCCTCTGGTGGCACCACTATACTGTTCACCCGTCGACAGTAGTACACGATATGTACTCCCGAGTACACAGCATGTACTGTCGCCCAGCTAGTGGCTACTCCACCGCCTTACTGTTTTGGCCTACCGACAGACTACATTGTGTGTAAAGTACCACTACATGGTGTGTAGTCGGTTCCTACGCCCTTTGTCGCCGGCATGGCTACACGTCCTGTGTACTCATCCCTTCACAGCCAGAAGTACACGGTGTGTGGAAAAAGTACAAAGTGTGTACTTTCAAAATTTAGGATTTTCCCCCATTTTCCATATTTTATTAAAAACACTTAAGGAAAAGAGAAAAGAAGAAGCTCGTACCTCAAAGATAAGAACCGAGTTCTTACAAACTTCCCCCCTTATAGCAATTCGTCCCCGAATTCCCCTTCCAAGGGTTGTGAAGATATAACCATAAACAAATCCGGCCATCTGAGCATGTACATCAGTTTCCCGCTCCC
Organism: Viscum album; assembly: GCA_963277665.1. Lineage (NCBI taxonomy): Eukaryota > Viridiplantae > Streptophyta > Magnoliopsida > Santalales > Viscaceae > Viscum > Viscum album. The sequence goes on along the minus strand of OY728135.1, from coordinate 886,114,895 downwards.
ATGTTTCATCCTACACTCGGCCATGCTGCCATAGCACCTGCACGAGAGGAACTGACCGACCTTCGTGCTACTGTTAACGATATGAACCAGATGCTCCTCAAAGGATGCATCTGCCTTATGCTCAACCTCCTCGGGCTGAAAGACGTGAGACAGGTCTGAATGATAGCGGTGCAACTGAGACACAAGGAAGACGTCGTGCATGGATCGATACCACAGTGGTAACTGCAACTGGTAGGCAACTTACCCGACTCACTCCATAATCTCAAATGGCCCCACATACCTCGGTGAAAGCTGACACTGTCTCCTGATCCGCTTGTGTCCCAGCCTCAGCAAAACACGTAGAAAAACCTGATCCCCAACCAAAAATTCCAAAGGCCGTCATCGGCAATAAGCATAAGACTTAGGAAGAGACTGTGCGGTAGCCATCCGCTTCTGAATCAACTAGACCTGCTCAGAAGTCTCCTGCATTAGACGTGGTCCCAGTAAATCTGCTTCACCAGCCTCTACCAAGCAAAAAGGTGATCGGCATGGCCTACCATATAAATCCTCATATGGTGCCATCTCAATAGTCTCTTGGAAGCTATTGTTATAGGAAAACTAGACTAGAGGTATATTCTTCTCCCAAGAGCCCCCAAAGTCTAGGGCGCATGCACACATCATGTCCCCTAGCACCTGTATCGTATGCTCTGACTGGAAATCTATCTGAGGGTGGTCTGCTATGCTCAGAAGCACCTGTATACCCAGTGCCCTCTGAAAAATCAGCCATAAATGAGACGTAAAGTGGGCATCCCTATCAGAAATGATAGAACAAAGGACCCCATGAATACGTACGTTCTCTCGAATTTACAGCCTTTCGAGATCGTCAACACCGAAGGTCTCCTTGATCGGAAAAAAGTGTTCTACCTTCATGAGTCTATCGACAAAAACCCACCCGACATCATTGCCCCTAGGTGACCTCGGCAATCCAGTCTCGAAATCCATTGCGACATCATCCTATTTCCACTCCGTAATGGGTAACTACTGTAACAGCCCAGCTGGTCTCTGATTCTCCGCCTTCACCTGCTGATAGGTGGAACACCTCGTAACAAAACCAGCTACATCTCTCTTCATACTCGGGCACCAGTACTGACATATCAAGTCACGGTACATCTTGGTAACCCCAGGATGAACTTCCCAAGATGAAGCATGAAACTCCCGCATCATCTCCTCGTGTATATCCCCTTCAACCCACACTCATCCATGGAAACGCAGAACCTCATCATCGCCTATCGTCCACCTAGGAGAAGGGTCCCCGCTTGCCACCGACTCTCATAGAACTGGGCCTTATGAATCAGATTGTTGTATCATCCTCACTCTATCCAGGAGGGTAGAAGTCACAACTATAGAGGAAAGATAAGTCTGCCCATGACTGTCATGTACCTCCAAATGCATCTCAGAGAACGGTGCCATGAGCTGCCACTCATCACTTCCTCCTACACAGCTTGAATCTGAGTCTTCCTGCTAAGTGCATCAGCTACATCATTACTTTTACCAGGTATATAGGCAAGCTCAAAATCAATATATTGTATGTATTCGACCCCCTCCTCAGCCTCAGATTCTAGTCATGCTGATTAAAGATATACTTGAGGCTTTTGTGGTCGGTGAAAACCATAAAATGCTCCCCCAATAGATAATGTCTCCAATATCCCAACACATGTACAACTATAGGTAACTCGAGATCATGCATCGGGTAATCCCTCTCATGTGGCCTCAATTGCCCAGACCCGTATACAACAACTCGATCGAACTGCATCAACACTTCTCCTAGCCCAATACCTGATAAATCATAGTAAACTGTATAGATTTTCCCTTGCTCTGGGAGTATCAAGATCGGTGCTGATGTCAACCTTCCTTTCATGTCCTGAAAGGGTGTCTCACAAGCTTCTAGCCAAGATAACTTCACACGCTTCTTAGTCAAGCCTGTCAACGGTGCTGCTAAGTGGGAGAAGTCCTTTATAAAGCACCTGTAGTAACCAGCCAACCCTAAGAAACTCTGTATCTAAAACATGTTCTTAGGCTGCTCCCAGGAAGCTACTGCTCTCACCTTTCCTGGGTCTACAGAAACTCCTGCCTAGGAGATGATATGACCCTGGAAGTGAATCTGGCCCATCAAAAAGTGGCACATGGAGAGTTTAGCATATAGCTGATGCTCTCTCAGTGTACTCAATATGATCTCAAGATGGGTGGCATGGTCGTGTCGAGTGTGAGAGTACACCAAGATATCATCCATGAATACTACCACAAAAGAGTCCAGATAAGGATGGAACACATGATTCATCAGAGCCATGAAAAATGCTGGTGTGTTCGTGAGTTTGAACGGCATAACCGTATACTCGTATAGACAGTACATGCTCCTGAAAACTGTGAGAGGTATATCCGATGGTGTAACGTGCAGCTGATGATATCCTGATCTCAGTTTAATATTCGAGAACACTCTTGCTCCATGAAGCTGATAAAAAAGAGCATCAATCATCGGTAAGGGATATCGGTTCTTAACCGTCAACTAGTTCGGCTTCCGATAATCCATGCAAAGTCTGAGGGTACCATCCGCCTTCTTCGCAAAAAGGACCGGAGAACCCCAAGGAGAAGTACTAGGTCGGATGAAGCCCTTTGCCTGTAACTCCTCTAACTGCCTCTTGAGCTCCTGCAACTCAGGCGTATCCATCCTATAAGGAGGAATGGAAACTGGTGCTTCTCCTGGAACAAGCTCAATAGAGAAATCCACCTCACGCTCCTGAGGTAGACCCAAAAAGTCTTCCAGGAAGACATCCCTGAAACGATTAACTACTGGAGGGAAATTCGTCTGACAAGTCCCATGGTCGTCCAGATATAAACTCACAATCTGGGTTGTGACTCCACCTCATCCACGATGCTCTGGTCCATCTCGACTTGCTTGAACATCCCACTTTCCCTTGTATAGAAACTCTGCACCATCTGGTGACATGAAACTCACCCTGAGATGATAGTAGTCTACAAAGGATCAGAAGGGAACCAGCCAGTCCATCCCGAGAATGATGTCATAGCTCGTCATCTCTAGGACATAAAGGTCTCAAAGGAAGTGACACCCACCACCCTCAAGGGGGAACTCCTACCACTTCCACACACTAGCCGTTCTAGTTCCCAACGGAGTGTCTAGCATCATAATATCCGAATATTAAGAAACACAAAGCCCAAGTCTCTCCATAACAGACACAGATATGAAACTATGTGTAGAACTTGTATCAAAAAGTTCTGAAGATATGACAGAAGCTACTAAAATATTACCTCTGACTGTAGAAGATTCGAGATCTTTCTCTTGCTGGGTCTGTTGCACTGCATATGTCTACCCAGTGTAATGGTCCTGCGACACATCCTGGCTACCCTGAGCTGTAATGCCCTGCTACCTCTGAGATCCTGGTGTCTGGCTACCATGGCCACAAACACAATATCTGCATGCACGCCCTGACGTATTATAGTTCCCTGACTGGTAAGAAGCAACTGGTCCTGCTCCCACATATGGAGTGTGCAAAGAACCCCTCTCACTAGCCATCAGTGGAAATGCCCTGCAAAAGCGCGGCATATAACCCATCTTGCAATAATCTCGGCACTCCACTGGGTCTCGTGGACACTGCGGTCTCTTGGGACCCTCTTTACCATACTTGTAGCACCTAAACGGTCCACCTGAAGAAACTTCCTGGCTAGTAATTCCACCCTGAGAGAATCTCATCTATCGCTTCCTCTTACCTACAGAAATAGTACCAGAAACTGGTTCCGAACCGCCATGGCACACACCACTAGATTCCCGCAGGTTACTCTCTCTAATCAGCGCCTGGTTCACAATAGTGTGTACTAAAGTCAACATGAAAATTTTCTCCAATACCGGAATGTCATAACAAAGACAATCCTCAAAGCATCTGGCCCTCAGCGTCTCATTGCCCACCAATATGGGTGAAAATGTTGAAGCTTGGTGAAACTAGCAGAATAGTCCATCACCGAGATAGCAACCTGCTGCAGATTCATGAACTCTCAAGCTCTATCTGCCCTTAGTGTCTCTGAGAAGAAGAAGTCATTGAAGACTACCTGAAAATCTTCCCACACCATGTCATTGTGATGCTCTGACTGGGTGGTAACATCCCATCACATCTTGGCGGAATCACACAACATATATGTCCCGATCATGACCCTCCGTCCAAGAGGCCTCTCAAGATGCTCGAAAATAGTTTGCATCAACCGGATCCAATACTCTATAGCCTGTGGTCTGCCATCCCCTTAAAATGTAAGTGGATGATACTCCTGAAAGTTATGATTCAGCTCTTCCAGAGATGTGACAGCCTGTGGTGCTCCCTGAAAGGTCTGCATGAACCGCATAAAGACTTCAAATAACTTTGCCTCCACGCCTGTGTCCGATATAGCAGCTGGCGCCTCATCAGGCTATACTGGGTGATCAACTGGTAGCGCATGGCCCACCATCTCTGGAGTATACTCGTTGCTACTCTCTTGGAAAACAACGTGCAGTCATCTATGAGGAATGAAACTAAAAGTTGAAAAACACGCCAAAGATCCAAGATTATCAAAGACTGAAAATGAAGAAACCCAAAAGGCAATAGGAGGAAGAAGGCATTCAAAATTTGAAAAACAAGACTACACGGTGTGTATAATGACTACATGACCTGTACTCGACTTCCCTTCCCTGCCCGGGTCATTCTATATGGCGTAGCCACACAGATCCCATTGAACAAAACTACACAGTGTGTATATCATTTACACAGTATGTATGGTAAAATTTTCCAAATGCCCTTGTCGTTTGTGACATGGTCGACTACTCGGCTTTGATACTACACGGCGTGTTACACCCACACACGGCGTGTACACCACCCTGTTTCCACACCACATGGCTATGTCCACACAGGCTGTCCTCAGACAAGACTACCCGACATGTCCTATAGGTACACGGCATGTTCAAGGAATGGTGACAACGACCCTTGTTGTTAGTTACAAGGTCGAGTCCCCAGGTCACACTACATGGCGTGTTCATCATTGACAAGGCGTATTCTGTACAAGAGATCACCGACCTGTGTTGTTAGTTACACGGCCGGACTCTGGGTCAAAACTACACGGCATGTACATCATGTACACGGTGTGTTTTACCCAAGCCTTCCCTACCCCATGTCGCCACCCACACGGTTTGTGACACGGGAAGACACTACACGGTGTGTACTCAAAGAACACGGCGGGTACTCAAAAAGTTTATTTTTCTTCCCGAACAGAAGAGAATACACAGCGCGTTTAAGGTACTACACGGCGTGTATACTGGGGTTTCGAACTGTATGCCTCAGAAACTTCTCCAGAACCCAGAAAACACTGAAAAACAACACCTTAGTGCCATGTTATGATTTGTGGGGACCCATAATCCCCATGAATCAATGTTTGACAGCTTATCTGTGTTATAACATAATAAAAAGTCAATGATCCACCAAATTCCGGTCAATATGCGCCCATAATCCACAGAAACCATAGTTTGGAGTCCATTCTATGAACATGTTCAAATAAATTTACCCTACCAAATAGAAGGTATTTTATCAGAGCAGCTATCACAACAACATGGTTTTCAAGCACAACAACTATCACAATAACATGCAATTTCTAATGCACCTATATGGCATGAAACTATTCATGGAATGTGATTCTAGCATGTGCCTATATGATGTAAGAGACGTAATACCCTCATCTCATTAGGTTTCAATAGAATATAACCCACAAATAAAATATAAACAGGACAATCCAAGTGAATCACCCAACGGTGAAATCAAATCAACGGTAAAATTTTCAAAATCAAAAGAATTTCAAAAGTATGAGGTAGACTGGATTTTCCCTGTACACGAGTTAGCTATGCCCGAGCACAGCTTATTACCAACTACCGTTTTTCCTATCCCTAACTACGACTCTAAATAGTAAGTCAAAGAAAAGAACCCCTCTGATACAACTTTTTAACGTCCCGGACCCGGGTGCCACGCAACGGGTGCCCCGAACCCGGTTCGCCACGTGACTTCTAGCACATTTCCCCAAAAACTAGATGCTTCTGATTAGCAGCGAGAGCCCAGGTCTAATATTGGGAAAACTATTCCCTCATTTGTCAAAGTGTAGCAAAGTGGAATACAAAATAAAACATAAAATGATAGCGGAAGCAGTAAAACATAAACAACTGAAATAAAAAACAGCAGTGGAGATAACCAGCATTATATAAATGATGTTGCTACATGTCTCATGTTATATGAAAACAAAAATAACATGTTATACATCAATACAGTACAAAAAAAGTAGAGTACAACAATAAAGAAAAATAGCTTGTGGCGGCATCGTGAGCCTAAGCTCGGTCCCAAGCCCTCCTACTCCTCAGCAACACTCATGTACCTGTAAAGGGACTCTTTCCTCTATCCACACCTCGAAAAACGTAATCTGTTTGGGCCGAAAATCATGACCCAAATAGGGTGTGAGAAACATATCTCAGTAGGCACCCACCAAAGGCCCGTGCCCAACTGCGTGTAGGTATTCAACAACAGTGTGCAATAGTAAAATGCAGTAAAGTAAGCAGTACTTACAAGTAACTAATGTAATAGTTAAATTGTCATTTTATTATTCATTTAATCCATTAAATATTAGAAATCAACATAGTGAATTTCTAAGTAAACAGTCTATGTCCTCAGACAAGCAAACCTTTCCCTCAGGTAATCAGAATCCAACCCGCAGGTATATCCCTTAGGCGTAACAGAAATTTCCCTCAAGCGTAGGAAGTTTCGCCCTAAGGTACATATTCTATTACCCTCAGGCACGGAATAAGTTTTCCTTAGTCCGAAATAACTACTACCCTCAGGCGAAACAGTGCAGTGCCCATAGGCTAATCACAACAACGCCCTCAGTCTAAACAAGTAATCGGGCCTTGTCCGACATGTAAACAAGCAGTAAACAAGCAATTACTCTCAAGGAAATTATAAAATTTACTACTTTAAAGGCATACCATTAGGTATCCTAGCCAAACGGCTATACAGTGGGACACACCCCCGGGGTGGTTCCGGATCCAAGCAACAATCTCAAACATAATTTTTACAAATTAATCAATTACCTTTACAGTTCTAGGTAGTTAATATAGCCATGACCTCAGCCACACGACACCCCAACATGGGTTCATGGCACAAAAATGCACAAAACACATGACAGTTAGAAAAATGAACACTAAGATAGCTACCTTATCTGATAATGAGCGGTATACCCGAACATCGACTCCAGATACGCCCAACAATGACGTAGATCTGACGAAGAACAAAACTCGTTAAACCTCAAATAACTCTCATTAGGAGAAGAATTGGTAATCATCACACAATGAGAAGAGAGGTCTTACCCGCGCGGTTCCAACGAGATCGTCCAAGGCAGAATCGGATTCCAGACGCTTGATCGGTGGATCTCCAAAGTCCGGCCATCCACTCCCACTCCCTCCTCTGGTTCTAAGCCTTCCCTGTGAACAGGGGAGGCTACTATCCGATTTAAGCAAAAAACAAAAAAAACAAAGTACATAGCATGTACTTCTAAGTGCATGGCGTGTACTCCCTTCAATTAACTGTTCCTCTGGTTACACCGCCATACTGTTCACCCATTGACATGAGTACACATCATGTACTACTGAGTACACGGCATGTATTGTCGCCCAGCTGGCGGCTACTCCACCGCCTTTCTGTTTTGTCCTGCCGACTGACTACATGGCGTGTAAAGGACCACTGCATGACATGTAGTCGGTTCCTATACCCTTTTTCGCCGACATGGCTACACGCCCCATGTACTCATCCCTACACGGCCAGAAGTACACGACGTGGGGAAAAAGTACACGGCGTGTACTTCCAAAATTCAAGATTTTTCCTCATTTTCCATATTTTATTAAAAACACTTAAGGAAAAGGGAAAAGAAGAAGCGTGTACCTCAAAGAGAAGAACCAGGTTCTTACAGACTGATTAATACATTTAATAAAATTCTAGCATAGTATTCAATTTTTTGTAACACCACAAGCTTCCATGGTACGTTTCTCTTTGAATAATACAATAGCGTGCTATGTACATAACATTGAGTTTAAGGGCACCTAGTCCTATCAAAAAATCCATTAAAAAAATATATTATGAATATTAAAAACCACATTTTGAATTTAATATATATCCAATATAATTTTAACATTCTTCTATTCTGTTTCTTAGACATAATATAAATACATATTCAATCTTTCAGATAAATGAAGTATTTTCTAAAAATGATGCTTTCCTCATTATAATGTAGAATCCTTTTTAAATAAAATATTTGACACATTTATATATTAATTTCAACGAAATTAAATTCCTCATTAGAATAGGGACAAAAAAATTTAGTTTGAATAAATTTTTTGTCTATTTATGATAACGTTCATATTTTAATTAGTGGTGAAAGATATTAAAAATTAATTGGAAACTAATTTTTTAATTCTAATAATTTAAGGTGTTAAATTTTACATTTGAATGGTTTTGAAGTATAATTAGATTATATTTTTATCATTAAAACCAATTTTTGTCATTAGAAGTAATTTTACTTTTAAATTGGACATAAATATATTTTAATCTTTTGATAGTTTTTACTTCTAAAAAACTGACATTCTGGTTTTGACAACAAGAATTAATTTAAAATTATTTAATGAAACTTATTTGTTTTGAATTTTGTAAAATAGACATCATTTTTAGATTCATAATATCTAATTTAACTTAGGGTGAATTTTTTGCATTTTTCTAAAAACATTCAATTTTTGAAGAATAGTGAAAGCCAGTACGTTATTTCTTAATACCGGCATTTTATTTAAACTATTATTTATTTTATTTAAATTTAGTTTTAGTAAAAATTGTTACATAATACCTATATATGTTCAATTTAATTCATTGGAGTCATTTTATAATAAAATTAGATATATACAATTTTATTGAATTTTTTAATGTCTTTTACCCACCATCTAGGCATCTTTGGAAATTTGTATAAAATGTATTTTTTGCATTTATATGAATTGTTTTAAAAAATACAATACAAACGGTTGACCTAAGTAATAATAAATTGGGTTAATAAGATGAAAATAATTTTTGGTGAATAGTAACTGTTGAATTTTATTTACCACGGTAAAAAGTAAATAGGGTAATTTAAGGTAACAATGATATTATAATTACCCAAACACAAGTCCTAACTCGTTTGGATAAGTTTATTTTGATCAAAAGGAACATTAGGAATAAAATATGATCCTTTTGGTCAACATGAATTAGATTAGGACTTTTAATATTATTTTATTTAAAGAAGTGTTAAAAGGGTTAAATTCACAGTTTAATAACTAAACCATTTTTAATATATGGTTATATATAAGATAAATTTAATTATAAATATTCATTATAATGTTAAAATGATTTTATAAATAATTTTATTTTATTTAAATTTTTTTGACATTAAATAATTAAATGTATTTATGGCACAATGATGAAGCAGTAATTGTTTTATTAATGAATAATTAAAATAACTGTTATTATAAATAACCAAATAAATGTAAATTGAGACTTTTGATGAAATCCAAGATTTTTATAGGTTATTATGACATGTTAGGGTTTATTAAATGTTTTTTTCTCGATTTAATAATGAGCTTATGACTTTTAAAAAAACCAAATACTATATAATGTCAAAATTAACATAAATGAGTTTTTACAAACAAATACAATTTTATTAAATAACAAATTACCCCTAAAAATATAATGTTCATACAAAGAACACAAATAAGATTAGACATGTATACAATGAACCCGTTGGGTTCAATATTCTTTTTATGGCATGTTTATTAAATATTTTTTATAATAATACAAGAGGACATAGTAAATGTTAAACTATTTAACTAAGAGTTAAATATAAAAGATATGATTAATATAGAGACATAAACATGTATAAAAACTATTGGTGGAAATTATTTCTAACCATCCCCATATTTTATTTGAACAAATTAAATTTGGATCCATTAAAACCCAAAAATGAATTTATAATAAAATAATATTTCATACTTTTCTGAAAGTGACCTTCACCTCTCATATAAAAGGGTACTTCCCCGTCTTTCAAAATCACACCTCCAAATACATTTGGCTCAGCCAACCCCTACAAAAATCTACTAAGAACATCCCTCAATTCAACATAAAGTCATTACATTGATAAAAAATCCAACCTATGGGGTCCTTTAATCTAATCAAATGGAAACACCCAAAGAAGATGTAATTATTTTATCACTTATTTCAATGTTCTTTTCTTGTTCCACTTTCTTTTTAATTTTTATTTCCATAAAAAAAAGAATAAATACAGTAACTTCTACATACTATGATGTTATTATAAATATGGTACAACCATACTCATTATTCTATCTATCCTAGGAATGATAATGTCACCCTGCATGCGTAAATACGGATTACCATCTCTACGCCATGGTGTAATTTTTTATTCAACACTATGTTATTTGGATAGATATAATGATGATTAATATGTATATATATAATGAAAATAACATGATAATTTTTTTAAATATTAATATACTATCCAATTACACACCGTTAAATCATTAATGAAAGGATATAATCGCTCGTATGTACCAACGGATTACAGTCTCCACAATGCAATGAGTTTCATTTCCACGTTCACCATTCAACAATGATCATAAAAATATATACTATTAATAAATATATAATATATGATATAATAATTCTAGTGGATATATATATATATATATATATATATATGTTCTTACATATATCTTATTGACTTACTTCCATTCAATACAATATGAAAAAAGAAACAACGTTTATGCGTACGTACGACCTACCGTCTACATAAACAGTGGTTTCCATTTCATATATCTATCTATTATACACATTTAAATTATAAATATATATGATATATAAACCATTTTTTATATTCTAGATGTATTTAAATCCTGATTTAAATGATACGATAAATAATAATAAGTTAAAACTCTTACGATAAAGAAAACAATTATTACACAAAATGTTAATTTTTCACAGATAGCATTATTAAATGGGTAGTATAAAGTTATAAATAAATAATGTATGATATAATATATATGAATATTATTATTGTATATTTTAATAACTTACTATGGTCATTATATAGGAGGTAAAACATACCCTCGACCGAAGGAAAGTGCAAGGTAAGGGTTATTTTCTCAATCTCATTATTATTCGATATTGTTTATGTGTAAGTATTTTCTGGGAAATATTTATTATCCATGTCCATTTTTCATATAATTCATTTCAAAATTATTATTTTAAGGTAATATTTTACTAAAACATCATTTCAAATTATTTAAATATTTATTCTTCTAAATCTTTCTCATTAATGTATATGTTTTAAAAATGGTTTTAAGGTTTTATTTATATGGACATATTTTTTTTAAAATGTTAATTCCATTAAAAGGTTTCAATGTTGTTTGGAACAATTTGATTCCAATATTTCTTTTAAATTACTTCCTATTTAAATGTGTGACTTTTAAATTATTTCACAAAAATGTATTTTTCTCCAAAAAAGTTTATTGATCATTTTGAACTATGTCAACATCTGATATTGGATATTATTCTTGATTAAGGTTGACTAATTATAATACAATATTAATTATTATATTGAATGAGTTATGCTATGTTTGACTATGGATGTGAAATTTTTATACCCTTCATGGTTTATGGTTGATGTATTGAAATTTCATATAATAGTTTTATTATGAATGATTAGGTTATGTTTCAACATATTCATATGAGGAATGAAGTGGACTTAATAAGTGACTTGTGGGGACTACTATAGCCCCTCGATGAATCACAGGGTCTCATAAGGCAAATTGGTGTCTTGGAACACAGCCTTGATAAAAACATTATTTTTATTCTTGGAATGAGGCCTTGACTATGTATTAATGATATTCGGCATTATGAATTCTTTCAATATGAAATTAATTATCACATGTGATTATATGACTAGTATAATATTCATATTCATGTTTATATAGTAATGATTGATTTATTTTCTCCATATTATGTTCAGATTTATGTTTAAAAGTTTTTGTTTAATTTACAAAACTTTTCTTAAATATTTATAGCTTCCACTAAATAATTTTCCCCTAATAAGCATCTAATCTCAACTCTTTCTTGTGTTTTGTTTTCTAGGATTCCAAGAAGTGTATTATGTTTGATATATAAGGTTAAGCTATGGTAATAATGGATTTCTCAACAGATTATTTGTGTAGTGTTTTATGGTTGAATGTGTCATGTAATGTTCATGCATGTAATCTATTTTCCAAGACTGCTAAACTGATCAGTCTTTCAGGAAATGATTCCTTGTATCATACTAATGTATTAAAATAATGCACCCGATACAATCTTGTAGGACCCCGGGACACCCTGAGAGGGGAGGGGTGAATCAGGGTGTTAACTTTTTCTTCTTAAAGTTGTAGATCTTGTTCCCACATTGGTATGAACTACATAAACCTGTATGATGGATATGATCAGCAATGAAACATTCACATGCAAATAGATAACACCTCAATTTTACTTGGTTCACCACAAAGGGCTACGTCCAAGGAGAATACGCCGACAGATTGTCAGTCGTACCAAAATCCACTATGATTCAGTAGCTTTAGATTACAAATGTTCGGGTACAGTCACTCTGTCCCATGCTCACTACCTTTACAAAAGTTTAGGGATAGCTCACTGCATCCCTCAGGTCACTCCCGTTGACTCCCCCTGGCTCACTACCATTGGTGAAGTCACACTCAGTTTATAGACGTGAAGGTCTCATCATCATTTTATAATAATTCATCCTCTGTTGTATGTAGATGCTCTATTGAAGTCCAATTCTCACCAGAAGATGAATATCAATTTGCGCTGAGGGTACCGGGCAATCTTTCAGTTTTTGTGCATCTCCAAACAGACCGACGGGCTTCAGCAATACCTGGTGTGCTTCTCCAAGCCAGGTGCGCAAGTCCCAATACGGCATGCAAGTCCAAAATGGCACGCAAGTGTCACCAAAGCACCTGTGTGACTCTTCCTTCCCCATCTATAAACATGCGCAACCCACTTCCTTTCTCTCCCAAACCGCCTTGGGCATGCATCCAACAACCGGCACACAACCTCTACTTGCGCGACCCAACTACCACTTGCGCAACTCATCCACCTACACGACGAGTGCTTGAACAATCTCTAAGTCTTGAACTCCATGAGAAATAAGGAGGGATAGACCTATATTTATAGGCAAACTGGACCCCCTGCGCGACGGTGTGTAAGTAACTCCTTGGCGCGCAAGTCTCAGCGCGCAACTCATCTACCATAGCCTCTATGGCACAGCTCACTTGCACGAACCACACAGATACTTGCACAACCTTCTTTACATTTCCATGTTTTGATGTTATAATCTTGAAAAACAATAGACACGCATGTTTCCAATCCTCCTAGGCATCAGCGCGCAAGTCTCTTCATGGCGTGCAGGTCACTTGCGCGACCAGCAAAAAACTTGTGCGACCCTTATCCCTTTTCCACCTTATATCTTCTCCTTTTGTCCGCCTTCAGATCATCCATTCCATTGTCGATGTTCCTTAAATAAAACATGGATCATTATCCACAGTCCTTGAACTTGACATGCCACCATGGAATCTCCTTTGTCAACATGCACAATCACCTCAACATCACTTCTTCTTGGTGAACTGTATCCTTCAGCAACTCTTCTGCTTTTATCACAAACTCCACTATTTTGATATGTATTCTTTGAAGGCATAGCTTTAGCATCATCATCTTCTATGAAAATGTGATGTGCATGGATATCTCAGAATTCCAATCCTTGCACGACCATCTTAGAATTCCAATCATTGGCACATTGTCTTCTTCATCAAACGTCATGATCTACTTCATGCAAACCATGTGATTCAATTCTTCAAGAAGTCTCTTGCATGGTTCTCATGCAATCATGAGTAATTGCATGGTCTTCATCAAAACCCATGGTTCTCATGCAATAATGAGAAATTTTATAGTCTTTATCAAAACCCATAATTCTCATGCAATAAGGAGGAAATGGATGGACTTCATCCAAAATCCCCATTCTTCTTTAATCATCCTCAGATGGATTACACCTCACATTCTTCATTTTTTTAAACAATGTATCACCTTTGACACATGTTCTTTGAACTTACGATCAGTACAACAATCGTCTGAATCACCATTCCTCTACTTCATCGGAGTACTTCATGATCTCCTTCATTTTGATCTTCCATTCCTCCATTTCATTGGAGTACTTCTTGATCCCCTTCATTTTGATCTTCATTGAAAACTATTGACAACAAATAAAAACTTATACACAAAGTGGTTCCTGTTGAGTCAATAAGGTTTTCCTTATGACTTTTCCATTCCTTCTTGTTTTGAAAATCACAAACACCTTATCTTTAAGGAAAATTGCTTTTATAAGGAAAAATGCTTTCTTAAGGAAAATCGCTTTTGTAAGGAAAAAATGCTTTCTTAAGGAAAATTGTTTTTATAAGGAAAATTGCTTTCTTAAGGAAAATCGCTTTTATAAGGAAAATTATCCTTATCATATTTTCATTCATATTTTTCTTAAGTATGAGATTTGGATTCGTTTTCTCGGAGTCATTAAAACTTTGATATAAAAGCATTCTGTTTTAGGATTCGGTTCTGAACAAGAACTATAAGAAAGTTTCATTCCAAATTCCAGGATATGAATTCTGACTAAGTTATATTCCAGATTCAGGATACAAATTCTGAAGAAGAATTCTCATTACTAATTCTAATGAAGAAATCCCATTCCGAATTTCTCAGTACGAATTCTGAAGAAGAATTCTCATTATGAATTCTAATGAAGAAATCCTATTCCGAATTTCTCAGTACGAATTCTGAAGAAGAATACGAATTCTAATGAAGAAATCTCATTCCAAATTCCCATTATGAATTCTGATGACGAATTCTCATTACGAACTCTGATGATGAATTCTCATTACGATTTCTGATGACGAATTCCTATTCCGAATTCTCATTCCGAATTCACCTATTAAACAGAATCTGATTATCATTGTTTTATACACTCTGAATTTATTCACTCCGAACCTTCACTCCGAAATTTCTATTCCGAACCTTTATGTTAGAGTTTAAAACGATGTCGTACATTCTGTTACACTTGTTTTGTTATAAAACGATGTCGTCCATTTTGTTATAAACTAAACGTTGTCTAAGTGACACGTGTACAGGTCCCCCCGAACATTAAGGAAAATATGACCGTTGGAGAGGAGCCGACCTTACCTATAAATAGGAGCTCATTTGAAAGAGCTCGAGGCTGATGGATGCTGATGCATATGTCGATTTTTGAAAAAGTGCTTACATGCTGTTGAAGTGATTTCTAGAGAGATAGTCTCTTATTAACTCTCAAAGCTTCGTGCGACTCCGAATGTTGGTGATTACATTCGAGGGCTTCCGGGGATAGGAAGAAAGAGGTGCCAACTACCTTAAAGATCGAGGGCTTTCTTGCTGAGAAAGACATAGGTGCCAACTACCTTAAAGATCGAGGGCTTTCTTGCTGAGAAAGACAGAGGCGCCGACTACCTTAAAGATCGAGGGATTTCTTGCTGAGAAAGACAGAGGTTGCCAACTACCTTGAAGTTGAGGGCTTGCGGGGATAGCAAGACAGAGACACCGATCTTCGTATCGAGGGCTTACCCTGGTGTGGGTAAGACAGACTTGCTTGAAAGTATAAATCAAGGGACCTTTATCCAAGGTTGTTGGATACACTTCTCTTTGGGTTAAAAGACTATTATCTTGTTACTAGTAGTTTTACTACTTGTCTTTATTCCGCTGCAATTTGTATCTTAAGGAAAGTATAACTTTCTTATACTTCCTTACTTACTCTGATTAGTTTAGATTCTATACGCTTTAAGGTAGAATCTCATATTGTAACTTTTGTTAAGTTTCAATTTCCAGAATCATATTTCCGGAATCTACTTTTGGAATCTATTTCCATGTTTAGTTCGGTGTTAGAGGTATTGTGAATTTACTTAGTTTAACTTTGTTAAACTTAGCCCTTTCCTTTTCTTAAGGAAACTCTAGTTATTCATAACTAACTTTAAAGGTTCCAAAGGAATTTTTAAAGTATACAATTCACCCCCCTCTTGTATATTGAGCATCTCATATTATATTTCGATCCTACAATTGGTATTAGAGGTTGGAAACCTCTTACTCTATACCATTCTTACATTTGGTATCAGAGCCAAGGTTACTGAAATACTTGTACTCACATACAAGTTTTTCTTGCTCATTTTTCTATTCCGAACTTTGTCATTCCGGATTATCCATTCCGAACTTTTCCCATTCCGAACTTTGTGATTACGATTCTAAGCTACTAACAAGTTTGTGTGCAAAGTTATTTTTAGTATAGCAGGAATTAATGTTGGTTCGATTGACAATCTGAATCCTACAAGGCCACCAATATTCGATGGTAATGATTATGAATACTGGAGAGATTGTATGAAGACATTTGTTATCAATACTGGAGTAGACAACTTTGTGATGCTTACTGGTGATTATAAAATTCCTGACAAGGAAGTCAGAACCTTTACTAACCAGGAAAAGCAAGAATATCAACTCAACTATAAGGTACGCAATACTTTACTATGTTCAATGACTATAAATATATATAGCCAAATTTCTTCTTGTGAAGCAGCTAACTGTATATGGAAGAAGATAGAGGTTACACACTTTGGAACTTCTAAGGTGATTGAGACTAGAAGAGCTATGCTCAGAGCTGAATATCATGGTTTCAATTTTCCTTATGGAGAACCTATCTGTAAAGTTCAACAAAAATTTATGACAATTTTCAACAGTTTACAATCTATGGGAGAAAAAGGTTTAGATGATGAAGCTCTTGTGGACAAGATAATTGATATTATGCCCAATGAGTGGGAATCCAAGAGAACAGCTATAGATGAGAACAGGAAGGTCACTCAAATTACTCTTGATGAGATTTTTGGAACTCTTCTACAACATGAGACCAGAATGAAGAGAGATGTTGACAACATTAAGAAGAAGAATGGAAATGGTACTGTTGCTTTTACTACAACTTCGAATCAGATGAAAGCTAAGACTCCTGAGAGAGTAACCAGATCCAAGTCTAAGAAAGTTATTTTCCAATCTGAATCTAGTGAGAGTGAAGTTTCAGAAAATGAATTAGCCAATCTTGCTCGAAGGATGAACAAGATAGCTGGATAGAGAAACTTTCAATCCAAGTATAAGAAGAAGGACATGAAAGATAAGATATATGGAGAAGTTACTTGTTATGAATGTAAGAGAGCTGGACATATTAGAACAGATTGTCCTATGCTCAAAAAGAAAGAAAGGAAGGAAATACATTCAGAAAGGAACAGGAAGAAGTATTACAAAGCCAATGCTAAGAAAGTTCTGAAGGCTAATGACACCTGGAGTGCCAGTGGTGGTGACTCTTCAGATGAATCTTCTGATTATGAATCTTCAGGACAGAAGAATCTTGGTCTTATATCCAGATTGCCTATTGATAATCATTGTCTTATGGCTAAGGTACGAAATGCTGAATCATTGACCAATGTTTCTTTAAATTCTAATGATAGTAAGTATTATAACTCTTCTGATGAAGAATCATCTTCTGATGAGGAAAATACTTTACCTACTTTTGAAGAAGTCTCTAGGTTTGCTGAACTTCTTGAGATTGAGAATTCCAAACTCAACAAGAAACTTGATAAGGCAAATTCTAGGAATTCTATTCTTACTAAAGAGATATCAGATCTTTCTAAAGATCTTGATAAGATAAATGCTGATTTTGAAAATATTTCAAAAAATCTTGAGGAAGTAAGTTCTGAGAAGAATAAACTTTCTAAAGAGTTAGAAAAAGTAATTTCTAAGAAAAATGTTTTCGATCCTAACTCTAGTTGAAAAATAAATGATATTGAAGATAAAAACTTGGTTGTAAAACTCAAGTCCGAAATTTTTTCCTTAAAGAAGTGTTTATCAAACTTTACCCATGGTAAAGAAAATTTTGATAAGATGTATTCTCAAATACGACCTTTAAGAAATAAATCCGGATTTGGTTATACCCATGCAAAACCTGTTTTCAGTAACAATTATTTTGTTCCTCAAAGTGCCCCATTTTGTACCAAGTGTCAATGTGGTGGTCACTGGGCAAGAAATTGTTCCTTAAACAAAACTCAATCCTTAGGTTTTCATAAAGCTTATTTTTCTAAGAAGATGTGGGTTCCTAAAATTTTATTGTCTGGAAATCTCGGATCCAAACAAGTTTGGATTCCGAAAATCTAACTTTGTTCTTAATTTCAGGAAAATAAAGAAAGTTCCAGCAACAATATATGGTACATGGATAGTGGTTGTTCCCGGCACATGACTGGTAACAAAAGCTTTTTTGAAAAGATTATCAAAACCAAAGGAGATATTATTCTTCAGTTTATCGGAACGCAAGATCAACTTGCTGATATTTTCACAAAATCCTTGCCCTCTGATAGATTTGAATATATTAAACAGAAGCTAGGAATGATAACCGTAAGGTAATCTTCCTTAATTAACTTTCTGTTGAAAAAATCTTCTTACAGTAATAAACTCCTTTTCATAGGGGGAGTACATTTGATTGTTTGTTTAACAAAGTTTTTTCAAAATCTGTTTTCAAACTTTTCGGAACGAAAATTTCCGGAATGGAACTTCCGGAACTACAATTTTCCAGAAATGATATTTTCGCACAGAATACTTCTGAAATGGAAGTATTAGTATTGAAAATTTCTGGAATGGAAAACTTTCGTACTGGTATTTTCATAACGGAACTTTCGTACTGAATCTTCCATAACAAGTTTTCGTATTTACTTTATCGTATTGAGTTTTTCGTATTGACTTTTCGTATTTACTTTTTCGTATTGAGTTTTTCGTATTGACTTTTCGTATTTACTTTTTCGTATTGAGTTTTTTGTATTGACTTTTCGTATTTACTTTTTCGTATTGAGTTTTTCGTATTTAGTTTTTCGTATTGAGTTTTTCGTAGTCATCTTTATATTACCCATTACGAACAACTTTCCTAAGCTAATCCGAAAGGTATGATTTCCTTACTGAAGTTTTCGTAATCATATTTTACTTGCTGGAAATTTCTTATAGTTTGTTTTCGGTTTTTGGATTTCTTAATTCTTTACTTTAATAAAAACCTCAAAAAGATCGGTTTCAAGCTCTCAACCGTCAGATTTGATCTCAGATCATTCTAAACCGTTAGATCAACCGAGGAAGTTGAACCGTCATCCCATTGGCAATATAAAGGGGACCCTATTTTTGAGTCCCACATCGATTTCAAGCTTTTTCGTGCTGAAGCTCTGACTCTCTGATTTAAGGCCATTCCGAACTTCAGTCTTCTCGATTCCGAACTTCTCAGAGACTTCAGATCCGAATGTCTGCAGAGTTAGCTTCTCAAGAAATGTCTTCAACCAAGCCTATTTCTCAGTGGTTAGTCTACAGAGAGAGGTTAGTTCATCCGAATTTCTTTAGCAATTATGATTCTATTATTTCAAAGAATATCAAGCTGAATGGCTGGGAAGATGTTGCGGTATCAAAAACCGGCAACCAAGATGAAGTCTACTCTGACTTGCTTGTCGAGTTTTATGAGTCGGTTGCTTTCTTCGAGGAAGATAATAGCGAAAAATTTTCTTTCAAATCGTATGGCAAGACATATAAGCTTTCTTACACCAAGGCTGCAATCTTGGTAGGGTTAAGTTATGAAGGTGAAGCTGAGTTTATTTCTCACGTATTGCCAGACTCTTTGGGTAGTTTCAACAAGGAAAAGGCATTAGAAATTCTCGGATTGGATGATGACAAGGCTCCGAAAATAGAAAGCCTTTCTACAAACTTCCGGATGCTCGAGTTATGGGTGAAAGGGCTTATTGTACCGAGAAAAGGAGATAAGGATAGCCTGAAGAAGAGTGAGATATATATCTTAGATTTTCTGATAAATCTAAGGAAGTTCAACTTGATGAAGCATATTCTTCTTAATATTGAGAATTTGAAGAAGGGGAATCTGAGAGCTCAGATCGTGAAGTACCCAGCAATATTGTCAAAGCTCATAGTTCGGTGCCTAGAGTCCTTCAAGGTAGCTTGTAGTTCCAAACCAAGGGTGTGCAAGATCATGCTGCTTAGTGATGCCACTCTTAAGAGAATGAATATAGCTTTTGACAAGAAGTCAGGGAAGTTTATTGATCTACCTTCTCATGTAGAAGTGACTCCGAAATCTGCTGATCCGGAATCATCTAAGCCGGTAAGGAAGAGGAAGCTGAAATAAGTGGTAGTCGAAGCTGAGGAACCCAAGTCTAAGGAAGTCCACTCCGCACCTCCTAAGTCTAAGAAGAAGAAAACCTATACTAATGAGGTTGCAGCAAAGTGGAGAGCTGACAAAGAGAAGAGGAAGGAAGGAGATCCGCAGTTCGGATTGGATCATGCAGAGGCTAAAGCTCTGAAAGAGAAGGCTACTGATGAACTCAAGAAACAAGCAAAGGAGAAAAAACTGAAGAAGAAAATGTCAGAAGCCGAGGCTGTGCAAGAATTGTTAAACTTCAACGAAATGGTTTCAACAACCATTCCTGTTCCGAGAAATTTTTCTCTGGAATCTCTACCTGAGACTCCAGGAAGAAATCTTGTTACTCCGGAAGAGGCTGTTGCTACTGAGGAAGTAGAGCAAGTGGAACAAGTTGAAGAAGCTGCTGAAGGAAGTGGTGAGACAGGAGATGTCCTCAAACAAGTAGATGAATACAAGGGAACTCCTTCGGAACACCTGTCGCTCCGAACATCTGAAGCTCAATCTTCGAAGCTTGTTACTCCTGAATTAGAAGAAGAGAAAGGGGAAGAAGAAGTTGCCTATCATGGAGAAGAAGAATATCTTTTACTTTATGTTGCTCAGAAGGAAAGTGTAGAAGTTGCTGCTGAGGAAGATGATGTTGTTCAAGTCTCTGATAGCGAGAAGAAATCTCCGGAACAGGTTTCTATTCCGGAAAAAGATAAGGGGAAACAAATTCGTGCTGATACCCCGAGTTCAGAAAAGAAGATGAGGAAGGAAGCTGGTAGTTCTTCGAAGAGGAAGTTGAAGCTTATTGAGGAAGAAAATTCTCCTAGCAAGATTTCAGATTCAGAGTCATCTTCGTTGGGGCACGATTTTGTTGTTCAGTCCTTGAAGAAGTTGGTGGGAACCATTCCAACTTTCTCCAGTATTGACTCTAGATTCCAGATGCTTCAACATGCGCTGAATCAGAAAACCGACTCCGTATCCATGGTTATGGATAAATGTGTTGAGATTGAAGCCTAGTTCAAAAATTTCTTTATTGGTTACGAAGCACATAAAAGATCTTGCAAGAGGATGACAAGCTGGTCTAAGAAAACTGTGGAAGAGATGAGATTGCTAGATGAGTTTCAGGATAATGTTAAGGATGCATTTGAAACCGAGGACAAGAAGATTAAAGAGCTGACTGCATCATTCGAAGAAAAATTGACAAAGGAAAAGAACTTTCGGATTCAGGAAGTAAGAGATCTGAA
Organism: Viscum album; assembly: GCA_963277665.1. Lineage (NCBI taxonomy): Eukaryota > Viridiplantae > Streptophyta > Magnoliopsida > Santalales > Viscaceae > Viscum > Viscum album. The sequence goes on along the minus strand of OY728135.1, from coordinate 886,093,215 downwards.
TGGAAAGCTCAATTCCGTTAATCAAAGTTGGAAATATGAAAGGGATTATCGGATCGAGTTTGAAGAAAGGATGAAGGTTCAGGAAGAGAAGATGAAAGTTCAGGAAGAAAAGTTGAAGGCTCAGGAATAAATAATTGAAGCTCAGTCAGCAAGAATAGTCGTCTTAGAGAAGCAAGCAGAGGAAGATCACAAAGACTTAAAGAAGATCAAGACGATTCTTAAAGGGCTAATGTCGAAGGAGAAAGATCCGAAATGACCAATCCGATCTTTTTGTTGTAATTATTTTGTTGCTGACATTTCAAATATAATGATAATCGTGCTTGTTGTTTCTATTGTTGTCATTACTAATTTTTCAGGTACTTTGTTAAGTTTTTCCATTCCCTCCAATTCTTTTTGAAAATCACAAAGGGGGAGAAGGAAAAGATCCTTAAGAAAAAGAGGAAATCTAATAAGTGCTTATCAAAGGGAGAGAAAGGAAAATACCCAAGGAAAAAGAACTCTAATAAGAGTTTGTTTAAGGGGGAGTTTTTCTTAAAGAAACATCACTCCGGAAATATGAATACGATCCTTAGAGTTTCAAAGCCTAAGGGTGAGTTAGTCGTATTCATCTATATTTTTAAACCAAGGGAGATAAGCTTTAATGTGTTTCTTTCTTCTTAGAATAGCTTTTTCGTAAGGATGTTTGTGCTTTCCAAAAAGGGGGAGATTGTTGAGTCAATAAGGTTTTCCTTATGACTTTTCCATTCCTTCTTGTTTTGAAAATCACAAACACATTATCTTTAAGGAAAATTGCTTTTATAAGGAAAAATGCTTTCTTAAGGAAAATCTCTTTTGTAAGGAAAAAATTCTTTCTTAAGGAAAATTGCTTTTATAAGGAAAATTTCTTTCTTAAGGAAAATCGATTTTATAAGGAAAATTATCCTTATCATATTTTCATTCATATTTTTCTTAAGTATGAGATTCGGATTCGTTTTCTCGGAGTCATTAAAACTTTGATATAAAAGCATTCTGTTTTAGGATTCGGTTCTGGACAAGAACTATAAGGAAGTTTCATTCCAAATTCCAGGATATGAATTCTGACTAAGTTCTATTCCAGATTCAGGATACGAATTCTGAAGAAGAATTCTCATTACGAATTCTAATGAAGAAATCTCATTCCGAATTTCTCAGTACGAATTCTGAAGAAAAATTCTCATTACGAATTCTAATGAAGAAATCCTATTCCGAATTTCTCAGTACGAATTCTGAAGAAGAATTCTCATTACGAATTCTAATGAAGAAATCTCATTCCGAATTCCCATTACGAATTCTGTTGACGAATTCTCATTACGAACTCTGATGATGAATTCTCATTACGATTTCTGATGACGAATTCCTATTCCGAATTCTCATTCCGAATTCACCTATTAAACAGAATCTGATTATCATTGTTTTATACACTCTGAATTTATTCACTCCGAACCTTCACTCCGAAATTTCTATTCCGAACCTTTATGTTAGAGTTTAAAATGATGTCGTACATTCTGTTACACTTGTTTTGTTATAAAACGATGTCGTCCATTTTGTTATAAACTAACCGTTGTCTAATTGACACGTGTACAGGTCCCTCCTAACTTTAAGGAAAATATGACCGTTGGAGAGGAGCTGACCTTAACTATAAATAGGAGCTCATTTGAAAGAGCTCGAGGCTGATGGATGCTGATGCATATGCCGATTGTTGATAAAGTGCTTACATGCTGTTGAAGTGATTTCTAGAGAGAGAGTCTCTTATTAACTCTCAAAGCTTCGTGCGACTCCGAATGTTGGTGATTACATTCGAGGGCTTCCGGGGATAGGAAGACAGAGGTGCCGACTACCTTAAAGATCGAGGGATTTATTGCTGAGAAAGACAGAGGTGCCGACTACCTTAAAGATCGAGGGATTTCTTGCTGAGAAAGACAGAGGTGCCGACTACCTTAAAGATCGAGGGCTTTCTTGCTGAGAAAGACAGAGGTTGCCAACTACCTTGAAGTTGAGGGCTTGCGGGGATAGCAAGACAGAGACACCGATCTTCGTATCGAGGGCTTACCCTGGTGTGGGTAAGACAGACTTACTTGAAAGTATAAATCAAGGGACCTTTATCCAAGGTTGTTGGATACCCTTCTCTTTGGGTTAAAAGACTATTATCTTGTTACTAGTAGTTTTACTACTTGTCTTTATTCCGTTGCAATTTGTATCTTAAGGAAAGTATAACTTTCTTATACTTCCTTACTTACTCTGATTAGTTTAGATTCTATACGCTTTAAGGTAGAATCTCATATTGTAACTTTTGTTAAGTTTCAATTTCCGGAATCATATTTCTGGAATCTACTTTTGGAATCTCTTTCCAAGTTTAGTTCGGTGTTAGAGGTGTTGTGAATTACTTAGTTTAACTTTGTTAAACTTAGCACTTTCCTTTTCTTAAGGAAACTCTAGTTATTCATAACTAACTTTAAAGGTTCCAAAGGAATTTTTAAAAGTATATAATTCACCCCCCTCTTGTATATTGAGCATCTCATATTATATTTCGATCCTACAATTGGTATCGGAGGTTGGAAACCTCTTACTCTATACCATTCTTACAGTTCCAACAGAGCTTATGGTGTATGAGTGTTACAGTTGGAATGAGAGGAAGTTTAGTACAATCCTTGGAAAGTAGATTTATAAAAACTTTTATTAGGTAACATTACCCTAAGATAGAATTTGAGGATTAGTATAGAATAAATTCTAAGAATTTTGGTAATGTAGATATTTTATGTATTTTCCATGCAACACATACCTATCTAGATATGAGAAGGTATAGCGAGCTCTGTAATAGATGTACCTAGATGTGAAAAATCCAACAAGGTGTTTCATGCTTGACCCGAGGGATCCTGGTACATGACAATGAGCCTTGTAACACTCTTGGTTACGACACTCCTGGGGGATACGCTTAGGATAATTCACATTATCTTTACAAACCATAAAAAGGATTTTTGAGTAAATACTTCACGAATGAAATTTTTTTTATTATTAAAGATTATATGCATAAATTTTTTAATTATTGATAGGTCTTTTAATAGATTGGAATCATGTATTGTGATCCATAAAATAACCTAGTTTCTGACATTGTTATGAAATTGTGCCTAGTAGAAAGAATGAGAACTCCAGTAATTCCCATGATCTAAAGAGTAAGAAGGATCATATCGTTCATGGTATTAAGCAAACATTTCAAAGGGAAATAGTCTCCCACGTATTCTTATCACATGAATAAATTTTATCATGATTTAATAATATAAGTAATGAATTCTCTAAGTCATATGGCTTTAAAGGGAAGAATGAGAAGAAAATGATGACAGAGAGAATGCTGGATAAAGGGAAGAGGGGAATGAATGATTTTCCCATATGTGATAACTATGGAAAGAATCACGTTGGCAAATTCTTGAAAGAAATGTGATTTCGTAAAAATTATGGAGAAAAAGGAGACCATGTATGTGATTTCATTGGTAAGAAAAGTGTTTCAAATGTACAATGCTTCATCTGCAAGGAGTAGGGACACTATGCAAACCAATGTCCAAATCATCAGAGTATGCCCCAAATGATGATATTGGATAATAATAAAGTCATGATACTACTACATATAAAGAGGAATTAAAAGTGTTATTATGTTTTTATTAATTAATTATTTCATATAAGTTTTGTATCAATGATGTACAGGTTATATGAATTTTGACAATGAATAAGGATTGTACTGCAATACTATTTCATTGAGGATTTGAGCGTATATGGTTATAATAAATGTGACTCAATGGAAAGTTAAATTTTTTTAAAAAACATGGCTAATGAAAAGATAAACCTTAATATGGTTCTGATACTGAGGTAGTGATTCTGGAATAAGATATGATTTATTTTCTATAAATTATATTCGATATTATTGACTCTTTGAAATTAATTAGTTGTTTAATTTTTCAATTGTTATTGGAGTTTACCAAATTTTTGAATATAAGGAGTATATCCATTATTCTATAAGTAATAAGGGAGAATGAATGTAATCAATCAGGTTCCATGGTAATTCAGTGTGTTATCGTGTATTAATATAATATATGATGAAGGCATTCACATGTTATTACGTGGAAAAAAAAAGATCCACATTGTGTTTACCTTCCTTATTAATTTTGTACTGTGATTCTGGACCGAAATATTTGGGATAAATCTAATGGTTGTAATGGGTTATGGTGGACATTGGATACTATTTTTAAGATTAAAAAAATCATATGATTATTTTTTGGATTTCTATTAATGGAAAACCCAGAAATCGGGCGATAACCTTTCGTATCCGGCAAGGCCGCGAGACTTGAACCCACAATATATGGGCAACATTGGTGCATCACCGACCACTGGAATACTTGATATCCTCATTTTTATAATGTAGTTTTCTTAATATGGGATGATATATTAATTATATATTCATCATTTTTGGTACCCTATATGATTATGATAATTATAATATTTTTGAATTCTATTATCTTGGGTATTGATAGATGAGTTTGTGGTAATAATTAGATGAAGGATTAAAGCCTACTATTAGAGTATAATTTTTCCTCTTATTCTATGAAAAAAATAATTCTTAATCTTTAGCGAAGGGTTCATAAACCCAAAAAATTATTTTCCTAATTCCTTATTTTTTGTCGAACTGATGATATTTTTAATCATTATAGATTGATGTCTTTAAGGCCCTAAATTATACACTTTTTTTTATTTATGTCATAAATAACTCTCTATAAATATTTATAATTTACCTTCAATTATGTGTCTCTTATTTCAACCAATTTTGTGTTAATCGAGATCATAATTTGGTCGCGACTTTTTCATTTCCCTTTTCCTCTTAACCCAATTTCTGATGTGGGTTATCCACAAAATCATTTTACTATTTATAACCTTTTATGTTAGATGATCAATTTGAAATTAAAAGGATGCAATTTATTTTTATAGGGGAGAATGTAACACCCCTTGCTTCCATGATACATTAATATTTTAATAATACAATAGTGTGTGATGTACGCTACACCTAGTTCAAGCGCAACATGACCTATCAAACTTACCATTTAATAACATAGTTATGAATAGTAATAACTATATTATTATTTTATATATATCCCATGTTATTTTAACATTCATAGATTTTGTATCTTAGTCATTATATAAGGTTAAATTCAATTTTTCATATAAAAGATGTATTTTTCAAACATGCAGTTTTCCACCTTTAAATGGAAAACCATTTTTAAATCCGATATTGGAAACTTTTATATAATTAAATTGATGAAATTAAATTATTATTATTAATAGGGACATAACAATTTACTTCAGAATTTTTTTTGTGTTTCTGATCACTTTTATATTTCGATCAATAGTGAATGAAACTAAATTTTTATTGAAAAACACATTTTTAATTGAATTAATATATAGTGTTAAAATATAAATTTTAATGGTTTTTAAGTATAACTAGATTATATTTTTATCATTTAATCCTATGTTGTTCACTTTGTGTAATTTCACATTTAAATTCGATGTAAAAACATTTCAATCTTTTAATAGTTTTTTCTTTTGAAAAACCTGATTTCTGGTTTTGACAATAGTAATTATTAATAAATTATTTAATAAACTTATATGTTTTTATTTGTTAAAATAGAAATTATTTTTGGATTTGGAATATCAAAAATAACTTACGGTGAATTTTTTGTATTTTTTTGAAAAATTCAATTTTTGATGAATAGTGAAAGCACTACATTATTGTTTAAAACCAACATTTAATTTAAATAATTATTTATTTCATTTAAAATTAATTTATGTCAAAATATATACATATTACCTATATAAGTTAAATTTATTTCATTGGATTCATATTATAGAAAAATTAGATGTATAAAATTTTATTAAACATTTTAATGACTTTTACCCTCATTCAAGGCACATTTGAAAATTTGCATAAAACATAATTTTACCACTTCTATGAATTAAATTTCAAAACATAGAGAGACGAGGTTCACATCATTAAGAAAAATTTCGTTTAATAAGATTAAAAAAAATTGGTGGAGAATAACTTTCTAATTTTATTTACCACAGTTAAAAGTAAAGAAGGAAATTAAAGGTAAAAATGATATTATAATTACCCTAACACAAGTAATAATCTTATTGTATAAGTTTATTTCGACCAAAATAAACCATAGGAATAAAATAGTATCCTTTTGGTCCACATAGATTCGATTAGGTCATTTATTATTTTTTAATTTAAAAAAGGGTTAAAACGTTTAAATTCAATGTTGAATAACTAAAACATTTTTAATATAGGGTTATATATAGAATAAATTCACCAATAAATATTTATTAGAAATATAAAAACATTTACTAAATAATGGTATTTTATTTTTAATTTTTAGACATTAAATAATTAAATTTATTTATGGTACAATGATGATGTAGTAATTACCTTATTAATGAATGACTAAACTTATTGATATTATAAATATCCAAATAAATTTAATTGGAGATGTTTAAAGCCTTGAACGAATTTTTTAGGTTATTATGACATGTTACGGTTGATTAAATGAATTTATTTCTATGTAATAACTATTTTATGACTTTCACAAAAACCAAATACTAAATAGTGTCACAATTGTCATAAATGTGTTTTTTAATCAAAAACTATTTTATTAAATGATAAAATACTCATAAAAATATAATGTTCATACAAAGGACTTAGATAAGATTATATATGTCAATAATGATCCACATGGGGTTATTTTTTCTTTTTTATTGTAATTTTATTAACCATTTGTTATAATAATACAAGGGGACATGGTAAAAGTTATAATATTTAACTAATAGATAAATTTAAAAGATATGGTTAAAATGGGGACCAAAACATTTATAAAACCTATTGGGTAGCTGTATATATACCTATAACCATATTATATTTTTAATAAATAAATTTTTATCGATTATAATCTGAAAATTATTTTATAATAAAATAATATTTCCAATATTTCCTAAAGTGACCCTCACCTCTCCTATAAAAGCTTACTTCCCCTTCTCTGAAAATCACAGCTCCAAAGCCATATGGCTTGTCAAAACCCAACCAAAATATCCTCCAAACATCCTTAATGTTTTCCTAGTTTCCTTACATTTATCATAAATCCATCGTAAGGATCCCTTTTGTTCAAATCAAAATGAATCACCCAAAGAAGAGGTAATTATTTTATCTCCTCTTTCAATGTTCTTTTCTTCTTCAACTTTCTCTTTATATATTATTTCCATACCAAAATGATAACTCCAGTAACTTCTATATATGGTGATGTTATTATAAATATGGTACAACCATACTCATTATTCTATCCATCCTATGAATGATAATGTCACCATGCGTGCATACAGACTGCTTACAGTCTCCACACCGTGGTGTAATTTTTTATTCAACACTCTGTAATTTGGATGGATATAATAATAAGTAATATGTATATAAATAATAAAACAATATTCTAATATATCTGTAAACTTAATATACCATCTCATTCAACACCTTTTAATCATTATGGAAATGATATCGTCCCGATTGTGTACGTACGACTTACCATCTCACCGACGCGATTAGTTTCATTTTCATGTTAACCATTCAACGATGATTAAAAAAAATATGTTATCAATATGTATTTAATATATGAAATAATAATGAAACTGAATATATATATATATATTTATATGTTTGAGTGTGTTTGTACTTACATATATATTATCCACTTATTTCTATTCAATATGATATGAAAACGGAAATAGCGTTTACATGAACGTACTGCCTACCATCTCCATAAACGGTGTTTTAAATTTCCTATATCAATCAATTATACATATTTATATTATAAATATATATGATATATTAATTATGTTTTGTATTCATGAAGTATTTATATAATTATCTAAATGATATGATCAAGAATGACATGTTAAAACATGAATGATAAAGAAGGCGACTATTAGCTGAAATGTGAATTTAACATGGAAATAATTATTAAATATGTTGTATAAAGTCATAAATGAATCATATATTATATTATTAATAGTAATATGGTTCTGGTATAATTTAATAACATAATATTGTCATTATACAATAATTAAAACATACCCTCGACCAAAGGAAAGTGCTAGGTGAGAGTTAATTCCTCAATCTCATTATTATCCGAGATTGATTATGTGTAAGTATTATTAGGGAAATATTAACTATTCATGTCCATGATTCATAAAATAAATTTCTCAATGAATCTTTTAAGTTACTCTTTAACTAAAACATCATTTTAAATGTTTTAAATATTTATTCTTCTAAATATTTCTCATTAATGACCATGTTTTCAAATTGAATTTATGGATTTATTTATATAGACATGATTGTTTTAAAATGTTAATTACCATCAAAAGTATCAATGTTCTATGTGACACTTTTATTACAAAAATATATCTTAAATGAATTAGTTTTTAAATGTGTGACTTTTAAATGATTTCAAAATAAGTTATATTACTCTCAAAAATTTTTATTGATTATTTTCAACTATGTCAACATCCATTGATGGATATTATTCTTGATTAATGTGGTTTTATTATAATAAAAAATTCAATATTGTATTTAATGAGTTATTATATATTTGATTGTGAATATGTTATTTTTATACCCTTCATGGTTTATGGTGCAAGTGTTGACATTTCGTATGCTAGTTTTAATACGAATGATATTTTTATGTCTCTAAATGTTCATATGAGAATGCATTAGACATAGTAAGTGATGGTTGGGGCCCCATATAGCCCCATGATACCTCGGTAGGTATCACAATTCAAAATAGTGTTTGTCACAAGGCCGTGGAAAAAACATTATGTGTAGTGATGGAATGAGCCCTTCATTATGTGGTAATGTTGTCAGGTGTGAGGCATTCCCTCATTATTATATTAATTATTACATGTGATTTTTTGAAAAGTAGAATATCCATTTTCATGTTTATATTGTTATGTTGTATTTATTATCTCTATAGTATTATAATGTTTATGTTTGAAAGGCTGTTTTTTATTACACATCTAGCTTTCAAAAAATTATTTACCCTTACAAAACAACTGAGATCACCGATTTCTTATGTTTTGTTTTCATAGGATTCTATAATGTGTATTATGTTTGATTTGAAGGTTTAAGCTAGGGGAAGAATAGAAATCTCAAAATATTATTTATTTTGTGTTTTAGGATTGAATGTGAAATGTTATGTTCTTGTATGTAATATTTTTTCCAAGACTGCTAACATGATCATCCTTTCGATACATGATTCTTTATATTATACCAATGTGTTAAAATAATGCACCGGCTTCAGGCTTCTATGGTCGGGGCATTAAAATTTTAGATTTAAATTTCCATTCTTATATCCCTTAATTAGGATTAGTCAGAACATCAAATTAATATAATCTCATTCAATTGTGTTGGTCACCCCAACATCCCAAATACATGGAGAAAATTTAATATAATATTTCATTGGTGATCACTCCAAACACTGATGACCTCATCCGATTTCAATGATAAAAATTTATAGCTTCTTATTTGTAATGAGTTCCTTCTAGACACTTCTTGAACTTTTTAGATATCAATTTATTTCATCAGAATATGATAAATTCTAATGACCATGATTCTTCTTTATAGATGTACTATTACATCATTCACTCCAAGCCCAACCACCTACTACTGAATTTTTTCCCCTTTTTAAGGTAAAAATGATTCTCAAAAATTTGGTAATCTGATCCTTGAATGGTCTGAATGAGGCTTCAAAAACAAAAAATATCCTATGAAAAGATATTTTCTAGGGATTATCCACTACTATATGTATCATAATAAACCCATCCTTCAATTTTTGTATCAATATTCATCCACAATCATATGGTTCTGTTCACCTAATCTAATTTGAGGAATGATGATTCCTATGACTTTTTTAAGATGACTTCTTAGAGAATGTATCCACTAGAGTTTTTCTATGAATGTTTTGTCTATGATTTCTCATATTATATTCATATATATTTGTGATGATGTTGTACATTAGGTCGATATTCATTCTCTTTTCACTGATTAAATGTATTTTTCCCAGGGGGATTACACATTGTTTGTCACATAGATGATTTCCTCCTATCTAACATCATCCAAATTACATTGTTAATGACTTCAACAAATCCATTTCCTCATAATAAATCATCAATTCTATATAATCTTCTACATATTCATATAATTTAAAATTAATTTACAACTACAACATCCATGGAATTTTCTTTCATATTGTGTAAATACAAAATCTATTGTTATCTATTTACTATTCATGTATCCATCAAAGTATTCATTAAAAAAACCTTATAATGGATCTCCCCTCACCTAAAAAGAGTCCTGATCATTCAATCCATTAAAATACATAAGTATCCACATGATATCTTCTCAATGTTATTTTAGCCGGTTGCAAACTATGTCTAAAAATAAAAAATATGGTTAAGAAAAAATCGTTTCAAACATTAAAAATCCAATAGTTGATCAGTATATAACATAATCCATGCAATGATATCCATCTTCGATTAGATTTTATTATTCATTTGATATCTTGAGGTTTCCCTCATATAGAGTAGAAAAATGTTTACATTTTTGTATTCCAAAATTGTACTAATAAAAAGGATTTAATCCTTCTGATATTGATCTGATCATATGATTTCGTAATATCAGTATTTCCTCATCCATATTATCTTATTTAATTTAATGATTTCATTCATAAAAAAATATCTGAAAAAATATAATTCGATTCAAAATCCATTCATGAAACGTGATTGGATTGAAATAATTTCTCGAAATAAAAAAATGTTGAAATTTCTAGTATAACACTGATTCTATAAACAATGGTGATTCTTATTGTACATTTGTATGCATTATAGATTATATAATTCTCACATAAATAGAACTATTTGGATGGAAGAATTCTTAAATACTAGTGAGTATATTTCTTAGAAATACACTTATTCCATCTGTTGAAACCCCATTACTAATATTAAATATTTATATATATTCTCTCCAAATGTATGATACATAATATAGTATTGCTATTTATTTTCAAGAGTCTTCTCACCCTCTGGATGATCATATGTCCTTCATGTTCTAATTAACATTATTGACTGACTCTCTATATCCATGGCTAACTGAAATTTCATAAACACAAATTGAAATGGTTAAGAGTCAATATTTTCATGTTCTCCACCATCTTTAGGAGTGGATAATATCATTTAGACCCAAACCACATCATTAGTCTACTTATTATTGTTTCTCTCCTCAATAGAATCAAATGAAATTAAATTATTCAATATTCTTTATGATGCCACTTGATGTTTTGGTAATCATACATTTGGGGAATGTAAATCTCTTTCTCTAACTATTGTATCATCTACACATGATATTTTATGTCGTTTGGATGTTCATGCTTCTCGACATGTAATTCCTTTAGTAATTTCATCCAAGTAATTTAGTTTTTTTAAACTATAGATTCTCTAAGAGACCTAGACATCAACAGTTTATCTTCCATCAACTACCCACTACACCATGTTATGATTTATCTACAAAACATTCAGGCTAAATAAAAAATCCCTACTAAGGGTTTTCTTTTTCCAATCACTAGAACACATGAGATAATTAATATTGTTAAACTCCATATCCAATTATAAACTATACTTTAGATTTTAAATCATTTTTATAATATAAATTATCAATTACATGTACATATAATTAACTATTAGAAAAATTAATATGTTTATCTAGTTTTCATTTTATATGCCATATATCCTCAAAATGTTCCTTCCCTACTCTCAATTATAGATTTATGTTAAAGAAATTTGTCATATTTTTGATAATCTAAGATGACGTCAACAAAATAATTCATAAATGAATCCTAATTCAAATAGTTCTATCGATTCAAATCTAATTAAATATTTAAAATAATAAAATATTTTGTAATTTTCCTCAAACTGCCTAAACATTAGTTATTCCTTCTATTTTTCCTAAAATCTGAAATTTGTATCATTTGTTCTCACCCACACTGTCCACTCTTATGCACTTCAACTTCCTACCACATAACAAATATGATGATGTTTTCCACTGATTAAAAACCTAACCTAAAACAAATATATGTTTTAAGAAGATGTTACATACCTTACTAGTATCATCATTAATGATGCATTGAATGGTGAGGAAACCACTATATAAAAGAACAAGGGTATATTCCAAAATGGCTAAGTGTATAATATTTTACTTCTGATTCATTGGTTTCTAACTATTTCTGTTTTTTGAAACTATTATCTTCTTTCCAAGAACACAACATTTAGACATTCCAATTTAGGTGTTATCGTTTTTCCAAATGAGGATGGAATTCAAAACAGTTAAACTCTATTCAATGAGGTGGCCAAACATACAGTGTAATGATTTCAAATCATTTGATATTACAGTTATCTAAACTGATATCACATTTTATATTCATACCATGTAAAGGATCCCTTAAATTACCCCATGTAAAACAATCTTATATCCTTCTGTAACATTCCATTCCTCATTTTAAAAATAATTATCATAAACCTCATCATCATGTTTCCAAAAAAATTGTCATCAAAATCATGAGATATAACAATCTTCAATTAGTGTCATGATTCCACTATTATTCATTTGGATAATGCTGACACACCCAATTGATCAATGAGGGAAGAAGAATTATGAAGAGGATCTTGAATATGATAAAAAATTAATAGATCTTAAGAGAAGCTAAGAGTCATGTCCTAATAGACCAAAATACATAATACCATCCCACCAATAGGACATCATAGATCCTGCTAGTACAGCCTAGAAAGAACATCTCCCCCTACACTGAATTACTCTATGGCATAACTATGATGAGGACATATGTGTCCAAATTGTCGTTCCAACCCTACATAGGACAACTACGCTAAGAACCATCACGATGGACATATAACGACAACCACCATCAGCTGGGTCACATTATTTCTTATAAATAGGACCCTTAGGATCCTCATTTAGAAAACAAAAAATCCGAAGAAACCCCATTGATCACATTGAGCAGAACCTTCACCCATATCCCAGAAAATATCTCAGGTATCTCTATAGAACATGAGAGAATATTTAATTTAGGGGATTTGAAATATTAAATTCCCGTCAGGGAGTAAAGACCTAGGATACCTACAACAAGACTATTCAACCCTAAGGTGAAACTCCCATAATGATTTCCCTCTCACTAATAAGGGACCTATGTTATATCCTTTTAGGAACAATCTAGGAGACTTGTTTTTTTTCTTTACAAAATCCTTTTCCCTATGTTTTCACCGTGATAAAATATTAATTGAGGAATATGTAGCTCGACATGGACTATAAAACCTATATGATGCAAATTATGTTCCTCATATTCCCTATGTGGCCCACTTTCACAACATACCTATGCCAAGAACCTTTTTATAGGATGTAAGTGAGTCACCCTTTGATCTCTCTTCAGAAGCTATATATGGAGGGGCTCCTATATCATTGTTACATTGTTTAAAAGGGACCATATTTAAACCTCCACCAAGACCCCCAAATTTACACTGTCTTGATGAGTGTCACACCAACATGTCCTACATTTAGGTATATATTCGTATCATTATAGGATTTCCACAAACATATGTTTGGTTTGTCAAGGTTCTCGGGGTGCATGTGAGAATGTATCCCTATGGTCATAACGAACCTTACTCAAGGATAACTGTTGGGGAGTTCTGGATATATAGGTTTTTGGTGTTTACCATGTCCAACCCTTCTCATATATAAAAATGAGAGCTTACAGTTCTTCATAGGGAGTGTAAGGACTGCACCTTCTTTTCCATTCAATAAAAAATTAGATGCTCCCCAAGCTGTGGAACTGACCAATGTGCGGTCATCCGGGTATATGCGGCTAGCCTTTTATGTGGGAGGGTGTAGTCTTTATCTTCTTAACCTCTGCATTCATAAACATTAATCATTACATAACATGTAATTTATTCCAATATAATGTGAATAAATGGAACTATAATGGCCATAACCACTTCCTCCGTATCCCGAGACTATTTTGACATTTCCCCTCTACTTCTGTAGTAGCCCCAACCTCTTCTACTAGTAATGGAGGAAAAGAGTGTGGTTTGTAAAATATTTTTCTTCCTCATGTTTATTACTCCGATCAATGTTCAGATGTGATTATAGTATCATGATGTTAAATAAAACAAAAAATTCACATGGAAGATTGAACTATGCGAACTAGAATTCTTGTTAACCTTAATTCATAGGAAACCCGCATAGGATCCAAACATGATGGGAATCCTCTGAATGAATAATAACCAAGCCCAATTCCCTTAATCACGGTATCCTTATAATGAGTAACACTCTAGGTAAAGAACCTAAATCACAATGAGTGAAAAAATCCATCATGGCCCCTTCATATATGATATCATTCTCAGGAATAATCCACATCCAATCATCTCAACAGGATGTACTCCCCTACGAGTCATACCATTGAGGGCTACCACTGGAAGGGCTCCATACTAAAAAACTAGCTGGGCTTTCATTTCCATAAAAAGAAGATATATAGGATGACTTCATGTGGTTTAAACCAAAAATCTGAATCCAACCCTATTATTTTGGGCCATATCCCATGTAGGGTATAATTTAACTTGGAAACTCATATCCAATTCATGTTTTTGGGAATGTTTTTGGATTGTTCTCACTATAACCTATGAATAAGAACCCTCAACCTAGTAATCCTTGCCATATGGTGTTAAAATGTAGAATTTCCTTTCCCCACATGATTTTAAAATGTATTATGTTCCCCATTAAGAAGAACTGAACTATCTGTTTTCATATTTTTTTCACAATGATTCATTGGAAACGAATTTATGGGTTCAGTCACGACAACAATCATTTGTCATCTCTTTTAATGAATAGAAAATTTAGAGTGAGATTCGTTTACCTCGATAAAAATGAACTCCATAGTTCCCCACTAAATGGCTAGAAAACAATAATTGTTATAATAATGAATAAAAAATAACTATGTAGTATATGAGAGGATACCATTGAAAGAGAACATCAGATATATATAGACATCTCTATCAATAAAGAACCTATAATACATATAGAATATTTTAAATTCCAAATGTTCTAATTGTTGATTGCTAATGTTAGGGAAAATTACATTATTAAAGGGAATTATTAAAGGATTCTTGAACATAAAATAAATCTATAAGATATTCTTATAGGAGGAATAAATTTCCACCCGAAAAGGGTGCGATGAGACCGACCACCCATCCTTCTGACAATTGTGATTTCTTAATCATTAAGAGTTAAAATACATAATGAGATCCCACCATTGGAAATTAGGTCTGTATGTATAAAAAACCATTGGGTGTTTTTGGTTCTATAAATTTACCCATTAGAAATTTTTTTGAGGTATAAATCCATCATATGGTGATGAATATGAGGGAAATAAAAAACGGTGAACCTGACATGAATAACATAACTTTGAAAATTATTTTAAATAAAGAGATGTAATTGTCAGTATCTGTTAGACCATTATTTTTTCAATAAAGTAACATTTTCATCAGAAGAAAATAATGGTGAACCCACCTTGATTCTTTAACGAAGATGTTGGTATCAACTTTTTGTTTGTGCCCTTCTACATTCAATACTTGAAAGACAGACAAGACAATAAATCACACCTATTTTCATCAAAAAAAATCCGTAATATATATTTTTTGATAATTTATTTTATATATCCTCAAGAATTCTATTCCAATAACTCCCTTTGATCCAATGTCCTCATTTATGTTTTTAGCAATCAATTACTTGTCTGTTATTTGGAAATGATCTTCATCATCTTGAATGATGACATCACCAACTCAAAGTTTTTAATGCTGGATTTCGAATGCACTGGTTCGGTGGTAATGTTTATATGGTACCTTCACAACCCTTGAGGCCCCTCGATTGGCCCTCCAACACAGTAATGACCCCATGTTTTTTGGCTAAAAATAACTTGTGGTCCTAAAAAAGATGACCCCAAAAATTGTCTTCAACCATTTTTTGAGCATATCCCCTTAACACTATAAATACTCACACCCATATTTCCTGAAGGTTGATTAGGATGACACATACAACCTCTTCTCAATGAAATAAAGTTCATTCTCGAGGGATAAATTTAATAAAAACCATCATGATCATTGTGTTATAGGGAACCCTCAATGTGGTGAAGGTACCCCCTTCTACTATCCCTCATTGGTCCCCCAAACATGGTAATGTCGGAAGAACCATTGGGGATGACAACTTGACAACAAGGAGCATGTTCCTACCATTAACCCCTATGAATATTCCTATTAACCCAATTTGGTGTAAAAAAGTGAGTGGTCATATTCACCCATATTCCATGACATAGCTACTCAGTAGAGTCACCTAGAGGCTTTCAATGATGTCCGCCAACCAAATACTATGGAAACCTATAGGAAATAACATACACATAAATAATTTATAAACAATACACTTTTGAACAATACACTTTTGAACAATACACTTTCAATGATGTCCGCCAACCAAATACTATGTTTCTTCTCAATACATAATAATGATTTAATATTCCCCATAAATAATTTATAAACAATACACTTTTGAACAATTTTTAACTCCTTGAGTTTTTATGCATTAATTGTATTAAAATAAAAAAAATTATCTGATGGTTTCTACAACATGATACACCACATTATGATTGATTCATATCCTAAATTTTTTATTTCACTATATAAAACACTTATATTATTGTTTGTTACTTCAAACACTATGTTTGGATTGTGTTACACATATTACAGAGTTACTTTAACATCCTCCACTTCACACAAGGTTGAGTATTATTGAACAACAATACACTATTAATATGACTATTGAAATATTATTTCAATTATCAACTAGCCATAGGATAAGTTGTTATGAATATAATTCGATAAATTATAAAAATATAGTTTAAATATGTATATAAAATAAATCCTTTGGTTACTAATTATTTAGAAATGTCTATAAGAGATATTTGATAATAATGAAATCCGTTTTATTAAAAACTAGATTTCAATTCACAAATATGTTTTACCTCAATAAATAAAAAATAAAATGATGATTAATGTAATTAATAATATACTTTATATAATCTATATACTATTTAATAGTAATTATTTTTGTTTTCCTATCAAGATATAATAACAATTTCATATTTAGGAAAAAACATTTTACATTTCAAAAAGATAGTTTTACCACTATTTAATGGAGACCCTATTTTTAAATTAAATTATAACCAACATAGAAATTATAAATAAAATAATTATTTTAGAAGTATTAACATTAATATTTTCTTTATGGGTGTTTTTTATAATTTTCTTGTAATATTCTTTTCTGATGAATATAGAAAATGCAGAATATGAATCGAAATACTCTTTTTCATTTACATTATTTATATTGTAAAATTATATTTTTATATTTTTTTAAAGAATATTTAGATTTATTATACATATATTTATCTAAATTTGGTCATTTTAATCCATTTCACATGAATTCTAGATATTAAAACATTTCAATCTTTAGAAAAGTATCATTTTTAAACCAATTTTTTTTATCCCGTATCAGTGACAAATATTATTGAAAATTAAGACACTTATGCATTAAGAATTTAAAAATTGGTTTATATTTTTTGAACCAGAATAATTTATAATATATAGTGATATAAACTTAGTTTTGACACAAAAAATTAGTGAAATCTAATAAAATTATTACATCCTGTAAAAGAAAACATCTTTATTTTTTGGTTATTCATTTAAATTAAGAAAACAATGATCTTGTAACATGTTCAAAAACCTATCGATGAAAATATTTCACCATTGAACCTATTGGATGTAAAATTTAATATTTTTTTGGGAACATTAAGTAAGAGATACCTATAAATTGTGTTTTCTTTTTTTATTTACAAGAATTGCACTCCTCCACTATTATATAATGGAACTCACCAATCACTTATTCACAACTCTCAAGACTTTTGGATCATCTAAATCTTGAAAAAAATATCTCCAAACATCCATAGAATCATCCTATAAGAAGAAAATAGTTATGAATTAAAACCATGTATATCCTATCATAAAAACCAAAAATATATACCCAAAGAAGTGGTAATATTCATCAATGATAGATTTTTTATTATTTATTTATCAAACCCATAAATTATTTTTATTAAATTTGAATATAAAAACATCAATATAAAAAATATACTAATATATTTCTACTAATGGTTATACTAGAAACACGAAACAATTTGATCAATTGGGATAAATAATAATTACTCATTTCCACATCAGACTTCCACATTGAGAACTAATGTTATTTGATCCTCCATTAACACCATTCATGATTATTAATAATGATACAATTACTATTTTTATAATTTATATTTCAAATTATTATTTATTCACGATGTTTAAATTACATAATTGTAATTAAATCATGTTTTCCATTTTTGGGTGTATAATAACATCGTTTGATGATGTGTAGAATACTGCATCTTAAAATAGATGTGAATCGTTCATGCTTTACATGGAATTTTCAATGAATGTGATTAATAAAAATATTTGATATATATAAAATAAAAATTATTTTATAAAGATAATATATATATATATTACATGTCTTTCAATAAAAATTAAAAATAAAATGGTAATAATGATCCTGCTTACGTATGGTCTTCAGTCTACATGAATGTTGTATTTCCTCTCATATTTATATCTTGTATAGATTATTATAAATATGTATATAATAAATATATATTTTTTGATACGATTTTTTACATTCTCTAAATATTCAAATAATTATTTATGTAAGATTATCCAGAATAAAAAGTCCAAAAATTAATGATAAACCTGGAGGTTAATACATGAAGTGTAACATCAACATGAAATTATTATTAACCCTGTAATATAAATTCACAATTAAATAATATATGGTGTTAAATATTTAAATATAGTTATGTGATTGATTTTTAATATAATTATATTTATTATACATATTTTTTTAACTATTACTACTAGAGTTAACACATTAGGTAATGGGTTTTGTCATCTCACTATTCTCCCTTTTATTTCCTAGAGGTGTATTCTCTATTAACCACTCATTTCATTTTTTTGATGAATATCATAATTTTGAATGTGTTCAATGATTAATTTCTTTATAATTATGTTTAATCACATATAAATTTTATGATATAACCTTTATGAGGTTTACAGCTCAAAGATTACCAAATCAGTAGGGTAATTTATTCTCAATTTTACTTCTTTGAGACACATGTTAGGTTAAGAACCTATATATGATTACCATATATATATATATATTCCAATGCCATGTTATATCATGAATATTATTATATAAATGATATTTTATAATTAATTAGAATTTATTTAATTGATTTGGATTTTTATTTAGTCTTACTAAATCTGTAAGGATTTGTCACGAAAATATCAATTTTTATATATTTCATAAAATTATTCTTCCATTTATAAAATATTATTATCTATATCTAAAAAAATCTCATGATTCGTATTATAACATGTTTAATAATAACATCATAATGTAGTGGTACATTTTCTACACTCTGGTAAATAACTTGATCTAGAAAATGTTTTTAAAAAAGTTGAATGTATACCTCTCTTCATTCAAGTGTCTATTTTTATTAAAATATGTTTTAAAAAACAATTATAATTTTTTTACTATTATCCTTTGATCAAAATTTCATTTTACCCATGTTTTAAATTTAACAAAAAATTCTATATATTAATATTTTTCTTGTTTTTTTATGAAAGAACGTTTCTTAACTTTTTACATCACAAACAACTTGTATGGAATGTATATATTTAACCACCATAATAAATAGTTCGTTCTATGATAAAATAAAGGTGTTTGAGCCCGAGATAGCTCTCTAATTCATTGGGTAACTTGAAGGAGTTAAATGCAACGGTTTCTCTGAAGAGGATTAAGGAATATACTGCGATCGGTATTCCAAACGTAACCATGAGGGTTACTCCCTACATAAGAATTTTATGAATGCCTCAAGTTACCTTTATGTCTTATGATTTCTATGAGTTATTCATAAATCTTATGATTCCATGAGGTATTTTTATGTTCTTATGTTTTATAAGTAAAGTATGATTTCATTGATTCTTATGTGTACATGGACTAATGGTTTCTTTCTGTACATTTATATCCCTTACGGAGCATTTTATGCTCATCCCAGGTTTTTGAAATTATTTTAACAAATGAAGGTAAAAGTACATGATGTGATGATAGTATAGAGGAAGTGTCAAGAAAGAAACCATGTTTTATTTTAAATATGTTTCCTTTGATGGAAAAAATGGATACTATTTTTGATGTAACCACCTTGTTTAAATGTGGAATGATATGCATGATGTATGATCTAATTCTCTAAAACACTAAACCTGAAAAGATACTCAATGTGAATTCTTGAAATAACCCACGATTAAGTAATGATCAAGGCTATAGTCATATATATCCCATTCAAGAGTGTTTTGTCTTCAATGAACTTTTGCAAAAGATGGTGGATTTGGGACAAGTAAAAAAGGTAGGTTCTTCAGTACAAGTAGCATGTGTTACTGCTACAG
The DNA here is from genome assembly GCA_963277665.1 of Viscum album. Classification (NCBI taxonomy): domain Eukaryota; kingdom Viridiplantae; phylum Streptophyta; class Magnoliopsida; order Santalales; family Viscaceae; genus Viscum; species Viscum album. The sequence goes on along the minus strand of OY728135.1, from coordinate 886,072,428 downwards.
ATCTAGAGGAAAAAGGCAAGTGGCACGAAGTCAAAAGAAAAATTTCACAGAAATATGATGATTGGATGGTCAGGAAAATGGTTAAACGAGTTCATCCCAATTTATGAACACAATTAAAGAAACCAATTGTGTCTTCTACTATGAATTCCACAGAAAAATTCCCTTCCTCAGAAATAAAATCCTCAAAGAGGAGGCATAATTCGATGAAAGAAGAGCAGTAAGAAGTAGATGAGATCATGTCCGAGACAATGTTGTACATGACTCTGGCAGATTGTATACCATTTACTTCAAAAGCACGAGCACCACGCCACCAAATGGTACAACCTGAAATGGTTAATCAGACAATTTCTTCATTAGATAAAGAGCTGATCACTGGTTTTGTTAACTTGATTCACTTAATGGATCCATATGCCAGTAACAGTTTTGATCTTCATGAGTCTAAGTTCCCTGTATCAAACAGATGAATTAGAAGGATTTCCAGAGGTTTAGGATACAAGGGAAGATGTGGGTATTCCAAAATCCAATACTCCAATCATACCACTGCTAGAACTGTATATGAAGCAGAAACTCGTGGCAGAGCCCTTCAATGGGCTCAACCAGAACAAGAATGTTTTTCCACATATGGAAGATTTAATCCTGGCACAATTATTTTGCAGGATTGGTTGGAGGTTACACCTTCTTCCTCTCAGAAAGTAAATAGACCTAGTCGGTCTAATCTGCTAAAGCTAGGAGTATTTTCAACTCCTACCCTGATACAAGATGCATCTATTTCCAAAGAATCAACTTCTGAGGCACCTATGAAACCACATGTTCCGGTTGGGAAACAAAGACCATTGGACCAAAAGGATGATGTATTGAAACATTTGTCCCATTTACTGGCCATGTTATATATTCTGGATGCCTTGAATATATCAAAGAATCTTTGGGAGGAACTCATTGAGGCTTTGTCAAGTCCTCAGGAATTTGAAACTAAAATTGTTTCTACTAAGATTTCCATATAGAGAATGATCCTAAAAAATGTCATGTTGTGTTATGTTTTATAGATAAAGATGAAGATGATGTTGTGCATGGACATATTATACCTTTGTATTTATCTGGAAAGGTCAATGAAGTAGACATCTGATGAGATTTCATTGATAATGGTTCAGGAGTCAGCCTCATTCTAATTCGTACATTTCATCGATTGGGCCTCCCTGAATCTCATTTATCTCCTTCCACTTTGATGTCACTAGGATATGATAAATATGGACAAGATCCTCTGGGGAAGATTATACTCAGAACTCAGTTTGGAGACCTTGTATCTAATTCAGATTTCATGGTTGTTCGTCATAACATAGACATCAACATTTTGCTTGGAAGACCATGGCTACATCAACATGTAGCTATCCCATAATCATACCATAAATGGCTCAAATATTATTTCAATGGTCAAATTGGGATATTTTATGGTGATAAAACCCCATTAAAAACACGTGAATCTCAAAACATTGAGGCCGAATTATACCACATGGAGGAAAATGAGATATCCATGACAAAGGAGGTTACCAAAATTAATTCTCCATATGGTTTGGAAAAGATTCTAGTAAACCCATTCGTACATGTGAGTACAGATTATGTGTTTCCAATTAGTAAAATGGATAGGATAGACCCAAATCCAAATACTCTTATGGAATCATCCATAATGTCAATTACGACAACCAAGCCAGACAGAATAGGAGAAATTGGTGATTCACCAAGCAATGAAGAAAGCTCAAATGGAGATGTCTTCATTTCATCCACTGGAATCTAGAAATTATATACTTCGTCAACCTAGATAAAGAAGTTATAGAAATGTCAGAGATGAACAATGATGTTGATTATAAATCCATCATCTCCTCTTTATTACACAAGAAAGACCATTCATCATTAATAGGGTCAGAAATGGTAGCCTCTTCTTCAAGATGTTCAAATTTTATCAGCTCTCTTGATCATGGAAATTATTCTTCATCATCTACTATGAAAGTAAAAACAAAAGGAAGTAACACATACTGAATAAGTATAGGAAGATCTCAGGGATGATCCATCAGCATTTGAAGAGGGTATCTCTACTACTGTAGATGAAATCAGTGAAATAAATCTATGTACAAAAGAAGATCCACGCCCCACATCAATTAGTGCGACTATAACTCATGTAGAGAAAGAAATGTATATTTTATTTTTAAATAAAAATAAAGATATATTTTCATGGAATTATCCAAAAATTCTAGCGCTTGATCCTGATGTTGTTATTCATCATATGGGTTTTCTAGAAGAACATTGAGGATTCAAGCAAGCCGCAAGAGGAACACACCCAACATATTCCTCCAAAATTGAAGCTAAAGTGGATAATCTTATCAAATATAACTTCATCAGAGAAGTTAAAAATCCCAAATGGTTGTCTAATATTGTCCCTGTGAAAAAGAAAAATGGACAAATTAGAGTTTGTATTGATTTCTGAGATCTTAATCGGTATTGTCCCAAGGATGATTTTCCAGTTCCAATCACAGAACACTAAATTGATGAAACGGTTGGTTATATAGAACTTTTCTTCATGGATGGATATTTTGGATATAAACAAATATGAATGTCTCTAGAAGATAAAGAATCTATAGCCTTCAAAGCCCCCCAAGGTGTGTTTCTCTATCGGGTAATGGCCTTTGGCTTGAAGAATGCAGGTGAAACATATAAATGTTCCTTGCACCGTATCTTAAAACTTGTTTTAGGGAAATTTGTTGCATGTTATGTGGATGATATCGTGGTTAAATATATACAATTTTCTAATCACTTGGCTGATTTTGAAATCATATTCCACAATCATCGACAACAAAATTTGAAGATGAACCCCTTGAAATGTGCTTTTGGGGTAACCTCATGAAACATTCTTGGCTTTGTTGTATGCCATCATGGTATCAAAGTTGATCCTGAGAAGACAAATTCAATACATGGTATGTCACCCCATCAAGATTTAAAGGAATTGAAAGAACTTCATGGACACTTGGACTATATTCGGCGTTTTATCTCCAATCTGGCAGGAAAATGTTTAGCCTTCACCAAATTAATGAAGAAGGGAGTAACTTACCATTGGACTGAAGAATGTCTAGAAGAATTCAATATTGTCAAGAAATATTTCTTGATTCTACCGATATTAATGCCACCTGTAGAAGGAATACCACTTATTCATTATGTGACAGCTTTATGGAGCTCATTGGGTGCCTTCCTTGCCCAAAAGAATGATGCTGGGAATGAAAACATCCTTTATTATCTCAGTCAGACTATAATAGAGGCAAAATATTGATATTTAACTATTGAAAAGTGATTCATAGTGTTAATATTTGTATTTCATAAATTAAGACACTACCTGCAACATCATGAGGTCCAATTGGTATCTTGCAATAACCCGCTAAAATTTATCCTTAGTCATCCAATACATATAGGACGTCTGACAAGGTGGGCCATTATTTTGCTGCAGTTTGATATCCAGTATGTGTCTCAAAAGGAAATAAAGGGCCATGATTTGGATGATTTCCATGATAAACACCCTTCAGTAGAATATACATCTTTAGATATTGATCTTCCTGAGGAGGAAGTCTTCTCTATTCAAGATAATCCTCAAACATGGGAAATGTATTTTAATGGTGCTTCCAGAAGTCCAATAGGGAAGAAAATGGAAGATCCTAAATTCAACAAAGATGGGTTAGGAATTGTGCTTATTTCCCTAGAAAATGCAGTGCTACCCTATTCCTTCTTATTGATGGAAGGCAGTACAAACAATGAAGCAGAATATCAAGTTATCATCACAGGATTGGAGTTGGCACTTCAGGCACAGGTGAATCACTTAATGGTAAAAGGTGGTTCAGACTTGGTAATCAAACATGTCTGTGGGGACTAAACCATCAGAAAAATAATTGTTAATACCTTGGTATGATTACTTAAGAGAGTTAATGGAATAATTTCCTTTGGAACCGACATTTTCTTATGTCCCGCGATCACAAAATGCTCAAGCTGATGCACTGGATAATGTTGTTACAGCTCTGGAAGATCCATATCTGGATGAAACAATCATCAGTATTTCCCACCGTCATACATTTTAACCTTATGATAAAATTGGAATAGTGTAAATCAATGAAATTAGTCCCATTTATGAACCATATGATCATTCTTCAGGGTGGATGACACCTATTAGGGAATATCATCAAAGTGGAACACTCCCACCTAATAGAGTCAGGAAAGAACATGTCTGGCGATGTGTGGTCAATTTTACACTTTATGATAGCCCAAATCATCTAGAAAAAATTCTCTACAAGAGAGGTTTTTATGGAAGTCTCTTCAGAAGATTTGATGGTGAAGAGACAAGGGCTATCATGTAAAATGTACATGCATGAATCTGTGGTGCCCAGCAGTCTGGACATAGAGTGTCTGATCAAATTTGAAGGCGTGGATTCTTTTGGCCTTCAATGATACAAGATTCTGTTGATTTCACTAAGAAATTTCATTCATTCCATCTATATTCCAATTTCATCCATCAACCCCCATATTTTCTTCATATAGCTAAATACTCATGGCCATTTTCCCCATGGGGAATGGATGTAGTAGGACCTTACTCTTCAGCTACATCCAATATGTTTAAGTATATTCTTATTGCTACTGAATTCTTTTCCAAATGGGCAGAGGAAATACCTCTCAATGAAGTTATTTCTAAAATCATTTTTAGCTTCATCAAGTATAACATCATTACCAGATTTGTTGTCCCTCATACCATATTGACAGACAATGGAACTAAATTTTGTTCTTCTAAGGTAAAGAAGTGGTATCAATTACCCTCGCTCAGAGTAGCCATTTGTGATAAGTCATCTATAGATGAACAATCTCAAAATTGATTGGATGAATTAGAATGATTAGATGAAAAATGGTTTTTCACCCTACACCACATAGAAGTCTATCAAAATTGAATCACATGAGCTTTCAACAAAAACGTTCATCTTCGTTCATTCATTCAAGGAGAATTGGTATTGGTCCTCAGAACTCCAATGATACCAGGAAAGAAACCTCCAAAGCCTATGTCAAAGTGGGAAAGAACATACTCAATACATAAGGTCTACTCCAATGGATCTTGTTATTTAATCTCAATGGATGGATAACTCATTACGACTCCAAATAATGGTAGATTATTGAAGATGTATTTTGTGTAACAAAAATACATTCTCATTGTCCTAGCTACATGATGCTAAACTATAGAGCATCAGTCCATACAAATGACCTTAAACTATTTTAGTCCTTAATACAATACTTTAAGATGCACATTCCCTCCATTGGCCTAGCTACATGACACTAAACTGTATAGCATTGGTCCATACATATGACCTTAAACTATTTTAGTCCTTACAGAAAGACTTTAAACTACACAGTCCATCCATTTTCCCAACTACATGAGGCAAACCTGTGTAGCATCGGTCCACACATATGACCTTAAACTATTTTAGTCCTTACAGCATGACTTTAAACTGCACAGTCCATTCATTTCCCTAGCTATTTGATGCTAAGCTGTGCAACATTGGTCAATATAGATGACCTTATACTATTTTTGTCCTTACTGCAAGACTTTAAACTGCACAGTCCCTCCATTGTCCAATATGACGTTAAACTGTCTCTACTCACTTATATGTCCTACATGACATTAAACTGTGAATCTTTAAGGTTGTTTCTACCTCTTGTTTCTCACACCGAGTATGACTCATGTGATATTAGAGTAAACTTCAACCATGACACCTTCTTTGGGCCGCTAGCCATGCGTAAGTCCCAAAACCATTTTTAGGACATTGTCCTCAATTACATATCAATAACTAATTCATTCTTCAATAAAACTATGCGTACATTGGTCCTTGCCTTCTAGGCTAGGTATGTAGGCAACCTCCTGAGGTTCAATCCCAAAACCAATATCTTCACATCGGTTCACCTCCATATCATACGATGTTGATTTGTGAAGTTGACCCCAAAATCAATATATTTACATTGGTTCACCATTGTTCTCACTAAAAGACATTAAACTGCATATTAATATGTCTTAGCTACATGATGCTTAATTGTGGACCACCGGTCCACGCATATGACCCTATATTAGTCATCATTTTGTCCAGTATGACAATAAACTACCATAGTCTTTGACACCCTCACCTGGGAGAGAATCATTATTAACATTGATCTCCAACCATGTCTTATTCCAAGGACTACATGCATTCATGGCAATGATCTAACCTTTAATCTTGGATCAAACCATCATTGCACTAAAGTCCCCTTTCAACCTTCACTTGTACGAACCAAATCCGTACATAGGGTATTTCAATAACTATGTATGGATTGATTCCCATCCTTATGGGATATGTAGGAATGTTCGCGCATCCCTCAAATCCAGCCCAAGTCTTTGGGACAAACCCCAAATTCCACTTTTAGTCCCTTGGATGAAAAGTCCCCCTGTGAAACCATGAATGTGGTATGAAAACCCTGATCTTCATTCACATCCGGTTTATAAAACACGCAATGTGTATTCCTCATTATGGTCCAAGCTCTATGAAACAAAACTAAGATCTTTTACACTCTCATCCCATGTGACGTTAAACTCTATTTTAAGAACTACGTATAACTGGATTCCCAACCTTATAGGATACGTTGTGAATTCCATCACCTCAATTCAAGACCGAACCACAACATGAATATGGTTAGCATTATTATGTGCATCCCATTCATGCATTGGAAAATTCCCATTTTGATGTGCCATAATCCTATCCTCAAATACTCTTAGATCTCCATAACCATTTTCTTGACTTCTGGTGGCAAAATTTCTAATACTTGAGAGTTATTTTGGATGACTATGCAGCGCGTGCCCTTAAGCGGCCTTATATAAGTAGTCTACATAATGGACATGTCAGCCAAAAGATACTAGTATTTGATTATGTAGCCAATGCCCTTAAACGGCGCCGCATAATTAAACCCCTTAACGGGTTTTTAAAATAGTGGTAACTTCATTCTTGGGAGGAAAACCTCTTTTTTCATTATTTGACTTAACGTCAATATGTAGGGATCTGAAAAAAATAGCCATCCTTAACATATTTTTCCCATACTCTTTTTCATGATCTCAAAGTAATTAAGTCTATGGTTTATATTTCCCTTCCTTACGTTTGGGTTAGACCTTCGCAGAAGTGACATTCATCCAATTCTTTGACAATCTTGATTGGAAATATCCCCTCTATATTCAAGTCCCTCTCTCCATATAGCAGACTCTATGCTTTGGAAAATTTGAATTTCCATAAACATTGACTGGCTTTTTATCAATAGAAAAGTAAAATTTATAAGAGTTCTATTTCCTAAATATATAGCACATGCCCCTAGGTGTCCTTGCATAAGTAGTCTACATAACAGACTTGTCAGCCAAAAGATGCTATTATTTGACTATGCAACCAATTCCCTTAAGTAGCCCAGCATAATTCAACCCCATAAGGGGTTTGATAAGTAGTTGTAACTTCACTCTAAGGAAATATTTTCTCTAATACATTTTAGCCCTTTTTTCGTATCATTCCTCTGATTCAAAATTTCTTGAGTCATAGTTTACATGTTTCCCCCCATACTTGAATATTGTAATATGTTTTCAGATAAATTATCATGTAATTGAGTCAATTTTAATCCATTCGGTCAAAGATATTCAACATTTAAACATTAGTATTTTTATGTTCGACATGCATGACTTTAAAACTTCCCACAAAAGACAGGGGATCTCTGAACAGAAGTCAAGTCCCAGCTCCCTAAATGTACATTTGGTATGATTTAGGCAATATTGAGCCAAAAAAAGATTTAATGTTTGTAGGGTTATCTTTATAATCCTATAAAAAATAAAACTATTCTTACTAGGCCCATTGACTTAGATAAATATTTAAAAGTATGTAGCAAGAGAATGTAGGCACAAATGATTAAAGATGAAAGTGTTTTTCATTTATGTAAAAGAGTTAAAAGTACATCCACAGACTGGAGTCTCTAATCTTTTTTTGGAATTAAAAGAGGCTTTCTACATAACACATCATTTGATTTACGTAATCCTGATATTAATCGGTAGCCACAATGAATTCATTCATTCAACTGGATACAATAAGAGATGAAGTGATACCGGCTCTTCTTTGAACAATTGTAAAAGAATGTTCTTGAGTGCGGTTTGAGAAACTTTTATGCTGATCAAACAATGACTCTATTTCTATCCAAGAGACTTGGAAGATGGATACATGGATTCGACAATTGAGCATTGGAAGTAAAGATACATTTGGAGAGAATACTCTTTTCAGATATTGTTCTAATGTCATGATAGTCTTCTATCCACAAATTGGTAACGAAAAACATATCAGCCCATGGGTTTTCCATTTTCATATCTACAAGGATATGTCATGGAGGAAAAATTTTAAAGTTCACACCATTTTTACTTCTTTTAATGCACAACATAACCAAATTAGAGGAGTTGTGGTGTGGCTGCATCTCATACATATAGTTATTTGCATCTGGAAAATTGACTCCTTCCAGATGACCATGGCCATACAGAGGCAGGTAGATACTTTGTGGGAAATTAACATGATATTTTTTCAAGTACTTGGCCAAATATGAGAGAGTGTTGTCCCTGATATCATAATAATCATTTCCAATGATGTTCATTATGTCATGAATTCTCTTTCTAGCCATCTCATCAGACAATCAAATTATTTTTGGAGCCATTGAATTTGAAAAAATATCAGATAATTAACTTTTATGTAAGTTGGTTTTTCATAAACTTTGTCATGAAATTTGGAAGAAATGGAAAAGGCATTAAGGCGTGCAAGTATAATGTTGGTGTGCATGTCTAAGTTAGATGCACAAGTTTTACCGCGATAGTACTAACATACATGTTTGAAACTCACTACAGAAGCACAACACCAATAGAAGCGTGGACGAGTGGATAGACGAGTCACTTGCGCGAACTAGAGCCCACTTGCGCGATGAGAGTGAGGTGTTTTGAAATATGGGTGATTTGCGTGAGAGTGGAACCCATATTTATAGGCGAGGTCGTACCGCTACGCACCATAACTTACGCGCTGATACCTACGAGCTCAAAACCTGCCCGCCCAAAATCTATGGTTTTCTCCTTTACCTCAGAGTCAAATCCTCTTTCCTTTTTCAGATCCATCTCTGAGGGGGGACTTTTACTGACACTCCTTTCTGTCACAGATTCTAATGAATGAAAAATAGAATACCTTACCCACAAAGAGATTCATCCTTTGAATAACATCAAAAGTTGAAATCGTCCTGAACAACGAACCCTTTATGTATGGGTCACGCAAGTTTCATTATGGTTGTGCAAGTATACTTGTGTGCCACATATGGGTCATGCGAGTGAATTTCCCGCCGGATACATTTTTCACCCAAGGTCCTCTAGAGGCCTATAAATACCCCCTATGGGCCCCCATTTCAAGGAAAGAAAAATCCAAAACTCATATTCAATATTGGGTGGCCCAAGACTCTCTCTGAAGTGTTCTGAACACTTCAAAGGTAATTCTTTACCTAGAAAGGAATCTCTCAAGAGGAATAATAAGGACTAAGTATTATAAATCATCAATACTTGTGCACCTAAGTGTCCTACCCTTACGGGAAATTAATACACTTGCGCGCCACCATATCCTCTCATGGAAACTTGCACGCCTCCCTTCTGACAACATTTAGGGATAATACTAAGGGATTCAGCCAAGGCTCTCCCATGTACTACCCTATAGGTTCTCCGTTTCCCAAGTAAACTCATGACGCGAAAGTATACCTTCACGACCAGGACATGCGTGCTAGACCAGGACTTGCGTGCCTCTTTCCGATTCAATTGCTTTCTTAAAAATCTTCTCTCCTTCTCAAGATATAACCTTCAAAACCCTCTTCAAATCCATTTGTTGTATGGTTCTACTACTACAAACATGGATTTTAACAGAACTATAAAAGTGCATTAATAGTGCTAAAAAATCGTTGTTAATCGAGACGAAGATAAGGGGTGGGGGAGGCCCCTTTTATCAATGCTCATAGAAGCGCTGATAAAGACCCCTTTTATCAGCACTAAAAAAGTGCTGATAAAACTAAAAAAATAAAAAATAATTTATATTCAGGGGGAGCTTTTAAAAACGCATGACCCCCTATCTGCGCTAGGCGGCCCCCTCTTACTCCAGCGTGTTTCCCTTACCTGTGAATTATGCACTTTATCGCATTCCCCTCCTTACTTCCACCCAGATTCGAACCAGCGACCTCCCCCTTGCGCACCTGCACCTTTACCACTATGCCATTTCATTTTTTTTCTATTTAATAATACATCAATTTATATATATATATAGTAATATTTATTTTTATATTAATATAAATTCATATTAAAATAAATATATTTAGTTATATTAATCCATATATATTTATTCATATAGTAATATATATTTATATATTTATTTATTCGTATATTAATATAAATTCATATTAATATAAATATATTACGTCATATTAATATATATATGTTTATTCATATATTAGTATATATATATTCATTCATATATTAATATATATTTATATCTATTTATATATATATTTGTAGTTATAATATTTTATCCACATATTTATTTGTATATTCATTTATATTTATAAGAATAGTTTTAAATACATTTATAAAAAAATTTATGTGTTTTTATAAATAAATAAATACATACATACGTACATATATCTATACAACACACACACACACACAGAGACACATATACATTTACAAATAAATACATATATATGTGTATTTAAAAAGCTATAGAATGTTAAAACCATCATAACATATAATCCATAAGCCAGTTTCAACTCTACAAGTAGTCAAATTGATGAAAATGAAACAATCATTGATATGATATGTGGTATAGGACTAACAGACATCTGGATTAGAAGTTATACCTGTTTGAATGTTAACAAGTTGGGTTATGCCGACTAAAAACTCAGTTTTGGAGGCATTCTGGGCCTTTTGGCCTTGAAAAATGTGACAGAGGCTTTTTCTCAGTTAGTAGTGCGTAGAGCTTATCAAAGACTTCGATTAGATATGCTATAGAGCACAAACGGACACCCAGATCAAAATTTATTGAAGTTTGAAGTTTTAGTTACATTTTCAACGTATTTTAGATCTTTTATAAAATTTATTAGACTTTTTGTGTCTAAAAATTATTACTAAATGATTATTAATCGATGATAATTAGTAAATTACTAATTAATAATATTTTTTCAAAACTTTTAAATGCATTTTCACTAAATTTCTTATATACTAAATGTAGTAGTCTATTTATACTTCTCTAAAACATATTTTAAAAATATATATTATATTTATATCAATATAAATATACTTACATAACAATATATTATTTTACATGATTTTTTTTGAAATATAAAATTTATTAATACTAGGAAAAAGTGTTGATAAATCCCCCTTTGATTAGCACTATTAAAAAAAGAACTGAAAGGGGTCCCCTTTAACAACGTTAAAAAAAGCACTGATAAAGGGGGGCCATTATCAGCGCTAAAAAAAGAGATGATAAAGGTCCCCATTTATCAGCACATCTTTTTAGCACTGTGAAAGGGTGTCACTACAGAAAACCAATTTTTTGGTAGTGTTCCATTGTTGGCTTCTTTATTTGAAAGGAATTATAAGAATTTCTTTAGATTTGGGCATCATTCTCAAGAATAAGCACAAAGTCTCAGGTCCCATTAACATGGGCCTCCCTTTTCAAGAGTAATCCCCAAATTAAAAATCTACAGTCATGATTTTTTTTGATTTGGGATTCCTTTTCATGAATAAAACCCAATAATAAGTCCCCTCTTATTTTTCCATCCTTCTTAGGAGTAAGTCCTAAGTTATGTATCCAAATTACCGTAAAGTTCATATACCTCTATAGACTCTGTTCTCAGGCTTATTCCCTGAAGTACATCAAAATCCTAATCTATATAGGCAGTCATTCATACATAAGCCCCACATCATTCTTTATGATTTCATCTTTTGTGGAAAAATCTTCAGGTTTTACTAATACCTCTTATTTCTCACACCGAGCATGACTCACGTGAAATTCGATCGTTAAAGTAACTGTGACATCTCACTTTGGGCCATTAATCATTCATAAATCTCATACTTCTTCACTCAAACTACGTGGGTTCTGATTCCCTTTCTAACAAGGATACAAAGGTAGCCCATCTTTGGGTATGATACCAACTCTAAAATAATCATGTCTTTCTGAATGACATTAAACTTCAAGTTCCCCACTGAGTGGCTAAAAAACCATTATGGTCATCATAATGTCCAAGGGAATTCTATATAATGTGTGGAAGGATACCATTGACTAAGAATCACTAATTCATATATATGATTCTCTATTGTTGAAGAACCTCAAATACATATAAACGATTATCTAAATATCCTTCATATCAATCATTGATTGCAATATTTAATGGAAAAAACAAATTTTCAAGATTGGTAAATTATTAAGGATTCATGAAAATAACTGAAATCTATAAGAGAGTCATGGAGTAGAAAATAATTCTTTCCAAAAAGGTGTTATGAGTCTGACCTCCAATCCTCATGACCAATGAAAATTCTTAAGCCTCATCAGTCCATAACTAATTGGCACCAACCTTTGGAAAGTAGGTCCAAATAGATATAGAATCATTGGATGTTTTGAGTTCAATGAATAAGCCCATTAGAAACCAATTGGATTGTTTGAACCTTAAACAAACACGGTCATCCCCATTTCCAGAAAAACAACTGTTCATGGATATGATAAGTCGTACGTATGCATGAATGCTACTTTCATGTCTATTTCATATTTAGTGAAAAGAAAACATAATGATACATAATTATATACTATAATTCTAGTATAATATCATATATGATATAATTAATTCCATACTTTTTATGTTCCATGTATGTCAATTACGATTCATATCACTTTGAGGGGGCGGTAGTTCACACTTTCTCATATGAAATTATCGTATTTACCCATTATGGAAACTATAAAGGTATTATATAAATGAAAGAAACTGAAGATAAGATAAAATATAAATATAATATATATTACATGAAAATATAGTTTCATCTTAGTGGCCACCATAAGAGGTGGAATGAGAATATTGAACAATTGTCATTTACTAAGACAGTAGTTCGTCGTCCAAAGAAACTTTATGTTCTTTACCCATTAGGTGGAGGTGTGTAAAAGTGTAGTTTAAATCATTCTCATATAAAAAAAAGTATATTTAGGATACTGTTTTTTTAATAATTAAATAAAAATATTTTAGGAGGTTGGAGAAGTAAAATATAAGAAAGGATCATAAGAGAAAACATTACCTTTAAATAGGGCCAATCCATTTGGTTTGAAACAAAATGATTTCTTAAAGTTCTTTTTTACTAAAGTAAGGAACTAGGTGGAAGAGAGGGATCTTGAGAGATTATTTGAGTAGAGGTTGGATTATCCAAGAGTATTGATAGTTGTGATTGATAAATTATAAGTGAGGGCATTTTAAAAGTAGGAGGAGGGGCTCTTTAAGGAAGCTTGAAAATTTATTTTATTATATAATGATATTCAGTTTCTAAAGGTCCAAATAATATCATAGTCAAATATAAGATAACTCTTTTTAAAAATAAAATCATCTGATAATAATTGGAATGGTTTTGGATATTGTTTTATTTTTTATAATCTTATTTATTTAAATCATTCATTAAAGAGGTAAACACTTCATCATTATTCTGCACTAATTAATTTTATTTATTTGATATGTAAAATTTATAAATAACATTTAATGATATAGAAAATTATTTAGCTTTATAATGATTATTTATTTTCAAATATAAGAATTATATAATACCACAATAATATTTTTATCCAAACAATACATGTTTATAATATTTTTATTTTAACAATAAATAAAAGGTTATTAATGTCATAAGCCTACCCAAATGGCTTCTAAAGGCCAAAAATCCCACCCAAGGGTTGTATTACTCGTCCATGACTCATATAATAAGGGTATGAAAAAATTTAATGTAATATTATATTATTATATTATTATTTTTACCTAGAATTACCCAATTTTATTTTAACCCGGTAAATAAAAGTCAAAAGTTACTATTCACCGAAAATTATTTTCTTCTTATGGGACCTCATTTTACATACTAATAACAACAATTTATATCATATTTTCAAAATTCCATTCACATAATCTATAAACATTAATTTTAAGCATGAAGTCTATTTTTTAACTACTACTCTCTATTTTCACTATTAATAAAAAATTGACGATTTTCAGAAAAATACCAAAAATTAATCATAAGATATATTTGATATTCTGAATTCAGAAATGATGCTTATTTTAAAAAAATAAATACTATGATGTTTCATTTATTAATTTAAAATAAATTCCCATTGTCAAAACAAAAAGGGTGTTTTTATGAAATAATAACTATCAATAGATTGAGACTTATTTATGTACTTTTTAAGAATGAGATTTCATCAATTACCAACATTGGATTAAATAGTAAAAATATATAATTACACTATAAATCTGATTAAAAATATAAACTCACCATATAAATAAATTATATTAAAGGTATTTTATAATTAAAATATAGTATTTTTCATTATTTAATAGAAAATTAATTTTATCAGAAAAATACCAAAAACTAACCCATTGTAAATTTTGATGTCCCGATTCTAAAAAAAATTATTTTGTCAAATAGAACATATAAAAGTAACAAAAACAATATTTAAATATGGCTCCCCATCCAAAATTGTTAAACTTATCTTTTAAAGAATATTTGAGTACTTTTGTTTAATGTTAGATTCATTAACATCCTAAGCCTCTAATTTTATTTGGATAAATTTTAAAAAAAATAACAAACATCTATAATTATACTATAGTTAGTACTATCCATCCCCACCAATACAACAACTAGGCATTAATTACCATTTTAAATAATTTTATATTATTATTTTTTAGTTGGACCCAATGTTGTGTGCAACATTAGATTTCAATGAAACTCGTTGTTGCGAATTGGGTACGCCATAGAATATATCACCACCATAAAAATTAAATTAATATTTAATTCACAAATAATAATAAATATGAAAATTTAAAATTTATTATTTACTTGGAATGAATCATAATGTGCTTATGAAACCCACTTCCTTTATATGGTAGTTATATGATTAAATAAGTATGAAACTAGTCTCTTCTCAAAAGGTTATTTCAATATGTGTGCTTATAATACCCATTTCATTTAATGGGATATGATATTATGAATGTATATGATCTTTTGGAACACATTTTTATGATATTAATTCTGATATAGGTAGGACCAATATCTCCCTCCTATGAATTTGGTGAATATTTATATCTCATGGGATGTATATGGTGGGAATGATATGTGAATTCATTTTAGTAATTAATGGATGAAAAGTTTATTGAATTTAGTTTCGAAATAAATTACTAGAATGAGGAGTGAAATATAATTTTTAATATATTTATTTAACATTATATATACCTGGTTCAGTGATACTACGGTACAACTGGAAGTGAACATGATTTATTAATACAAGGAAAAATTGAATATGAACCCGGTTTAGTAATACAATTTTGGAATGATGTGTGAGTGCAGTTCAGTAAAGGACCTTGTACACTAAGTTAGTATTTAGAGTGAATAATGATTAATAATATAGTTTGGGGACTGAACCCATTATATTAAGATGGATTCGGTAATATGACTTCACTACTATATATACCATTTAATATTTTTTTGTGAATTACAAAATCCCATACATTTTACCTATTTTATGATTTCATGGATTATGATCCAGATTATCATATGATTCATGTCTTATGAACTGAAAAATATTATTCCTTGACTCACCTTTATGATTTTGGATATGTATAGTGTGATCATAAAAAGGTATATTATTTTTTATCTAAACATATGTTCATGTTATTGTTGTGTATCTTACAAGTATACCCTTACTGAGCACTTGAGATCATAATTTGTTATGTTTTCATTCCATGGGTTATGAATAAAATTTTTATGTAGTGTAACTAAATAAGAAGATATTTATGGGATACCCTAGAGATCAATTCACCATGTAAAAATATATTCTATTCCAAGTTTTCAAAGACACATTAATATTATAATCCTCATGATTTTTTTTAATATTCCATAAATATCATCTTATATGATGTAATATCTATATATGGTATGACCATTTCATTGTATTTGGTGTTAAAGTAATTCTGTAGTTATTCTTTGAAAACATTGATTAGAAAAAATTATTGGGATACCTAGGGATGTAACTATGTATTTGTATAGCGATGTCTCTAAGGATAAGTTTTTGGATTATATAATGTAGAAGAAAGTGTCCTACATTTTTTATAAAGGATTGATAAATTAGATTCTATGAAATTACATCATTTTCAAGATACTAAATATTTTTGTAATTTGGGAACAAGAAGTTGTTTATAATATGAATATATGAATAAGGTAAGTACAAAAAATGAAAGGTTTAGTTAACACAATGGATGATAATAATAGAATCCATAAGTTGTCAATGACAATTGAATTCATTAAATATAGTTATTATGAAAATAATTTTTTATTATGGGAAATATCATGTTGGAAATATAAATAGGTTTTAAGATTAATGTTCTTGCTACAGATGATAAAGATATAAATAGTGAGATATAACATGTTGGTTATTTTTTTATAATATTGTTTATAAGAATGACTAAATTGAGTATAAATTATTCATATTTTTTATTTTAGGAATTAACTATTAAGGAAGAAAATAACTAAGCATTGTTAATCACATTTGTAAGAGGTGAAATGAAAAAATTATTAATTAATTTTTACTGAAGGATCAGGTAATATGAATCCTAATGTATATAAGGATTTCTCATTGAAGTTATTATTTATGAACCATTCATGAATATATTAAATTATACCGGTGAATTAAAAAAATTGATTTAATGGAAATGTAATATTATAAAATGTTAACTCTTAACATTTTCATAAGGATGAAAAAATAAAATTTTGTATGGATAAATAGATTATGATATGGATAAAGTAAAATGGATAGTATTTTTGACATTTGAACACATAAATGATTTATTGTAAAAGTGGTTTATACTATTATTGATGTTGTTTAAAACAATTTCTTTATTTATGTAATATTCTCAATAATCATTTTAATTTTGCTGTTGGCATGTTTTCAATATAAAATTATGGTAATTGCATTAATTATCTTGTTTAAGAAGAGTACCTATTGAATATAATCACATATTTGGTACGTGAAAAACTAGACCCAATTTATGATATATTGGGGATATATGTTATGTTGACTTTGAACCATTTAGTGACCTTCATTACAATTTTTTGATTTTCATATTTTGAAAGGTTAACATGTTATACTATTTATAGAATGATTCTTTTAAACTTCCTATGAGTTTTTATAGATTAATAAATTATCTTTCAATATGAGGCTTTAGGCCTATTGGATAACCTATGATAACCATCATGTTTTGATTATACATAAAGATAGATTAAATAAATTACAGGTCTATCTATGGGAGCTATGATCCATTATTTCTTCAGGGATAACAATTTTACCTCTATTTTTCAGAGTAAAAGATGATGTGGAAATTGATCAGGGCACAACCAGTGGGAGAAATTGTGAATATGAAATGGAATTAAATAATGTATATATATATTTTTGAAAAATATTCAACTCTTATATAATTATTTTGATTTAAAAATAGAGGTTATCCTAGTGAATCAAATTGTCCCTTAGATCATTAGAGATTTATGGGCTTCTGGTCATTCATTCTATTTAGATCACCCAATCCTTCTTATCCATATTCCCTATAACTATACATTACTATTTGAATGATACTTTTTTCTTTTAGGTTCATGTTTTCACTTCCCACCAATGGTCTCATTATTAGAGTCCAAGTTATGAGTTATTTTTGTTTAAATATTATGTTCCAAACATTCATTTTGTAAATATATCTTTGAATTCAATTTTACAATTTGGGTTTCTATAATTAAAACGTTCAATTGTTAATCCACCAATTATCTATGTGATATTTTGGGGAGAAATTTAGTTAAAAGGGGGTATAATTTAACTCCCTTTGTTTTTATGAAATAGTATTTTTGAATAAATTAAATTTCATTGATTGATTTCATTTCACGATACCCCATGTTATGCTTTCTTGATAGGGTACAATTAATCATTAGCTTTGAGGAAAAAATATATTATATATTAGTACATCAAACACTGTGATATTATTTTATTACACATAATTGTAACATTCTCAAATAGCTTGAGTTGTAAGTAAAACCGAGTTTTAATGAATAATAATACTATATTTCTATTTTTATAAAAAAATAAGAATAGTTATCAGATTTCAATGTAATGTATGTTATGAATTATATAAAATAAATTATAAAAAAATAATTAATACTTGTTAATTAAATAGATTTTTTGGTTACCAGTTAATTAGAAATTAAAATATGAACAATTTCAAAATAGAGAAATACTTTTTCTATACAAATTATATCCTTTTAACAAACTCATTTTATCAACAAATTCAAAAAACAAAATTTAATTAATGATGTAAATAAACAGTGTTTTTTATATTAAATAAAATATTTATCATTCATATAATGTGTTTTCTTGATAGGAGTTAACACAAATAAAATCATAGAGATAAAATGTTTTATTTTTCTAAAAGATGGGTTACCACTTTTTGATGGATGAACTAAACTAAATGTTATCACATTAAAAAATTATTTGAAAAAAATATTAATTTATAATTTATAATATAAAAATTTTCATATAGTGAATTAGTTATATTTTAATTAAAAGATTCATTTTTTCATTAACAGCGAAAAATACTAAATTTTAATTGAAAAATTACATTCCTTATAATTTATTTATTTAGATAAATAATATATTTTATGTTATAAATTATTATTTAGAAAAATAATACTTATATTATGTCAATTCAGTTCATTGGAACCATTTTTATATTTTAATTTGATAAAAACCATTTCAAACTGTTGGACATTATCACAATAAAAACCCAATTTTTTCATCTCGTCTATGGGATTAATTTTAAATTAATATTTTCCCCTACAACTATTTAATATGAAAAAATGTATTTAATATTTAGAAGTATTATAATTTATAATTTATAATTATTTAAATTATGTTTTGACCAAATAATACTATGAGAATTGATAAAAATTAATTACCACAATTAAGAGAAAAACAAGTTTACATATAGGTTAAAGATTTAACATAAATGAAAAAATGACCTAGAAACATTTCCAAATTCAATTGGGGTTAAATATTTATTACATTTATTAACTTTAATAATCAATATAATATTATTTTTTTCACATGATTTATGGGAATACACCTCAATAGTGTTTACAATTTTTTATTTTGAGAATTTCTCTCCTCCTCCTGTATATAAAAGCACTCAACTATTTAAATCGTCTCACTTATTAAACATTTGGATCCAATAGAACCTAAAAACATGCTATCAAAACCCCTAATATTATCCATGATGACTCACATTGTACATAAACCATTCCAAGGAATTTATTTGTTTCAAACTGGAAGGAATAACCTGAAGAAGAGGTAACAGTTTTAAATGAGAACTTTTGTTTTATTTCATTCTCCACCCATTAAATTACTTCTATTCCATGATTATATATTAAAATAATTAAAATAAATATATTATTATTTTTTTATTTTAATTTCTATACCATTACCTACAAACACATTCATTAATCGATATACAAAATCACAATTCATATATACAACAGACAACCTCCTCGCAAACTGATGTCATTTGTTTCTAAACTATCACCTCTAAAGGATGGGAATAATAATGGATGTACTATTTTCATATATAAATTTTGGTATTTTTTATATATTCATTGTTTTAAATTTTAATATAACACACACCATCATGTTTCTCTTTGTTTGAGAGTATGATAACATCATTATTTACATTTCCACTACCACCTCCATAATGCATTATGATTCGTTAAAACATTATATTTAATATTTTTAAAATAATTTTAATTAAAATATATGATATTTATGGAATAATAATTATTATTTAAAGATAATATATATATATCATTTTATTTTAAACCATAAAAAATAAAAGAATAAATTGGAAACAACCTTCATGTGTATATATGACTTACATCTCCACAAAGAGAGTATTTCATTTCATATTTTTGTATTTTTTTAGAGTATTAAAAATAATTATAAGATGAAGATATATATTATATTTAAATAAATTTCCAAATTCTATTAAAAATTACATTTTTTCCTATGTTAGAGGATCATGAAGAACAAGTCAAAACACATACAAAAAAAAGAGATTAATACCCAAAACATAACATTAACATGAAATAGATAATAAATGGGTAATATAAAGTCAAAGTAAAATAATAAATCAAATTATATATGTAAATATTCCTACAGGATAGATATATAATAATATTATATTTATATACAAGAGGATGAATTTTTACAGTGAAAGACTAGACACAAGGTTACAGTTTTCTAATTTAACATTAATTTATATGAGATACATGATATATTCACATAAAAAAGTATTGTTTTGTAAGTATATACATAATTATAAAAATATATATAATTATTTTAATATATTTAATGATATTAATTTTTTTATCTTATTTTATTAATTCATGAATATCTTCATCAACAACTTAACCATGTAGTAAGGGGATTTCTAGTCTCACATTTATTTCGGTGAGAATTATGCCATATTCACCAATCATTTCATTTGTGTGATGTTTATACATCTAATTATTGTATTATAATATTATTATCCTTATTATTATGGGTATTTATATTTCCATTTTGTGTTTCTATTTTATATGGTTCTTGATTAGAATGTTACTAAATCAGTACAGTAATTTTGTCTCAATTTTCTTTCTTTAAGACACAAGTTATGTTATTTAACTCTATTCTTTTTCTATGTTTTTATAATTAAATTTGACATGATAATGATTAATATTTTTATTTTAATGATAATATTTTCTTTATTAAATGTATTTATTGCATGGTGAATACTATATAAAGGTACTAAAGCTGTAAGAGATTATTACTATATCCTCCTCTTTTATCATGATCGATTTTTATTATGTTTCCATTGATGACATATTATTATACATATTTCAATAAAACTCAAAAATTGCTTATTAATATGGTTATTCATGATGTATTTATGTGTTGTTAACATTTTTATACTATGTTTTACTTTATATAATTAAGAATTTTTATTATGAAAACCTATTGTTATTTCTCTATTTGATCACATAATGTTTTCATCCAAAACCATGTACTCATAATATTTTTTTAAAAAGGTTATAATATAATAGAATGACTAGTAAAATTCATTTTCCCTATTTTTCTATATTTTTGTCAAATTAGGTTTAAAAAAGGAAACTTCTTATCATTTTCTGACCAAGGCACTCTTCTAAAATTTTTACTACAAAAAAATATTTCTTCAAATGTATAAATATCTCCCCCATACTAAAAAAATATATTTGGATAATTATTTTTAGGTATAAAACATTAATTTACATAGAATATTTTACAAATATTCATGAAATTTATTTATATTGGATTCCCTTGTAAAAGGTTTTTAAAAATGTTTTATGTTCAATATGTGTTTTAAATTACTATCAAATAGTATATTATTTTTTTCAATTATTATTTTCAAATAAATTTATATCAATTATTTCAAATTATCCTTACTATTTTTTCAAGGTTATTTTAAAATTATATATTTTTAATAGGTTTTATGTTTTAAATTGTTTTTTCCAAATCAGAATATATATTTTTATCACAAAATGATTTAAATGATACATTCAAATATATTTTTCATCTAAGCTAAAATACAATAATATAGATTATTTTTTATTTAGTATATGATTCTCGGAAACAATTCTTATAATATTTTTATAGTTTATATTTATGATGATAGGTTTCTAATGAAACCTGTTTGTATTAAATGTCATATACCATGATAAAATTTTTAAGAAACCCCTATCTATTAATAAGTTGTATTATCCTTAAATTATTATGATTCTTGTCTGTTTTTCATGGGTGAGTAAAGGATAATATGTTTATAATATCCATTTCCATTAAATGGATCTAATATTATGAATGTTTTTTTATCTTTTTACCCACATGTGTATTATTTTTGTTTTATGATGGGTAGGACCTACTCCCCCCTCTAATGAATTGGGTATGGAATTATATATCATAAGATTGAATTTAATAGAAGAGGGGTGAACTCAGTTTAGAAATACATGGATCGATTGATAAATTTACTATGTACAGTAAGATAACGTTGTAATGAGGAGTGAACTCTATTACATAATATATAGAGTTGGAATAGAATAAGAACCAGTTTGGGTAATACAGGGATGGGATAAGATGTTAAAATTGTTCTGTAATATAGGGATGAATGATGAACTGAACATGGTTCAATAATACAGGGATGGAACATGGAGTGATCCTTATTCAGTAACAGACTTCATCCACTAATATGATATTGGGAGTGAACCGTGACTATAAAGAGGGTTTTGGAAGTGTACCCCTTCAACTATAGAATCCTTAGAAGTAATTTATGACTATTATGTAAATAATTTTATATATTAATGAAGTGTGTAGAATCCAATATATTTTTCTTATGTTATGATTTCATAGATTATTCTCTTTATTCCCTTAAGATTTATGTCTTATAAACTATTAGTGGATATTTTTTGACTCATGTATATGATATTGGTTATGTAGGGTAAGATCTTTGAATGTTATTACCATTTTCTTATACACTTATATTCTTGTTGTATTAGTTTATATTAATTTTTCATCTTTACTTTTCCTTTAATCTCACATGTTCGTATATTTTCTTTTCCCAACTCAAGGGGAAATGTTTTATGTGAGAGTTTTAAAATGGAATATCAATATAGGATACCTTGGATATCATTTACCATGTTAGAATATATTATGTTACATGTTTCCAAAGATAATAAATAATTATTGTCCATGGGCATGTATTTTGGTAATGTTATGAATATTTATTTAAAATGATTTAATATTTATTCATATTAATCCAAAATTCCAAAATTCTTTATAAAAACTATTTTGCATCATAACCTGTGGAAATGGAAATATATTAAAGGGGAGAGTTTAAATGGTTAGAAAGGTTAAAAATAAGTTGGAAAAATAAAATATCATAATGACCTATTATATGATAATAATATTATAACAAATATATATAATGATATCAAACCTAGAAAATAATATGAAAAAAAACATGATTCATTGTATAGTCCTTTGTTTTTTAACCAGGTTAAAATAAAAATCTTTTCAATTTTTTCGATTAATCAATTGATCATTTTTTTAAAATGAGCTCCAGAATTTTATCTCGTGTGTTTGAACAACAAAGGGTGTCATTTTTGGACATTCATAATTACCCTATAAGTTATTGGGTGTCATGATGAGTATTTGGTGCACCAGATTTTGAAAATTTAACTTTAATGGATCTGCATGAGGAATGAATGGTTTCGTTCCAACCCGTGCAGTTTACCATGTTTAAAAAATTATTTAATTTCATAAAATAAGATTATATGAGAGATTATCATTATTTAAAATAAATTAATGATAATAATAATAATGAAGTTAGTCTTATTATTATTGAGGTATCTGAATTAAATGATTCATAATGAATTACTAAATAGTGGTTGAAGAAATTAATGTGGCTTTTGGATTTATCGAATAAACATTTTAATTAAATGAAGAGTATCAGAATTATTAAGGGACCATTTATTATTAAATAGAGGGTATGGTTTGGAGTTCTTTTATCATTACTATCAAATTAACGATTTAGTAATTAATTCTGGGGTTTGTTTTTAATTAAATGAAAGTTAGAATAATAATAATTATTATGTTACTATTATTATTCTTTTGTTTATTTAATTAAATAAATGTTAAAAGAATTTAATGTGGCTTTTGAGTTTTCCAATGAAACATTTACTATTTAAGAATGGTTAATAAGGAATTATGATCTTAATAAAAGAAGGTTTAGGGAAATAATAATAATTATTTATGATTTTTATTATTATCCATATTATTATGGTTATATTTTTTATAATTATTAATTTTATGGTTGATTAATAATTATTAATAATACTAATATATTTTGGGGGTTTGAGTTTTAAATAAATGAAAGTTGGAATAATAATAATATTAATGATATTACTATTATTATTTTTGTTATTAAATAAAATAAATGTTTAAATAATTTAAATAAATAATAAATAGGGTGTCTCATTTTTTATTGTGAAACATTTATTTAGTGAATAATAAATAATGTACCGTTTTTAATTTAATGGGGATTTCTTCACATATAAGATTTTTGTTTATTGTGTATAATAATAATATGATGATTATTATTATTATCAATTATCACATTCAATTAATTAGATTAATTTTATAGGATAATATAAAAAATGAAAATAAAAAGGGGAGGCACAACCTGTTGGTGAGGCGCATGACCCCCCCAGTTTTCTCCCTCCTTAGGTGACGTAGTAGTTGTGCAACATCGTTGCGCACTAGCTGCTTTGGATCTTTCTATGTAGTGAAAACTCCAACAGCACATGACCACTTCTCACTATCATGTAGCCTCAGCCCAACCACCTCATAGTAGCGTAGAACACTCCCGGGCAGAACCTGTAGCGTGGCACACCTACTCCCGTACTCCACATTGCATGAAATGATTCCACTCGGACTCTTCACCAATCTTGTATGCAACGCCAAGGTGAGTATGCTTGCGTATAACTTGGGATTCACATCATCCATTTGACTCCACTCTATCACCTTATTTTCTCGGCCAAAAACCTATGGTTCAAGTTTTATCCGATCATTGTGTTCATTATTTTTAGGATAAACAAATGTTGACTCAGTACCCATTGTCCTTAAACTAGAATCTGCTACCAAGGGTGAGGTGGATTGTCTTGAATTTGTTTACCACCATTGGTTTCTGTAAGCTTTAAAACATGTTTTTTGGTTTCACACTAGTTAATTTAATGTCTGTAAATTTTTTATGAGTCTTGGTTGCCTAGTTAGAGGTGCATTGATCATTACTACTTTTATTATGGGTACTGATTTAATATATTGAATTT
This sequence comes from Viscum album, assembly GCA_963277665.1. NCBI lineage: Eukaryota > Viridiplantae > Streptophyta > Magnoliopsida > Santalales > Viscaceae > Viscum > Viscum album. The sequence goes on along the minus strand of OY728135.1, from coordinate 886,047,086 downwards.
TCTTATCAATATAGAAAATGCACACACACACAAACACACACACACACACACACACACACACATATATATATATGAAGGTGTGCGTGCATGAGACTATAGAGAATATGTGGAATGGTTGATACCAAGTACATTAAAGTGCTACAGAATAAAAACGATTCCACCCGAAGGTAGGGTCCTAGATCTCTATCAATTTATTTAAGAATTACTTTCTTCATTAAATTATTTTTGAGCATCCTTTTCCTTGATTTTGGAAAAGATAATTTTTCTTTAAATAATTTTTAACGATAAACTCTAGGTTTGTGGTAATTTCACATCATTCTTGCATATGTTTGGGAATTGGTTAGTATCCTTGTGGATGCTGACACATGATATGTTGATGCATGAATTTTTAATGTTATTGAATTATTCATTCAAAAAGTGATAAATGAGGATACTACCTTGTTTTGGTTTTAGGCATATATTGTCGTGTACTGAAAATATATTGATCTTGTGCCTTGAATATTAAATTCCTAAACAAGAATATACCATTGGTCTTCCTTGTAAATTAGACTTAAATGGTGATGGACTTGAACACCCCTAGGTTTTCATTTTTAACCAATGTCACATAATTTTTATTACACAAAATAAGATATATCAGTTGGTGAATTAGATGAATGAATGGGTAAAGATGGGTGGGAGGTTAATTAATTGAATAATTGATTAACATGTCATGGGAATAATTTTTTTGGCATTTATTGAATACTGAGAATATTGAATATTTTGACATGTTTGAAATATAAATTGGAAATTGGTAATATTTAATTGATCGATTAATTATTAAATGATAATTGTTTAAAGGTTAATCAGTTGATGTACCCATTAAAATGATACGATTTAATTAATTAATATATGATTTAATTAATTTGGATGCATTAATTTAATATTATGAATTGATCAGTTGTTAGAACTGTTAGACAATAATACCATTGGTTGAATATTTATTTATCCATACCTTATGTTGTTTAGAATGGAGTTGTTTAAAAATATTATATTCAATGTGAGATGGATACTAAATACGTGGTCCTTGATCATCATGTTAGACATGTGATGTTTACAATGTGCATGTTAATTGTTGACGTCCTGGATGAAACACTGTTTTAGTGGATGGGTTCAGATTTGTAAATGACTTGGGATAATTAATTATTAACTATTGAGTTGTTAAATAGTATTTTTTTTAATATAATTATTTTTTTGGATATTTATGTTGTTAATTAGTTGTTGAATTAATTAACGGATTGGATAAATTAATTAATGAATTAATTAAGGGAAGGTTTTGTGGGTTTTAGATATAGAACTATACACAAATGATAAATATATATATTTTATTGATTAATAGATTGTGAGACATAGAATAATACTTCAAATACTCATGGGGTGCTGGATCTGTCATTCTACCCCTAGTTTTCATGCAAATATTCTTTTATGTGACATGGACGTATGCTCTAAATATCCATGGGTTGTGAGACTAGGACTTCCTCTCTAAATACTCACATGGTTTCTAGACCTGAAGTTCTACACCCATTAATTGACATTGGACTCTGGGTCCAATTGGTCAATCTTGAAACGAATTTATTGTTTAATGAAACTATTGTGACATTATGACTTGAGAATTGAATTTGTGATGTTTTCAGAATTATCAATAAACTGGGTGAATTGTAGTAAGTGGATAGACCTTGGAGCGAATAACTATTTTTAGTGGATGATAAAAAACATAGTATATGAATGATTATTTTAAATATCTTATGATGAATTATCCAAGGAAAGGGACAAGCTTGGATCCAGTCATTGAATTTACTACATAAACGGTCATTAGAAAAATATGTTGTGAGTGACTTATACGGGGGATGTGAGGCTTAGCCTGAATCTCGATGCATTCATATTTTTATGAAGTTTGAATAATTGATAAATAAATATGATTTTACAAGGACTATTGTGAATGCATGAAAAATGTATAATACAGGTGAAGACACTAGCTGAGGGCTAATGTATGTGCATGGGTATATAGTTACAATGTACTGATTAGTTTATTTATGCATACTTTTACATTGATTAAATTATTTATTAAATGTTAGGATTTGGGGTAGACACCAGTGGTCCAGGACAACTATGAATTATATATCACACTATTCTCAGGTGGAAATTACCCTTGGGTACCTGAGTACAATCTATTTGGAAGAGGGATTGTGTTGTTTTCATTTTATTAGTATATTAGAGTAGAGGACCGAGGGGATTCTCGGGATGCAAACAGAGACCTCCATCATAACCTCGAGTCATTGTTTTTTTATTTTAATGTAAAGCAGGTTTTTTTGTTCACTATTTTCCATTTTTGGTATCACTATCGTGTAATGCATTAATCTAATCTATAATTTGAGTTTTCTATTTGTTTTATACAATATTTATAAAATCTTCCTTCTACAGCTTTATAATTTAGTAGAATGCTTCCACTTTTTATCGAAATTTTCTATTATTGAACTATGATATGAGTGTATAGTCTCACCACATACTATCGAAAGACCATTGCTGCATGTTGGCATCCTCTGGTTAATGGGGAGATGCACTTGAGTTCATGTGGTGACCAGTCCAGCCACCAGTTTAGTGGCGATACATGTAGTGATGTTAAAAGTGGTATCATAGGGAGGTTTATTTTCCTTTGTCTTACTGTTATGGGGGTGGGTACACATGATACTTGGAATTTGTTAGTATTTAGTTTAATAGCCTTGTTTGGGACCAATCACCCCATGTATTGGAAATGACTAAGTGGCTAGGGTTTGGATTGTTGTTCATGTTGTTCACCTTTATAGTTGATATGATTTTTCCTTGACTGACTAGTGTATTTTCTACATCTTGTTGAATTTTAAAATTTTCAAAAAAATTATTGTCGCCTGATATGGAAATGATTTAGTATTATGTGAATCATATTAGTAACATAGAGATTCATATTCCAAGAATATAACATACAATGTAGTTGCATTAGTAGGATGCCTTCTAATTTGGATTGCGTGCCTTGGGTGAAATGCCATGCTTTGATCTTCTTTAGCATGCCTATGTAGATAGCATGTTCCAGTGGTAGATTTAACATGAATGAGTGATTATATGACATACCACCTCAGTTAATAGAATTTTTTATGGTTGTGTCATGCTTCAGTGTTATATAATGAGGTTGTGTTACTGCTTATGATAAGCATGCTAGAGATGTTTGGATGTGTGAAAGGGATTCAAATGTTAAATTTTTTAATGAATGATGATTATAATAGATGGAAGGAAAATTCTAGTGATATGGTTTATTGGCGCCTTATCGATTGGTAGATGTCCACCCATGTGTTTTAACCTTATATAAACATAGTATGCTGGAAAATGGTTATAAATGTAAAAATGATGTGTTTTGATTGAAATGAACTATTTTGGGTTTATTTTTGAAGAAACATGATTGAATGAATAAGACCCTTGGAGGATTTCATTTCCGTAATTGGAATTTTTTAGCTAAATTACATATTTATATGTGAATAAAAATAAATATGAATTATTTATGGGGTCATTATTTTAGCATATCAGTTTTATAGTAGGGCATGGTTTTGAATAACATGTGACTTGTTAGGAAAAATGTACTTGTGTGTTTGTTGTAATTCATTCAAATGTAGAAAGGTTGAAATGAATTATTTAAAATGTATAAAACAAAAATGCGGACTTTGAATCATTTGATTTCAGGTTTTTATTACCTAGACAGAGGGACAACGTTAATATTTTGTAAGGGGATATCCCTTGGTAGGTAGTACCCTAAGAATGTTTTAGGCCATTAATTTAAGTTAGTCCCACTCCTCAGAAGAACTTTTCGGGACTCAACTATTATGGAACTCCGATTAGTTTATGTTACAGCTTTTATGATCAATGTTTGATGTGGTGATTGTGGATCAAGTAACTTTACATGCATGTGTTAATGTGTGATAATATAGTGCGATGGTGAGAAAATTATCGTTTCTTATGACATCATGGAAAATCCTATGTTGGTTTTTATCACATTGTTTTCAATAAAAGTGTGTGCAAGAGATGACAAGATTTTATAATAGATTTATCTGGTAGTAGTTCAACTGGTGTTTTTAATGACCTTGGTTTTCTCTAAGTATGCTCTTCTAAATATGACGATCATGTTCCCCATCATAACCTCATCATGAAGACACTAAGATTTCATTGGTCATACGTAAATCTAGAGTTCAAATATTGTTGGGCATGATGAGTGGTTATTATTTGGGCTGTACGCAGGATGCATAGTTTCTTTGCGAAAATCCATTATTCGTGTTGGGGAATTTTGTTTTTGTAAATATCTATGCAATGCCTTGACTTGGAAATTTCACCAGAGGTTGGGTATGGACATAGTTATATATTTGGATGGTTTAGGAATATTATTAGTGGAACACCTACAAATATAGGGTTAATGTGGGTTTTGGGTTAGTTACCTCTTGATGGAAGCATGTGCAACCTGTTTTACTAGTTGATCGAGATTCAACCAATTTCATTCATGAGGTCCCTATAATAGCCAAATATATAAGATTTGTTTCTATGTTTAAGCTATAAATTTATATTTGGCAGTGGTTTTATAAGATTAGCTTCTAGGTTTGTGAGTGGTTAAAGATGTGTTTGGTGTTGGGAACACAACATGTTAGTTCTAACAAAATTAATTGAACCCGGTATGTTTGTTGTTTTAGTGTCGGTTCTAGAAGGCTTCTTGGGTATGAGAAGTTTTTAGGTTGGGTAAATTGTAACATCATGTGTTTTTGAACCTGGTTTAAATATGAAGGTCCTAAAAAAAATCCATTTCGCAATGGGTTTTTTTTAACTGAGCTTCAGAATTTTATTCTGAGTGTTGGAACCCCTAAAGGTTTCATTTTTATAATTGCATAATTACCCTATAATTTTAGATGATTTATTAATGAGTCTTCAGAGCATCAGATCTGGAAAAGACCAATTTAATGGATCAATATGGGTAGCGCATTTTTGTGGTCTAACCCATGCAATTTACCATGTTTAATAAATTATTTAATTTAATTAAATAAGATTATATGTGAGATTTTAATTAATTAAATGAATGTTTTAATAATAATAATAATAATGAAGTTATTATTTTTATTATCATGGTTGTTTAAATAAATCACTGATAAATAATTATTTAAATGAAGGTTGAATAAATTAATATTGTTATTTTGAAAATAATAAATTAATATTGTTTTTCTGTTTATCAATGAACGTTTTTGATTAAATGAAGAGTTTCAGAATTATTAAAGGGACATTTATTATTAAATGGAGTTTACAGGATTATGTTTTAATCATTAATATCATATCAATAATATTGTAATAAATTGTAGGGTTTTTGTTTTTAATTAATGGAAAGTTGGAATTATAATAATAATGATGTTATTATTATTATTATCTTATTTATTAAATTAAACAAATGTTAATATCATTTAATGTGGCTTTTGAGCCTTTCAATGAATTTTTTTCCTTTAATAATGGTAAATTGGGAGTTATGGTCTTAATAAATAATGGTTGACAATAATAATAATAATGATTTATGATTAATATTATTATTGTGCATATTATAATAGTTGTATTTATTATTATTATTAACCGATTATGGTTTATTAATAATTACTAATAATAATAATATATTTTTGGGGGTATGGGTTTTAAATAAATAAATGATATAATAATATTAATAATGATGCTATAATTATTAATGAGGTTTTTTGTTAATTAAATGTTTAAATAATATAATTAACTGATTAATAGGGAGTTTCATAATTATTTATGAAACATTTATTATGAGGATAATAAATAAAAAATTTTTAAATTAAATGGGGAGTTTTCACTTATTAAAAAAGTGTTTATTGTGTATAATAAGAATAATAATAATAATAATAATAATAATAATAATAATAATTTGACTATTATTATTAATAATTATTAATTTCAATTAATTAGAATAATTTTGTTGGAAAAATGAAAAAAAGAAACCAAAAGGGGAGGCACGACCTATAGGGGGTGCCTGACCTCCAATGTTTTTCCTCCATCGAGATGCACTAGGTGTGTAGTATCCTTGCACACTAGAATCTCTTAATATTTATTTACGGTATAGACTCTATCAACACATGGACACTTCTCTCTATCGTACAGCCTTGGTTGGACAACCATGCAGTAGCGCACAACACTCCCAGGCCAAACATGTATCTTGATACCCCCTCTCTGGGACTCCATCATGAACACGAAAATTCCTCTCAGACTGTTCAAGAATATTGTCTACCTCATCTAGGTGATTTTGTCTTCATATAACTCAGGAATCGCATATGCCATTTGACTCCTCTCTCTCACCATGTTTTCGCGAATGAAACCCTAAGGTTTGGGTTTAATCCGATCATTGTGTTCCTCTTTTTTTAGGAAATGAAAATGTTGAATCGAGACACATAGGTCTATAGTTTGTCATCTTCTTCCAAGGAAGAGGTGGATGGCCCCAAATTGTTTCACCATCACTAGTTCAAGTATGCTTCTAAACCCGCTTTATGATTTTTCACTATTTATATTAAGGTGTTTTATATTTTTAGGAGTCCCTAGTTCTATGTTAAAGGTTTTTTCTATATTACTACATTTATTCTCAGTCCCACTTTAATATATTGATTTTTTAGTCAATCTAGAAAACACGCACACGCACACGCACAGACACACACACATAGATATATTTATATATACAATAAGGTGTGTGTGCATGTGACTACAGACCATTTATGTACTTGTGGTCGGTAAATACAATAAAGCGTTATGAAAAACATGATGTCACCCTGATGTAGGTTCTCCAATCTCTATCACATTATTTACGGATTATTTGATTCATTAAATAATTTGTGAGTGTGAGTTTCCTTAACATTGGAAATTTTAATTTTTTTCCTTAAATGATTTTTTATGATTAACTGTTGGTTGTTGGTAATGTCATATAATTATTTCTTAAGTATGGGCTTTTCTATGTAACTCCCTTTATGCTAATAAATGATATGTCGATGCAGGAATTTTTGATGTTATTGAAGGATTCATTCCCCAGTTGATAAATGTGGAAATTAAAATGTGTTGGTGTTTGGCATGTATTGGTAGCTACTAAAAATATGTTGAGCTTATTCCCTAAATATTAAATGGTTAAATAGGAAGCACCAATTAGTTTTCCTTATAAATTAGACTTCAATGGCAATGGTCTTGGAAACCCCTAGGTGTGCCTTTTTAACCCATGCCTTGGAATAATAATTATGAAAATGATGATATTTTAGTTGGTAAATTAGATGATTGAATGGGGTAGGATGTGTGATAGGGTAATTATTTGAATAATTAATTATTCAGCCATGGGTTGGAAAAATTGTGGCATTTACTGAATATTGATGATATTGAATATCATGACATGTTCTAAAAATAAATTTGGAATTGGTAATAATTAATGGATGGGTTTATTATTACATGCTAATTTGTTAATGGTTAATTAATTGATGAACTGGTTAAGGTGATATTAATTAATGAATTAATTTTTGAATTAATTAATTTGCATGCATTAATTTAAGATTGTGAATTTATTGGTTTATTATGACTTTTAGACAATAACACCTTTGGTTGTGTGTTTATTTACCCATTCCTTAATTTTTTTAGAATGAATTTTTTTTAAATATGATATTCTATGTTAGATGGTTACTAAATATGTGGACATTGATCAATATGTTTTACATGAGATATTTATAACATGCATGTTAATTACTAATGTCCCAGATGATACACAATTTCTGTGGATTGGTTCAGACTTTTTAACTACTAGGGATATTAGTTATTAAATATTGATATGTTGAATGGTTATTTTTTGTAGAATTATTTGATGGGGGATTATGTTGTTAATTATTTTTTAAAATAATTAATGGAGTAGATTAAATAATTTATGAAATAATTAATGGACGTTTTTGGTGCTGTAAGACATGGAGCTCTATAACAATGATAAATATGTATGCTTTATTCATAAATGAGTAGTGAGATATAGACTAATGCTTCAAATACCCATGGGGTGATAGACATGGCATTATACACCCAGCTAGTATGAAAATATACATTTATACGACATGGAATGATGCTCCAAATACCCATGGGTTATAAGATAAGGACTGATTTTCCAAATAGTCATGAGGTTGATAGTCTTGATGTTCTACACCCATTAATTGACATTGGATTGTGGGTCAAATTTTTCATACATTAAATGAATTAATAGCTTAATGAAAAGAGTTTTGACATTATAATTTTTGAATTGAATATGATAAAGTGTTCAATCATATCAATGAATTGGGTGAATCATAGTTACTAGATGGACCCCAGTGCGAATAAATTTTTTTTGCAGATGAGATCAGATATAGTATAATAATGAATAATTGAATATCTTGTGATGTGTTATCCAAGCCACAATATAATCTTGGATCTAGTATTTACTTATATAGTCTTTAGAGACATCTGTGGTGAGTGACTTACACATGGGATGTAAGGCTTATGCCGAATCTTGATACTTTCATCTTTTAATTAGTTTTGAATAATTGATAAATGAAATTGATTATACAATTAATATTTTGTAGGCATGAAAAATTAAGAATACAGGTCCAGACACTGGTAGAGGGCTGAAGCAGATACTTTTGTATATAGTTACATTTTACTCCTTAAATTATTAATAAATCCTTTAAAACAGTTTATATTATTTATTAAATGTCTGGATTTGGGGTAGACACCAGTTGTCCCAGCATTCTGAGATTTATATCTCACACCCAACATAGGCTGCCATTGCTCTGGGGTTCCCAAGTAGATTCGATTTGGTTGTAGGATTGTGTTGTCTGTAATTACATGGGAGGTAAGAGTAGAGGACCGAGAAGAAGTTTGTGATGCTCGAGGAGACAACCCTTGGGGTTTTAAGTCATTGTCTATTTATTTATGTATTAGAATGTAATGAATTTTGTTTTGTTCAATGTTTTCCATTTTCTATATTAGAAGCATGACAAGCATGCATCTACATTACAATTGGCGTTAGCTAATAGTTTTGTACAAGATTTATAAAATATGCCTTCTGTAGCTTTATCATTTATTATAATACCTCCAATTTTCATTTCTATTGTCTACTATTGAACTATTATAGAGTATATTGTCTCCCCACTAACAATCCATAGACACTTTCTACTAGTCCACATCTTCTGGCATACGGGGAGAAGCGCTTGATGTTATGTGGTGACCAGCCCGACCAGTGGTTTGAAGGTGAGCCGGGTAGGGATGTTGTAGTCATAGAATAAAATATGGCATAATCAAAGAATATAATAATGTAAGTATGGAAATATTATTCATTATAAATTATCCATGTGTGTATAATATATTATGATTAATAATCAAAATATTATAGCACAAACAATGTAATAAAGAATCATTAGCTTCAACTGACACATATTTATAACCATTATAGAGATCTAACATTATCATACTCATGTATACATGTTTGATAGGATGAACACATTTTAAAAATTTATTATTGTTTGATACATGTCTAAATCCAGCAATCATCTATTTAATGCACATATTTTTTTAGGAAAATTATTTTGTAAATAATTTTAATCTTTCAGTAGTAGGAATTTCTTGAAATAATTAGTGTAAACAAGGCACAATATGACCTTCAATATAATTACCATTTTAACTTAGTCATTTTGATAGTAGGAATATATAAAACTAACTTACGAAAGAGTATGGTGAATTTCTTTACTACCAAGTATTTATGAAAAATATAAAACAATTAAATGAAAATTAAATATTAGTAATTTTTAAAAAAATTAAGTGAATGATGAGTGGAAAAATCAAGAAATTAAAAATACATGTTACATATTTAATAAAATATTTTTTATATTTATTAAGTATATAATTTTCTCATAGGGTATGAATAAACACAATTTTATGTATAAAAACATTTCTTTTCCAATGAATAATTATACAACTTTTAAATGGCGAACAAATTTTATGTTAAATTTCCAACACATTAATAATTTTATATAGAAAAAAATTTTATTTTTTGGAAGTTGGATATGAAAATTTACATTCAATGAAACTTTTTATATTTTTTTGACAACTTTCATGTTGTAATATATAATAAAAATATAATAACTTTTAATTGTAAACAAATTTTTCATCAAAATAATTTATATGGTAATAATTTATTATTAAATGGTTTTAATGAATAAATATATTTTATTTTTTAAATTTAATATATTATAGGTCATTGAAAAAAAATTACATTGATATTAAATATAAAACCATTTCAGTTGATTGTAATGTTTTAATATTTAAAACCTATTTTCTCATTCTAAAACAAGATTAATTTTAAATTAATTACCAAATTTTATATGGTTTTAATGTTGAATTTTTTTTTATTTTTTCGGATTCAATAGGAACAAATTATCTAAATATTATTCTTTTATTTTTTTTTTCATTATTAATATCATATTCAGAAGTATTCATTAATATGGTTAAAAAGGTATATCAGGTAATTAAGGATAAAAATAATATTATAAGGTTACAATAAATATTTTAATAATATAATGGGATGCATTTTTTGAATTAAATCATCATGGGTTAGAAATAGTATCCTTTGGAAGCCACTTGGATGAGACTAGGACATTTAATTTCTTTAGGGAAATATTAAATATAATTTTTCTGAAATTTTTATAACTATATCATCTTTAATATAAGGTATGAAAAAAGATTAATTCAGTAATATATACTAATTTTAATGATATTTAGTATCATGTTATTTTAATTTTGATTTCAAGGAAATAATAAATTACTTTAATGGATTATACATTAATGATGAAACAATTATTTAACTAAGGAATAATAACTAATTTAATTTTTATTTAAATAATAAAAACCATTTAAAGACCATAAAACATACCCAAATATTATACGTATATTATTTTGTGAGCAAAATGATCTAATGGTCTTATTATGGACCATTTGGATCCATAAGTGAAAAATTATGATAGTTGTAATATTTAATTTAAAGTGATGTTAAAGTTTTCACAATAATGTTTTAATAAATATTACATTTTAAAATAGGATTTTCAAAATATAGATTTAACTATAAGTATTCTCATGAAATATAAGGTATTTTTCTCCATTAATGTGTTATATTTTTAATTTAATTTAATAAATATGTATATTATCTTATTACTCAATAGAAGTGTCGTAATTATTTTCTTAATGAAGATAAATGTTTTTATTAAAAATATTGAAATAAATATAAATTGTGATAATCAATATATTCAATTAATTTTTATATATTCCCTTGAACTCTTAACAGTAGAATAAAACATTTTTTATAATCTAACTAGTTATCCTTGTGTTTTTAATAATCAATGTATTGAATTATGTCAATATGGAAACTATTTTTTATATCAAAATAATATATATTTGTAAATTATTTATGAATAATATATTTGAAATATCTATTTATTATTATTATATGTATCATTTTTTAATTTATTCATTTATAGTATCATTGGTATTTTATTATTAAATATTTCAACCTTTTAACATTGAAATATTTGTTTCTTTGATAAAACCATAATAGAATAAAAAAGTGTAAATTTAAATGATAATAATTAATTGACATAAAAACATGTCTAAAATTTATTTTTTGATGTTAATAAAACCTCATCTAATCTTAAATTCAAAATGAGGAAATCATTGATTTTTTAATGTAGTTTGATTTATTATAAATTAATATTTTTTGATATTTAAAAAGATCCCCTCACCACAATTATAAAATGGCACATCACCCCTCACTTATTCAATTTACTATGAGCCTTCATTCATTGCCATTCCTTTACTATTCCCACAATATAAATCAATATTAACATTATAATTGATGCTTTATTCAACATAGTCCAACACTAGTTCTTTAGGAAGATATCTAGTGTGATCATGTCGAAGAAGAGGTAATCTTCCCTACGGATAGATTCAAAATCATTTCTTATTCTACTCACTATTCATGAGTTATTTCCATTATAATGTAATAAATGCAATATTAATTATATACTTATATTTTATTATGAATATATATCATCCATATTCAACATTTTATCAATCCTATTAAAACGAAATCTTCAAAGGTGTGTGTGTATGAATTACCATATCCACGTCATGGTGTAATTGGCCTTCCACCACCACCATATTGAATGGGTATAATGAAGTAAATACTAATTATATATGATTATTATATAATGATATGAAAAATAGACAAAAATATATACCAACCACTTCTATATCATTGCATAATTATTCTAATGATATAATGGCTCTCATGTTTGTACGACCAACTGTCTCTATGAAGTGATGTGGTTCATTTTGTAGGATATCCATTAAATAATGGTTATAACAATGTATATAATGAATAAAAATGATATATATGTTATTTATATCATTTTGTAAATGATATAAATATTACCTAATATGCAGAACAAGATCTTATTCAAGATAACATGTATAAAAAATGATGTATTTTATATACGAATAATGAGTATTAATGAAATGTTATTAAAAATAGATGATAATATGATCTTATTTGAAATAATAAAAATGGATATATTTCTGAAAAAAGTCAATGAAATTATTTAAATCATTACAAAGGAGTTTCAGATGCAAACAAAAGATATCAGACATAACGTAAGGGATAATTTCAAAATCTCATTATTATCTAAGATTTTTTACACATATGTATTTATTGGGGAATATAAATCATCAAAAACAATGTTTCATAAATTCGTATCCCAAAATATTGTTTTTATATTTGTAAAATTTTTAAAAGATAATTCATCCAATTATTGAATTTTATTAAATAGTATGAAAGGAATTTTTTTTTCATTTTAGATACAATCCAACTTTTTTGGCATAACTAACATAAGTACGATAAAAATGGTTTCTTTGAGATTATAAGGATTTATCATATTTTTTACATTCTCATAACACCATATTTCCATGATGATTTCCTTATAAGATTTTCATTCTTATTTTCAAAAAAAATGATTTTATTTTAAAATTTCTAGTAAATTTTATAAGAAGACAATCTTTTTGAAGAAAAAAGAAAATTTTCTTCAAGAAATAAATTCATGTGTTCTATCATGATTATTTTTAATATAAGATGGAATTATTTAATAAGGATATGTTTCACGTATACTATACCAACTATTCATATCATTTTATAATGTTTAGGATGGAATGATATTTTTGAAATCTATTCATTTTTAATTAATTTTGTTATGGAGGAACAACGTTTACAAAATCAAATTTATTCCTTGGGTTAGGTTATGATAAATTATTTATTTTTTTCACATGTATGTATGATTTTATAATGAGATGGGTGGGAGGTATATCACCATTCAATGCATTGGGTAATGATTAATATCTCATTATATATAAGGGGATGGAACAAGGAGTAAAACGATTTTAGTAATATTGTGTCGGAACAAGGAGTCTACTCAATACAATAATGGGTTTTTTCCTCTACGATCATCATGGAAATGATCGATGACAAAATTGAAAATATTTTCTATGCTTATTTTTAAAAACCAAATTCCATGTCTTGCGTTATTAATTTTAGGTTAGTTTCAATGATTCATTATTAACTTTTTTGATTTAACATTGTATGTGATATAATGAACTTTTATATGCAGGATAATATTTAAAGATGTTATCTTCTAGTATCGTATGACTACTATATGATTTATTTCTACCACGTTTATTGTTACTAAAAATTTTATATCTCTATTTCTTATGTTTTTTTCATAGTTTTTGAATAAGGGTATTAGGTACAATTTTTCCAAAATGGTCTAGTTATGAATGAATAAGTGGATGACAATGTAGATGCCTTATGAACCCCTTATCTATTTCATCATGTTTCCAAGGAAATTAAACCTATAAAGTCTAAGGGTGGTTTTTTTGTGTTTTTTTGATAAATATTCAGCAATTTTTATTTAATATTTATGTGTGTAATGTATGGTTCATTAATGTTGGAATCATAGAAATATTATAGTTAACCATTGCAAACTAGGATGATAAAACCTTATTAAAACCACATAGATATGTCGAAGTATGGTTTATTATCATTTTTTTAGAAATGATTATGAATCACCTAGGATAGAACCTAATGTTTCATAAATTGAAAATTTATTCCTTCTTATGTTGGATGCCCATTATGATTAATGTTGAATTTAGTTAATTGATGGAACTCGAAGGAGACCTATTATTGCAGAATGCGAGGGAAAACTAAATGATTATACTCATATGAATCCAAATGTGATGGTATATGGAATACAAAAACATGTATCTATGTTCAAACAATGTTTTCAAACTAAAAATCATTAAGGACTCCCAAAAACGAAATATAGGGAACAACAATCTATTTTGTCCTACATCAGGTATTACAATCCTTCTTTTAATGGGTCTTTTGATCCATAAATGGATGAAAAATTCATCAGTACCACTAAAAATACATTTTTTAGATCTCCAATATTCATAACATGATAAAGCATTATTTTTAGTCTATCATTTAGATGGTTTATCTAATCAAATATAAACCTTATCAAGAATACGAGGCATTGGTATCAAATCAAATCCATTGAATGGGATGAGTCATGAACTGATATTTCAATAACAAATTTCCATTAATTCTTCAAAAAAATGGAGGATAATGAGTTCCTTAACATTATGAAAATGTTGATTAATCAGTTGGTACATATAAAAATTTTAACTAGAAATTCATGCTAATATTCTTGAATTATTATCCAACAATATATTAATGTTGATCGACTCTTTAGTGTATTAAAACCTTTTAATTTAATGGAATTAGGCATAAGGGATATCCCTAATGGTGTGGAAATCGTTTCCAGTGATCTCAAGGTTGAGATGGAGATTAGTGTAACCCATTAGTCATATGTTTTTAATAAGAAGATAAAATGTTAATTCAACTGAAAATATAAAGGACACACTGAAAAGAAGAGGTTTTTTCCTTTATTCACAAAGTTTAGAATAAAAAATGAATGAAATTGTATTAAATGGACTATCGAATGTTTTCTTTGTGGGACATAAGGTCATTAGGCTATTGAATACCAAAGTTATTGGTGAAAGATGTCCAATGATGTAATGAGAGAAATAGATACACAAAATTCCCATCCTACACTTAAATACTGCAAGTGGAAAAATAGGGAATTATTCCAACCAATTCACTAATCTAAGGGTTACCGATGATGACTGTTGTTTGCAAACTCATTAAGCAAACGGAAAAGGCATGTCACATGTGATCACCATTGGCGATGTAGATTGTAATAATGAAGTGGTGATTTGTATACATACAATCCACTATAAATTAAATTTTGTTTTTGATTTGGGATCCATCCACTAGTTTTTTAAGGAATAATTTTATACGGGTATCTCTATATTACCTAAAAAATAAGATGTTGAGATAATAGTGACAACTCTAAATGGAAAAACAGTCACATCATAGGTTTATAATTCTTCTCTAGTTGATGAATTTGGGAAAGTGCTTTGTTAAAATATTTAGATTTGTTCCTTAGTGGATTTTTATGTGTTTATTAGCATGTATTTAAATTCTATATATGAAATTCATATCCATTTACAATTAAGGGAAGTCACATTTCATATAATAGATCAATATATGGTTATATATCACTACAAGGAAGAATATGACCTTATAGCTAAAATTTATTCCATCTTAAGGGTCGTAGTTCCTATAAATAAAGGTTACAAGTCTCAAAATGGTGTGGAGAAACTCACCATCAAGGACAATATGATTGAATGGGGATTTGATGATATCATTCAAGAAAAATTAATAGTTCTTAAACTGAATTGTGATGTTGAGTTTTCAATGGAACACATATTGGGTGCTATGACTTTTTCAATGGAACCTTTTACAATGTTCCCTATTATATTGTGGTTTTGAAAGAAGAAACTACATGAGAATATAGAATATATATTAATCTTCCAAAGAGAATCACCAAAGGGTGAACCTATTATGTTTTTAAAAGAAATATGAGCCAAAAAAATATGGTTATATTTGATTAAATATTATGAAAGATCCATAAATTACAACCCTCAGAAAGCAAATGCGGTAGAATATTTTTTTAGTTGAAAGGGCCATGATAGATTATCCATGATGAGGATCAAAAATGATCTAGCATATTTGGACATGCAAAGGATAGATATTTATATTTTAAAAAGAAGTGGATAAATCATATATTTCTAAAAGGAATGATAAACCCTTTATAAAAGTGATGATTATGGAGGTGTACAAGGAAGATGCAATGCTACAAAATAAGGTAAAAAATGCTACTAAATTCAAATGTGATTGTGATGGAATAACAATGTTCAAGAATTAGTTTTTATTCCTCTAATACTAGAGATAATTGAGTTGTTTGGTAAGGCTTATAGTTATTCATTATCTATTCACCATGGAAGAACAACAATCTATAGGGACCTGAAAGAGTATTTATTATGGGATGGAATGAATATAGATTTGTCATAATAGGTCTCTCAGTTCATGTATTTTCATCAAGTTAATGCATATAGACTGAATTCTTAGGGGATGTAACGATCATTACCCGTACTAGAATGGAAATGGGAAACATCACTATATATTTTATCATTAGACGTCCAAAAACATATAAAGTACATAACACTATATGAGGTTTAGCCGATCTCTTTTATAAGTCATCATACTTCATTTCTATTAGAAAGGATTTATATCTTGAAAATATTTACATGATATATATAAAGTATGTTCTATGATTTCATTGAGTACAACTTTCCATTATATATCTTTCAGAAAATTAGTTTACCAAAATGTTCTGGAGAAGTCTTCAGCAGGCTCTAGATATAGATTAATGCTTCATCAATTCTTATCATACTTAGATAGCCTATTATTCTGATAGGACAATTCAGATTCTATAATACATGTTGAGTTATTGATCTATGGATTTACAAGGTGGTTGGTATCAACACCTACCTTTAGTGTAGTTTTCATACAAAAAATATATTTCAGTATAGTATTCAGAAAGATCCTTATAATGCCCTCAATATAAAAAGTGTAGAACTCATGTGTGTTGGGAAAATTAATTAGTGGTAGAAAACCATTAGGACCTAATCTTATTGAGGAAATGGAAGTTAATTTTAGATCTATTAAACCACACATAATATAATCATCGATTTAATAGAAATGTTGTTCTATCAAGGGAAAAAAATACATACAGTTTGAAGTGATCTACAATTTGTTTTATAAGTATCTCCCTTTATGTGATTAATGTGATTTTTCAAGAAGGCCAATCCAAGCCAAAGGTATATCCATTCATTTGAAATTCTGTATTGTGTTGGGATGGTTGCTTATTTATTAATGCTTCCATAAAATGTCTCTCAAGTTCTTGATGTGTTCTATGTATATCACCTGAGAAAGTACATGTATGATAATTTACACGTTCTATAATAATTATTTGTACCACTGATCACAATATTTCTTAGGAAGAAAAACATATAGAGGTTCTGGATCGAATAGAAACATTTCTATGGATAAATACCACTCACCTTGTTAATGATTAATGGAAGATCAATGTGATAAATATACTTATGAACCTGAGGTTGAGGTGAGGTTTAGGGATCTTCATATTTATATATCTATGTGATAGTTTTTTTGGGAAAACATTAGGTAAATGGTGGTATGATGTATCACCTAGACGTTTTTATGAAATTTTTTCTTTAAATAATTTTATTTCATCAATAGTTTGTTTTGTACATAATCATGAGTGTAAAAAAACATGAGAAACTATTGTATAAAATTAAAATTATAACAATGCTTCATGTTATTGGGAATAAATATAACTAACATAGGGAAATGTATGCTGAATTCATTGGCATCCAATTATTTATGAAAAACATAGGCCAATAAAATATAAAGGAAATATTTTTATTTTTGTATTAATAAATTAGGTGATTTATAATTGGTAAATTAAATTAATGAAATATATTTTTTATATAATTCATAAATAAAATAAAATTCATCCAAAAGATATTTTTGTAATAGGATATGAAAAAAAATTATTTTATATATTAAAACCTGTTTTTTTCAAAAGTCTATTGTTAAATCAATTTAATGGAAATAACATATTAAAACAAAAATTATATAAACTAATAATATTTATATATCATCATAAACATCTTATTTGGAAGAATGATGCGAAAAATTACATTGATTTTATTGTTTTATTTTTTCTGATAATATTTTTTTTGAAGAAAATTAAAAATATAATACATTTTAATTGAAAAGAAAAATTCAGTGAAATAATTTATATGGTAAAATTATACTATTGAATTGTTTTATTGTGTAAATATATTATATTTTTGTTTGTTAATAAAATATAGGTCATTGGCATTAATTTAAAATTTAATATATATATAAAAACATTTCAATCTCTTACAATGTTTTATCTTTTAAAACTCATTTTCGGATTTCGACAATGTGATTAAAAATAAATTAATTAATGAAAATTATGTGACTTAAATGATGAAAAATCTATTCCATATTTTTAATAAGTATTTTAATATTATGTAAATATCTTTCTTGTATTTTTGAGAATTATGAATAGTAACTTTGGTAATTTTTATTAATATGGTTAAAAGGAAAATAAGGTATTTGAGTGTAAAAATAATTTTGTATTGTTACCCTAACACATGTAATATTATAAATAGATGTGTGTTCTTAACCCTACATAATCATTACATAGAAAAAGTTTCATTGGAATTCCACATCAAATATATTATGAAATTTAATTTTTATTATTTAAAGAAATGTTAAATGTGCCTTACTCAATATTTTTTTAATTATAAATTTTAAAATAAGATAATAAAAAAGATAAATTTGAAAATAAAAATACTTTTAGACTCTATTTTCATCACTTATAAAGACAATTTATTTCTAATTTGGGTAAAACAATACCTTAAAATCTTATACATTGATGATGGAGAAATTATTAAATTGATGAAAAATCCATATTATATTTTGTTATAAAAATATTAATAACTATTTAAAGACCATAAAACATACCCAAATAGTATTGGTCAATTATAGATCATTCATAATCATCCTAGTGTCATGTTATTTACCATTTGGAGATATATAAAAAAATAACATGACACTTAAAATATTTTATTTAAATTTATATTAATGTCGTCACATTCATGTTTTAATAAATATATCATATCTATTAAAAGATTTTGTAGATGATATATTTGACTATATATAAGATTATAAAATCTAGAGGATTTATATTATTCATATTATTTTATATTTAATTTTTTTCAATGAAAAATATATTAAATAATTAAACTAAACTAAAGTTGTAATTATTTTAATAATATAGATAATAAATTAATTTTAATAAAAATATTAAAATAAATATTATTTTGGATAAATTAAATATCCAAGGAATTTTATAGATTACCTTGACTTCCTAGTAATATAATAAAATATTTTTATAAAATCTAACTAGTAATCCTTATATTTTTAATAGTCAATGAATTGAATTGTGTAAAAATTGACAATATTGTTTGGTTATCAAAAAAATGTATTAATAAATTATTAAAAAATCATAAAATATTTTAAAAAAACATAATTATTAATATGTGGTCTAAAATATTATAAATTACTCAATTATGGTCTAGTTGATATCAAATACATAAATATTGCAACCTTTTAATATTGAAATGTGTGTTACCTTAGTTAAAAATTATTTAAAATAATAGTGTGTTAATGAAAATGATAAGGTTTAAATTGATAAAGAAACTTGCCTAAAATTTTATATTTTATTATATTACAACCTTATATATTATTATCATTAATATTAAGAATTTTTTAGGTCTTTATATTTTTTTATTTTATTTCATAAATTATCAATTTGGATATTCCAAAAGTGGCCCTCACATCAATTATACAAGGGAACATCCTCCCTCACTTCATCACATAAATTTGAGGCTTCATACTCACCCATACCCACCTATTTACATTATCGACATTCTTAGTCACATTATATAGGTTTATCTATTCTTAAAATACTAACACTAGTGATTTAATAGGATATCTAGTGGGAGCACATTGAAGAAGTGGTAATATTCTAAACAAATTCTTTCGGAATTATTTATTATTCTACTACCTCTCCAGGAGTTATTTCCATTAAAAAGTACAACCTAAAGTACAAAATAAATACTTAAATATTATTATGAATATTGAAAAGCCATATTCCACCTTTTATCAATCATAAGAAAAATGAAACTACCATGCTTGTGTATGTTTGAATTAATGTCACCACATCGTGGTGTAATCTTTTTTGACCACCAACATAAATGGATGGGTATAACGATGGAAATAAAAGCTATATAACTATATTATAACATTATATTAATTCATTAAAAACCATCCCATTCCATTTCATTTCAAATTTTTTGGAATGATATCATCTCTCTTGCTTACATACGACCTACAGTGTCCATGATGCAGTGAAATTCATTCAACAGGATATCCATTAAATCATGATTATATAAATGTATAGATTAAATAAAAATGAAAGATATAATATAAATATAATTTTTTAAATAATATAACTATATCATATAAAGTATAACCATAACATATTCTATATAAAATATATATGAAAATGAAGTAGTTTATACTGAAATAATGAGTAATAATGAAATATTATTAACAAACAAATGATAATATTATCGTATATGATATCGTAAAAATGACTATGATTAAAGAATAATTCAATGAAATTATTTAAATAATTATATATAAGTTTCATATATTTAAAAATGATATAAAACTTATGGTAAAGTGTAATTTCATAATCTTGTTTTTTTCCTAGATTGTTTATATGTACGTATTTATTGGGGTATATTTAGCATCCATATCCATGATTCCTAAATATGTATCCATTTTTTTATATTATTATATAATTTATAAATTCAATTTTACCCCTTTATTAATAATATTAAACGGTATAAAAGATTATGTTTTCATTTTCGTTATAAGGTACTTTTTGACGTATCTGATAAAAAATACTGGAAGAGTGTTTTCATTTATCTTATACAGAAAGAATAGTTTTTTACATTTCCATAACACCTAATATACATAAATATTACAATAAAATATTTAATTTTTATTTTCTATGGAAATATTTTTTATTAAAAGTTCATTCCATTTTGGGAAAGAAAACATTTTTGAAGAATAAATGATATTTTCAAAAAAACTTAATTTCAAGCATTGTTACAAAATTATTATCCATTGCAAAGGGAATTATTTAATATTTTCATGTTTCATCTATAAAATCCTAAATATTATTATAGTTATATTATGTTTATTATGGAATTATATTTATGAAATCCATTTCTTTTACATGGATTATGTTTTAATGAAATGATTTTTAAGAAACCGAGTTTTCCCTGACTTTTTCTATGAATAATGTTTTTTATTTTTAAGGAACATATATGAATGATTTAATAATGAGATGTGTCGAACCTATATCTCAATCCAATTAATCAATTACTGTTATATATATCATGATATTGACATTAATGTTACTGAATGTAAACCCGGTTCAGTAATACAATGTTAGAAGGAGGAGTGAACTCAGTTTTGTAATAGACTTTTTCTTCTATGATGGTCTTGGGAAGGATCATTAATGAATGGAAAATTATTTTATATATTTATGCGTATGTAACAAATTTCATGTATTTTTTTTTTGAATTTTATAATAAGTTAATAGATTCTTTATAATACTATATTATTTAACCCATGACATGATATCAAGATCTTTCTTATCTAAGATATGATTTCAATTTTTATGTGAATATGTATAACAAATATAAGATAATTGATATCCCCATTTTTTACCATTTCTAATAATATGATATCACCATTTCTTGTGATTCGTTTCCGTAGGTTTTTATGATGTGCATTAAGTTGTATTTTTTCAAAAGTTTTCCAGTTATGAAGGACTAATATAGAGATAATGTAAATGTCTTATGAAAAAGTTGTCTATGATTCATAGTTTCTAATGTTACTAAACCTATATAGTCCTAAAATGTTTTTTTGTTTTTTGTGATGAATATTCTTTAAATTTTAGGTATTATATATTTTTGTAATGTATGGTTCATTATAATACATATTTATGTTTTCCACATTAAATTAATTATTGAATATATCATAGAGAACCCATTAAAACAAAATGGGTAAATATAATTTTTAAAATAATTCACATAAATGAATAACTAATAAATACATTAAAACATAAGATGATAAACATATTAGAATTGCATGGTTATCTAAGGATATTTGGTAACATGATATCCAAATACCCTTCAATTTTGATAATAAGTCCCGTGAAATTTTCCCTATATTAATAAATGCTATTTGGTTTTGTCAAATATTTCTACAATCAATAATTATGATAAATATTGGTGAGAATCTTATTAACAATTGAAAAAAATTTGAAGTGTTCATCGTTGAAATTAATTTTAATAATAAATAATTAATATTTATTTAATAATTAATTAAATGTTTATAAGGGACTTCAATGAGTTTAATCATTAGTACATTAAAAATAAAAATGGGAATGTAGAAAATAAAATTAACATTCCAAAAAAATTATTCAGATAAAGATGAATTTTATGTGAATCCGAAAATAGTTCTGAAAACGTGTTATAAACATTAATATGAAAGAAATAATTATGGTGACAATTTAAACAAAATTTTGTAAAGGATAACCAATAAATTTAATCAAAATGAAAAAGAAATCATAATAATGGATCTGTGAAATTATATAAAATACATCAAAAGTACATTTACAGGTAAATAAAAAAAATATTATTTTAAAGGATAAATATATTTTTCAAATTGGGAAATATATTAATTTGAAACCTATATCATAAAAGGGGAGAATAATTCATTATACAAATATGATAATAGAACTATTTTGGTCCCATGAAATAACAAAAAAAAAGTGTTTTCAAATAAAATAGAATACATTGGTCTAATGGATGACATAGACATGGATGTAGAAAAATAATTTATGGGACTAGAATCAGACATAAAAATTACATTCATTTCATGGTTGACAAGTTCATTGAGGATAATAATTTGTATAAAAAAATTCTTTTTAAAGAGAGGTTAAAGTAAATTACGATAAAATAAAATAATATGTGGGAAGAAAAAAAAACATAGAATAATGAAGATGGAGATAAATTATTATAACAAAATAAATAATGGTTAGCTAAAAAATCAAATTATTTTTCTTTTGAAACAATGTATATTTAAAATAGAACATGATACTGGTCACAAAACCCAATGATTCTAATAAATACGGTAAAATAAATTCATTAAGTATTAATTACACTATAATGAAGATTTCATGGTGAAAAATATAAAATATTTCTAAAAATATTAAAACAAAAAACAATCCCCATAAAACATGATTGAGAACTACATTAGAATAATATAAATGAGTGATTTTGAAAGAAAATGTTAATAAAAAAATTAAGGGGCCATTTTTAATAAATATATTAGTTCTAAATGGTTACTCAATTTCTAATAATAATAGGCACAAAAATGATAGAGTACCTCAAAAGAAATGGAATGAAGACAATAAAACCATATAAGTAACATAGTCATATAGGTATTAATAAATTTATATTGGGGTTATAAATAATAATTGTAGAACCTAAGAAAATAATTTTTAAATAAAAGACAAAATATACATTTGGTCGAATAAATGAAACATCAAATAATTGAGTTCTACAAGACTATTTTTAACTCCACGGAAGAAAATTTATTTACCTCATGCACTTATTTTTTCAGAAACAATTGAATCAAATACTCATTATGGATTTGATTTCAAATAGAACATTAAATACATTAAATAATTAGATTATTAAAATATAAAATATTAAAGGTTTAATTGGTATAAAATTAAAATGAAAATATGGTGTATAATAAGAAATATGTCTTAATGGATTGAGAATTTAAGTAAGAAACCCATATAATGGTCATGATTCGTTTTAATCATTGACCTCACATCCCAATAATCAAATTAGGATTAATAGGTAAATTATTTTTACATAAATGGAAAATATTTAAATTAATATGGTCTTTTTAGTATCATATACTATTTATTAATTATATTGTTTTTCCTTATCATTGAGGGAAAATCGAATTGGTGTGAGATTATTTTGCAAATTTTAATGATCAAATATGAAATTTTAATAGTATGATAAACAATTTATTGTACATATATATGACAAAAAAATAGTCATCGATTGTTTTATTAACTCATAATAATGTTATTATCTATGTTTCAATATTAATCTAAGATATATTTTTATAGTGAAGGTCATATAAGCTATTAGATCGATACAAACATGGACATACCATAATTAATGGAAGATTGTGGTTATAACGATATCTTTTTTTTGAATTATGTCATTATTTAATAAGAATATATTTATTATTTAGGTATTTTTTTGTGTGGAATCATATTTTAATGGATTTCAAAAAAATAATTAAAATCAGAATGAAAAGATAATATATGAAACATTGTGGTGGAGGCATTCCACACAACGCATGGTTAATATTTTAATTTTTCTTGAGAATGAGATAGAATTAATTTACATTATGATATATTTCTTCATAATAGATATTATATCATATAAGTTTCATTTATTCCTTAATTCCATCCTTATAACCATTGAAGAGATCCATTGGTAAAAAATAGACCACATTGCTATGAGGAGGTGGTAGTCAGCCCTTATGACTGATTGATGTTATTTTTTTAATGTATGTTTATATAAAGGAATAAATAATGGCTTAACTAATGATATAAAAAATCATTATAATAATGGTAAAAATTTTATTATATAAGTCTATTAATGATAAGTTAAAAAGGTAAATGATCAATAAGAAATGTTTTATGATTAAGTAATACTAAGTTTGATACCTTGATATTTATTCAGAATAAAACCTTATAAATGAAGGTATTAAGAAGGATTCTAGAGAAAAATGGATTCATTCAAAACAATACCTCATTGAGAGAAAAATTAAGCTGGGATTCTGTAATAACCAAGCTTCAATTGTTGTAATAAAATATATCTTTATAAATAAATTTAATCATAATGTGTATATATTTATTCAAGAATGTGTTTAAAACCTAAATTAAAAGATCTCATAGATTCAATTCAAGGAACATAATATCATTTTTTCTAAGTTGTCACCACAAAATTACATAATATTTAATATTAAAATCATCTTATAAATAGTTTATTTTTCTATGACTTTTCAAACAAATTGAGTTTTAGAAAACCTAACACTTTTATTAAATTGTAATGATGTTTGAATAAACATAGTGATTAGTAAAACCATATATATATAAAAAAATTATTCTTAAAGTGTAATATAATTCCTATTAAAATATAATATTTAATTAAGAAATATATTCTTAACATTTTGGAAATATATTTAATTATTTTCTTCAATAAAAAGTTTTCTTAGTTCATTATTTATATTATAGTATTTGAACGCATAATTTAGTTCTTTCAGGGTTTTATAGAAAAATAATTTTCCTTGTATTTTTTTATTAACCACATAATTCCACTATATAAAATTATATACATCATCTTCCTATAAAATTATTCTTACGCATAAAACAAAAAATTTTCTAAAAAATGATATCATTTTAGTTTTTACTGTTATATTAAATTAAATTTCAAAGACTTATAAAAATATGAACTTATAGAAATAATTAAATATTTTTATTTATCATTAATAATATTATGTAATATTTTAAACTTCTTTTTGGTCATAATTTATAGTTAAAACAATGAAAATTTGTTACCACACTTACGGTTTACACTTGTAAACATGGGGGTAAGAATAATATATTAGGATAAAGGAGCCACTTAAAAATACCTAAATATTATTGGTTAATTATATTCAGATTTTATATTATTTTAATATTAAATTACCATCCATTTAGTTCAAATTTCACTAGAATATGACATTATATTATAAAAATTATTTTTTGTAATTTCAATTGTGTCCCTCCCCTAAATTATACAAGGGAAACTCTTCTCCTCCATTATTCAAAAAAATTGAGAACTCAAGATATGAAAAACCAAACCTGGAAAACACATCTTCCAAATTAATTTTTTTATTGAACATATTGAATACTTTTGAAACCATGATCTGGTGGATTAAGGTTTAATACAAATTAGGTATCTCCAAAAGGGGGTAATATTATGTATAGACTCTTTGAATGTTTCTATATTCTTATAAATACAACAAATATACATTACTTATACTAGTATAATATATCCAGTATAATAAATATAATAATACATTATTATTCTTATTGTAAAACCCTTTCAACCTATTTTC
Organism: Viscum album; assembly: GCA_963277665.1. Classification (NCBI taxonomy): domain Eukaryota; kingdom Viridiplantae; phylum Streptophyta; class Magnoliopsida; order Santalales; family Viscaceae; genus Viscum; species Viscum album. The sequence goes on along the minus strand of OY728135.1, from coordinate 886,020,481 downwards.
CATCTATTTTTCATCAGATGAAAAATCAAGACATACATTGTTTGTAGATATGACCTATAGTCTCCACATAGTGGTGTAATTTAATTTTAATCACCACCTTACATGAATTTATATAATGAGGAACTTGTAATTATAATTTTTTTGTAAAATAATATATATTATGGAATTAAAATATCTTATCTACCATCTTACCATACCATTTTTTGGGAATCCATAACATCGCTCACTTGTACATGTGGACTAAAATATACACAAAATAATATCATAAGTTTACTATTTATATTTTAAATGGATATTAATAAATACACAATTAATGACTATATATGATATTTATGATAAAATAAATATTCTAGATAAGTGAATTATATTTTTCCTTTTTTCTTCCATCAATCAAAGAAATTAAAACATCACTAATTCATTCATATTAACTACCATCTCCATAATGTGATTTAATTTAATTTTTATCACAACATAAAATTAATTGTTATGAAATTATATATATTATTATTAAATATTATAATAATTGAATTATTTTATTATTGGATATGTTAGAACCATGATCATGATGCAATGACTGAAACCACAAGACATAAACTTATATTAAAAAATAGTTCACACTCAAAAACGTTTATTTAAAATTATATTTACAAAACATTGTTTTTTAAATGTTATAGGTGTTTCATATATGATATCATAATCAAATATTATGTTTTTTTATTAAATAATAAAAAATTTAATTATTATACATGAGGTTAAAAGAATTGAAAAGGAATTTCAAACTTGAGACTAGGTTTTTATGTTACAAGGTCACTTTTCTACTATGATGTTTTTTAGTAAAATAATGATGATGATAATATGTGATTTATCATTATAAAACATATTAATATTACTATACTATATATATTTATTGAAATTAAATTGCTTCCTATCATTTTTTCCATCTCTATTCTCTAAAAAACTAAACAAAATATATTATTAGAACTATATTTGGGTTTTAAATTTTTTTGGGAATATTTATTAGATGTCAAATATTACAATATAATTTTAAAAATAACTTTTTCAATTATATATAATTATTTATTATATTCATTTTTATATTTTTTAGAATTTCTACATAATAAATAAAATTAATATTCTTTTCCTATTTGAAATGAGTAACATTTAATCATTGGTGCGAGAAACTATTTTCCATGACATTTATTGCACAAAACAATATTTCCATTTAATGAATAATAATTTCTTTGAAGAATACATCAAAAAAAAATTCATGGTTCATTTCAAAAACAATTTCCTTAATATTAAGGGCATTTTAATAACTTCAATAATTTAATTCAAAATGAAAAAGATATTTTCCTCCAAAAAATTTTCCATTGATATTATAAATTTATTATCATCTATGTCAACATTATTGATGAATCTTGTAAAATTATAGGGTTATATTCAAATGACACTAACCACCATCATTATCTAGATAGTTTATGATCATTTTGTTTCATTTCTTAATTAAGAAAATATTATCCTTTCATATTCTTGTTTTTAATCATAAATGTTTTTGTTGATTTTTTATTGAAGTGTCATTCGTTTAATAAATAAAATGAATTAATTAAACATAATAAGTCAAATAATGAGGCCGAATTAGCCCCAAAATGCATTAGTAGACCTCATGAGGAAAACTAGTTCTGATATTTTGTGTATTTCTAACATATTAACAGGTCTCATCATGGTATGAGGATTTAATGATAATATTAAAATGTTTAACATTACGAATTCTATAAATTGTAAATTATATAATGTAATTAGTTTTATTATTTATGTTGTTAGGCTATCTATTGATGTATTCCCCATTTCATGGTGTTAATTATATGGAATATTAGATAATTATTTAGGTATTATTTATTATACATAATTTATTTATCCTATAATAGATTATTTTTTATAAATTAACTTAATAAGAAATAGATATATCCTATTCTTATATTTTCCCTTCTTCAGTTAACCTGGATGGGGACAATGATTGATTTCTATGATATATTAGAAGAATTGATAAATTTATCACAATAAGATGCAATTTTATTTCATGTTTTTTGATGTAATATGGGAATCATGTATGTATCTAGTGTACATTTACCAATTCACTATTTTATCTTCTGATATATGATCTCTTTACTATTTCACCAATGTTGTAAAATAATCTTAAGATATGGGTTACTAGAGTCAGGGTCTTATAACTGGTATCAAATAATGTTTAGAGTAATCATTGGGGACAAATCATTTGAAAACCATGATTTCAGAACATAATATAATGATAGACTCTTAGGACATGTTTATTATTTGATTATATATTTTTGTATAGGTAATGTATATTCTATGTAGTCTGTTAATAAAATACATCATTATATGTATAGTGGAATGTTAATATGAATATGGAGAAAATACACCTAGGGGTAGAAACCCTAATAGTATAGGATTGGGTATTAACAACATCACTATTTATGCACGATGTATTTTCATAATATTGAACACATAGAAAGAAACTTATAGGGACTATGGTTTTTTGGATTCACAAGATTATTACAAACCATTAAATAATATTTGAAAATATTTTTAATGATTTAAGAATATTTTAAAAGATATGATGCTTATGATTATAAGTTTATCTATTACAAATATTTAATTATTGTTATTAGTTAAACTATATATTGAACTTTATAATGTGAATTAATACTAATAATATTTAGAGGCAATTTTCTATATAATTTTTTTTAGAAATTAATTCCTGAGGAAATAATGTAAATGGTATCAATATAAATAAAATAAATAGGGATTTAACCCTATAAAATAATATCAATCTGGAGATAGAAAATGAGATTAAAAAATTACAACTTTATTTTGCTGATGAATCAGGTTATAAACAATATCATATACTTTTTAGAGAAGTATTATGAATTCCAACATGGTGAAACAATATATGGCCACTTCATATGACCAAAATTTAATTCATTAAAAAAGAATATTAATCTATTAGTATTTGAGAAAGATATCATGTCTTTATAGATTATATTTCAAAATTTGGGGAGTATTTAATGATAGAATCTTATGAAAAAAATTTATCATTTTAAGAGAAACATTAATCAGTGGTGTATATTGATCTAAAATGAAATGGTGTTAAAGGAAAGAAATAATTTAGAGTGGAATACATTCAATTAGATATTATATGACAGATAATTTTCCAATTGGAAATGAGTATAAAATTTTATTATATGGGACTGTAGCACCATGTTCCATAATCATAGAGAAGCAATTATATATACCCTATGGACTTACATAATATAACAAATGAATTGGGGGAATGAGAAGATGGTAAAAAGAAATATAGGAAAATTGATTAGTTGAGGGTTATTACTATCTTGTAATAATTTAGGAAATAAAAACTATGGAATATAATAGATATGAATTTGAGTTTTATTTATGTGTGAAGAGAAATAAAATTATCCTCATGCTTATATTCCAAATAATGAATCCTCATACATCCAATTCCTTAACTGTAATGTGATGGGTCACTATACTAATGACTTCCCTTTGGTTTTAGGTAATATTCCTTATAAATGTCCAAGGGATAATAATCAAGCTTATGTGATCACTACTAATATTGTTTAAGTTTATAATGATGTCATGGAAGGTATGTGGATCATAGACTCAAATTTAACTGATGATTTATTTTATTCTATTTGAATACCATCTTTTATACAGTCTGTTTTGACAAAAACATTGATTTTTTCATAAAACTATATAGATGGAGCTCTCAATCAGTACTTCGGGTGGAAATATTCATACCACAAGGATATGTTATCTAGGTCCCATTATGTCACATGGACAAACCCTATTTTTAATATTTATTACTATAATTAATGCTGACATTGATTATACCATTTTTAGGGATTTCATTTCAAATAATTATGAATAATATTATTTTTTAGAGTTGTAGATTACAAATTTTGGAGGCCTGTAATGCCTTGTATTTGAAGGGGGAAAACTTCATATAATCATGTCTTGATCCTTAAATCATATATATCCAAAATTAAATTATTATAGAAAAGGGGTTGGCTCAACCTATGAAGGGTAGTAGTATCCATATAATCGACTACACACCAATTGTGTAGGAAAAAAATAATGATTTTTCTAAAGAACTACCGAGAAACCAACCTGATGATAATTTTGTGCATTTTATAGATTTTAACGCTCTAAAAAATCCTACATCAGAGACTCATTATAAAATGGTTGTAGTATAATTAGTTGGAATGAATAAAAAATTATGGAATTTGGGTGATATGTTATTAATAAACCATAATGCTTCACCATTGAGATACCTTATATATTTTGTTATGAAGAAGATTAGTGTGTGTGTTTTCTCATCGATTATAGGTAAATTAATTTTATTATTATAAATTACAACTATACAGTACCCCAAATAGATAAATATTTTAATCAATATCGAGGAGATAAATATTTCTAATAAATTGGTCTTTCTTATGATTGTCAAAAACTGTAACATCCAAGATAAATAAGGAATAATACACATTTCATATTTATTAATATTTGTGAATTAAATGTAAATTTTACTTTAAAGGGTATTCTATGTTCGATGGCGTACCTAATACACAACAATTAGTTTATTTGAAATCTTACGTTGCACACTAATAATAGAATACTATTATTTTAAATGGTTGTTATTAACTAGTTATTTTATTGTTGAAAATTAATAGAACTAACTAAAATATGGTTATATATGTTTGTTAAATGTTTTTACAATTTTCCAATAAAAGTTAGGGGCTTAAAATATGATTGAATCAAATTTTAAGCATGAATACTCTAATATTCAGTAAAAGGTCAATTTACTACCTTTTGATGGAGAACCCTATTTAAATCATTTTTTGATCATTTTAATATGTTATATTAGACAAAATAAAACATTTCTTTAGATTTGGGATATCAAAATTTAATTTGGGTAAATGTTTGGTATTTTTCTGATAAAGTTCATTTTTTAATGAATAGTGAAAAATACTGTATTTTAATTCAAAAGTGCATTTCAATCTAATTTATTTATATACTTACATTGTCTTTTTAGTTGGTTTAAAAGTTTAAATAGATAATATTTTTACCATTTAATATAATTTTAGTCATTGGAAATAATTTCATATTGAAATTGGACATAAATAAGAGTCAATCTTTTGATTGTTATTATTTCTTAAAAACACGCTATTCATTTTGACAAAGGGAATTAATTTTAAATTTATTAATTAAAATTATATGTTTTGAATTTTGTAAAAAAGATATCATTTTTTTATTCGGAATATCATATATATCTTAGGATGAATTTTTGGTATTTTTCTAAAGAAACATTAATTTTTGATGACTACTGAAACCACTTAGTAGTAGTTAAAAATACGACTTTTTCATTGAAATAAAATTTTACCTCTTATGTGAATTGAATTTCAAAAATCCAACATACATGGTTATTATTATTAATAATATGTGGTTAAATAATATGAAAATAATTTTGGTTGAATAGTAACTTTTGACTTTTATTTACCACGGTTAAATGTAAATAGGGTATTTCAAGGTAAAATAATTATCATAATAACACCAAATTAACATAACACTTATACTAACCTTATTGGATGAGTAATTAACAACCATTTTCATCTTTGGGTGAATTTTTGGACCCCATGGAGCCACTAAAGAGTGATAATGACACTTTAGATTAATTAATTTACTGTAAAGGCAAAAATGACACAAACAAATATCTTTTAGTAAATTAATTTTTACATTAGGTTATATATACTATTTATAGACTATATATATTAATTGTAAATATAAAATTATTTTCTACATCATGGTAATTTTTTTTTAATTTTTAGTCAACAAATAATGTATATTATTTATGACACAATAATGATGCAGTATATACATCATTAATAACTGATTTAAATAAATTAGATTATAAATATATACATAACACCCAAAAACTGTTAAATTATTATTGTATGACTTTATTTCTTCCATGATTCATTTTATTATTGACTTTAATTAGTTTGGGACCTTTAGAAACTGAATATATTTATATAATAAAATAATTATTTCCACTTTCTTAAAGTACCCCACCTCTCCCTTATAAAAGAACACCACTTCTAACCAATTCCTCACACCCCTCAAAAAATTTGGCTTGTTAAAACTACTCCCAATTAATCTCCCTACATCCCTCCCCTCCTCCTAAAATCCTTACCTTATGCATAAGTCACTTTAAGAAGTTCTTGTGTTTCAAACCAAAATAAGTTACCCAAATTAAAGGTAACAATTCCTGTTAACTTATTTTCTTTTCTTTTACTTCTCCAACCCCTAAAATCTTTTTATTAAATTCTTATATATAAAAACTAGTATCCTCAATATACTATAATGTTTTTATAAAATGTATTTTAACAACACTTACACACATCTCAATCTAATGGGTGAAAAACATACCATTTCGGTGGATGGCAAACTAACGCCTCACGGAACGATGATTTTTCTATTATCTGCTTCCGCCTCTCATGGTGGCCATTAAAATGGAACTATATTTATATATGATATATATTATGATTATATTTTCTTTAGGTTTATGTATTTTACATTTATATCCTACCTTTATTGTTTCCATAATGGGTAAACGTGATAATGTTATTTGAGGAAGTGCGGACTACCGCCCCCTCAAAGTGATATGACTCGTTAATGCCATATGTGGGATGTATAAAGAATAGGGTTAATGATATTATAAATAATATTATACTAGAATTATAATATTTTTATGTATCATTATGATTTAATTCCCTTAAAATATGATATAGAAATGAAAGTAGCGTTCATCCATATGTACGACTAACCTTCTCCACGAACAATGCATTTCATTTCTTCTCACCAAAATGTTAAGTAATATTATAAATATATATATATACAGGATATATATAATTTATATGATATCTAAATAATCGATATCATTATGTAGATATTGGACTATTGACCACAAGGACAACTTGTAATTAGAAGGTGTTTATTTTTAACAAAAGTACCAAATATTGACTAAACGACCATTATTAAATTAAATTATTGAATAATGTTTATAACATGGTAATAAGTGATATAAAAAGGATAATAAACGTCAAAAATGTTCTTATGAAATTAGAAATTAACATTAGTTTATTATTCAGGAAGAACAAGGAACAAATGAGTCAAGTCGGACATGAGGTAAGATATTTTCTTATCTCACATTTAATTCCATGAGATTTCCATTGTTTGCAACTTATTTATTGAATGTGGTCTATTATGTACCTAAATTTGATATATATTATCATGATGCTATTTATATTTATGGTAAACTGTGATTCATTTAGTTGTTATTATCTTTTGGTCATACGACTCGATTGATTACAATGAAGAGAGGGTTTTTCGTCTCATTGTTCATAATGTATTGTCCATTATTGTATTCATTGTGTAATGTAATATAATTTATAGGTATTTAAATCTTCATTAAATGATCATTCATTCATTTTTTTTACCTTTCGTATGATACCCAATCTGTAAGGGAACATTTCACCCTCCTCTTTTTAAAAGACTTCATTTTTATTGTCTTCTAATTTACATATTATTATGTTGGGATATGTTCTTATATATATCATTATTGATGTAAATTTTATATACAAGTGATGAGATACCATTTTAATCTCATAAACTCATTTTCTGAATTTTAAAGTGACATCGTTAGGCTAGTGAATGTTTAAAAGGTAACTTCTTAACCCAATTTCAATTCTTCAGGTTCAACTCGTACTTCATGAATATGTCATCCTATGAAAATGTGTGAATGACCACAGATTGTATTACAGGTAATATCCACTTATATTGGGTCGATTTATATTTTTCACACATAATTATTTCATTTATTTATCTTTAATCTATGGATACCGTCATTATATGATATTTCGTCTCAATTTACATTCCATTGAGACTTCAATTGTGTCATACACCAATTCACTATGTTATGGTTTATATATTGTCCTTTGTAATATTGTATCATGAGTCCATTCATTCTCATGATAATATAAAGTTATGATTAAATTTTATTCCTCAATTATTTGTATTCAAGTGCCCCTAATTTTATTAAAAACTCATTAACTAAAATATCATTTTAAATGTTTTAAGGATTTATTCTTCTAAATTATTATCATTAATGTCCATGTTTTAATAAAATGGTTTTAAAGAATTCTTTATGCGGAAATTAATGTTTTTAAATGAATATTTATTTAAAAGCTTCAAAGTGGTATGGGAAACTTTGATACAAAAATCACTTTATTAAATGTTTTAAATGTGTTTGAAAATGATTTGATAAAGCATTGTTTATTTCAATATCATGATTTGATATATTGTGATTGGAAAGTGGAAATTTTATATATCCTTTAGGCTTCTGTTATGTGTTATGAATATGTTATGGTTATAGGGGATTTTTTATATATACAGATGGTTCTGTGATAATCCTGGGCCAGGTGATCCCGAGATAGCTCTCCAATGAATTGGGTAACGTGACATATGTAAATGTGATGTTTCTTATTTGAGATTTATGGAATGTACTATGATGGGTATTCCAAGTGTAACTCTCTACATAGGTGTGATAGCAACAATGTATGTTTGATATGGAATCCATTAGCAACCTTTATGACATATGATTTGTGTGTGTTATTTCTAAATCATATGATTTCTTAAGGTATGTTATGATTAGAAAGTATGGTTTCACTTATTTGTTTTTATTGATGGGATAATGTTTTCCATCATTATTTTATAACCCTTATTGAGCTTTTTATGCACATCCCATGTTTTTGAAATGATTTCCACATGACTTAATGATGAATATGGTTAATGATGGGATCAAGGAAAAGTCATGTTGTCTAAAACATGCAACTGGACTTGTCTCTTTTTAATAGTTTTTATTTTAGGAAAATAATGGATACTGAGTAGTAGTCTCTACATGTAATATTCAAGTTATTATGTAATAGTTATGGAATAATTATCTTAAACTCTAAACCTGAAAAGATTATCAATGTGAATTATTCATTTAATTCAACATTATGTATTGTTTTAAGGCTGGGTCCTTATAGTAGGTATTAGAGGTCGGTTTAGACATCTTTAGGGATAAGATATTTTCATTAATCACATGGTTAGTCAATATGTCTATTATTTCAGATAAATACTTATTTTATAAAATTTTCAAATTGTAGAATTTCAGTTAAAAATTTAAGGAGGAGGATCTCATACGACATTCATATATATTCCCGATGACTTTCTTGTAATAATTATTACAAAGTCATGTTAGGATGATTGTGAAAGTTTCTCAAGCATACAACTCACTTGCAAGCAGTTGTTTGAGATATCAAACAGCACCACTATACCATGTTATCATCATGGATAATGGGTTATATTTAAACAAATCCTATTTTCACTATATTCTCATATTTTTTTAGAAAGGTAAATTTTATATAGGCATTTACAAATATTTTACTTTCTCACTATATTTTGAAGCATATAAGGATTTTAAAAAAGGTACTGAGGAAGGAGAACCTTGTGCAACCTATTTTTATTTTCTTTTACAACATTTTCTCTCATAACAAACTTATGGTATTTTAAAAGGACCGTTAATTGAAAGTTTCATCTCAAATTTGGCCCGGTTGATTTATAGAAATCATGTTTTATCAAGTGTTTTCAAATTATATGCCATACATTATTATTTTCCAAAACCTTTTTTCTATGAACTCCCATATGACCCATGTTGTACAAGGTATTTTTGGATGGAGGAATCAAATGATTTTAATGGATCTCTAAATCATTGTTGCAATGCATGGACAATCTAACTATGTGAACAAGATGACGATGAAACCAAATGGACAACATGATCAAGGTATTATGTTCTTCATTTTGGGGATCGTTTTTTGTTATCATATGGTGTTGAAATAAGAATTCAAGAATTAAGATGTTCAGATCATAATGAATTTGGATAAAAGTGAGATATATAAGGAAACCATTGAGGTTAAAACATGTTAGGGTTATTTTTTTGTGTTATAAAAAGGGAAACCCATGGGATGGGTGATAACCTGTTGCATCCAGCAAGGATGCAGGAATTGAACCCCCTACCTAAGGGCAAAAAGGGCGCATCAACCACCACTATTTTACCTGAATTCCCTAGTTAGTATGAATTATTATTTTAGTAAAATAATTTTATAGATCAATAATAAGTAGATTTTTTGATCTTATGTTTTATCAAATGGATATACTTAGTATAGAAAAATTATTTAGTGATTATGTGAAAAAGGTCGTTGTGGAAGATGTTCTCTCTTTTGAGGAAACACTATGTCCATAAGGAAGATATAATACTATGGGATTTCAATTGTGGAATAGTGGTTGAAATTTTAGTTTGTATGAATCAATTTTTTTATTATGGATATATTTTGATTTGATTTATTTATGAAAATTATTAAACTATCATTGAGAATATGTGATTAGGTTAATTACTTTTCAATACGATACTTTATGAGTAACAACTGTTATTTGGAGATAAATGTTATGATGCATCTTGGAATTATGTATAATTAAATCCTTATGAGATTTGGGTTACAATATCAGTTCAGAATACTTTTTAATAATTTTAGGGATAGTTGTTTATTGAATGTTTTTTTATCTTTGGGTTTTGTTTGACAAATTTTGGAGATTAAGAGTAGTTTTTCCTCTTGTAAAAGATTGTACTTTTTGATTATTATTTAATCTCTCACTAACCATATTGGTTTTAGTTGATGTATAAAGACAAGGTAAATATATAGTTATTCTTTTGTAGACTTTTTGATTCTCTAGAATATGAATCTTGTCATTTTTATGTGACAATGTCTTTTTGAATGGTCATGGCATGGAGAGATGATTATTGTTTTGTATAAACATATTGAATGATGAAACTATATATGAGGGTAAGTATATTTCCTTATTTTCTTATTATATGTTGTATATGAATTCCCCAAAATAATGAAAAAGGAACTTACAACAAAAAAATTTGGTTTACATTTCCTACTACATAATCAATGACCATTTAACACAACATAAGTTTTTTATTTTCTAGTTGTTAACATTCTTCTAATAATATTTTCTATCACTCTCCATTAGAACATGACCATTTGTTCTCTCTTCCATATACACGTATTCCTATATGGAATACTAGTATGGGTTATCTCAGGTGACATTTTTACTTATCTTTATTTCTTTTAAAGTGATATTTTTCACTGACTATCTTCCGATATGGGACTTTTAATGACGTTTCCAAGCCCAGTTCTAGAATAGCTAGAACACAATTCCCAAAATTGGGGAAGGATGTGACATCGCAGATAAATAATGAATAAGAAACTTATCATATTTATTAATATTTTTGAATTAAATATTAATTTTACATTACTGTGGATGATATGTCTCATGGCGTACCCGATATGCAACAACGAGATTCTTTGAAATCTTATGTTCCACACTAATAATATAATATTATTATTTTAAATGGTTTTTAATGCATACGTATTTTATTAGAGATATTGAATAGAACTAACAAAAATATTATTATATATGTTTGTTAAATGTTTTTACAATTATCCAATAAAAATTAGGGGCTTCAAATATGAATGAATATAATTTTAAACATTAATACTGTAATATTCAGTAAAAGGTCGATTTACATCCTTTTGATGGTGAACCTTCTTTAAATATAGTTTTTTTCATTTTTATATGTTATATTTCAAAATTTAATTTTTTTAGATTCGGAAAATCAAAATTTACTTGGGTAAATTTTTGGTATTTTTCTGATAAAGTTCATTTTTAATGAATAGTGAAAACTACTGTATTTTAATTCAAAAGTGCATTTTAATATAATTTATTTATATGGATATATTATCTTTTTAATTACTTTAAAAGTTTATTTATAATATATTTTTACCATTTAATCTAATGTTGTTCACTAGAAATAATTTCATTTTTTAAATTGGAAAAAAACCAATGTCAATTTTTTATAGTTATTATTTCTTAAAAACACGATATTTGTTTGGACAAAGGGAATTAATTTTAAATTAATTTATGCAACTACTACGGTTTGAATTTTAAAAAATAGACATCATTTATGAATTTTGAATATCAAATATAACTGAGGCTTAATTTTTTGTATTTTTATGAAAATCATCAATTTTTTGATGAATAGTGAACCCACTTAGAAGTAGTTAAGAAAACTGACTTTTTCATTTAAATCAAAATTTACTGATTTTATGAATTGAATTTCGAAAATCCAACCAACATGGTTGTTATTATAATGTAAAATTTTGTTCAATAAGATGAAAATATTTTTTAGTGAATAGTAACTTTTGACTTTTATTTACTGCAGTTAAAAGAAAATAGAATAATTTAAGGTAAAAAGAATATTATAATAATACAAAATTACCTTAACACTTGTCCTAACATTATTGTATGAAGAATTTCCAAACATGGGAATCTTTGGGATGATTTTGGGACCCAATTAAGCCACTCAAGAGTGATAATGACCCATTAGATTTATTAATTTAATGTAAATGAAAAAATGACACGAACATATATCTTTTAGTAAATTAATATTTAAAAGTGGTTATATATATTATCTTTTCGACTATAGATATTCATTGGAAAAATAATAATATTTCCTACATCATGGTGTTATTTAAAAAAAATAGACAATAACTAAATTAAATTATATATGACACAATAATGACGTATTATAAACCTCAATAATAAATGATTTAAATAAATAAGATTATATATATTAAAATAACATCCAAAACCAGCCCAATTTCTATTAGATTATTTTATTTCAACCATGGGTCATATAATTTTTTACTTTAATTAGTTTTCTATATTTATAAATAGATTATCATTATATAATAATAATATATTTTCACACTATCCTAAAGAGAGCCTCCTACCCCTTTTAAAAGGAAACCACTTGTAACCAATTCATCACGACTTTCAAGACTTTTAGCTCATTGAAACTATGTCGAATTAAGCTCCCTAAATCCCTATCATCTTCCTAGAAGCCTTAACTTAGGAAAAAGGCACTTCCAAAAAACTTTTTGGTTCAAACCAAAGGAAGGTACCCAAATTAAATATATCAATTCCTCTTAACTTCTTTTATTTTATATTACTTATTCAACCCATAAACACTTTTTATTAATTTCTTTCATAACAAAAGCTATATCCCCAATATTCTAGGATTTTTTTATGAGAATTATTTTATCTAAACTTACACCCACCTCCATCTAATTTGTGATGAACATATTGTTTCTATGGACAGAAAACTAACGCCTCACAAAACGATGATTGTTCGATTATCTCCTACCACCTCTCATGGTGGACATTAAGATGGAACTGTATATATATATATATATGATATATATTATGTTTATATTTTCTTTATGCTTCGGTATTTTACATTTATATCCTACCTTAATGGTTTTCGTAATGGATAAATGGAATAATTTCATTTGAGGAAGTACAGACTACCACCCCTTCAATGTGATATGTCACATTAATTCCATATGTGTGATGTATAATGGATAGAGGTAATTATATTATATATTATATTATGCTATAATTATAAAATAAATAATTATCATTATGTTTTAATTCCATTAAAATACAAAATAGAAATGAAAGTAGCGTTCAAGTGTACGTACGTCTTAGCGTCTCCATGAACTGTGCATTTCATTTCTTATCTCCAAAATGTTATGTACTATTATAATTACATATATATACAGGATATATATGATTTATATTACATATAAATCATTAATATAATTCTGAAGATAATGGAATATTGACGACATGGAAAACTTGTAATTATAAGGGGTTCATTTTTGTCTCAAGAACCAAATATCGACCAAACAATCAGTATTAACATAAATGAATTCACAATGTTTATAACTAGGTAATAAATGATAAAAAATGATAATAAACTTGAAAAAAATTCTTAATCATGTGGAAATTAACATTAGTTAATTATTCAGGAAGAACAAGGAACAAACGTGTCAAGTTGGACACGAGGTTAGAGATTTTCATACCCCACATTAATTTCCTTCGGATTTCCATTCTTCACCATTCATTTATTACATGTAGTGTATTATATAAAGCCACATGATATATATTATCATGATTATATTTATATTCATTTTATTATATTATTAAATTGGTTGTTATTAACGTTTGGTTGTATGACTCGATAGTTTACAATGAATAAATGGTTTTTCATCTCCCTTTTTATTCCCATGAGATTCATGAAATATGGGCCACTATTTCCTTTTGTGTCGAATTTTTACTATCCATAATTGTATTCATTGTGTAATATTATATATTTTATGGGTATTTAAATCTTCTATGAATGATACTTCTTTAAAGTGGTATATCTTCCTTATGATACCCAATCTGTAAGGGAACCTTTAACCATCCTCTTTTTAAAAGACTTCTTTTTTGTTATGTCTTTTAATTTACATCTAATTATGTTGGGTTATGTCCTTATATATCCTTATTGATGTAAATTTTATTTCCATTTTATGAGATACCCTTTTTATCTCATCAACTCATTTTCTAAATTTTTATGTGATGTTGTTAGGCTGTTGAATTTTTACAAGGGAACTTCATAACCCATTTTCAATTATTTGGGTTCAACTTGTACTTCTTGAATATGTCGTCCTATGAATATGTATGAATGACCTATGATTGTATTACACTTAATATAAATTTATTTTGGGTGTATTTATATTTGTCACACATAATTATGTCGTTGATTTATCTTTAATATATGTATACCGTCTTTATATGGGATTTCGTCTCAATTTGCATTCCATTGAGACTTTAATGTTGTTATGACCCAATTCACTCTAATGTGGTGTATATACTGTCCATTGGAATATTTTATCATGAATAACTTTATTCTAATTATATTATAAACTTAATATTAAATTTTATTCCTCAATTATTTGTATTCAAGCATCTCTCATTTTATTAAAAACTCTTTAACTAAAATATCATTTTAAATGATTTAAAGATATATTCTCCTAAATATTTATCATTAATGTAAATGTTTTAATAAAATGGATTTAAATATTTCATTATATGGACATTAATTTTATTAAATGAAAAATTATTTAAAAGCTTCAATGTGGTATGGGCCACTTTGATTCAAAAATCTCTTTATTAAATGTTTTAAATGGTTTTGAAAATGATTTGATAAATAATTGTTTATTTCAATATCATGATTTGATATATTGTTATTGGAATGTAGAAATTTTTTCTATCCTTTAGGATTGTGTTATGTTTTATGAATATGTTATGGTTATAGGGAATTGTTTATGTAAATGGGTGGTTTCGTGATAACGCCAGTGCAGGTGAGCACGAGATAGCTCCCCAATGCATTGGGTAAAGTGATTGAGGTAAACATGATGTTTCTCATAAGAGATTTAGGGAATATACTGCGATGGGTATTCCAAGTCTAACTTCCTATGTAGATGTGATAACAACAATTTATGTTTGTTATGGATTCCATAAGTAACCTTTATGATTTTTGATTAGTGTGTGTTATTCATAAATCATATTATTTCTTATGGAAAGTTATTATTGAAAAGTATGGTTTCATTGATTTGTATTTATCGATGGGATAATGTTTTCCCACTATATTTTATAACCCTCACTGAGATTTTTGTGCTCATCCAAAGTTTTTTAAAGGTTTTCCATAGGAAATACAGATTAATGGGGTTAAGGATGGGATCAAGGAAAAGTATTGCTGTCTAAAACATGGAAGTAGACATGTTTCTTTTTAAGAGTTTTTATTTTATGAAAATAATGCATACTGAGTAGTAGTGTCTACATGTAATATTCACTTTGTTATGAAATAGTTATGGCCTAATTCTCTAAGACTATAATCCTGAAATGGTCCTCAATGTGAATTATTCATTTAAATCAATATTATGCAATGTTCTAAGGTCGGGTCCTTATAGTTGGTATCAGTGGACAGTATAGAGAAGTTTAGGGATTATGAGTTTTCTTTAAACACATGGATTGTCCCTATATATATTATTTCAGATAAAACCATGTTTTATAACATTTTCATATCAAGGAAATTTCATTACAAGTAGAAGGAGGAGGATCTCAAATGACATTTCAATCTCTTCCTGATAACTTGCTTGTAATAATTATTGAAAATCCATGTTCAGATGACTGTGAAACATTATCTAGCATACAACTCACTTGCAAACAGTTCTTTAAGATATAAAACACCACCGTTAGACCTCATTATCATCGTGGATCTTAGGTTATATTTAAACAAATCCTATTTTCACAATATTCTTATATTTTCTAGAAAGGTAAATATTTTCAAGGCATTTACAAATATTTTACCTTATCATAAGATTTTGAAGAATATTATGATTTTTAAAAAGGTTCTGAAGAAGGAGACCCTTGCACAACCTATTTAAATTTTCTTTAACAATATAATCTCTCGGAAAATACTTATGGTATTTTAAAAGGATAGTTAATTGAACGTTTCATCTCACTTTTGTTCTGACTGTTTTATCGATATCATGTTTTATCAGATGTTTTGATATTTTATATCATAACTGATTATTTTCCAAAACTGATTTCCTGTGAACACCCATATGACCCGTGTTGTACAAGGTGTTTTTGGATGGAGGAATCAAATGATTTTGAAGGATCTGTAAATAATTGTTGCATTGTTTGAACCTTCAACCTATGTGAACAAGATGATGATGAAACCAAATGGACACCACGATCAAGGAATGATGTTTTTCATTTTGGGTATCATTTTATTTTATCATATGGTGGTGAAATAAGGCTACAAAAATTAAGATGTTCAGATCATAATAAATTTTGATGAAAATGAGAGGTATAAGAAAACCTATGAGGTTAAAACATGTTAGGGTTAATTTGGTGTTTTATAAAAAGGATAACCTATAGGATGGGTGACAACCCGTCGCATCGGGAAAGGCTCCAAGAATTGAACCCACAACCAAAGGGCGACAAGAGCGCATCACTTACCACTAGCCTACATGAATTACTTAATTAGTATGATTTATTATTTTAGGAAAATGGTTTTATGGAATAAGAATATTTTTATTTTTGGAACATAATTTTTATCAAATGGATATACACATTATATAAAAATGATTTAGTTATTAAGTGATAAAGGTTGTTGTGGTAGACGTTCTCTCTTTTTAGGAAACACTATATGCCTAAAGAAGATAGAAAAATATGGGAATTCAATTGTGGAATAATGGTTGAAATTTTAGTTTGTAAGAATCTATGTTTTTATTATAGACATATGATGATTTGATTTATTTATGAAAATGATAAATCTATCATGGAGAATATGTGATTAGGTTAATTATTTTTCAATATGAGGCTTTATGAGTAACTGGTGTTATTTGGAGATAAATGTTAAGATGTATCATGGAAGTCTATTTAAATAAATCCTTAGTAGATTTGGGTTACAATCTCATTTTGGATGAATTTTGAATAATTTTGAGGATAGTAGATTATTGAATGGTATTTCTTATTCTTTGTGTTTTGTTTGAAAAATTTTGAAAATTAAGAGTAGTTTTTATTCTTGTAAAAGATTGTCCTTTTTAGGTATTATATGATCTCTCAGTCACCATTTTGGTTTTAGTTGATGTCTAAAGACAAAGGAAATATATAGTTCTACTTTTGTGGATTGTGTGATTTACTAGAATTTGATTCTTGGGCTTTTGATGTGACTAAGTCTCTTTGAATTCTAATTTCATTGAGAGATTATTATATTTAGGTAGAAACTAATTGAATGATAAAACTATACTTGAGGGTAAGTATATTTCCTCATGTTCTTATTCTATATAGTAAATGAATTCTCGAAAATTATGAAAATGAACGTACAACAAAAACATTGTTAGTTTACATTTCCGACTATATAATCAATGACCATTTGACACATAATAAGTTTGTGAATTTATGGTGGTTATTATTCTCCTAATAATGTTTTCTATCACCATCGAACAGAACTTGACTGTTTCTTGTCTCTTCCATATCATTGTTTTCTTATATGGAATCCTAGTATGGGTTATCTCATGTGGTCTTTGTAATTCTCTTTCTTTCTTTTAATGTGATAGTATTTTCTAACTCTTTTCTGATGTGGGACTTTTAATGAAGATTCTATGCCCAGTTTTAAAATTTTGAGCACTCAATCTTAGAATGGGGGAAGGATGTAACATTCCAGATAAATAAAGAATAAGAAATTCTTCATATTTATTAATATTTATGAATTAAATATTAATTTTTCATTTAAGGGGATGCTATGATCGATGGCGTACTAGATATGCAACAATGAGTTTCTTTGAAATCTTATGTTGCACAGTAATAATATAATATTATTATTTTAAATGGTTGTCAATTCCTTGACTTTGTATTGGTGGGAATGAATAGAACTAACTAAAATATGATTATATATGTTTGTTAAATATTTTTACAATTATCAAATAATAGATAAGAGATAAAAATATGAATGAATCTAATTTTAAGTATGAATACTCATATATTCACTAAAATGTTGATTTACCACCTTTTGATGGAGAACCAACATTAAATCTAGTTTTTTTCATTTTTATATGTTATATTTGAAAACATAAAAAATTTTAAGATTTGGGACATCATTATTTACTTTGTGAAATGTTTTGGTATTTTTCAAATAATGTCTATTTTTTAATGAATAGTAAAAAATATTGTATTTTGATTTTAAAGTACCTTTTAATCTAATTTATTCATATGGATAGTTTATATTTTTAATTGGTTTTAAAGTGTAATTATAATACATTTTCACTATTTAATCTAATTTTATTCTTTGGAAATAATTTGATTTTTAAATTGGACATAAACAAGTGTCAACCTTTTGACAGTTATTATTTCCTAAAGACATGAAATTTGTTTTGACAACATGAATTAATATTAAATTAATTAATGAAACTTTTATGTTTTGAATTTTGAAAAATAGATATAATATTTGAATCGAGAATATCAAATATAGGATAGGATGATGTTTTGGTATTTTTCTAAAAAATATCAATTTTTGATGAATAGTGAAACCACTTAGTAGTAGTTAAAAAAAACTAAAATTTTCATTTAAATGAAAATTTACCACTTTTTTTAATTAAATTTAGAAATTATAACATATATGGATGTTATTTGTATGTAAAATTTTGTTCACTGAGATAATAATAATTTTTATTGAATAGTAACTTTTGACTTTTATTTGCATTGTTAAAGGTAAATAGGGTAATTCACGGTAAAAAGAAAATCATAATAATAATAAATTACATTAACACTTTTCCTAACATTATTTTATGATTCATAGATGACCATGGTAATTTTTGGGTCGATTTTGGGACCCCATGAAGCCACTTAAGAGTGATAATGACACTTTAGATTAATTAATTTAATGTAAAGGAAAAAATGACACAAACAAATATAATTTAGTAAATATATTTTTACATAGGGTTATATATGTTATATTTTCGACTATAAATATAAATTTTAAATCTAAAAAAATTTCTTATATCATGGTATTTTTTTATAATTTGTGGACAACAAACAAATTAAGTTATTTATGACAGAAAAATGATGCAGTATATATCTCATTAATAAATGATTTAAATAAATAAGATTATAAATATTAAAATAACATCCAAAACCATTCCAATTCTTATTTAATGATTTTATTTTTACCTTGATTCATCTTATCTTCGACATTAATTAGTTATGGATCTTTACAAATAGAATATCATTATATAATAAAATAATATTTTCACACATTCTTAAAGAGCCCCTATAAAAAACAACACTTCTATCCAAATCCTCACACATATCACGCCTTTTGGCTCATCCAAACACTTCCCAATTAATCTCTCTATATCCCTATCCTCCTCCTAGAAGCCTTAACTTCAGTAGAAGGCACTTTAGAAAGCCTTTTTTGTTCAAACTTAAGGAAGTTACCCAGATTAAAGGTAATGGTTCTTCTTTACTTTTTTTCTTTGATTTTACTTCTCCAACCCATGAGAGATTTATATTCCTTTATTTTATAACACCAAAAGTATCCTCAATATTCTAGGATTTTTTTTAGATGTATTTTAACAACACTTACACACACCTCTATCTAATTGCGGAAGAACATATTGTTTCTATGGATTGAAAACTAACACCTCGTGAAATGATGATTGTTCGATTATCTCCTACCATATCTCATGGTGTACATTAATATGGAACTGTATTTATATATGATATATATTATGTTTATATTTTTTTATGCTTCTTTACTTTTCATTTATAACCAATCTGTATGGTTTCAATAATGGTTAAACACGATAATTTTATTTCAGGAAGTGCAGACTACCGCCCCCTTAATGTGATATGACTCGTTAATGCCATATGTGGGATTTATAAAAAATAGAGTAAATTATATAATATAGGATATTATATTATAATTATAATATACCGATGTATCATTATGTTTTAATTCCATTAAAGTACAAAATAGAAATGAAAGTAGCATTCATGCGTACGTACGACTTACTGTTTCCATGAACATTGCATTTCATTTCTTATCTCCATAATGTTATGTACCGTTATAAATACATATATATACTGGATATATTTTATTTATATGATATCTAAATCATGAATATCATCCTGGAGAAAATGTACTACTGACCACAAGGATAACTGGTAATTATAAGGTGTTCATTTTTTACTCAAATGCCAAATATTTTCCAAACGACCATTATCGTCTTAAATGATCGCATAATGTTTATAACATGGAAATAAGTGATATAAGAAGGATAATATACTTTAAAAATATTCTTAGGAAATTTGAAATTAAATTTAGTTTATTATTCAGTAAGAACAAGGAACAAACGTGTCAAGTCAGACATAAGGTACATGATTTTCTTATCTCACTTTTAATTTCGTGAAATTTCCATTGTTCACCAATAATTTATTGCATGTAGTGTTTTGTGTACCGCCATTTGATAATATATACCAGGATTATATTTATATTTAGGGTATTCTATGAATCATTTTGTGGTTATTAACTTTTGGTCGTACGACTCGATTGATTACATGGAAGTAACCATTTATCATCTCATTTTTTAGTTCTATTAGATTCATGCAATATTGGCCATTGTTTCCTATTGAGTGGAATATGTACTATCCATTATTTTATTCATTGTAAAATATAATATAATTTTTTGGTATTTTCATCTTCATTGAATGATATTTCTTTCATGTTGTGTATCTTTCGAATGTTACCCAATTTGTAAGGGAACCATTCACCCTACTCTTTTCAAA
This sequence comes from Viscum album, assembly GCA_963277665.1. NCBI lineage: Eukaryota > Viridiplantae > Streptophyta > Magnoliopsida > Santalales > Viscaceae > Viscum > Viscum album. Next base: position 885,998,980 of record OY728135.1, on the reverse strand, counting down.
AGACTTCTTTTTGTTATGTCTTTTAATTTAAATATTATTATGTTGGGATATGTTCTTATATATCCTTATTTATGTAAATTTCATGTCCAAGTTATGTGATACCATTTTTATCTCATCAAATCATTTTGTGAATTTTAATGTGACGTTGTTAGGCTGTCGAATTTTTACAAGGGAACTTCTTAACCCAATTTCAATTCTTTGGGTTCAACTTGAACTTCTTGAATATGTCATCCTATGAATATTTTTGAATAACCTCTGATTGTATTACTCTTAATATCCAATTATATTGGGTGTATTTATATTTCTCCCACATAATTATTTCATTGATTTATCCGTAATTTAATGACACCGTCTTTATATGGGATTTCGTGTCAATTTGCATTCCAATGAGACTTCAATGTTGTTAAGAAACAATTCACTCTTATATTGTATATATACTATCCTTTGGCATGTTATATCATGAATACGATTATTCTCATGATATTATAGTGTTTTTATTAAAAGTTATTCCTCAATTATTTGTATTCAAGTGTATCTCATTTTATTAAATACTCTTTAACTAAAATATCATTTTAAATGTTTTAAAGATTTATTCCCCTAAATATTTATCATTAATGTACATGTTTTGATAAAAAGGTTTTATGGATTTATTTATATTGACATTAATGTTTTTAAATGAAAATTTATATAAAATCTTCAATGTGGTATGGGACACTTTGATTAAAATATCTCTTTATTAAATGTTTTAAATGGTTTTGAAAATCACATGATAAAGCATTGTTTATTTCAATATATTTATTTTATATATTGTTATTAGACTGTGTAAATGTTATCTATCCTTTATTCTTTTTTTAATGAATATGTTATGGTTATAGGGCATTGTTTACGTATATGGGTGGTTTCGTGATAAACCTAGGGCTGGTGAGCCCGAGATAGCTCTCCAATGTATTGGGTAACATGACAGAGGTAAATGTGATGTTTCTCCAAAGTGATTTAGGGAATATTCTATGATGGTTATTCCAAGTCTAACACCCTACATAACTATGATAACTACAATTTAGGTTCGATTGGGATTCCATAAGTAACCTTTATGATTTATGATTAATGCGTGTTATTCATAAATCTTATGATTTAATAAGCATTGTTATGATTAAAAATTGTGGTTTCATTGATTTGTATTTATTTATTGTCTAATGTTTTACTTCCTTATTTTATAACCCTTATCAATCTTTTTATGCTCATCCCATGTTTTTGAAATCTATTCCATAGGACTTAATGATCAATAGGGTCCAGGATGGGATCATGGAGAAGTCTTACTGTCTAAAACATAGAACTAAACATGTTTCTAAGTGTTTTTTTCATATGAAAATAATGGATACAATTTAGTAGTTTCCACATGTAATATTCAAGTTGTTATGTAATAGTTATGACCAAATTCTCTAAAACTCTAAACCTGAATAGATCCTCGATGTGAATTATTCATTTAATTCAATATAATGTAATGTTTTAAGGTCAGTTCCTTATAAAAACTATATGTAATGAAGTAGGATAATACAAATATATTTTTCATATGTGGTATAGACATTATAAATTATAATTATTTCCATTTTGATCGACTAATGTACCCTATATTATTTTACGTGATGAAAAATATATAAAGGATTATATATTTAATTTCATTGTTGTGTTTATTGATGATAAAATTATATACACTAAATAGTATGATAAGTGAAGAATTAATTTGTTAATCATTCTTATGTAACTAAGAGAAAATGATTTTAATGGAAAATTTAGATAATATGAATTCTATCATCATGAATATTCATTTCATATCTATGTTGTCTCAATTGATGAATAACATGTGATCATTAAAATAAAAAGGCATTTATGGAACAAAAAAAATTAGTTAATATAACTAAGTTTTGTAGTTTACTTGTATTATAATGTTAATATCTATTATTTTTTGAAATGATTTTTCAATTAGCATACCCACAACCCAAGTTAATATATAAAGGGATTGAGTTCAAATGGTCAGATGTAAGTAATTAATGATCCAAAATATTTTATGAAGAGGAGGGTCAATATTCTGATATTAAATTTACCATGTACAAGAAATATCGTTTTTATATATATGGATGCATTAAAAAAGAGACTTATGAGTGGTTAGAATGATAAATTTGTTAACAATTTACCTATCATGTGAAGGATTTGTGAAACAATTATACATCTTAGGATATTGAGTGGGATGATTGAATATTTGTATTGAAGATATGGTGGAATTACCTCATAGTTAATGATTAAAAATATATATATAGGTTATCAATGGTAGAAAAGGATCTTCTTATATAAATTCCACAACATGAGGAAAATATAGTGGCTAGATTTTCTCAAGAATTATAATTTATTAATAGAAAACAACAATAAAAATTAAAATTAGATGGTTAATTAATTTTTTAGGAAATATTATAATGTTATTACTAAATAGTGTATTTTAAAATATCCCATATTAATAGATTTAGTGGAGTTGGAAAGGGGAATTATTAAGGATCAGAGACCATCAGATTTATTACAAATTATTTACAAACTAAATGTTGTAAAAAAATTATATTCAAATGAAAATAAAATATGTGAATGATTGGATGTTGGTAAAATTCATTTATAAATATAATATATTTAAATTTGGAAGGTGGATATATGTTCCATCTATTCTATAGATGAAGATATAATTATTATATGAAGAAAATATAAAAATGTTCCGTATACATCATAGTTTTATCATAATGTATGGATATAAGAATGAATATTTTTTGTGGGATAACATTAAATGAGATATTATTGGATAGATATAAGGATTCTTTTCTTTTCAGAAGATAATGGATGGGAGAGAACATCTTAAAGTGAGTTTCTCACATAGCCCTATATTAATGATTTTTTAAGACTTTAGGCAAACCCCCTTTCGATTGAATCTAATCACGGTCCATTGTTTTCAACAATATCATGGACATGTATTTTTGAATGATCTAAACAACGATCTAAAAATATTAAGTATCCATCATAATAAATTTGATGGTTAATTATAAATTACTACTCAAAAATTATAATACATGTGGATGTCATGCTCACATCACTTTCAAAGTATTTAGGATCAATATTTTCTGTTGGTAGAATTGTCATATTGTTATAGATTCTATTGGTTAATTAAAATAGAACCGTTCGAAAAAATTTAGGGTAACATTTGTCATAATCTAACATATTTGGGATATGTTTGTGAAAGGAATATTATACGATTAGATTTCATGGAAGAGAAAACATTGATAGTGAATAATATTCAGAATCATATTACGTGAGAACAATTTAGTCAAAAATTGTTATGATTATAACAAATGGTTGATTTGTTTATTTCAAGTCGGAGATAAAATTTTCATGAGGGAATATATATGAAATTTTTTTATATTATTTTTAAATAAAGGGAAACCATGACATTGTAAAATATTGTCTTTTTAAATTCTATAAATAATTGGTTTTGTAGCATTACATTTCTTAATACCTCATAGCCTCTCTAATGGTCATGATCTCTTCCAGATAACAATATTATGAAATTACATCTCATAGAAAACTCATGTTATCACTAATGAGTAAAAAAATTGGAATATAATTATTCTTTTTATTAATATATTATACATATATTTTACACTGGGGAACAAGTGTTATGAAATCAGACTACGAGATGGTTGAAGGTATATAAAGAAGACACAAAATATAAGTCAATATATTAAGACCTAAATATTTTATGATGGTTAACTACAAATATTTATTTATGGAATTATATTATGCAAATTTAGATTGATTTTTTATCTGGGAAAAAACGTGACACACAAGATTCAATTATAGTATGTAAATATTTCATTCTAATGATTATATAAAATAACACTCATAAATTTATACAATGGTTTGATTAAAACCTATGTTCAAGTATTTATAGATTTAATTTTATAGAGTTAATTTATTTTGAAAAATTATAATGTAAAAATTATCATAGGGTGAATTGTTGATATTTTTTCGAAATAGTTGACTTTTGGGTGAATTGTGTAAAATATGATTTTTAAAACCCTTCCATTGTTAGGAAATAATAATGATAAAATAATAACATGAAATATTATTAATCATTTTCTATTAAAAATATTTATGTAATATGTAATATAATTCATATTATGTTTTTTCTAAACATAGAAATATACACATAGCATTTTCTATATCTATGTAATGATTATTTTCAATAAATTGTGTTTAGTTCTTCCCTCTCAATCAAGTATATAAATGGTTTCAATATGTTTTTGTTTTGTTTGAGACAAAAATAAATGCCTCCTTTAATTTTGTATAATTTGATTAATTCCATTGGAATAAAAATTAATAATTAAATTTTCTATAAAAACAACTTTATGCTTTAAAATATATTTTAAAGAACACGATTTATTATGTTTTCCACTTATATTAAATTTAAATTCTTCCAATTTTATAACTGGAATATTTAAAACATGATCTAATACATGGATATACTATAAATAATATTACTTATACAGTCATATTAATGATTGTACATAATGAATAATAAAAACTGTAAAAGTTTATTACTACATTTTAGGTTAAAATGGGTTTACTGAGTGGCTAAATTAATTTATAATGGTAAAAATACTCCAAAAATTGTATAAATATTATTTTTTAAAAAATATAAAACATATATTCACAAAACAGTAAATTCATGTAAATTTGTGAAATATTAAATATGAAAATTAAATTATATTATTAAAATATTTTGATTAATTCCATGTGTGTCCTTCCCCTAACATATAAAAGAGATCCATTTATCCTCACATATTTACAAATATTGAGTACTCTACATTTTCTAATACATATCCAAACCCCCAATTTAAATTCCATTCCATTTTCTTGAGCTTATCTCCTCTTCTAAAACCATCCTATGAATGTTTAAGTTGTGTGATAATACATCTCTTTTATATTAAAATTTTGATGGTGTTTTTCATTTGGGTTCATTAAAAATTGATTGATTGAATATGATATTATTGTATGATATCAAGGGTCGATGTATTGTTATTGTTAGATATAAATTTAAAATAATATGATGTAAATTATATGACTTTTATTAGTATGAAAATATTAAAAAAAATAAATTTTTGATTGAATATTGACACCAAATAGATGAGGATCTCAATTAAATGACTATTTCTTATGATTATAGATAATAATGAGATGTTGTGAGTTTCAAAACTAAAGAACCAAAAAAATGTTTCTGGTGTTATAGATGCGTGTTTCATGTCATGTACAATGTATATGATTTTCAAAAAATACATAAAATTTTAAATATAAAAGATGAAATGAGATAAAAATAAAAAAATGATGAGGCCCACAACATTCATAGTGTGGCACATATGGACCACAATGAAAGATTCTAGGATCACCTAGATATGATCATTTCATATATTTATTTGAGGAACAATAGTCGTACAACCTATAAATAGACATTTAATTATAGTTTTTTCTTTTGGAAGGACATGGATGACATGATTCCCTATTAATATTGGTTATTACCAATATATTGTGGGAATCCTTCTACGAATAGGGATTCCAACACTGGGAGGCCATCACTAGGGATCCACCGTGGATATCATTCATTAGTGTTTTATTTTCTTTATACAGTCCATTATGCATTGATGTATCATTAGATTCTGACCATTTTAATTCCAGTTTTGTTTCATTCATTTTCATTGAAAATCCTTCCATATTATTCCATATCCCATGATGTTGGGTTTAATCAACATTGGTGATCACCGAATGGTGATGTGATAAATCCATAGGGTAGATTGGAATCAGTAACAATGGGTGTGTAATGAATTTTTATATTTCATCCTTCACTTGTAAAATCATTATAATAAATTGTTATTATGTTGCACCTTTTCTTTTTATATATACTATTAAATCACAATGAATATTTGTTTGGTAATAGATGATACCCAATAAGATAATGGTGATTAATTAACAATAAATTTTTATTATTATTATTATTATAGCAGTCAATCCGTAATGAATCGTTTAATTGTAATTCATCTTTCCATGCTGATTTAGGTTTTTAGGATAGATATATAAGAATTTACCCATACTTATATCAATAAAATTTCTTGATTTTTTTGTTAAGGAGTGTTATTTTTTTGATAGAGATTTCTTGATTTGATTATTAAAAAAATAAACATAAAAATTGTTTCCCTTTTATTAATTCATTCCTATTTTACTTGTTATATTTTAATATATTAATTTGATCATTTAATTAGTAAAATTATAATAAAATCAAATTCAGGCAACCCAACCTTTAATTAATATTCTTCTACCTCATTCTTCATTCTTTAGGGGAAAAAACTCGTAATTATATTATATAATGCATTTATAGATTGTTTTTTTGGATATTATAAATTTATTATGTGATTCAATCAGAGGATATAATGACATCCTTCAAAAAGATCATATTTTAATCCTGATATCTTTTAGAAGAGATAATGGTCTTTATCGACTCGTTTAATGATTATTTATTCTTATACGTTATCATAATATTTTTTACCCTTCATAAAATAACGAATCACATATCATATATATAATTAAATGTACATATTACAATATAAATTTGTTTTTCTACTTCATTTCCATCCTATAAAATAGGAAAAAATATCTTATGGGTTCATATAGCCTTATGTATACACAAATGTGTGATTCATTATTCACCACTAATTTATGAGATTGATTAAAATGATGGATCTAAGAAATATATATTATATTGAACATAAAATTTGGCCTCTTGAAAGAACATATTATTTATATTCTTAGATTCCTAAGCATTGGAAAATGATAACATCGCTAGTGTGTATGTGTGGATTTCCACCTCTATAAATTGATTTGAAATTTTTTTCATTTCTATATTAAAAATATAGTAACAAGAATAAATTTAAGAAACAAATATTATATTAATCATATAATAATTATTTTAGAAAAGTAAATTAATGTACCACCATGATATTTTGATAAATATTTCTCTTCAAATTAAAATTATTTGCATGCATGTGATTCATACAAACCCAATTCTAAATGAACTATAAAATGTTTTTCTGTTATAAAATAGTTTTTATATATTATTTTTTAATATCATTTATCATTTTTTTAGAAAAACATGTATAATTATTTTCAATGATGATTTTTTTTAAAAACATCATAGAAATGTTTCAATGAAAATTTTTCCCTTTAAAATTTTTATATTGCATTTTCTGATAAAATAATATAATTAAAATTTTCCAATTTTAGAAAATGAAATTTAATATTTTTTTATAAATAAATATTTTATTATTAGGTTAGACTATATTTTTTATATTTTTTGTAAAAATACATTTTTGATAAATAGTGAAAAATAAAAATTTGTTTTAAACCCTTTATTTTGTTTTTTAAAATTTAAAAATTATCATATTTATTTAAAATATATTTAATATTATTATTAGTTCACATATATTGTTATTAACACAATTTAGGTCATTGAGGTCAGTATTATTTTGAATTTTTAAATAATTATTTTATTCTTAAGAATCTATTTTTTTAAACCGAATTACATTGGGTTTTGTGGAATAATTATAAATTAATTTTAAAAATTTACTCTAAATTAATTTGAAATAATATATTCAAAATTCATAATTACTTTAAATAATATTATTTATTATGTTCAATTGATATTTTATTCATACTGAATAAAAAAATGAAAAAATAAATTACCATTGTTAAAGTAAAAATTTGTTTAATGGAGGGTTAAAATAAAAATATATAGTATAGAATTAACTACCAAAAAACTAAAATATCATATATATATATATATATATATAAACCATATATCATCTATGATTCGTTAATAGTCCATTTTGGATCTATTTTTTTTGAATAATAATTTAATTTAATTTATTCTTTTCAAAATTTTCATATATGTCCTCTTTCTAATAATAAAAGAATACTCGCATCATCCACTATACAAAATTTAAGATAATTTTATATTGTATAATAAATTAAAAAAATAACATCCATAAAACCCTTAAAAAAACTTACAATCCCTATTTTGATCAGAAAACCATCATAGGAATGCTTTAGGTAAAAACATAAAGAGGCTATCTGAAAATGATTTATTATTCTCAATCATGAGTTATTATTATATTTCATACTCTAAGACATAAAATTATCTAAAAATGATAAGATAATAAAATAATTTATTAAATATACTTATATTTAGTTATATTAATGGAATAAAAAATATCAATATTCTCTTTTATCAAATTGGAAATGAAAATGTCCAATTTGTGTATGGCAGACATTCACCTCAGGAACTGACATAACTCATTTTCCATCTACAACACTCATAGATATATATAATTATTTGCTTAATGTATATTTATATATGATATTTATGATTTAATTATAATGTTTTTAATTATAATATCAAATTGACATGTTTACTTACCAATCTGTAAGAAAATGATAACATTCCTCATGCATACATGTGGACAATCGCCCCTATAGAGAGATGACATTTTTTATAACATTAAATGGATGGTAATAAGGATAATATTAATGAATATATATGATAAATTTGATATAATAAAGACTATTATTAGGTGAATTACGTATTTAGTATCTTTTTTCCCATTTATCAAAAAATTAAGACCACTTTTACTAGTGTGTATGCCATATAAACTCCATGAATGATGTCAGACTATTTTCTATATCAAAAATTTATTAATATTTATAAATAATTATATAATATATATATATATAATATTTAAATAATGATTTAAATTCTATAAATGATATGTCCATAATAAAAGTAAAATGACCAAAAATACCGAACCAAATATTTTATGAAATATGAAAGAATCGGCACCTTGAAATGATGATATAAACATTAAATTATTAATAAAAGCGGTTTAAAGTGATTTAAGGGAGTAATATATAAACACCAAAATTTTTAAATTAAATTTTAATAGAATAATAATATATTTATAACTCAAATACATGTGGATATATCTCGTTTGAATATAGTCAAACTCTGGGTAAGGGATTTATTTTACAATCTCATTATATTTCAAGATTCTTTTTTTATGTTTTTATGATGAAAATTCATGATATACCTCTAAAAAAGTCTAAAATATATTAATATAATGTGATTATTTCTTTTTTAATTCATGATTTATATTCATTTCCTCACATTATATACTCAAATTAACAAATGTATTTTTTAAGGAAAACATTCATTTTTCTCTCATCAGTCCAAAATCAATTTTCTTCCATGTCCATGTTTTCTATAAAATTTTTCAATAAAATTTTTACAAATTTCCTAAAATTTTTCAAATCAATATTTAACCAATAATTTTTTTTATTAAATATCTAAAAAAGAATATTCATTTCATTTTCCAATGAAGATACTTTTTACTTTTGACCAAAAAATGAAAGGAATCATTTTATTAGCATACACAACATGAGTGAAGTTTACTACCATGATGAACACTCAATTTTTTGAAACTAAATTAAATTATTTCATTGTTATTTTCAAATAATTTTTTTCCAATATTTGATAAAAATACATTGAAAATATTTAATTACAAAATGAAAAGGTTACTTTACACAATAAATATTCCAATAACTCGCTGAAATGAAACTTAATATATGTTAATAACTATTTGTGTTAATTTTATTTTACCTAAGATATGATCTAATGATACTATTCATATCACTTCATTATATGGATTATGATTTTTGTAACAAGATGTTTATGAATATCGTTTCTTTTTCACGGGTTATATATTGATGAAGTGTTTTCAAATCCTATTTTTTTATGGAGTTGTGATATCATTAATGATTTATGATATTATGTCACATAATGCTTTATTGTCATTATATGAATGGTTTGACCAAAATTATATTTACCTCTAATTCATTAGGTAATAATTTATATCTCATGAAACTAATAAGATTAGAATATTATGTAAGCCAAATTTAGTATTTGACACTAACAATTATGATAGTAATGGGAATGATCCATTAACACAATAATGGTTTGGGGATTGAAACAAATATACTATTATAGCTTTCGAAATGATCTTTTTATACTATGTGAATTATTTTATATGATTATATGAATTGAAAATTTATATATATTATAGAAATGTTATGTTCTAATTTGATATTTTTTATATTCTTATACGACACACCACTTATGAATTTCTAAAAAATATTCCATGATTCTATATTATGACTTATAACATATTGGGTATGGGTTTAAATTGATATTTTATTATTTCCTCATCCATATACACATGTCATACTTATTTAATCATTTAGTTTACCATTATTCACCATTATTTATCATCTGATGAAAACCATTCTTATATTTCACTTCCCTAGGATATGATGGACGTTTTTAAATATTATATGTATATATTGGGTTCTATTTATAAAGAAATATGAATGATATAATGTATATATCACTGTAAAATGATTCATATATGTATATTAATATCATAGTTTCCAAAAGAACAAGACCTATAATATTATATAATGGGACAATATATTATGTAATGCATATTCATCTATTAAGATTTAATATTGGATTATAAAATATGTGGACCAATGTTGTTAGTATTATAGATTTTTTTATTTCATCATTAAAAACAATTATGAGAATACATCATTGAACCTTTGGGATATTTGTAGGTTTAATATATCATTAAATAATATAGAAAATAATAATGGATAACCTAAGTTAAACATAATAATTCTTAAATTGAAAATTATATTTATTGGGATTAAACATTCAATAATGTTTTTATTTTGGGTTATGTAGTTTCCAATTATGGTTTTTATTATTCACATTATGATTTTCTATTTTATTCAATGTATTCGTTATGAAGGAATCTTGTTAATGTTGAATTCAATAGATAATAGAAGGATTATCCTCCTAAGAGACAATATATTATTAGAGTTGGAATGAGTTTCATTAGATGGTTACAAAAAATATCATGATATAAACAATGTTATTCTTCAAAATGATAAATAGAGGGAACAAAATTATTTTGAGTTATTCTTGAAGAAACAGTTACCTTATCATAGTTAGACTTCTTATCTAGAAGTTTTTGAGTAGTGGATCAATACTTAAAAATTTTATATTCTATTATCATGTGTTCAGAACATGGAAATATTATTTTCTTAATATTTATCATTTAGATGGTGAATTAAACCAATGGGGGTTAATTAAGAATAATTTTTTGGTTAAATTTGAAGTTAACTTCATATACTGCAATTAGTTTTGTAGATTATTTTTTGAGAAGTCCATCCTTTATATTCAATATATGAAAATGGAGAAAAAATTTACTGATAAAAATTATAAGGATGATGAAACTACTATAATATAGGAGTAAAATTTTACAATACTTTTAAGGTAAGATTTGGGTATTATAATCGAAAATGAATGTAATTTTGATCAATTCTATAGATTCCTAAAACCAAGTCTCTATATAGTGTTATCTATAAGATAATATATTATCTATGAAGAAATAATTTCATGTGAAAAAATGGTGGAAGAAAATCTTGGATTTACATATACATATCATGGTTTTGATATGAAAGGAAATATGGAATTCAATGGAAATTCCAAAAATCATTGTGAAAAAAATATGTGATTTTTTAATTCCTGATGTGATGAAGGAATCATGGTCGAAATTTTATTAAGGGTATTTGAAAATGTTTCTGGTGTACAAAGGTCATACATCATATTCTAAAATGGTGATGATATTTTAAAAGCATCGACCCTACTAGCCCAAAGTTGGTGGTCACTTATTTATAATTAAACTAATATATGTTGTCATTTAAAAATAGACTAATAGGTTCAGTAGTTTAGGAAATCTAAAAACATAAATGATTACCATTTTACATTGTAAAATAAAAATAAAACATATTAATGGAAAAAAATTTCATAGTTGAGCTCATTCAAAGGATTATCATGTATATCTAAGGGAAATGGAAAAAAATAATGGGGATCTCTAATTCACAATATGGGTTATGTACAATATATTCTATCTATAATCAATAATGGATAATCACTACAGTAAGGTAAATAATAGAAAAAACATAGCATTTAATCAATATATTTTCTATCTTGGGAAGATAAATCCTAATCATTTTTGAAATTTCAATAATTGTAAAAAATCCCTTTAATCAACATCTTATGCATAATGTAAATCCAAAGATAATGTTAATGGGAATATCTCATGTATAGTAATACATGAATTCATAATGATGGAAATTATTAAAATTGGATTGCATATTCATAGAGATCAAAATATATGTACATTCAATAACCATGAAAATATATTTTCACCAATATGGGTAAAAACATAATTTTTCAAACTAAATTTTATCATGATATGTAGTGATGCATCAAGGGGATATATAATTTATAGCCCCACCCATCAATACACGCCCAATTCATTTCACATATATAGAAATAATATACTTAATTTATGAATAAATACAATTTATCTACAAATAACCATATTGAGTATGAAGGAAATATTTATAAATAAATCCATAGTCAATCAAATAATTTAAAAATGTTAATCTTTATGAAGGAATGTTATATTTTTTAGTCATTGATAATAACTATGATAGAATAATATGTATATATAATTCAAATTAAATATCAAGTGATAAAAAATAAGTGAATCCATTAAAGGGATGTATCATTAAATTAATTTCATTGTTGTCAATAATTGAAATAAAGGGTTCTTTTTAATGAAAAATAAATGTACTATAAAAATTTAATTAAAAAAATATTTATGAAAAAACAAATTCTCATTCAATTTCTATTTTTAAAACAAAAAGTCAATAATATAAAGGAAATATTTTTCCATGAAAATAAAATTTTACACATGAACAAAATACATCAATGAATTAATTCATCTTGATGGGGGGAATGTCTTCCAATTATATATATGTTTTAAAAAACATTTCCTTTATATTTTGTATTCTAGAAAAGTCACAAAGTACCTCATTTAGAAAAAGAAAAAACATTCATTTCAAACCATTATGTAGAGAAATCAAAACATGGATGAAAATGATTTTGAAAAATTAAAGTATAATAGAAGAAAAAACGTGAAATAAATATATAACTCATACACTGATTATAGATATTCCTCAGATTATACATAATAGAAATTAGTATAGAAAAATACAGAGATTTGGAAATAAATACTCAAAAATTTGGTGTCTACTGTATCATACGCCCAATAAATAGATAACATAAAAATATAAAAATTAGATATCATTTTATAAGAAATTTAATGATATAATAGGGAAAATAGAATTATCTATACCACACATAATTAATGAGCTATGAATGTGGCATAATTCTCTTAGAAATGAGAGAGAGGAAAAATACGATTACCTAGAACATTCCTTTAGAAGAACATGATTTTACCTCATGTATAGTGAATTAAATAATTTTATTAAGATTTAATAAAACCATATTCATATTTATTATATCATATTTAATTATAATATAACATATTTCAACCCTCTTATTAATAATATTTCATTGTTACAATTATTTGAAGTGTTAACTACTTCATTTTCTCTGGGTTTTTTGTCACGTATGTTCTGATTCATGTTATTGGGTTATATATTCATAATAAAAATTGTTATTAATTATAGAATTATCATATTTCATAATTTAGTAAATTTTTCTAACCATGATTGATATTTCAATATATAAAATGAGTCACATCTCTTAGGGGAGATAGCAGGTCATATGCACATATGAACGTGTATACGATTTCTTCAATGGGGAATGGGTATAGAAATGAATGATATAATAATTTTAAATAATCAATATCATGTCATATTTATTATATATTACAATTATTTATATCATTATAACCATCCAAATAAAATGGAGATAAAAATGAATTACTTCGCTACATGGAGACTGTTGGTCATGCATACGCACGTGTGGTGATCAAAATCATCATATGATGTATAAAATGTGGAATTTGGAGCTATCATAATCATAAAAAAATATGTATATTGATTATAATTTAGATATTAATTTTTATGTAAAAATTATTAATATGATGTAGACAAAAAATAAACGTGAAATAGTACGTAAAGATGATGGACTCTTCTCCAGTAGACTTCCTTTAAATATCATATTAAGGGATCTAGTGTTAGTGTTTTAAAAGTTCAGTAACCCCTAAAACATCTATAAGGATTCTGAAAATAAAAATTATTATATGTCATTTGATCCATATGAATAAATGTAGATTAAATTATTGAGAAAGGATGTTACCTTTTGTAATTGAGTTAAAGATACCATTTGGAATTTCTCAAAATAATAAAATATAATGAAAATATTAAAGATAAAATGGGAATACAATTTCATATAAATTTACAGAGGACAAAATTTTGGACCACACATTATATCCACATGATTGTTTAATTTATCTATAATTTGTGAATAATTCTATAACATATTAATAAAAAAAATTCATAATTGTAAATTTTTATACTATTTAATTATTATGACGTTATGAAACTCAATAAAATAAGTGATACAATAAAAAACTATTTTATTTTTTCTATATCATGTAACATTAATCCATATAATTGATGTATCACCACAAATACCTCAAATTATGTTACAATTAAAATTTTAATATCATTAATTTTATTATTCCATTAATTAAATAAGTAATGCATTAGTGTGGTTTATGAAATTAATTTACTAATTTATCACCAAAAATATAAATCATTTTTCAAGGATAAAGAAAAAAAATTATATTTAGAAATACTTTTTTTATAATCTTATCATTTCATAATGAAACACTAAAAATATTATAGTTATTATTAACTAGATTGTGACATCTTTTACTTCTCTTGAAATAATATAATAGAATGGTCATAAACTCATCCAAATAGAATGAAAATGACATATAACATACTATTTTAAGATTATTAAAAAAGGGAATCATAAAAAAATAGCATTGATTGTTTTAGAGACATTTTCTTGTCATTGTCATTTTATTTTTATTAAAATTACTCAACTTACACTTACCAAGGTAATAATTTACTATAGTTAGTATTCATTTGTTCTAAATATAAAAGGTTCTATTTACCAAATTTGGCCCCACTAATTTCACATATGGAATATATTTTCCAGGATTATACTTATATTAATTGATGAATTTAATTTGATATTGATCTATATATAGAAATTGAAAAATAGAAAAAATTAAAAATTAATTTAAAGAAACAAATGTATTTTACCAATGTATGGTATATGAATGAATCAAATTTAATTAATAATATTATATATCAATAAGAAAGTAATTAATTTAAATATAGATAAAATTTAAATCATAATGGTACTTTTTCATATAACTAAGTTAATATAGTATAAAAACGGGTATTTTTAGTATTCACTTGAACAAACTATCTTTTCGAAAACAAATTCCAAAATTAACCTTTATCTAAATTTAACATTAATATTTTAAAAAAGATATAATTTTAATAAAATAAAATTTATATAATTAAAAAAATATTATAATATTAACTCCTAAAAATACGGAAAACAGTTTTTTAAATAAGCGTATTTCAGAAGCATAAAATCTATAAATAGATAATTGAGACAGTTTTTATAAAACTTAATCAAATTTTTTTATGTATATCATATATATATATATATATATTTCTTAATCTAGTTAATAATATTCATACCCAATAATTTCATATATAGGTTTTAACATCCATAATTAAATAATAATATTTTGGGCTCTGTTTGGATTGTAATTTTATGCCCTGTATGCTATCGAATATGTTGATCTTTTTTGGGTGTTAAATTCTCCCATATTTCAATACTATGAATCATTTTAATTTGATGTTTATTTGTAATAATTAGTTTAACATTTGAATATTCAATAATTGAACCCTAAAATTGTATAAAGGGTCAATAAAACATTTACTTGAAACGACGGAATAAGATGTCTGATGGTCTTATAGAATGAATAATAATAGGTTTTTATGTATAATAAAATTTTTGGGATGTGAAAAAATAAATATTGAAGAGAAAAATAACTCTAAAGTACTGATGGAGAGTGATAGAGAACATGGTCATAAAAATGTTAACAATCATAGAACCATAATTTTGTGATGTGTTAAAAGGACAATGATTTATCAAAAAAAAAGTAAGAAGATAAATTTTATTCATTATTATAATTTAAGTGGAATTAAGGAGTTATTTTACTGCCTATATTATGAATATGTAAAAAATATTTTGATGGGAGAAGTATAGTTCCAACCTATAATCAATTTCACCGAAAAGACATCTTTTCACCAAATGATGTGCATTAATTCTTCATATAATTGATGCACTAGAATTAAATTCTACTGATCCCAAAACACAAAAAAGAAAGAAAAAATTATTTCTCATACATTTATACATTTACCAAATGAAACTTTTTAGTACAAAAAAAATATAATTCTAGAAAATAATAATCCTTATATTTATAAAAACTATGTTAATATCTCAAAATTTTATAATAATATGAAAAATTCAACATAGATCCTTTAGTAAATTATAATCATTAAAAATCCTGAAAAATAGTTTTACCTAATATTGAAACCAAAAAATTAGAAGAATTTGATAACGTGGTCTACGAAGATGAATATAATATTTATCTATAAATATATACACTCTATAACATATAATCTCTAAGTTATTCTATTTGTTTCCATAAATAACCTGAATCGCTAATAATAAACAAGAAAATCCAATATTCCTACAAAAAGTGATTAATATTTTATTCCTCAGATAAAATTCCCTTATATTATATTTACCTTATTCATATTATGTGCCTAAATTATTGAGCGCCTTTGAATATAACATAATTCACTTAACAGTAAATCTATTTCTAACCCCACAATTATCTATATGATATTGAATATGTTATCAAATGAACTTATCCTATAACAATAAATATTTTTAAATAAATTAAAACTATTTCATACTAACTATGATATCACATAGGCTTGAGGTAGGTTATTCAACCTTACCTCTATTCACTTGTGTGTTCTATCCTTACAGCTTTCTCAGATGTGACGTGTTGACTCTCAACTCGTGAATTATCGTTTATGTAAATCTATATTAATATATTCTTCACAAACATCCCAAAATTATAATAATAAATAATTAACATTAAATCACTGATGTTATAAAACCTAATGATTATCGATGCATTTAAATTTATGTCCACTATATGTAAAGGCATTATTCCATAAAAAACTTTTTATCTAAATCATACACTAAACCCATTGGTAAAATGGCTATAATTGTCTCCTAAAATATCCTCAATTAGTATAATTTACTTTTAAATTAATCCAAAAATTATTTTTATGAATTTAATTAAATGATCAATATTAAACTCATAACCCCATAATGTTGTCTAAGACACATAAGTTAATTATAAAATATATGACTTCAAAATCAGTTCAATCCATATACATTTCATAATTCTAAAAACAAAAATACCATTATAAAATAATTATAACAAATAATTTCTAAAACATAATACATAATAGTTTTATCGTTAGACATAATCAATTGAAAAAAATACAAACCCCACATTGGAATATGTTTTATCCATTAGAAGAGTATATTGAATTATAATATTCCTTGGTTCCCCACATTGATGAAAATTCACTAAAAATCTATCCATTGGATGAAATTTATTTTGGGGCATCATACTCTTAATTTTACCATAGATTTGATTGGATTGTGTCTTTTTCCCACACAAAAAAATGTTTTCTAATCTTTCATGACATTCTCCATGAGGTCTCTTCCAATATTTCTAACATAAAAGAAATTAATACTTATTTATACCATAGCCTCCAATAAATGAGCAATTAGAAAACTCTATAATTATTTTCTTGGCCGATTCATAGAGTTGGTTAAGGTGTATGATTTTAATTATTTATCTTAGTAAGTGATTAAGAATAATTTCAACATCATTCAGTCCCATTAATATTCCACATGGTTTCATAGGATCTCTAAATTTTTCCATCATATTTTATGTCCCTATTATTACTTGTAGGTCAATATATTTAATAAAAAGTGAATTGTGTGTGCATCAAACTATCATAATCATAGAGATCTATAAAATTTAAAGAAATATTATTAAAATGATGTCCAAATCATGACACATTCATTTAATTCTTCTAGTCTTTATATTTAAAATATTTTATCTATGGTCATTACAAAATCTATTGTATGTTGTCCTATAATTTGGATTCTACACAATGTCACTCTTATGATTATATTCCCTAATCAATATTTTCAAAAATACAGCTTTCATGATTTCTATAATGCTTCCTTGGATACCAACAATAATATCCCCACACCTAGTAGCCTAGATTTGGTGCTCACATTATTACATTGGAATAAATACAAGTTTTCATTCTCAAAGGACAAATTAGTTTAGTTGTTTTGGAAAACCAGATACATATGTGACACCCATTTCATATTGTTTGAAAAACATAAAATAGAGTAAGGTAAAAACGGTTTCATACAAAGAACCATTTACATGTTTCTCCATTATATCATGGGAAATAGAAACAAAAAGAGATTGAGCTAAAATTATCAATATGTGTTACATACAACCACATCTATCTTAAATGAATAATTCATAATAAATGTGTAAATGTTATTAACTAAACAAAAATTCCATATAATAAATATCATGTCTATAATGGGGAAGAACGAATAATGAATTTTATAATGTAAATATTTGGAACAATGGATTTTAAATAAAAAAACACGCACAATCTAAATCCAAAGTCAATACCATTATTAAAATATCCTAGTTAATAAAAACCATATTCTTAATGAAAGAAATTCTTAGTATTGGATTTGATTATATCAAATGACACTGTATATATACTATCAAGACCTTTACCAATATAGTTTAATGACCTGTGAAAAAATTAATTTTATTTGGCCAAATAATTTTACTCATGAAACCTACCAATAGATCAAAGGATATATAATTTTTGGACCCACCTATCACTACATGCCCAACTCATTAATCATATATCAAAAAAATTAATTTTATCTCTTTATAAATATTCATTATCATTAAATATTATTGTTTATTAATGAATATAGATTTTTCAATAAATCCAAAATCAATAAAAAAATATTAAAATGTAACGCACTATATATAAATAGAATACATCATAAACATTGATAATATCCATGATACAATAATATAGATAATTAAGAGATATGAAATATACAATGATAAAAAATAAGGGAATAATTTCTAGAATTGAATAATTAAAAATGTAACCACTGGTGAATAAATAAATTAATGTGTTATTCTCCCTTATGAATAATATTTCCATTAACAATTAAAATCATTTTAATGAAAATATATTTTTCATGTTGAAATTCAAATTTTAGAAATAATATATGGGAAAATTAATTATAAATAAACATCAATACATGTGATGAAAACATCAAACTATTGATTTTTTCTGATATTATAGACAACCAATATAACCATAAATGTTAAAAAAACATTCTGATATTATTTATGGAATAATCACAAGGAACCTTGTTTGAAAACATTCACAAATATTCATTTAAAACAATTTAAAAAACATGTACGAAAATGAATTTGAAAAATTGAAAGAGAATATTAAAAACCATTAATGAAAATAATTATAAAACACTAACATTGAAATGAAATATTCCTCAACTATGAATTAAAAATAAATAATCCCAAATTATATTGAGATTCTAAAATAAAATCTTATTAATATATTAAAATACAAAATATAAGACTCCTTAAATAAGAACATTAAAAAAGAACTATTAATATCATGAATATAAGGGTTTTAATGATATAACATGTCAATGGGAATTATATAAATGATATAAAATAAAAGGTAATTTCTTTTTTGTAAGCCTACTAGAAAAACATTTGATACTAAAAAGCCCATACCTTAAATATTCTTTAATAGAACATGACTAAACCTAATGTAAAAAAGTTTGAATGAATGTTATTAATTTAACATAGAAATATATTATTATTTATTATAACATATATAATCATTATATAACATATTATCACCTTTTCAATAAAATATTCTACATTATTACAATTGTTTCAGTTGTTAACTGTTTTATTTTTCCATGCACGTTTTTAATGTATGTTCGGATTCATGTTCGGGGTATATAGATTTATCATATATATAATTTTATGAATTATATAATTATAATATTTTATTATTTAATAAATTTATAGATCTATTATTGTTATTTGGAAATGCTAAATGAGTCGTATCACTTCATAGGGATAATAGACCCTATGTTCGCACATGCTATAGTATCATTCACATAATGGAAAATGGGTTGGAAAATGAAGTATATATTAATTTAATAGTATATATATAATATAATAATTATCATATATATAAATAATTTTCATCATTATAACCAACCAAATAATGTGGTGAGGAAAAAATGAATTACACCACTATGTGGTGACGATAATCGTTACTTGCGCACAAAGTGCTTTTATATGGCATAGGATAAATAAAATGTGGAATATGGTTGTTTCATAATTATTGAAATATTATTGAATAAATTATACCTTTTTAATAATTTATGGTTTATATATGAAATTGTTTTCATGTTGAAGACAAAATATACTAGAATGAGTTGGTAAATACATGTACTTATTCTTCAACTAACTTCCTTTATATCTCTTCTTAATTAATTCAGTGTTTTTATTTTTAAGAGACATAAATATTATAATGTGAAAATGATTTTTATAAGCTAAATGGTGATTTTCATTAAAAAATATATCTATCAACATTGAGTTAATAATTGAGGGTGGTTGTTCCCTTTAATAATTGATGTGAGGGCCACTTTTGGAATTTATCAAAAAATATTAAATTACAATAAGATTATTCTAGATTCAATTGCATTGAAATTGGGTATAAGTAAACATTGGAAGTAATGTTACACTATATATTATCACATTTCTTGAATTTTATATTTTTATTATTTTTATATAATATAATAAAATATTAATCCCATAAAATTTCATTATTATTAATTTTGATATTATTAATTACTCTAACATTAAAAATATTGATAAAAATAGTCAAACTATATTTTTTATATACTAAATATTTCATGGAGAACTATATAATTGATATCTAAAATTAAATACCAGAAATTATGTTACAATAAAAATTGTTAATATCATTTGTTATATTATTTCATTAATTAAATATTAACTTCATCAATATTGTGTATGACCTGAAAATAATTATTACTTCAATAAAAATTTATAAAAAAAAGATAAAATTATTATGTTAATTGTTTCTATTAAATATAATAATTGCAGTTATATATAACCTTTTTAACCCCATATTGAATATTGTATACTTATTATGCTCTAGAGTGTGACATGATGAAGTTTTCTGAACAAAGAATAATATAATGATCATAATCTCATCCAGAATCCCATAAAAATATATATAATTGATAATTAGTTTATTATTGATGAAATATAATCATCATCTTAGATAATATAATGTGTTATTGTAATTATATAGTCATGAACATTGTAGTTTTAACTAATATTTCCTTATTTATCCTTACCATGTCATAAAATTAATATAACAACTATTCAATTTGTCTTTAAATTAATGTTTCCTATTTACAATATTTGTAAAAAATGCCTAAATATTTGTAATAAAAGTTTTTTATATTCAACTCAAATAATTGGATGAATTTAATTTATAATTAATCATGTAAAGGAAAAAATAGATTTATTGAAAAATTTACTATAATTCAAAACAATAAACTTATACCAAAATATGTAATGAGGATTATTGAAAATTAATTAATTATGTTTTATCAAAAAAAGATAAATTAGGTTAAATTTATTTGAAATTAAAATGAAAATTATAATTTTTAATTTATATAAAATTAAAATATTGTAATAAACTGTAATTTTCACTATTCACTAGAAAAACAATCTTTTTAGAAAAATGTAATCAAATAACCCAAAAAAAATTTATGTGACAATTTAAAAGTTGGTATTATTTTTACCAAATTTATTTTATATATTTTTTGAAAAAAAATTACATTATTCATTCATAAAATTGACAAAACACCATTTTTGAAATATACAGAATTTTGAAGAAAAAAATATTACATTACTAAAAAAATAATTAGATATTTCATAATAAGTATGAAATGAATTTTCATTAATTCATTTATTTATATATATTTTTTTATTTGGATAATACTATTCTGACACACTAATTTAAAACATTGTTTTTGAAGTTCATATTTAAATAAAAATATTTTTGTGTTTGTTTAGGCTTAGTGTTGCATGTTTCATACACCATTGAACATAATGAACATCTTTTAAAATATTAGTGAATTAATGTGATTGATAGATATTAGAAAATGATGGAAAAAATTCCATCAAATGAACAACACTCACAAAAGTGTTTTATATGAATGGTGAAAGTGAATTGTTCTAAAAAATTTCCATCCTAGAGGTTAATGATTATGATTGATGTTAGTAACCTCTTACAATATGAGACAGTAAGATATCACATTTTTTCATTATTTAGGATGGGTT
Organism: Viscum album; assembly: GCA_963277665.1. NCBI lineage: Eukaryota > Viridiplantae > Streptophyta > Magnoliopsida > Santalales > Viscaceae > Viscum > Viscum album. Next base: position 885,976,175 of record OY728135.1, on the reverse strand, counting down.
ATTTGATAATAAAATAGGGAAAGTCACACTAAAAATCCACTATATATATATATATTAATATGTTATATTCTTCAGGATCAAGCATATATTTTATATTTAGAAAAAAATTTATGCATTTAATCTTCCACCCCCAATGTTTTTACATTTAATCAGTAGTGAACTACCATAATGTTGCAACGATCGAATAATAATTCTAGGATTGTTCTTTAATTGATTATTTTGGGATTGTTCTTCCAGTAAATTATAATAGTATACCTTTGGTTGAATTTAATGCTACCATAGGCATAGATTATCTTTCTCTTCCTAAAGAACATATCAGTTTCAAAGGAAGGTATATGACAAATGTATGATCATATATCAGTGTGATGATAAATGTGAAGTTATAATGGAAATAAAATCAATTTTATGGGTCTTGATTACAATTCAAAAAGGGTGTAAATATCAGATGGCAGGGAAGAAACATAGCCTCAATGATATTTATATTGTTTGGGGAATTATTTCAGTTTCACCAAAATATATGTACGGTATTCCTCTAAATCATGATGTTTAGTTTTGAAAAGAACACATACCTAGATTGAAATCAACTAATATAATTCATATATAATGACCCTAATATGGTTGCAGGATTTGATAAAGTAACTATAAGAAAATATATTTAAGGGATTTCATTGTCCAAGTGCACCCTATAATGGTGATCATATTCTATATGTTAAAATGAAATATGTATCAATGAGGATCTACATTTATTATTAGTAAAATAATAGGACCACTAAAAATATCATGTGTATTCTACCCTTTATTGATGACTTGTATGATCATTTTTTGGATCTCAATACATTTCCATGATTGATATTTATTCTAAATAATATTAATTAGGAATCAATAGGGGGTATACCCAGTATTTATTTCATTTAATTTATGGAATATATGAATATATGGTGATTCAATTTGGTATTATTAATTCCAAATTATTTCCTGAATTTAAGGAATATATTCTATAAGGGTTACCATGATCAGATTGTGGTATCCTTTATAAAAGAAATTCTTATATAATAAAATGTAATGTATGTGCCTGAAAATCTATGTGGATTATTCAATAGACAATGTAAATGTATAAATTGTTTTAATAATTTGCAATGTTTTATTTGTGGCTATAAAATATTCATTTTTGGGTCGTAAAATCACAGAAAATAAAATATTCATAGATCAATAAAATATGAATGTTAGATGATATTGATCATAATGACAGAGAACCATAGTTATGTTAGTTTAACTAGATGTTAGTTGTGCTTGGTGGAAATTATGTTAAGGAGTTATAATCAACCCAATATGATTACTCAGAATGGATCCAACATCCTTTGGATATATGAATGTGAAAAGAAATTCATTAAACAATTACCTAACTCGTGATTTAGTTCTATTTATGGTTATTTTTTCATTGATGATATAGAGGAATTATATTGATGAAAAAGATTTTATATATAAATACCAATAAAAAAATTCCATTGTATATATTCATTAAAAAAGAGTTGAATATGAATCAAAGATTTCAATTGGAGTTGATGAATTATTATGAATTCTTGATACGTTTCAACATTTTGAAGGTTATCAAGGTAGAGTATTATCTGATATGAAAAGTCCATTTTATATTATTTATGATGAGGATCAAAATATATAATTTTTATGGATTCTCAAGTAAAGGATGTCGAAGTCATGAAATAAGGGGAGATAACATATATTATTGAAATGAGTGTTAAATTATCTATCCATGTGTGAAATGAATTGGTATAGAAGGATTAATTGGAACATTATAAGATGTTCAGAAATGCTCTCATGATTAACCATGTTTCTAATTGAATGATAAGTATCAGAAATGTTGTATTTTTTTCTTCCATACGATATTTAAATACGAAGCTCTTATATGAGGCTAAAATTCCCTATTATCCTTTCACAATGAATATATGATGATGTATAAACATTCGAATGAGTATTTATGATGGATAAAAATGAAGAGTTATATTACACAGTTCTGTATCTCTGTGCATGGAATGTCCATAATTTGTGGATGGGAGATAAAAGTGTTAGAAGATGCTACAACCATTAACCTTATAATAATATAAATGAAAAAATAATACCATTGATTTTTTTTTCATAATCCATAAAAATTATAAAGTATATATTTTTTGTTTTCAGACAACATCCTTATAAATTCATAACACATCATTTATATTTGGGAATATTTATATATTAATTATATTTCATGACTATACAATAAATTATTGTTATGGTTTCATGGAGTTACACATTCTACAATATTATATTTGAATCCAAGTTTAACCTCAATTTTCGACAAAGAATATAACAATATTTCGATGCAAAGTTCTGTTTTATCACTACTCATCATCCTCGGATGGATGTCCAGTCTAAAAGAAACACTTGAGCCCTAGTTCTTATGATGATATCTTTTTAAATTTAATATAATGGTGGTTGTCATAAAACAATTTCTATAGTCATGTATTCTATTGAAAATATCATTCAATCAAGCATTTAGGTGGATCCTATGGAATTTCACTATTGGTATATGTTCAAAACAACATTGTTATGGGGTGATTTTGGAGAAATAACTCTATTAGGACTCGATCTAGCTAAAGAAAAAAATCAAAAGTAAGCGATATTCTATTTGAAAATATGGATGATCATAGTTGAAAAATATTTTTGATGATATTAATTTGAAGAATTTATAATTCAATTTTAGTGGGAATTCATTGTGTTTAATTTATTCATTAAATAAGGCTATTGGAATCAACAATAATGAAAATATGATCCATTGGTATATTATCCCTTTTGATATTCTTTACAGAGTAAGGATAGTATGTTATCATTCAGAACTTCCACAAAACCTCTATATCGTTCATGATGTGTTCCATGTATCTATCATGAGGACATAGATATAGGATCTCTCGCATGTATTAATCTTATAGGTCACACTGCTATAGAAATGATTTTTATTATGATGAAAAATCGTTTGAAATTTATGATTTTTGTGGTAAAGTGCAACAGAATGAGACTACACACCTTGTGAAATATATCTATAGGAACAAAATTTTATAAGAAGCTACCAAGGATATTGAGTATGTGATAAAATATAGAAATTATCATTTTTTTATTAGTGTGATGGAATTTTTTGGTTAAACTCTTCTTAAGGGGATAGAATTTAAAACATCATGATTTTGTAAAGTATTTATCTTTAGACAATGATTATTCATTAACATATGATATATAAAACACCATATCTAAATGAATCTAAAAAAGTATACCATTACAAAAACGTTGATAAATTATTGGCATGAATATGAAAAACAAAATTTTAATTAAAAAATGTATATTAGTTTTAGATAACAAAACTATTTCGTAGAAAAGTATTTATATCATTCAAAAAAAATTCTTCTTTAAAAGAATTTTATTACTATTTGTGGTATAAAATATTATTAATTTTTTAAAAAATATAAAAATTTTAAAATTGAACATAAAATTTTCAGTCAAATATTCAAAATTATATTATATTGATTTTTAATTTTTTTTAAAAAATTTATATTTTTTAATGTATAATGATAAATACTACATTTTATTTAAAATAAGATTTTCATTTAATGAATATCAAAAGTCAAATATTTTTTTAATATTATTTTAAAATTAAAATTATTCAAATATAATATTATTAATTCAATTTATTTCATCGTAATCTATTTTATGTTCAATATAGATATAAAAACATGGTATACTTAGGAATACATTTCTATGGGAAACATTTTTTTGTTGTCTTTCTAGGAATAATTTTAAATAATTGTTTTTTTCAATTTTTTGAAATGAATTTGAAAAAATATATTCCATAGCTTTATTAAGTATAATTAATATTATTTTCAAAAGGATTAACTGAATTTATTTTCAAGATGGGTAATACTAACAGTAAAAATCTATTACCATAGTTAAGGTTAAAAAAATTTTCATTCGGGGTTAATCTAAAGTGATGAGGATTTAAGGACATAAAAATATTTCCAAAAATCTATTTTCTAATCATATAATAATTCAATATCTTCCAATATTATAGAATTCTCCATTTTAGATCTTTATTATGAATACAATAATAATATATTTTATTCTTTATAAAAAAATCCATGTGTTACCTCTCCTCCACTTGTGAAAGTAAAATCTCTCTCACATCCTCCCCATAGTTAAATTTCTATTTCTTTTGGAAATTAATTTCTAAAATCACACACTTATATACTATTAAAAAATCATTGAAACAATACTTAGAGAGTAAAATTATCCTAGGATCGATTTAGGTAAAAACAAATAGAGGATGGCCGAATAAGAGGTATAATTCAAAACCATGGATTTTTTTTAATTTCCTTTTCTACCTTCTTAAATAATTATTCAAAAAAAAATAAATATAATAAAAATTTCATAATAAATTGAATTAAATTTTATTATGTTAATTCCATAACCATTTTCAATATTATCTTCCATCAGATGAGAAGCTAAACCATCAATCGTGTCTATAGTAGACTAGAGCGTCACAAACAGACACAATTCATTTTGCATCATCACCTATCATGACTAGATATAATGAATGATTTTGTGAATGTGTGTGTATAAATATATTATTTTTTTGAATTAATAATTCAATTTTCATTATTAATATCACAACTATATTATTTTCTTTTAATTTGTTAGAAAGCAATAGTGTTGCTCATGCGTGTATGTAGCCAACCACCTCTAAGAAGTGAAGTGATTCAATTTTAATTTATTTTTTATTGGATGGAAAATGAAAAAGATATTCATGAATACGAATGACCTATTATCCCCATGAATGGTGCAATTCATTATTATACTCCTAACTTTTATGAATTATTATAAATATGAATATAATTAAAATAAATGATATTTATAACAAGATTATAATAATTCAGATTATTTAACAATTATAAAAGTAAAAGGACACAAAATATTCAACTAATACTATCATGAAAATATGAAACAGTTAACACCGAGAAATATTGATTTTAATATTAAATTATTTGTAAATGTTTTTTCACTATTATTAAGAGAACCTATATGTTATTATAATTTTGTAAATTACACTAATTAATAATTATTACAAATTTCAATTTATTATATCGGAGTCTACTTTACATTTATTGATTGTCAAAATTGATGAATGAGATTTCTGTTAGAATCTCAATTTTTACTGATATTAAGTTTTATTATTTTTATAATGATAAAATTCCATAATATAAATATATATAATAATCATTAATTTTATTATACTCTAGTTATTTCATGACAATACATTATTTCATTTCATCTTACAATCCTTAAATACTCAATTTAAAAAATAACATTTTTAATGAAAACCAACATTAATTAGGATTTCGATCATAAATTATTTTTCTTCAGTGTCCATGTTTTCTAAAAATGATTTCACTAATTTTTTTAATATTCTCCTTTTATTTTATAAATTTTTTTGTACCCATGATTTAATTTTAAAAAAATGGTTTAAGTGAAATATTTGTGTCATTTAAAAATGAGTTACTTTTGACATTTAATAGAAAATGTGAAAGTAATATATGTTTTAACAAAGATCCCAATAATAGAATTTTCCACCATCCTGACCACTCAATGAATTTATTCTTCCATTGTAGGTTTTAAAAATTATTTTATATAATAATCTTCTCTTAATATTTTGAAAAAATATATTTTAATAATTTTTTATATAAATGAATATAGAATTTCCAATAGGAAATATTCTAATGAATATTTTAAATGATTTATCATATATAAAAATATCATTTAATGTAAATTATGTTTCAATATGTTTAGGATTCAATGATATGATCCTTATTAATTAAATGGATGGTTTATGATTATGATAATGTGATCTTCATGAATCACATTTCCATTGCTTTGTTTCTACTATGAGGATATATTTCAAAAACCTATTTATTTTTCATGAGTCATGATATGATAAAATAAAAATGATAATGTGAAATAAATCAGTGTGGTTTTTTTTATTTTATGGGTGTGGACAAAATTATATATCCCTCTAATGTATTTAGAAATTATTAATAACTAATGTGATAAATAAGATTGGAATGGGGAGTGAACCTAGTTAAGTAAGGGACATTGGCCACAATGTAGCCATTGGAGTGAACCTTGACTACTATGAGGGTTTAAATATTGAACCCAGTCTATAATGATATGTTTTAAAATAATCCCTTACAACATGGGAAATTATTTTCAATGATTATATGAATTCCTAAATTATTTTTTCTCATGAAAATGTTATATTATCTTCAGTTATCCTTTTTATTCCATTATAACTCATGACATGTGAACTAAAATGATTTATTCCATGAATCAATTTTCTTATATACAATATATATTGTATGATTTTAAAAATTTATGCTCATATTCTCAAACTCTAAAGACCATATTATTCTTATCTGATCATTAATTTCTCCATTACTAACCCTTACTAATAATTTGATTTCAAATTTTCTTATCTTTATATTCCCCATGATAAGAAGTAAGTTTTAAAATTATATATTTCATAGAATGGTGGATGTTATAAAGATATATGTAGAAGAAGATTTTAAAAATAATATGAATAAGTTTCTAATGTATCTTTGTTTCCAATGGAACATGAACTATTTGATTATTTCATAAAACAATATATCAATTAATGAATATTTTTATATTAATATTTAATTTTTATTTATGAAATGTTTGATATGTGGAATTTTTTATTTTCTACCATTTCATTTTATTTATCAAAAATATAAATAATTATTCATGCATATATTTGAACTACCATCTCCAAGAAGTTATGAAACTAATTTTTCAACACCATTTAATAGTAAAACCATAATAAAAGTGTATATAATGATTAAAAATTTACATATGCCATAGATAAGTATTTAAAGGTGATGGGAAGATGATCTGGAAGAATGGAATGAAACTAATGAATTGAAACATAACTAAAAAAATAAAACAGCTAACACCTGAAAACATTGATTTTAGTAAAAAAAATTAATAAAAAATAATAATTTTTAATAATTTGATTCTATATTATTTATATGTATATACATTATTCTAGAGTAGATTATTAATAAAATAATAATTATTATAAATAAGGTTAAAATCACTTTTGATGCATGTTAAACAGGATATAAGGGATTCATGTAACAATCTAACATTTTAGTAGGTTATTTTATAATTAATTGTTTTATGGGGAAATTATATGATATATATTACACAAACCATATTATTTACTTTTTTATTTCATTTTCCTATAAATTACCTTCTTTCCTTTTATTTTTAACTCTCAATGTATAGAATTTTCTGATGTTATTTAAGTAACAATGAATAATTAATTCTTTTCAATGAGGAATTATTTCTCCCATGTCCTTATATTCCATTAATGTTTCCCCAAAATGATTATAATATTCTAAAATTGGTGATTAAATTTATTTTACCAATGACTGAATTATTATAAAAATGTTTAAAATGAATTCTATTTTCATTTTTAAAATGAGGTACTTGTTACCATAATTTGGAATGAAATATTTATATTAAAATTTTCAATATGAAATAATATTACAACCATTATAAATATTATTTTCTCCCAACCATACTATAAATTTTACCATTATTATATACAATAAATTTTTTTATATTTTGTAATTTTTAGAATTTAGATAAGTGATTTCCAAATAGAAAGAGTAAATTCCTCTCTAAATGTTCCAATTATATTTTAAATTTTTTTTATTTATGTCAATATAATTTAAAAAATATTAAAACTTACTAGAGATGATATCATAACCTTATTTATTTGGATGGATTTTGATCTTGATATTTAGAATATTTAGTTGAAAAATACTTTCATTTTTTAATCTAAACATTCAACATAGATGTTTATATTAATTATGTAATCATTTGTTATTCGATTGTATCATTTGATGATTTCATAATGAATAGTTATTATTGCTAATTTGATGTTAGATCCCTAATATTATTTGGTATTAATCTTGATAAAATTAATGAAACATATATATTTTCGCTTTTTAAGAATTCAAAATATATAGAAGTATATTTCTCGAGCTATGCACTGAGAACATAGTAGATTCCCGATCCATGAGATCCTTAATAAAAATTAATTGAAATATTTGAATACATTAATGTATTTTCACTCATCTTATTGGAATAAATGGTTTTATCACTATTCAATAATTTAGATATTAAAATCATTTTCATGGTTCTTTATGCGATTTCGGGTTTTCCATAGGCATAAACTAATGTTTTCTAACATCTGGTGATCAGCGAGAGGTGTTAGTGGGTGAGAGAAGTAATTAATTTAATTAGATAAATAATTAAATGAATAATACACTTACTACACCCACTTTACTTCTATAAGAAAATTATATGAGATATTTTTCTCATCCCACACATGATGGATGGAAAGAAGAGGAAGTTATACACCATTGGAATCCATCCTTATGGATTATCCATACCAAATAGACACAATATATATTTCGAGTGTTGCTGTTGACATCAATCTTTTGTTTTTTATAGTATTATGTATCAGGATTTGTGAGTTTTATTCCCAAATACCAAATGAATTGTTTTTTTAAGGTTGAAAGAAATTTTTTATGACTGCTAAGAACCTATTGGGGTTAGGTCTATATCTTATCAGGGGTAAATTGGTTTTTTAAAATATTCATATGGATTTCTTTTATAGAAATCCCTATCACACAACATGTTTCTTAGAATAACACACAATTTGTTCTAGATTTTAATGGATGATGGTTATTTTTTTACTACCCTATGTGTACTCAAGGTCCATTTCATGTTGTGGGGCTAGGCCGTGTGATTATGCATATGAGAAGACACCCCATACATGGGGGAATAGTCATACAATGGTACACAAACAATACTCTTCCACATGGGCATGACCTGTCTACATGTGCATGAAAATGTATATGTAAATGGTTTCCACTAGTGTACATAGCCACAAACAAAACTATCATCATGGGGATAAACGTAAGAATGTTCATGTCAAGTTGTACACATTATGTGATTTTTCTACACGGAGTGTACATCCTCTAGGGATGTTTAGGTCCACAGTTCTCATTAGACAATGTAAATGTGAGATTGGTGTATTTGATCTTCTATATTATTACAATTCACTTATTTCCTCTAGTTTAGTATTTATATGTTCACATTTTTGGGGGTGAGATTCAATAAATACACCCCTCCCCCAATGAGGGATTATTATAGAATCTAGTCCCAGTTTTCGTCATGTGACCCCTCAAAAAATTATAGTAGGAATAATCTCATAAGGTGTAGTTTAAATCCTTATTTCCATCCACTAAAAATGGGTAGGGGTTTTTGTGTTATAGTGACCAACATACAAGGTTGTAAATCCCATATTGAGCTAGTTAATATTTTCTCTGTTTGTATAATCCACCACAATAGGTCATCGCTGTGATCACTAAAATGCGTATCAAGATCATCTATGTTTTAGTACATTCATCTAAATGATGGGACTAGATGAGTTTTTCCAATATATTGAGTTCCATTATATCTATCTTGACTCATGGTGTGCGTTCACCAATGTGGCTATTTCATTAGATATTGAATCTAAATTATGGGTTGTTAGTATGATGGGAACCTAACATGTAGTATTGTATCTATAAAAAGTATAAAGGCTTATTATTCCATTTATCACTTAATAAAAGAAAACCCTTCATAGGTTGAGTTAGATTCTCTCCAGATTTTCAATGTTTTATTATTTATGGGCACCAACTGGGATTGTATATTCTTTCTCTTTTATGGGTTCTTCCTGCACATGATATATATTATTATAATAACATGTATTAGGATGGTATCTTAAGTGAATAAGGAGTTGGAATTTCAAAGTGTTCAAGACATTGTTGATAATAAAAAGTTTCATTTGATGAGATTAACCTCCATTATAGTAGGTTATAGTCTTTTAAAACTTGTTAGGCTTGTATTTTTTCTTTTGTGATTTCTAGTTCCTTTTCGTACTCTAGTTTTGAGATATATATGTATTCATCTATTTTTATACCCCTTATATTTCATCATTCATTATGGGGTGGGTACATAACGATGTTAGTGTGTGTGTGTGTTTAGAAAAATTATTCTAAGACCCCATTCATATAATTCATCTACAAAACACTGATCACAAGCCCCTGACTTATTGTAGGTGTCCTTATGGATATCTAACATGTTATATCACCATTAATGCAATCCCCATTGAGTTTTAACACGAGAGATTTGTGTCACAGACAATATATTAGGTCTCCAGATCCTCTATTTTTTCAATATGTGAGTTTTTATTAGGAAACTCAAGACATAGTTTTGGTGTCTCTCAAGCGTGAATTTGATTCCAAGTAACTTAGTTTTTGTTTGAAGGCTAGTTTATCTGTTCAAATAGGCTCTGATATAAATTTTTTGACATAATATGTGTTAGAAATGGTGTTAGTGAATACTTTTGTACATGTATCATATAAGAATGGTTTATAGTTCCCATATACTTTTCAAGTCATCTCCATAGACTTACTATTTGAGTATGGTGCATTGTATCTATTGTCAGATGGCCCCATGTCGATATACATCTTGGGTTCAATGATATGATCTTAATGACAATCCTCAAAGTGATGAAGCCTTTGTACATGAAAATTCCATAAGGAGAAACCTTATTGTGTTGTGAATTACTTTTCCACCACCATTGATTATCAGGTAGTCATTAATGTCCCAGCAGAGGATGTGCATTTTTTGTGAGCACATGACTTTTGGTGGTAATGAACCCTTATATTTCTGGTGAAGTACATAACATAAGGCATTGTAGGAAAGGTTTGACTCATTTTCAAGGATTTACCACAATGATAGTAAAACTTCCGATTAGTTTTTGGATCAGGAATCAATCCTTATTCAGAGATCAGTAGAGAAGGTGGGTTCTAATGTCCTAAATGCATGATTATATTACACATCGTTGGTTTTTTTTTGATAATTTGTTAAGATAGGAGTACTTTTAGGCTACACTGATATGGTTATGAATCCATGTGCTTCTCGAGATCTAATAATGAATCATATCATTAGTGTTGTATGTTTCATGGATCACCAAATTCTCATGATACACCATTGATATTGTCCCAGATACATTCTTCAGAGAAAAAAACTCATGATTTGGGTCATCACCACAATATATTGGTGAATTTTTATCTATATTAATTCTCACCGAATCTTGGGTTCTTGAGTGATCCTTTTTAATTTAGAGAATCTTGGTTTAGCTTTCACCAATATTGGGTTCTTAATTGGGCAACCTATAGAAGAGGCATTTCAAATGAGATTTAATGGTAGTCGCAACATTTTAGGAGTGATCAGCATTACTAAAGATGTTATTAGGATGAAGATTCCATAGAAAAAGGACGATGGTATGGTTTTAACAATATGAGGTAATGGAAGTTCTATTGTAGTGGCATATGGATACATCTCCATCATGATTTTGTGACCAATCATATTTTAGATTGAGAGCCAGTCAATTGGCCACCACGATAATGGATAGAATTCGATCTTAGAGGCATGCAATGGGGTAGACATGGAAGAGGAGTTGGGGGAGTATTAGGAAGTAGATGACAATTTTATTTGTTACTAACACCACACCTAGGTGGGTCGCCTCCATAAATGGTGAGAAGGTGGTTAGGAATGAGTGATGTTATAGGTAGTGGAGGACCATGACCCAGCTAAACTACAGATGATTAGAGGTATGATATGATTTTTCATAAATTTAGTGATATTACTGATAGAATTTTTTATATGACATTATATTATTTCTAAATTACACATATGTGATCAAGAGATTCAAGTTGATTTAAATTATTTACTGTTTCATTTTTTGACTCCTAGTTAGGATGAATTGGTTATCACACACTTCTTTCAGTTGTGTCACCCTACTCATAGGTGAGAGTCTTTCGGTGGGATATTATCATAGTAGTAATGAGGGATTATGATGTTATCTTTATTATTGACTAGATATTTAGGGTTCATGCATATATTGAATATGAAAAATGAGGCTAAGGTGTATCCACATTTATGGGTCAAGGGTTTCCTTCATCTGTGAGAATGTTGTTTTGGTAGTTGAAAATGTTCCAATGCACAATATGATATAGGTGATCAATCAAAATTTGTCTATCGTTTACCTTGTCATGATATACATTTCTAGATGTCTGGTTAAATGATTAGTGGTTGAGTAATAGGATGTATTATTTGTGGATGTTTCAAGCTTACCTACTCACAATGATATCATCATCTGAAATGACATTCACCTAGGGAAACATATGATATCTACTTCAGAATATTATATCACTCCAACTGAGCATCTTGAGTGAATGGTGAAGTTGAAGGATTTGAAGAGGATGTGATTTTTTAAATGTAGTGTCAGTGTGGGAAGACCTTGTGTTTTCACCAAAACATTATAGGTATAATGATGTTTTTTGTTTATTATTGGAAAATGAATCATAAAACATTATAGAATAAGTATACACTTCTATGGATCATCAACATCTTTGAATAATTATTTTGGGTGAAGTGGTTGCCAATGATTGACCAAAGGTTTGGTTATCAGAAGCTCATATTTCATGAAGATGATGTTTTGATAATGATATTATGGTGTTACTAAGGTTTATATGAGTACATAGTCATGCATTTTAGAAAGATGAGAGACCAAATGATGTAAATGGACACCTGAACCAAATATTTCTTCTTTTGTTAGACTAGATAGTGTTATCCCTAAATGATAATATAATAATATACTTAACATATAACAAGGATCATGTGAGAAACATGAGGATAGTTATGGACATACATTAGGAGCACCATCATTATAGAAAAAATCAAAATTGGTAGTTTTAAATTCAAGAGATCAACTTTCTTGGAATTTTAATCACAGAGGAAAGAGATGCAAAATCTATTTAAAAAGTCATGTTGGATATAGGGTTGGATCCAGCCATGATTGCAATTGTGGTGAATATATTCCATTGGATGGATGAATAATGTCAAATATTCATTCTCAAATTTTCAAGGATCACAAAACTCTAGACTAGCCTGAGCTAAATGGGACATCCATTTTTTAAATGAAGAAGTGCAAGCCTAATTTTAAAGAGTTTTTGAAGAGGATGATGAGAACCCTCGACATTGAGTCTTTTTGAAGATGGTGTTAAGTATTTAGTGTTCTATGATGCCTCTAGAGATGGGATTGAATGTGATCTGATGTAGGGGAAGGTAGTGATTAACTATTTATCCTGAAATTTGATTTCTTATGAGTATAAATATTTGAATCCTGATTTGGGTATAGTACTTGTGATCATTTCCCTAAAGATGTGGACACATTAACTTATCAGTGAGTAATCTATTTTGTATTCTGATCAAAAAATTATCTAATGTATATTTTCATTGGAAGATATTGTATATTAATATATGATATGGATATAGTTATAAATTCAATATTAATTTGATATATTCTATACTTATAAGAAGAAGAAAAAGGTGGAAGGTGAACATAAAAAGAGTTATTTCTTATATTATTTTTTCAAGATGTTAGATCATTTGGCCTCATTTTAGTTGACCTTATTAGATGACGATGATATAGAATACCTCTATAAAATGGTTTTTACCCCATCACTTAGGGATTATAATCTTGTAGATATCAAACATGAGATATTTCTTTCTAAGATGTTCCTTGGAAGTTACCCAAATTGTTTATCTAAAGGTGGTGTTCATGTCATCCTTTTTAGGGGATGTGTTATTATATCAAGGATTTTGAATGATAATTTAAAGAGGTACTTTAATAAATACCCTTGGTAGTACATACAGGTGTGTAAAACACGTACTATGACCTTTATCATTAGTTATGTTGTCCATGGATGAAGATGATTGTATTTGAGTTCATCTATTAATGCCTCGCATTTCAATATGTGAAGGCCGAGCAGCGTGTTCTAGTGGAATTGGGCCAATACCAAGATGATCCAGAGTGGATTTTTGATTGTATATCCATGGAATTCATTATGGGGTCTCAATGATATTGCTATCGATTGATGCTATATGGGTGGTTATTTAACATCTCAATATGTTGACCCTCTTTATAGCTATATATGTGTGTGTTCCATAAGATAGATTTAGAAGACGTTATGTATATAGGAAATTATGGCGACATGGGGTGCCCTTTATGGACATTTATGAACAAGATTTTTTGTATTAATCATGATTATAGATATTATTTTACGAGGCTTTTTGAAATCAGTTGTTATTGATAAAGGTGGTCCACCAGCACACTGATGGCTAGACTGGTCATGTCATTAAGGTTTTGGAGGACTCTCTAAAACCTTTAATGTTTTAAATTGGTCATAGTTGATGGGGTAACCATAAATTAGTGAATTTTTGTCAAATAATATCATCAATTCCACCGATGGTATGAAACTATTCAATTTCATTCTTGAGAGGCCCTTCTGGTCACCACTATGTTGGACTGATCAGGGTGAGTTAGCACTCATTGTCCTGGAGTTGATGTGAGCATTTATAATGAAGTTATAAATAATATATGGTTGGATAAATACATCCCATGGCCAAAAAAATTATATAAGGACCAATTTAAGAGTATAATGGTGTTTGAGGTGAGAAACCTTGTATTCCTAAGGGTTCCACATTGATATTGATTTCATAGATTTGTTCGGGGTTCCATGTAATCCTAAATAATCATTATACCTTGCCTAATACTATAAAAGTATGGTGAGGTGTTGTAAGGAATGTACCTACCACTTTAATATGACCTAATATAATGGTCCTTTATATGTTGTGGCCAATGATGTATCAGAACAACCCGTCACATGTTATATACTAGGGTGGTATGAATAAAAATTATCGATATATCATTAGAGAGAACTCCATAAATATCAATAATCGATATGAGTGGATCCTCCATGGATGAGAGATACCATTGGTGTGTGTCTGATGGAGGAACAATAATCTTACTAAGACCACTTAGGAGAATGAGAATATGATGTAGGATCAGTACCCCCACATGGTTGAGTTACTTTTTTTGATTGACATCACTGAGTTGGGGATACATTAATGTATCAATTTTTAAAATATAATTTTTTAATAGATATATGAATATTATAATATCTAGTAATCGAGACGGTAAGAGATTCAATGTCTCTAAGAGTCTTGGTAAGGATATATTAGAATATTTAAATTTATTACTGTATGGACACATTGTTCCATAAAAACTCATTTTCTCACAATCTAGGACCTAAAATTGCAAAAATAAGGCCATAATAGTTTTTGAGACACATGGTTTACCATAGGTATGATGTAATGTAATATGACAATGTGTGCTTGGTGGGAGGTTTTATATGGTGTCATATTCAATTCATTTAATTAATTAATTAATTAAACAAATGAAATTGAATCGACACACTTTTCACCTATGAATAAATGATTAGGGAGAGTTTTATTAAACCATGGTTGAAAACACGATGAGGCACGTGAGTGGATCTTCTGAATTATAGACATTAAAAAATTGAGACTGGATAATGGTAAAAATTCTTCTGGTTAAGGTTGTAAACCTAAAGCATCCAAGCTTAGAAAATGAGGCTAATGGATTTTTTTAAACTAGATCCAAATTTATCAACCAATTTTTGGTTTTAATCACTTATTGTTACTACTAATGAATCCAAAATGGACATCTATATATAACTATGGATAAACATGTTGTTTGGGAAAATAGAAGAGGTTCCCATTCAAGAATAGTGATAACACAATGTGTATTCAAGAGTACAAATCATATGTATTTTGTATTCAAGAATGAGTAATATTTGGTACTACTAATCATGAACTCTCTCTAGAAACCAAGTAGTGTGACACACCCATGTGGTCGATCAAAATGGGGGACACCCCAATATTAAGGGAATGTCCATGAATAGGTAAAGAAGATAGGATAACGTAAGTGTGAACTGACATGGATATATAGATATCCAATAAAAATATACATTGAAGAAAGCAAGTACATGTGTAGAGACATGGTTAATACCATGATTGGAATTACAGACCATTTACTTTATATAAAAACCATTTTCATCCTTTGGGGTAGTTTGGATCAACTGTTCTCTTCAGAATAGAGGAGTGTTAGATGTGACTATTCCCTAACACAATTCAATTGTTTGTGTCTACTAATTCATGTTAATAATTGATGAGTTTTGTTATTTTAGATTGAATTACACTGAATACTCCCAATGAGGTTTTAGAATGAAATATAATCATGGGGATGGGATGTGAGACAAGTAGATAAATTATAGAAGGAATCCTCATATGACACTTCTGTTTGATCATAATTTACCTCTATCCTCCCTAGGAAGGTATTGCATCGTTGGTGTGACCAATATAAAGAATCATTGATCCCATATCTAACAAGTTAATCAAGATTTTTTTGTGACATACCCATATGAGCATTCACTATGATATCCTTTTTATTTGTAAATATTTTATGAGTTCCAAAATGATAAATCTAATGGTGATAGTCTATGAGTGTTTCCTCTAGATTGATTTTAAATAATTTTATCTCGACTCATGGAATAATTTCTCCTTTGAAGTTGTTTATTTGGAACCTAGAGATAAATCATATGATAACTATATGTTTAGACCACACATGTGACATGAAATCTATCCTGAGTTTGATAATTTTATCATTTTCGGTCTAACTTCTTGTTTAATTTACTATTGGGGGTGTAATTTCACTCAATCATGATATCTAATGTTCAGATATTTATGTGGAAATAATTAATTATAAATATACCCTCCCTTAAATGGTATCTTCTAATAAATGAAGTATCATTGTCAGATGACAGGATTTATAATGGATTTCTATGAATAACAAGGGTAAGGGGATCATATAGATCATGGAAATCAATGGTTAGTAAGTGGTTTTTTCACTATAAAATTATTCTTATAAGGTTTTACATGTTTATAATTTTAAGGGGATTTTATTTTAAACATTGTGATTTATAGTACTTTTTATTTTTTGTGTCAGGATCTAATTGTTTTCCTGTAATTTTGAACACTATGTTTTTTACTCACTAGATTGGTGTGGAAACATAGAGCCATGTGTGCATGTGTACATGTATATTAGGCTATGGCCTCACATGAAAGTGATATTCCTACTTGGAACTAGTCTTTATCCATTGTCCAATTATAGCTAGAAATAGGGTTGTCACGCTGGACATATTATTGGATAGATAGGCCTTTATGGGTCATCTCTTGCAAAAACAGTTGGGATATATTCTATATATCTTACATATTTTTGAATGATGTCTTGTAAAAAGGCATTGATTGAATAATGATGATTTGTGACAGTATGCAATCAATCATTATGAAGTTAATTATTTTTATACATTTTATTATTTATGTTCTTATTTCATTCAACAATATAATCCCATATTTATGATGTTATTTATGAGGAATATTTGATTATTTTTTATCCTTATCATAGATTCATTATTTATTTAGCCTACATTATATTTTGTGGCATGATTTCACTTACTGAGTAACCCATATCATCCTTTATTATGTTTTTAATTACTTATTATTTAATGAGTATATTTTTGAATTATTTTAGATATATACTAAAATTAATGATAGTGTTCTCACTATAACATTATGTTTTGTTTCATGTTTTCAAATTTAATGTGGAAATCATGTATGTACCTAGACTCCAACAAATTCATAACTATTCATTTATTTTTCACATGAACATTGGTATCTTGTTCTAGAGTGGTAAAATTTCCACTAGCCATTGGTTATTAGATATGTGGTGTTAAAATTTCAAGAATATTTCTATGTGATAGTGGTGAAAATAAATTTTAGAAGTGATACCCTTTTTTAATTGTATTATTGGTTATTTTTGTGTATACCCATTAATTTTAAATGATATAATTACACTATACAAGGGACAATGAATCATGAAAATTGAAATGTTAGATTTTGATGATTTGTTGGGTTGATAAAGCCTCAAAAAAACTTTTCCAAATATTTTTTAAACATTATTGATGTTATTTATTCCAGTATTTTTTAATTTGAAGTTTTTTTCTTAGAGTAAGTTAGTAGTTTATAACCATTTATTTTATATTTTACTAATCTTATAAAATAACACAATTTGTCTTATTTGAGTGCGATGAACATAAATTTTATCCCAATTTAATCAAATTCATTTTCAAAATTTGGAATAATTTTCATTTAAATATAAAAAAATTATATAAATATTTATTTTTTTAATATGATGTTTGAAACGTAATGTGTTATTGATATTAATTAGCATTGATTTCCAATTAAATGTGTTCTAACATAATTATTTATCTTCATGAATGTAATGTTATATTCATTCGTTAAAATATATTATTTTAATTGATTATATATGAATTTCATAATTTGAATGAAACAATTCAATGAAAATAAGAGTTTTATCATTATCACAATAATTAACATTAATACAATTAATCCTTAATTTTAGCCTAAAAATGAAATTTCCATTCCTATATAATATTAACAGATTGATATAAATTATTTTAAAATAAAATATATTTTATTTCTAAAAGTGATGAAATTTATTTTTTAATATATGTGAATAAAACAATTCGAGTAAAAACATTATTTTCCATAACCATTATCTTCTGATTTTTTTATTCAATATAATAATTCTAAATGGTTTATTTTTCATTATATAAATATATATATATAATTACACTTTCAAAAAAATTTATGTTAAGTAATGATTCTATTAGTAAAACCCGATATTTTTCACCACTCACCTAAAACAATTATTTTAGAAAAATATAAAAAATGAACCCAATTAGAATTTTCCCATGATTAAATCAAAAAATGATGTTAATTTTTTCATATATAAATATGTATATTTATAGATTTATCTTTTAAATATTAATAATATATATTAAAAAAAAATTATTTTATTTAAAAATTTCATTTTGAATGAGTAAGTTTTCTCACACATATTTTTATGGTATTCAGTATTGAGTATTTTATATTATATAAAAAATGATTCGTTAGTATTAAATTTTACTAAAAATATTTATCTATAAATTCACTGGTCATTTTAGTTAATTGTTGGGTCTGAAAAAATATTTCAAATACTATATAAATTTATAGAAAGAATATATTTCAAAATCACCCTGTTTCAGAACCATGGTCACAAAATATATGTTATTCCCACAAAAAGGATATTTATAAAACAAATACTTAAAAATAATTAATTTCCTTCCATATTTATTTTGAAAATGGGTTTAAGGATTGTTGTACTCTAAAAAACCATCTTCTCACATTTTACTAACCCTAAATATGGATTAAAATTCATCAAACATTTATGCAACTCTACACATCATAAATGAAATCGTATTTCCATCCCCTATGAATTTTCACATACCAAGGATAAAGGGAAATGTATAGATTTAAAATCATATTCCCATTATTAAAACTTTCATAATGTGGTATGTCATTAAATGACATTGAGTAAACCATCAAGAGAACTGGTACATCATATATCCTAACATTCATTCATTCATAAATATTGGTTCCCAATTTTTATAATTAAAATAATTTTAAAAAAAATTAAAAAACAAATCCAACTGACTAAAATGATAAATTCCTCTATTAAAAAGAATTGATAGTGAATTTTGTTCAATGGATATGTTTTATAAAAATTAAAATTTTATTACCTAATACCAAATATTGAATTCACTATTAGGGAGATTATGACTACTATTTATCATTATTAGATCAATATTGAAAAACATTGTCCTAACTAAATAATTTTTTTTAAAAATAGTCCCTAAATTCACTAGAGTTTATTATTTAACAATATTTATTGTAATTGAATTATCAAGATTTAACTTAGAGTTAAAATATCCTGGAATCACATTTGAATTCTTCCATAACTCATCTCTATTATTAGAGAATAATTTTTAAAATGATTTGATTTATTCACAATATAATAATAAAATTAAAACAATATATCAACAATAAAAATGAATCCATTATAATTAAATCACCATTTATCTTCTATCAATTCATCATGTATTAAATGAATAATAATACTTTATTAGATAACAGTTAATATAAGAAAATCTTTTTCTTAAGAGATACCAAAAAATACATGTAGGGTATTTATTAATAAAAAATAGACAATGGAAGTTGATAAACAAAACTAGTGTTTTAATACAAAATTATGTTTAGACATAGGCATATTTCCCTCATTATAGCTCCGTATATAATTAAAAAATGTTATAAAAATATATGATTTTCTCTAAAAAATAAGTCAAATATATATACTACATAACTAACATACATTCAGATGTTAATCATAACATCATGAAACATGAATCATTGATATACATATCTTTTTTGAACTAATTTTTATCTATCTCATGAAATCATTCATCAATATACTAAGGTATTTTGTATCATTGTGATCTTTATTTCATTAGAGCGTAAGTATTGAAATCTCCCATAAACATTGTGTATCCATCCAAATATTTTTTTTTGGTTTAATCTCCAAGTATTTTGATTTAATATCATTACACTATAAAGGCAGAACATGTTCCATTATAAAACAAAAGTGTTCTATTATTATTTTATTCTTCCTATGTTTTGGAATTCAACTCCTTTATTGAATCATGTAGGATTCTTTATCTAATTTTCATGGATTTGTACCCTTACACAAGGGTTATAATATAGTGTTAACCATCATGGTTACAAAAAACAATAATTCATTTATCCTAATTGTATTGTAAATGAATATTAATATATGAAAATAAAATGTTATCCTATTAAATGTCTAAAATGTCATATTTTATCTCCCCAAGAGCTAACTATATTAGGACATATATAGGTTGCATATTTATATTGTCAATCATCTTTTAACTGCTACCCATTCATCTCATGATTATTCCAAAAATCAATCAAAATGTTATATATTTCATAAATGATTAATGAATTCAATTTTTTACACAGTCATCGATGAGAAAATTTGTATAATGATATAAAAAATAATATTAGTTAGTGATAAATTTTGTTTAATACTAATATGGTAGTTAGAGAAAACAATGATGATGTTTTATTAGTTTTACTAGGATATCATGGAAATATAAGTCTTTTTATAGATATAGGAAAAGATATGCAGAGACATTTACATTCGGGTATTAGTGAGATATAGGTTTTTACATTGAATTTGAGGTTGTTTGATAGAATATAAGTTGAATTTAATTTAAAAGTTATAGTTATTAAAAGAACCACATAATAATTCATGACCTTTTTTTCATGTATTGTGACTAGTTGGATTTGAATTATATGTGCATACTTTTTAATTTTTTTAATATTTATTTAGTTATTTTATTCATCATTATTGAATGATGTGTTAAATTACACAATAATGTCATATAGTGGATTGGTATCATGTTTCATCTATGAATTTTGGTTGTGTAGTTCAAATATGATTATAGTAAGTGAATTCAATGGATCAGTTCAATATGCGGTGATTGTTATCATTGTATTATACTACAATATGGTATATTTAGTGTTTAATAGATTTAAATTTTATTAAATTAAAATGGATGTGTGAACTATTCGATACATTTTTAGAGAACAACAAATATGGAATAATGACATGCATTATTTCATACCATAGTTTTATATCATTGAAACATAGTGGTTATTGACTGATGTCATTCCTTTTAATTGTATTAATACAATTATTGTACGATAAGACTATGATTTTAACCAAAAAAATTTGAGTCACATTTTATTTTAAAATTGGAATGGTTTTTGAAATTCTATTTTGTTATTCTTTATTCCTATTTTATTTTAGAGAAAAAAGGTATTTATTATGTTTCTTTGAATGTGATTTCAAATACCAATGATTGTTTTTTTTATTTTGGATGGATTATCTTCAATCAATGTAATTTTTCGTTGGTTTTTATTATTATTCATATAATTATTATTTCTATTACTCTTATATTTTGTTCTCGAAAGGTGCATGTATCGTTATTTAAGGTTTTAAGATAATTGAGTGTTGACGGGTTAGATATTTGTTAGAGGTTTAGTGGAGATTCATGGAAGAATTATTGGAATATCATCTTGGAAACATCCCATGCTTAGAATTTTGATTATTAAAGATTATATTTGAGTTTGGTGATTTGAGTTTTCTATTTCAATTTATTTTTTTCGTTTGGAATCATATGAATTGTTTTTACCTTCCTAATGATATTATATTAACTTAATGAATCAAATAATTTTATTTTAGTCAGATGAGAATAAAATATGATTTATATGATTTTCCATATAATTATTATTTTTTGTTTCTTGATTGATTATTGTGATAACAATTATGATGTTATTTAAATTCTATATTACACTTATATGACATAATTTTTAAAAATATTAAAAAAAATAATCGATGGTATTTTGATAACAAAATTGGATAATTATAGAAAAATAATTTTATTTTATTAGGCATGATGTCATAATTTGATAGAGAATAAATTAAGAAACATTACTATTTATTGATTTCTATTGTTGTAGAATTATTTTGCCGAAATTTTGATAGTGGAGGAATATGTATTATACTACTTTATTATTATAGAATTTTTATTCTTGTGGTTTGGTTTTTTAATTTTTAATTTAAAGATGGTAGAGGTGAAAATGTGGGATGTTGTTAGTTACTGATTCTATAGTGTAGTGGAGTTTTATAGTTAATGTGTTCTAGTTTTCATGAATTATATATACATGATGGAATAAAATAAATAATTGAATTTTAAATTATAGGAGTGTGATATATTAAATAGATTATTTTTTATAAACTATAATCAATGTGGTGGTTAAAATATATGTCTAATTAAAACACATGATGAGATATGTTGAACATAGAATATGGTTTACTAGAAATTTTATGTATTGGGATTTTTATCCATAAATATGTTTATATAATTAATAAATTAATAATGAGGACCTTTTATTTGAATTTGAAATAGAGATAATCTATATAGCTTTCATGTAGTTATTTTGGTGATGGATTTTGTGAATCTATATATAAAATAGGTTTTGGTTATTGTGTAGTTATGGATTGTGGTTTTATAGGCATGATTATGGTTCGTGGTCCATTTGATGGGAATCTGTGTTACATTATATTCATTTTATGTTCATTCATATAGCACAATATACCAAATAAGTCGGGTAATGATATCAAAAAACATATAATTATATAAGTTTATGCAACAACCCAAATATATATGTTATGGGTTATATATATGGATGGGTAATATTTAGATCCCACCCCCTAACTCTATATAAAGTCTTGTTATGGGTATGTGTTGGGGATTCTATTACGTGGAATTAATCTTGTTATGTGTCGGTGATATATTTATGTGTTCATGATTCAGTTTTGTAAGAATGATGTGGTATATGTATATGAAATTTTTTCTAATTTTATGGTATGTGGTATATGGACATGTATGGAATAGTTGAAACCAATAATTTTTTATTAGTACAGGTGGCTGACTATATTAGCAGAGGAGAAACCATAGGGTATCTTATTGTAATGTTTACATGATTCGCTATATTCAATATTTATAAGTTTTTTCTTATAGATCCTATATACGGTTAAGATTATATTGGACCTAGGATTTTTAAAGAGTTCGTTTTATAACATTTTCAAAGATTCATTAGTATGATTTTTCCACATTTACATGATATTTTCAAGGGAGGAACCTACAATGTAAACTTATATGCTAGCCCTTACCTCAGAACAAGTATATTGTAGAATTAAAAGATAAAGATATATAAAAATATAGATAATAATGGGTAAATTTTATTTCCATTGATTTTTTTATTATTCCTGCATATTATATCTTGTGTCACATGTAACAATGTTATTAAAAAAATAATGACATTCAATATATAATATTATTTCTATATGATCATTATAAAAAATTAATTAGATTAGAAATTATGAATAAGTTAAAAGGGATTATAAAATATAAGATTAAAATATTTCTTAATACAATTTTACTTTTTCCTTGTATATGAGTACAATATTTTGAATGATAATAATGAAATTGAAAAAGGATAAGAATAGTTAGGTTTGAATAGTCATTTTTTGCATAAAAGTGACCATGTTCTATTTTATATTATAAGGTAATTTTTTAATTTAAAAATATAATTTGATAAAATGTATTTCATTTTTTCTTTTAAAATTTCAAAATAATATTATAGTTAATTATTTTTACTTTTCATAAATATATGATTTTTCACAGAGTAGTGAAAAATTAATGAATTAATAAAAATAACTTTTCTTCCTTTTTATTGATATAAAAATGACAGATAATATTATAATACATTTTTTAATCAAAATATATAATTTTTAGTTAATATAATATTACTAATAATTTAATTACGAAATTATTAATCAATCTTTCATATTTTTGAAATCTAAATAAATTTTTTTAAATAAATAATTGTTTTGTTTATTTTATTTTCATCATGTTTTCACTTTTTTTCTGTCATGGTTCATTTTTTATGTAAAATAAGGTTATTTATATATTTTATAATATCATTTAACTACATTGGAATGAATATTGTACTTGATTTTAGTATAAAACAATCTTATGTTTAAAATTAAATTTTTCTAAAAATGTTTCCATTGTATTTTTTCAGTATATGTGAAATGTAATTTTTAACACTACTATAAATTAAATGATAAAAAATTAATTCCATATTTTAGATCAAAATATTCATATTTCTTAATTAATATAATTACTTTTCTCACATAATGAATAGTAAAATATGTAAAATTTTAACATTGTGGTAAAGGGTAAATAGAAAATTTTTATTAAAACCATGGGATAGTATTTGAAAATAATACAAACATTTGATTTTTTTATCATTAATGAGTTTCATAAGACCAGTGTAATAATACATAACAAAATTTATTCATTTCACCATTTTAATTTGATAATGACCTATATATTATTTTAAATAGAAAAAATACAAATTTTTGGACTTTTATTTTATTGTAAATTATATGTTTTCTTATGAGAAAAAATAAGTAATGAATGGTTATAAATTTATTTACATAATATTTAAATTCTTATGATTTTATATTGTTAAAAATTTTATATTATAAAATTACCATGAATTCTTACAAATTCTTGACCCAATACTTATACAATATTTAGGAATATGAAGTTAACGACTTCAAAAACATGTAATGTAACTTATTTCTGAATAAGTATTCAATTACATGAATTTTATAGATAATTATAATGGTTATTAAGGTCTAATGTATTTAGTTATTCATTAAATTTTTATCATGATGCCTTTTACCTCAAAAGAAGTGAATTGACCTAAAAGTAAAATTACAGATATTTTATTTTATGAATTCATTTTAATACCCAAAAAACATTCCTAATTCTAATTTATTTGTTTTCAGTATAACATATCTTTCTAATATATTATTCTTTAAAAAATAAATTCTTCTTGGCGTGAGTAATACAAATTTTATATAATAAATATTAAAGTATTTATAAGTTTTCCAACCACTTAACTTATAAAATTTATCTTCCTCCCATCAAATCTCCACACTTTTTGAACCATTTATATCACCCAATACCAAACAAAATAACTTTCAAACATCATAATACACATCTAAGGAGTTCTATTTTTTTAGAAAGAGTACATCAAGATGGATTTATGTGAAATTCAAATGTAGTTTCCCAAAGAAGAGTTAATCATCTTAAATCAATAATTTTAATATATTTCTGATTCATCCAAATTAAAACAGGTTGTATCAATCCAAATATAATGAAATTAGTATCATAAATATTCAAATGTTTAATAATGGTTATGTAATAATTATAATCTAACTCTTTTTCATCTGATGGGAAATTAAAACCATGCCTATGCACATGTGTGGGCTACAACCTCTGTAATGTGATGTGATTAATTTTTTTCAAAATCCCATACAATTGGTTATAAATATAATTTTAATATTAATATATATGGTTTTTGTGACATTATTATTTTTCCATAAAGATAAAACATTATCAACCTTCTCCCTTTCCCAATAATAAGTACATGATAGTTCTATATTCATACATGAGGACTAACACCTCCATAAAGAAATGAAATTCATTTTTCAATTCACATTTAAACAAATAAAAAAGGATATATTAAATTAATATACAATATATTTATTATACAAATATTATTATTTAATAATTATTCATTTTAATCATTTTTTACTTTAATCCAATAAGAAAATGAATGTGTATTATTAAATATATAGTGACTACCACCTCTGTGAACAATATATATCATTTTACTTTTAACACCTTGCATTGATCGTTATAAAATTATATACAATGAAAAAACATTATTCTAAAAAATATTAATATTATAGAGGTTATTAAACCATTTCTTGGAACAGCTTACCATGATTAACACAGTGATGATGCTCTTGATAAATTAATAGAAGAACATTAATTGGATAACATAAGCACGAACAATAAAAAAATTTATATCAAAAACCTGTAACAGTACCTTGAATATTGTAATATTGATGAAAAAATAATACATAAAGAATTTAAAAATTATAAATTTATTATCCATATGAATCAAATTTTAATGACCATGTTGGAATCCAAAATAAGGGTGTTTTAATTAAATTCCACTCTATTTAAACATATTTTATATTATGCACCCAATTTTGTATATATGTTGTACATAATAGAACAATAGGTTATTGTATCATGAATTTCTCATTATTCATGGTATGTAAATTTTCAATTCAAGATTCTTATTTTATTTGGTTTTGTTTCAAAATTTATAAAATAAGTAATGGTTTATAATACAATCTCACTCTTATTCAAAAAATTTCATTTTCTAAATAATGATTGACGAACTATAAAAAATATATATATTAAAACCAATTAATTTTATTTTAATTTGGTTACTACTATTTGTTTTGTTTTTTTAATCCACGTGTCTTCTGTTCGTTAGAGAAAAAAATTTGAGACAATATTTTTTGGAAAAGCTAGCCATATTTCAATTCTTTCCTCCATGAATCATTCAATTCCAAATCAATATTATTAAAATTATTTTATAGAGGTTTTTACTAATATTATAAGATTTGGTAATGAATGTCTCTACTACCATTGAAAATTTTTAAAATATTTTTTGGAATATATTTTTCTGAATAAATAATTCTTCACTTTTTAGAAAGCGTTAAAAGAATGCTTGTTAGATCATATGTGACATGAATGAGTTTTCACACCTCTGTGAATATAATTTTATATTTAGACTCATCTAAAATTTTTCATGGTCTTTCAATCAAAATTCAACTTCCATTATACTTTGAATTTCAATTTTTTAGAAATAAATTAAAGGGAAAAATTTTCTAAATATTTTATATGAATGTTTTATACAATTAATAATTATGATTTTACAATAGGGATAAAAAGTAATTGAGTTGTTTTATTTCTAATTATTCTATTGTATTTCATCTATTATTCATAAAATATATTCTTTTACTTCAAGCCTTTAGTGCTGATGAATTTTTTGGTTTTCTATCATCCTTTACTAATTTATGTATTATCCCTTATTTTGGTATCACACACTTTTTTATGATATGTTATTTATCACACTCCATTATTCATTTGACATTAATTTTCTATGATATGTTCATATTTTTAGAATCCTAGATATATTCTATACTATTTAGACAACTTCAATATTTTCATAACGTTATACAATTTCAATATACAATGTTGGTTGAATTCAGTTTATTATGAATTTTGACAAATAATTTCATTTCAATTACAGTGGGAATATTAAAGTATAGTATTCTTGATCCAATATAGATATATGTTAATAGATATGTTATTTATATTATTTATTATATTATCTAATTAATACATTAGAAATATATTGGTAATATATTGGTGAGGGTTGGGGATCTATTTTAGATAGCCGCTCAATACATCGATAGGTCTGCCAACATAACCAAGAATGGGTATTGAAAATTTAATTTCCACCTATACAAAGAAAATGAATTATCATAAATACATTATGGTTAATTATATGTCTTCAAATAATGCATCTATGTAATGAAAGATGTCATTGGATAAGGCCATGATGGTATGATTTATGAGGTCTTAACATGAGGCATATATAGTGAGATCATGAATTCAAACATTATTTATTTCCATCATTGGGAATACATTTATAATTATTCATGAGATTACTATTTTTATATTTTAAATAAAATTACATTTTCATCAAACTCATACTTAAATGGAACAATTTTTTATTATCCACCCTAAGATATTGGTAATTACTTATTTACTCATGATACATTTATAGTATGAAATTATTATCAAACATCATATTTAACAACTTTATTCTATTTTAATTTCTCGATGGTGTGAATAAGGGGCCACTGATATATTTTTTAGGGGTGAAATAATTTTTTTCCTTCATTGTTATTAATTTCAAATGTAATATAGATGATATTTATGTACATTGTTTCTGAAAATAAATAATCTAATTTATCCATGGTGAGTGATACATCATAACATGTAAAAATGTAAAAATATATTCTTTTTATTTATATTGGTGGACACTTTATTTCTATAGTTGTTATCAGAAAAATATTATTTGGACCATAGGGAAATATAATTTTGAAGAAAAAATATAGTTAAAGAATTATTATAAATCCCATAGAATATGTCAAAAATGTTACCTTCATATTGATTTTTCCATGGTTCAATATTCAAAATAATATTTAGTTGACTATATATATTACATTCTATAAATGAGTTTGGATTTTATCACATAATAGAATACTACATCATTTAAAAGATCAACTAATCAATTTGTAGATACTAAATGGAAAACTATAATGAAAAGATAATTTTATATTTGTTATGTAATAATGTGGAAGGTGTTATTTTGTAGGTATATTGTATATAAGGGGATGAAAATCAATTATGGGTTTTAATTGTGAATACTAAAGAAGAATACATGATTAAAAATAATAAATGTATAAATTTTAAAGAGATATTCTTCAAAAAATATTTTCCATCACACTATTTAGTTGATAGGGAACTAATTTTTTTTAAATTTAATGGAAAAGGAAAATGAATGTGTCTGTTAATATAAGTCTAGTTTCTTAGATTATTATGTCATTTTATGGAAAATATATGTAATCTATAAATTAATATTTACCATTTGATTGATAATCTTATGCTGATCCTTCCAAGGGACATATTTTCATAAGAATGTTAATCATCTAATGGTATTAATCTAGTAAAATTATGAATTAAAAATAATTATCATTGGGTTTTGTTATCAAGGGATATGAATATTATATATGGAAAAAAATGACCATGAAAAATTAAATGTATGAAGATGATGATTCGAAGATTAAAACATCCAAGTTTTTTAATTTGTGGAATGAAATAATATGAAAATTATTTAATAAAATTACACCTTTTCACTTCTGTATAGATAAAATATATTACGATTATGAAATTAAAGGAAAGAAATAATACACATATAAAGATTTTTTATACTATAATTAGATGTGCCACTACTCAAATGAATTTTAAATAGTTAATGATTTATTTAATATTTTATTTTTTTGTATTTTTTTCTTGGTATAAAATATTTTAGATGGGGAGCATGATAATAACATGTGAATGATTTATGATTCACTACAAATAAAGGAGTTATTTGAAAGATGTAGCATGTGTGAATTTTTCACTATGATTTTTTTTTCAATGAAATATTTTCACTATGGAAGGAATATTTATTGATTTTTATAAGACAGGGTAGAACCTCATAACCATATATAACCTTTAGGGTATGTATGTCATTTTATTTTACTCTAATTATTGTGAATTATGGTAAATATATTATTATGATGTATTCAAATATGGTTTAGTTCATTTAAAACAGTTTTATATTGAATTATTTTTTTGGAATCTTGTGTAATATTATTTATATTTTTTAGATTATAAAATTAATGATTCATATTATTTTTTTAGTTTTATTAGTAATATGTTTAACTTATTCTATTAAATTTTTATTTTAGTAAATGTAATGATTTGGGAAGGGACGGTAGTCAGAAAATCATATATACAATTGGGAACTATATCTTTTAAGGGATAACACATTCTTGTCATAGTTTATTTTAGTTCCTCAGGTACGAAGAATTCATCTTTCTCAATCAATATTTTGAAAATAAGATGGAATAGAATTAGAAACCTCGATTGAACAAAACCAAGTATAGAAATTAATTAGGTATGTTATTTATTTTTCATTACTCAAACAAATAAATTGAAGATGATACAATCTAGATTTCAATTAAAATCGTCTGTTAAGTATTTTGGGATGATTATTTAAATTAATTCTGAATTATAATTCATATAAGAGAACACATATTGTTCAAGAAATATTTATTTAAAAAAAATTAATATTCGTAGTAGTAACCTGAAAATTCAAATTTTGATAAAATCATTTACTATGTCAGGGTATGATCATTTTAGTAAACAGGAAGTAAAACTGTGAGGATAAAATTTCTGAATGGAGGGGAGATTGTAACTCCCCGAATATAATTGATTAATTTCATATATTTAAATTAATGAATAATAATTTATGATATATTTGGATTTGTTACTATTTTTATATTATTTCATACTATGATTATTATTATATGAAACTCAGGCAAAAATTTTTTATTTAATGGATATAATCAAAATGAATCAAGTTTTTAGGGTCAGTTTTGCAAAATGTAATGACTTCCCAAATGAGATAACTATCGAAAATGGTGATGTAGTGAAGAATTATTTTTACTTTCTCACTCATCACTCTTAAACAATAATTAATAACATAAATCATTCAAAACTACTGAACATACTTAGGATAACAACCAAGTTGGAGCTCAATGAATGACACATGATAATGTGTCATTAAAAATCAATCATCTCACCTCCCCATGCACCATGGGAATAAAAATAGTGGTTAGGGTTTTAAATTTAATTCTTGAGACTAATATCTTTGAAATGAATCCCAAGGGTCATAAATGAATCCCTGAAAAAAAAAATCATGAACAATCTAAATGAAATAATTTTTGAAAACCCTATAACTAAAAATTATGGATTCACATTCACCCTTGAATCCTCGATTATAAATAATGTAATCTAAATCTGTGATGCATCAAAAAAAAGTGAGAAATATTAAAAAATAATT
Source organism: Viscum album (assembly GCA_963277665.1). Lineage (NCBI taxonomy): Eukaryota > Viridiplantae > Streptophyta > Magnoliopsida > Santalales > Viscaceae > Viscum > Viscum album. Next base: position 885,944,732 of record OY728135.1, on the reverse strand, counting down.
ATGGAATAATATGTATTTTATATAAATATAATTCAAACTGACCATTATATAATGAGCCATAATTGAAATGAAAATACACAAGACTCTTGTCCAACTCACATACAGTAATGAAATATCCATAAGCTTTAGGAACTGGTAATTGAACAATGAATTAATTTCGTTGATATACTTATTTTCAATGATAAAACATGATGTTATTCTCCATTTCATTGAATCACATGTTATGTATATGTGTATGGGGTAAGTTCAATAGTCCAATAAGCATCCCCACAACCTCAAACAAAACTCAGTGTTACTGTAATCATAAAGGATTCCATGATATATATATATATATATATAATTGTATTAATTCAAACATAATTTACCCACTAAGAAACATAACATTAAAATAAAAACACAATAAACATGGTAGGTCATCGTGTTATTTCTAGGCCACCACAACCCAGAACCCTGCCTATTTCAAATTCATTCCTGAATGAATATGTAAAATTGTAATATAAAAAACCCATACATAATTATGTAGGGAAATAATTCCACTAGGTTGATGTCCTAACCTCACCTAATAACATATGGGGCTATATATTCCATAACTCAACCCACTAACTAATTGAATATGGAAGGGTCAATCATTTATAATCCATGACATATCCATATACATTTGACTATGTTGCAATTTATGTGTAACATCATATAATGACCTAGACATAGGGTATTAATCTACCAAAGGATTCTCAAATAATGATCCAACAAACTCACTAACTCATCCATAGGTAAGGGAGGTAAGAATCAGACGCACTGACTGAGGTCCAAAAACTATATTGAGGTCAAAATCAAGCACACTAACTCATCCCCATGGGCTTTGGAGAGGTCACTATCAAGAACACTAAAACAAGACTCCTAAATTTTAGTCCCACAAGAATATAGTCAGAATATCCAATAAATAATAAATATGACACATTTATCATCAGAAATACTGTTAACTCACCCCTAGATACTAATACCTTATGACCTAGTCAAAAATATCTATTATATCACAACTCTATTATCAACCCTCTTGGTGTCCCATGACATCCATATGCAGCACCCCATCACATATATTCTAAACTAGTTCACATGAGGCAACACAAAACAAATTCATCATCCTTAATCAATCTATTTCATTAAGGGTATAACCATAAACCAAATACATCATCATGAAACATGGGACACACAATGAAATCCAAAACTGAATAACACAAATCACACAAGATTTATAAATAAATGAATTACACTCATGTTGTAATATTGACCAAAAATATTTTTGTTAATACCTTTCAGATACCACTAAAAAATCCAATCCCCAATTACAAACTCATTTTTCAAAAGGGAACTCCATTTTTATTATGAAATCCTTTCCTAAGAAAAAAACCATTGAAAATTAAGAAAACTTTTCTCTAAAATTCCATTTTAAAAAACGTTTCCAGTGTCACTACATTTCTATTAATTTAATTTTTCTACATAATATCTCATATAAATAAATCTAAAAATTAAAATAAATTATTATTTCCAAAAACTAACACATGGATCTAAAAATCATTGAGTTCACTAGTTCTCATTTGATCAATGTGACGACATCAAATCAGTTAGAAATCTATCTAATTTATATGGATTATTTGGAAGATTCAATTCAGTCCCAAACTAATGGCTTAGGGGAGATAAATAAACAGTATGCACTCTGATAATATTAATGAATACCATTATCACAAAATCTCAAAAAGATCAAGATTATCAAATAAGATCATTCTCCCCTCCCAAAACAATGATCCATAAATCTCTCTAAATATTGTGATGGTCTCTTATTTAGTCATGATATCTAGTCATATCCATAGACTCTATCATATTAATAAGCTAAAAATTTAAAAAACTAGAATAATTGGGGTTGAACTAAGTGGTAACCAAAACTAAGCCCAAACTATGAGTAAAAAGATTTTTTACACTCTCAATGCAATATCAATCCCACAAAAACCAAACTCTATATAATTAATAGCTTATTTGATGGAATGTTTTCACTAAAACCCACTAAAAACTAATAAAAAATATATTGGGTAACATACCATCTAGAAAATTTCAAAATGATGCTTTAATAGACATTCTAAAAATATTCCCTATGATGAAAAAACAAAAAAAACCTCATGTGAATTGATTTTACCAAACTATGGTTAAATAATTCATTTGATAACTATCCAAATCCATCTAAAAACAATGAAAAATAGAGAAAATAATGAATGAAGAAAGGATATGATATCCTACCTCAATTCGAGGAAATTAGCATTGATGTATCCATATAGGAAAAAGGAGAAGGTATGAGATTGAAAAACGGTTCATCCTTCCCAAGTGACAGAACTTCATGGAGATAAAACTCTCAATGTTTTATATTTATCGAAACCCTCAACCCATTTAAAAACGAAAAAAATTTATGGGTTACAACTTGAACATAGGTTCACACTACAAATCATACTATGAAAATGACTTGTGTGTCTATCCTGATTATTTATAAAATGAATGACATGATCAAATTGTGAGTGGATTGAAGAAAAATATTCAATATTCTTGAAAATAATGAAATGATCACAAAATCATAGCAAATACTGAATGCACTACACTATCCTTAAAACCCTTCCAAGTTTTTTTAAATTTGATCAAAATAATTTAAATAATACTTGATCTCGGGTTCTTAGAATAAACCATCCTCCAAGAGAAAGATCATTTTACCCAAACAATTTACAGTCTATAATGATGTCGGTCATTATAAACACCCTATATTATTGAATCTCTTCATAAAGAATCTATGGTTATTAATAATAAATTATTTTTAAACTACCTTAATAAAAAAAATAGATCAAATTCTCTATGTTTCAACATTAATTTCATAAAATATTTCTTCATCCCAACTATTGACACTAAGATAGATTCCAACAACTATCTGTTGAATATTCCATTATAATAATTGAATAGATTCTACAATGCCTCAAAATATAGAACTAATTTGGTTCCCATCACACCACAGTGAAACACCTGTAAAAACACAAATTAATTTTCCTCAAGGAAAATTTTGTGAAAGTTGTTTTGTCACACTCATTGCCACATTTTGAAAATAAAAATATTCCACAAACACATCATTATAATTAACCACCATCCATTGGGTTCTTATCTTATCTAGTACTATAATAAAGACATACCTTACTATATTGTATTCATTCCTAATCATTTTCATGATAAAAAACACCATATCTATGATTTTTCACATAATTCACCCATGAATCCCACCATCAATGATGTTTAACCCCCAAACTCACAAGATGAATCATGATTCAAATAATTAATCATGTTATGAAATAGGGTTCACACCATGAACCATCCTATGACAATGATAGATCCCACATAATTCACCATCTCATACATGATCTGAATCACTCTTGGATCATGAAAAATACCTCAAGTATAAACCATAAAAAGAAATAACGACTAACACTATATAAAAAGATGAAAAATATTATATTATCGTTGTATGATATTAATCAGATCTACTAACACATTAGTATCTATATATTATCTCAACTATCCATTGATCAGTCTCACTATGCCTGTGACCATACCCGGGGTTTGTATTCCCACAACATATTCAATACTCCGCGAGAAAGGATTGCCAATATGATGACCTCACAAATACCAACACATTATCTTTTCATCCCATGTACCAGTTCTAACCACATGTGATTAATATATCTGACCACTTCTTCCTCACATGAGCAACCATCATTAATGTAGATCACTAATACCAATAAATTAACCTATTTAACTATTTGATTATGAAAAATCAATATTTCAACAACCAAATAATCTTATTTCTTTTGAGGATTCCCACCATAATAATCCACTGTATTTGGTCGAATGTGTAAGATTTAAATCCACTACATATGAATCACCAAAATAAAAAAATCAACTTGTCTTAACCAAATACTCATATAATGAAAATTGTGTCATCCAACCTATGAAGTCATCAACAAACACATATGGTGTCAAATCCACTATATGAACAACAAAAATCATAATATTTGATCTCACAATAGAAACTATATGAATGTTTTATGTAGATCCTGCAATGCATCCATATCGAGCATGGCACTAATAGTTCACTAGAAACATGAAATATCTACCAAATATACAAACCAGAACTCGTTTCTCCAATTTTTAGCCACCAAAAATCAAAAAAATAGTCTTGCAAAATAAATTTCAAACAAAAAAACTACATCCACTATCTTTAATTGGTGGTTTCCGAGAAACCAAAACAACCATGTCGAGAACACAATTAAAAAATTTGGGTTTCCTCATCCAATTCCCCAATATTTTTATAATTTTGTTTTTATAGGAATTATATTATTATTTAAAAAACAATTTTAAAACGTTTTACACATACCAAAAACTCACCCCCTTTGAAAAACAACAATGTGTATATTTTTTCACTAAGAACCATAGTCACTAAAAATACATGGCATACTCTATTTATTCCCCAAATAATCAATTACAAAAATAATTATACAATCCAATTTTGAAATATATTTCAATAAAAATTCCAAATTCCAAAAAATAATGTTATTTTTCAAAAATAACAATTAATGTGAGTATGTTTTTATAAAATAATATTTCTAAGCCATTTTACACCCATGAAACTTCATGAGTTTTTTCATGAAAACAATTATTTATTATTAAAATTTTGTATTCTTAAAACATTCCATTATAAAAATATATATCTATAGTAGTTGTATAGACGCAATTGTAAAATTCACTCAACATCCAAGAATACAATCACCTCATATCTATATTAATCTAATCAACCCAAATAATATATATGTAAAAAAATAATATAATAAAATGTTTAAATAAATATTATTTCTAATGAAGAATCATGTCAAGAAAAATTCACCTATAGGAACATGTATCATGACCTAAGAATTTCACTATCATGATAGATGAAAATCATAGTGAATATTAGATGATCTCTATGAATTTTCTGAAGATTGATCCCTCTCACAATTGGATTATCATAAAAAGCCAACACCTCACTCATCCTAGAGTGCATAGTCCAAAAACATGATCTCCCCTAACAACATGGGTTCAAACTAATTTCAGGATATAACAGAATGTGTTTGATCTGCCTCCCAATTCATGAAAACTTAACATCATATCTATATAGTCAAACCATAACAAATAATAATTTTATGTCATTTTACAACATCTAAACCTAGGTACCCAAAAAAGAGCCTGAGCGGGGGACCTACAACACCATTGGTGTGCTCCATAATTATCTAGTAGATTCTAACCAACAGTGTGGCCTAATCAATTTTATTAGAAGTATATTAATACTAAAATAATTATCTATGTTCTGTCTCAAATATTCCAAAGAATCACTTGACTAGACCATACAATAGTCATTCCAAATCCCAGTAAACATTGAATGTCGAGCCCCTTGAGCCTATATTGGCTAGAATAGAAAGAGTTAAATATACCTAAATTATGTATAAACAATAATTGAGTAGAATAAATAATTAATAATTGACTAATAGAAATCATATATAAATAAAATGGTTAATTTGTAGTAAATTCCCAACCATAACTGAAAAATATATACATCGGTCTCTGACCCAACATATAGACCATCCTTCATTGTCCAAAACCTAAATGACCTACTAATAAATTCATGTATCCATGTCCAAAATATACCAATGTTGTAATATAAAACATGAATATTTACCCACTTATATCGAAATCAATATCTATTATGTGAGTAGGGATGAGTCCAATAGTCTAGTACAAATCCATAATTCTTAAATAATACTTAGTGATTCTATGATCAATTAAGTGTGCATGAAATATATATATATATATATATATATATTAAGATTTTAGTTGTACCAATTACACACATAGTACAAAAAATACATTCACATTAGGGAATCATGTGATTTCTGGTAATACATGACACCATACCCTATATACACCATCTCCATGATAGATGGAAAAATGTCACCTCACACATTAAATATAACAACCAGAACCCCAGTATCTACGAGTCAGTTGTTAATTTATTTTAATGGAATAGAAACAATATATAATAGCACTAAGTATGGATTAGTTTAGTTTTATTGAATAATTAGATACATTCATGGTTCCCTTATTAAATTGGAAATTAAACATAGAACATAACAATGACCACTAAACTGCTTCCTTGAAACATATTCAAATATTTCATCTTCATAATGTGGTGGTGGTAAAAAAATAAAAGTGTGATATCAAATTCCAAGTAAGGGTTACATATAACAAGAACAAGATTAATGAAAAGGTATGAATAAGAAATAAGGTATAATCAACATGTAAGGTTTGGTAACTGTAAAACACATTGTATACAATCAACAACCAGATAATTATACACATCTAAATACTTTTTGACAGCAAAAATCTCACGGATTTTAATTAATGAATTATGAATGAAGGAAATTATTAATTATTAGACTTCATATATCTATCACATGAACAAATATTTTCAATACCATTCATAAGACAGTTTGATTTTGTGGGTGGAAAATACTCTTGTTCTACATGAAAATAAATGTAAACAAAATTCGCTAACTAATTTTTTGGATGAAAACTATTGATGTGTCACATGGATATATAATTTCGGCCCCACATATCATGAAATTACAAATAATTCATCATAACTAGAATTAATTTATGAAAAATATTCCATATCACGATACCTATAATGAGTAGAGGATACTGATTTATCAATATTTCCCCAATTAATGAATTAACAATCAATAAATTCCTCATATATAAAAATGTAATACAATAGAGTATATAATAATATAAATGGTATAAATAATATGGATATCTAATATAAATATATTTAAAATGAAAAAATATCTCAAAGTGGTAGTTGATACACCACCTAAAAATGATTAGGTACATAGTACCAAGACTCAATGAAGTAAAAATTGAGACAAAGACCCTTACAATGATTATATAATCAATAAAATGAATATATTATATGTGTTTATAGTAAATAAATATAAAAACTATAAATAAAACCTATTATAGTAAAAAATAAGGTTAGAAAAATCATTTTTAGGACCTAATCAATTAAATATTATTTTTATCAAATAAATGAATTTTTTTATGAAATTCCTTACAACATTTTAATTTGTCCAACCATATTTCACAAAAAAGTAATATTAATAAAATGATACATATAATCTTATAATTATAATGATTTACATGATACAATATATCAAAGAGATATAAGTATTCCACACACATGAAATCAGTGGTGAATAAGGCATATCTCTCATAAATGAATGTAAGATAAGAAACCCATAAACTGATGTCTGAATGCATTATGCATGTGTACTATATATCATATATAATAAAATTAGATTCATTACATAAATAAATTAAAAGTTTGTCAACATTTAATTGATTTATTATAATTTTATTATGTTAATTATGGCTATTTTAATGAGCAATATTGTTTTATTTTATTTTCCCAAAATTGATCATTTAATGGTTTTACGGTTGGTACCCTTATGTATAATTATTTCGGTTCTTATAAAATTAGAACAAATTCTATAGAAGTGAATTTATTTATTATTAATTAAATATTAATTTTTTAAATTTCCTCATATATCATTTGGTTTCATGGTAAGTGGATTATTAATTAACTATCATTTTGATGAAAAGTTTTTGATTTATTTTTCATGTTTTTATGATCTTTATGATATTTTGTCATTTAATATAATATTCTATGTATATATTTAATATATATTATTATATATATTTATTTAATGTATAATAAAACCATATTTAACCATAATAATGGTTTTATGACCAGTCATGAAGCTGTAAATGGGAAATGATAAATCATTATCTGCAAAGGTGGTGAATCAACACGTCCTTAACAATATTTTATTTTTTTAGAATAAAAGTACTCGAGAAGACTATTCATGAAGGATATTCCATTTTCATTTTTAAATTATATAAAATATAGTATATTTTAGTTACAATTCCATATTTTATATTTTGGGTGAGTAAATCATATGAAATGAAATGAAATTAGAAGAGAAAAATGGAGGATTTTACCACATGAGTATTGTCTCCCTAGGGACCTCCATAATACACATGGATGCGTTCTTTTGGTAATACCACTAGGTCATTGAATTGGAAAATATTATTTTAAATAGTATTGGTATCAATTTATATATTATTCAAGGCTATGAACATGTGAGGAGAAGGTGTGGTGGGGGAGATATTTATTGGGGAGGACATGAGTGTTTTAATTATTTTATGTATTATTTAAATATTTTGGATCCAGACTATAAATAGTATTGATTATTGTGACTAAGTAAAACTAATAGGTCATGTTCATTTCAAATAATGGTTTTACACATCATAAATTACTCAAAAATTCATTTATTTCACTTATAATGATCAATTCTGTAAATTACATTAATTCACTATAAACAAAAAAATCAAATATTTTAGAAAAATAAATAAAATTACTAGAAACTATTTTGATTTATATATTTCAATAAATGAATCCTAGTTATGAAATTATGTTTCTAAATATTATTAATTTAATTTTCAATTAAGATAAAAAAATAATTCAAAAAATAATTCTTTTAATTCTATAATTGGTTTTAAAAAATATTTAATTATTAACAATCACTACATTAAATTATAATATAATTATATTACTAGGGAATATTAATTTATGAATTTATTTTAAGAGAATAAATTTTCTTTTAAATACCCCTATTATTTATAAAAGTGTACGTAAACGTTTTTGTTTTAAAAAATACCAACACATTATTTATTATTTTTTAAAATAGTTATATATTTATTCCTTGATATAAAAATGTAATTTTTCAATTATGGTATAAATAAATTATATTTTAAAAATAAGTGGTGAGGTTTTCATTATCAATGAAACATTACAATTCCAAACGATCACATTATTATTATAATGGTCATGTTAATATTAAAAATCTTATCACTTGTTTTTAATCATGGTTTATCATGAAACATTTGTTATCGAATAAATTTAATTTGATTAAGAATATAAATACAAGAATGTATTAGGGTCTTATATTCTTAAGTCCTTTTAAAATTGTAAGGTCTAAATTTTTAAAGAATATTTCCATTTAAAAAGATTAGGGATGTTCTTCTTCATGTCATCCAAGAGTTCCCATGTTGCTTCTTCAATATTATGGTTTATACAAATAACATTAAACAGCAGATTCAATTGATTTAGCAATACAATAACCCTAGTATTTAGAATCTTGATAGGCTCTTCATAGTATGAAAAATTAGGTTCTAGTTTTATTTCATCACAGGTGAGTACATGTGTTTGGTCTGGCATGTACTTAATTAATAATGATATGAGGAACACATAATAAAAATTTGATAGTGTTGGTGGATTTTATAATCATTTATATATATATATATATATATATATTTATTAAAAAAATTTAGATGGTTTGTTTTACTTACCCCTTTATTTCATATTATTACCAAAACTAATGACATTATTCTAAGAGTATAATTTATGAAAGATAGAACCTCCCTCTCAAAATTCCAAATCCATTCTCATGTTATCAACATAACTATTTATCCTACCTTGTACATCTTTGATATAAGCCCAAATATTATATTACATTATTTTTGTTTACAGAACATGTTCACATCCTATAACTTTCCTCTCATGAAATTATTTCCAAACAGCTGGGGTATAACATCTCTTTGCATATAATTCTTTATATGAAGCAATTTGAATACTATATAGAAAGTATTATTTTAGGGATACTCTACCCAAGGTAAAAAAATATCCCAAATACCTTGAAAGTCACATGTTGATGATCTAATCATGTTTCATTGCATGAATAATTATTTAAATAGTCTGTTAGTTTGAGGTTGATAAGAGTTAATCAATTGAAGCTCATTGTCCAAAGCCTTCACAAGAATCATCTTGAAATTTGATGTCAAATAAGGATCTCAATCAGAAAAAATTGATAGAGATTCACCATTATGTCTTTAAACATCATTAATCTAGATTAATTCTAGGCTCCCCCAAAGTGTATCCTCTATTATAGTAATAAAATGTACCAATTTTGTTTTGTGATCAACAATAACCCATATTATTTCTTTATTTCTAGGCATCTTTGGAAATCCAATGATGAATTCTAGAGTATTTTCCACCACTTCCACATAATAATAGGGAGAGGATGCATGAATCCACTAATATGTTGTCTCCCAAGATTCACTTATTGATAAACTAGAAATATTGACACATCATCGGCAATTTCACACTTTATATAATCCCAAAATAGTGGTTATTCATATCAATATACATCTTAGTTATCATATTTCATAGAGAAATAAAATCATTGTGAATCATCCAGTTATTACCTTTTTAGCTCAGTTATTGATGGAACACAAAGCATCATTCAAAATTTTTGAATTTCATCCTCATATTGGAAGCCTATAAAAAATTTTATCCTTAATAGAAATAATTTTCTTTTGAATACTATCATCATTAGATTGAATGATTTTTATCTTTCCCAATATATATGGTTTCACAATGATTTGAAAATGAAGTGGGGTATCCACATTCATAAAAATTTACATATCCATGTTCAATAAATTAATTTTTTTCATATGTGGTAGTGTATTAAAAAATCATAATCTTTGAGTTACATGATCCAACATCTTTTCCTCAAGGTGATTTTTCACTATGCAATGATGTATTTCAAAATCTTTCGGTCCATATATATCTCACCTCTTTCACCATATAGATAGTTTCTTTATATATTCAATGAAATGGTTATTTATACTAACCCAAGGTCAGGATTTGTGTAATTTTGTTCATGAATCTTAAACTACAATGTTGTATAGAAAATAACATCATCATTTTTCATAAGGACACAACCCAGTTATTTAATTGATGCATCAATTTATTCACATACCCATCATTTCTGGATGGTAGATTTGATATCATATATTTGAATAATATTCTCTTAAATATATCAAGCCATTCATCACATTATTTTATAAGAACATGATCACTTTACATGTGATCATGTTTTTTTATCCAATCATTAAAAAAATATAATGGAAACACAAGTTGTAACTGGTTATATCAAAGAAACTACATCCCTTGATTAATGTTTCTTGGTTTAGGCCCAACATAGACTCCATTTCTTATTTAGAGGATCAATTAAGATTCCATCCTTATATAAAATATATCAATGATATGAATTTTTTAGAATTGATAATTCGCATTTTCTAAATTCAATGTATAACTATTTCCTTTTGAGTGTCTCAAGAATGATACATAAGTGATTTTCATGGCCTTAATAAGATTTATAATAAACAATAATATCATCGATGAATACTTAAAAACCAAAAATAAATTCTTGTAATACTCCATTCATCTGATATATTAAAAACTATGGCACATTAGTCAATCCAAATGGAATTACTATAATCATGTTATATCCTTACGTCATCAGAAAAGTAATCTTTTCAAGGACTTCTTCTTTTAACCATAATTTATAATACACAAAATGATGTCCAATCTTCAAACAATACTTAGCAACATGATGTTTATCAATTAATTCATCAATCTTAGGAAATATATACATTTTCTTTATTATTATATAATTTATTTCACTATATCCAATACATAGCCTCATGGATCCAACATTCTTCATAATAATGATAAAATATTCTCCCCGTAGAAAAACTCTGGGGAGAAGAAATCCATTATCACTGAACTCGTCTATTTTTTTTGTTTTACTCCAAAAATTCCATAGTATCTTTTCTATAAGGAGTCATTGATATTTTTCTTACATCAAGGATGTAATCAATGGTAAACTCTGGTTCACTCTCCAGGGTGTGTCCTAGTAATTATTCAGGAAATACATTAATGTATTATTATAAAATTAGTACATCCTCAATTTGATCATTACTTTCTCAATCCATTGATGTTGTTTTCTATTCCACCATAAGAATTTTATTTATTACAACAAATGGGGGTGGATTTTAATAAGAATCAGTTGATTGGGATTCAATTCTAAATAAATAGAATTATGTATCTTCCTTAGAAATCATAATCTCATGCTTCATGAAAAAATATCGGCATTATATTTTCAAATACAGTCTATATTGAGTTTTATATTAATATAAATCATAGTTATGATGATTTTTAAGGATATAAATCATGTTTATGTGAAATAATTGGGTTATAATGATACATATTTGTTGCAATTAGACTTTCCATAAGAGTTTTTACTCACATATGCCTTATTAATTGAAAAATTAAATGTATAATTTTTTTTGGAAAACTGGTTAAACATAAAAGAGTGAAATGATATAGAATTTAATAATTCATTGGATAAACATAATTTAAGTATTAATGTACCTTTAAATATATTATTAGTTTCATTTAATTCTGTTATAGAGACCGTATAAGCTTAGACACCTCCCATTAGCCACATTGGGGTAGATTCCATTGACCTGTGGATCATTGGTTTGAATAATAATCAATTTATTTATAGTTAATGAAATAATATCAATGATATTTTTATACACATGAATTAATTGGATCAATTGGACAATTATCACCATTTATAACAAACTCACATCCCTTTTATGAATTATTGTGCATGATTCATTCCCAAATTTTCATATAATGCTAATTCTTTTATCAATATCATCTTCTCTGATGCATTATATTTTTCTGGGATATTAATAGAACTTCAATTATCTTTATTTCCATTTTACTTGTATGATCTAAAAAATTCCTTCTCAATTTGTGAATCCATTAATAGTAATTCATCATATATTGAAAATGTTTTAGAATCTTGTTCGCTTCAGATACATGGATAAACACATTTGGAGAAATTATTAATCTAGTTTTCTAAATTAAGAATGTTATTTTTTTAATACCTAGTTATTCTATTTATGGTTTCATTATACTATAAAACACTCCCTTGTTCCCTTTTAATTTAGCTTAATATTCTTCTATTCATTTCCTTTTTTTGCCACAAGGGAAGTATTTCTCAAAGAATGTTTCCTTTCAAGTTTTTTATTCCATTTATACTTTTTCATCTTATCCATCAAGCCTTCCCCTCTCAGGAAAGTGTACAATACCCTACTATAAGGCGCTATGGAAGTAACCGAGGACCTGATTCTCACTGAATGAGTAAGTCTGGTTTCTTCTTTTTGGAAAGGGGGCCCTTGGAGCCTGGTCCTGACGAGGAGTCGGAGGGGCCTTTTGAGGAGGCGAACCCTAATTCCCCCCCTGGGAGGTGGTGGCGCATTACGCGAAGGCTCTTGCTGATTATAAGGTGGACACTGATGAGCCAGAGGCTATGCCTGAGGAGGAGGACCTCTGCGAGGTTGTGGGGTTGGCGCCACTAGTAGTAACTCCATATTTATGGGGGCTTCTATTTGGGCTGCCACATCAAGTTAGACTCTAGAATCCCTCCTAGTTGGGATTATATGGGGCAATGGATGTGCCTAGATGGCCTATTCTAGGGCTTTCTCCAGGCACATGGCCTTGTTGGAGAAGTTTCGGAATCCTCCAGGGTAGTTTTGGGTGATCAGAGAAGGAACCAGTTACGTCTTGACATTACCCATGCACATCGTCAGTAATTGATCCTGAGTCAGTGGCATGTCAAGGGAGTATGTAAGCCCATTCCACCAGGTGATATAGTTCGTGACTCGCTCATCATGCCTTTTCTTGCACTTGAAGAGGTCTGCAATTCTTGTTTTCTAAGTGGTAGAGCTGAACTGGTATAGGAATTGCCCACAAAGGTCCTCCTTGCTGGCCACGGTTCTGACAGGGAGCTGGTTGTACCAGATGAATGACATCCCCTCCAACATCTGACCAAAATAGTAGAGCTTGGCAGCCTCCTTCTACGTTGGAGTCCCCAACATCTGCCCACACATTTAGTTGAAGTGGGCCAGCTGCTGCGGTAGGTCCCCCGACTCGTTAAAGGCAGAGAAGGTGGGATTCCCGAAGCCCGGAGGCACCAGAATATCATCCACCCATGCCAGGTATGGCTTGCCATCTGGTGGGATTGCCACATGTTGCGTTTCCAATTCCTCAAGGTGGGCTCTGAGCTCCACCATAGGATCATCTGGGCGGGGTCCATGTCTTGATGGGGATCCCTAATCACGAGTGCATTTTCGGGGTCTTCAACATGGTAGACAGGCTCATCGGCTCGTGGAGTGGCTGGTGGAGTGACCATTGGGGCTTCTGGGGGAGCCCAAGGGGGGTTTCATGGATTTCCACACCGTTCAAGAGGGTTTCGTGAGACATACCGCACCCTCTTGCCCTGAGCTACAGCTTCAGCCCTGTCTACAGGAGCAGTATGATCAGGGTTTCCTGGGGGCATCTCGATTAGTGGTTGTCGTTCCTACCCCTACTTCCCTGGCCTAAGATCACCGTAGTTGGGTCGTCGCTATGCAGCGCGTTCAGCCAGCAGTTCGTCGACCAACCACTTTTTCATAGCGAGTTGTGTGCACAACGTGGCCTTCTTGGGGTCCTCCTTTGTCTTCTACACTGAGGCAAATGGGTCGGAGTACTTGAAAGCTCTGAAGTACTCTTTTACTATACCGGAATTCCTGTCGAGTACCAATGCCTTGGTGGGCATAGGGAGACCTAGGATGTTCCTCTGCTGACGCGTAATCCTCTCGAATGGTTCCAAAAGTGGTGGCACACCCTCAAAAGCTAATTCCCCATTAGAAAGCTCCAACTCTTCCTCCACATCCACTATGTCAGCCATGTTGATCCTGACCCTTCCTGGGGGCATGTCCTGACTATCACATAGCGAGTCGGGCTGCCATCAAATAATACTGAAGAGGAGGGAAGAATACAGCCCCCAACCATGGATTTTCACATGGTGGGTAGCCTCTTTGATAATTTTGTGGAGAACCTTGATACTCTGAACGCATTGCTACTGGATGGCCTCATGGAGAACTGGTGACTCGGGGTGCTGGGCCACAGGGAGTGCGGCAAAATCGACTAGACGACACTACTCAGGGATGTCATAGAAATGCATTTGGCTCCATGGATAAACCACGTGTTGATGAAAAAAACTGAAATGTGTCACCACGAGAGTGTAGAGGAAACACTCAACTTCCGCTAATGTGAGGGATTCTGGTCTGAAGAAATTCTATGCTGCCACGAGCCATGACTTTTAGGGGAAGTGATCCACTATGAGGATGCTCTATAATCACCTTGTCTCAAATTCAGGGTTTGTTCTTTGATTTCCCCACTCACCAACTGGGTGTGGTTGAGTAACTGGTAGAATTACTAAGGCAGACTACTGGGACGGCAGGCTGGCCGGTGGAAAATACGGCAAACGGGCTGACTGGCCACCATATCTCATGACTTTTTCCAATGTGGGTAGCGAGCTGGCCACAACGTTTCGATATAATGGGCTAACAGCCACAGTTCCTAGCTCATGGTATAGGACTACTGGTGGTGGTTCGCGGTGCTTCTTTCCTGCCATTGGTCCCCAGAATAGCTCTCTATAGTCTCTTGTGGAGGTAAAAAGTGCTTCCGGTGATGATGGTGGTGATTGCACGACCGTAACCTGTGGGGTCACCAGATTTTCTTCCGCCAGGATATAACTATGGAGGGAGGTAGTAATCCTATGTACCTCACATTCCGGGAGTACTAGGCTAATGGGCCTTGTTCTTGCCTCGACCCTTGACTCGGATGAGCGAGGGGAGGGTTCCTGAGCTGAGTTGTACTCTACTTCATATTTTGAGAAGTGAACCGATTTGATCTCCATCCATACATTCTCATAATTCTTCTTATGGTGGTGATGGTCTGCCTTCTTACCCCGGGGTGTCTCCTCGGAATAGGGCTGATTTCAGACACAAGGTCCGTCGGACGCAATAGTACTGGGGTGGAGAGGGTTTCCACATGAGAAAGCAAGGGTGCAAGGAGCACTGGGACAAATGTCGAAGGGGACATGGGGAGGACCTCCATGGATAGAACCACAGTAGGTAAATCCTCATCTAGAAGAGGAAGAATCATGGGGAGGACCTCCACGCTTATTATCCAGGGTGACTTCAGTATGAGGAGGGTCCTTGTACCAGTCTTGCTGAGTACAGGGAGGACCACCATGCTGGGTGCTAGTGAGGCGAGGTTGGACTTCACCCCTCTGGTTTTCAGGCCGAGGAGGAACCTCACCACCTATAGAGAGGATGTAGGGAGGATCCCCTCATTTATGAGATATCAGATGGGCAATGTCCATACATTGGCAGTCGGGTGCAGCAGGAATGACTCCATACCCAGTGTAATAGGCACGAGAGAGGCTTTCGTGCAAAGTATCATTGTCCCAGTGTAGACCCTCCTTCGGATTGGGGGTGGCACAAGGTGGACATTCATGTAGAGCCTAGAAGTGGGGAATTCCCACACACTCTATGGTAGTGGTACTGGGAGGAACTTCGTACGAGGTGGAATTACTGCGGTATGGTTGGAAGCGACCACTGCTCGTGTCGGTGACTAGAGAGTCAACCCAGCCTGCCCATGGGGTGGTTGGGGCCCTGATCCCGATTGGGCGTATATGTTCCCCTACTCAATATGTGCAGAGACATGATGATATGCGTCGACAGTGGCTTGGGGCACGGCAGCTGGAGACGTTGACACCCCTTGGTGGGCATCCTCCGCTTGCCCCCGATGCTGGAATTGGGTTGGACAAACCAGGGCCTTTGGTATAAGAATGTAGCTTACCTGCTCCTCCTCTGGAAAGACCGGGTGACTACACTGACCCGGCCAGGTGGGAGCCCTTGCTGGGAGCCCTAGAATTGGGACTCTGACTGGGCTGGGCCAGACGTTACCCACCTCATCAGTGTAAGGCACGAAGTCTTCAAAGCCCTCTGAGGACAGGCTCCCAAATTGGTTTTATATCAGGTTGGGAAGCAATGGATCCATGCATGGCCCATGGTGGTGGTATTTACATCAAGGAACAAATTCCTCTAGGTCTATGCGGGCCATATCCTGGGTTGGTATTATTCCCTCCTCCTCGTAACGACGTATGAGGTCTTTAATTACACTTCGTTGGATAAATTCCAATGGGGAGATGGGGCATGGACACCCCATAGTCGTCGATTTTGAGGCCCTCGCAAAACAGGTGAATTCACATGGAGCAGATGTGCTAGAATTTCCCCTGCCCCGGCATAGACGGGAAGGCGGTGATCCCATTCCTAAGGTAGAAACCTGATTCTTAAGAAGTAGGGAGACAAACTCATCAGTACTGAAAGAAAAAGGAATCAAGGAAAAATGCCCCAATTCCATCCCATCATCCATGATTGGTAAGAGGGATCCACACTGACAGTGTCACAGAATGGGATGTCTAATTTTCTACTGCCCCAACATCTAGTGAGCTTCACACCAGGCCTGCTATTTTCTTGGTGGGACCCGGTGTCGGATATCTAGATCCGGTGACACGCCAATCCATTGATGCCTCGAGCTCTACTAATCTTCATATTGAGGAGAATAAATTCACATCGGGTTCAATATTTCTGTTTCCTAATTTTCCAATGGGTTGAGAGAGTCCGTCTCTTTTGGGGACGAGGGATGCGGTTTTTGTTGCCCCGAATTCCCTCTTTCCAAAGGCAGGCGGCATCCGATCCTTATTCTGGGACATCTTCTCCTTGATCGAAATGGGATGATGGGATGTCGTTTCATCCTTCTGTGGATTCCTCCTCAGAACTCGTCACCTAGTCTGGGTCTCCCTCATAGACTCAAGATGTTGATCGTGAAACTCTTCCCGGTGCCATATCTTCATGGACACCAGTTAGTTACACTGCATCTGTCATGACATTCCAAGGGGTCCGGTTAGGGAAGAAACCTTCAGTTAAGGGAGTAGTCACATTGGGCATCACTGGTGTGTCCGGACACTGGGGGACTGACGTGTCTGTCTTTTGTCCCTTATTATAGGGATTCTCGAGGGCACAAAAGCCCGAGGAATCCCACATTGAATGTGGGGAATCGTATGACATGGGAAAGTATTTGAGGTTTTCCTCAGCTTCCCATTTTTAACATGGGGTATGCAGCATGTTTTAGGTCCAGCGGAGATAGATCGGACTGATCAGAACACTGTCTTGACTGGATCATATGGAAGAACCCCCTAGAGGGAACACCGATATTGGGGCCAACATGTGGGTGGATTCCCGAATGTTGTTTGTGGGAACGGGGAATGGTGCGACATGATCCTACCGGGATGTGGAGACTCAGGTAAGAATCAGGATGGATGATGGATGGTTCTGTGAACTAGATGGTGAATGGGGGAACCGTCATGAGGATGGCGATGGTTTTGGGATTGAGCATCGAAGAGACATCCTACGTATCCTCGTGCAAGGGAATAAAAGTCCACGAAGTTCATATGATGATGGCTTACCGCTAATAAAGGTTTTCAACAGCATACCCCTAGATGAGATCACAACAGTTTACCATTGGATAAGGTGTCAACGGCATACTTCTAGATGAGGTTTGAATGGAATACCGCTGATTGAGGTCACAATGGCTTACTGTTAGACAGGTCTATTAGGATCTTACCACTGACGAGGTCGCAACAGCTTACCAATGTATTGGGAAACAATGTCTTACCACTGATTTAGGTCACAATGGAATACCGTTGGATGTAATGAAAACAGCTTACCGCTGAATGGAGTGAAAATGACTTACCGTTGAATGGAGTGACAACGGCTTACCGCTGAATGGAGTGACAACGGCATACCATTGAATGGAGTGATGATAGATTACCATTGAAATAGGTCCAAAGTTTAATGTCATGCGAGATGGGGGTGAATCTACATTAAAGGGGTTGGAAATGCTGGGTGTTGGGATTGAACTTCATGGAGGCTTCCTACGTACCTCTCCTTAGAATGTATTAAAGACTTCTTAGTTAAGGTTGTTGGGAACCGACGTGATGGTGGACCTAGGTTCCAATGGGTGGTGGGCTTGGTGCACTGACGTCAAGATGGTCAGGACCAATGGATGGTGGTGAGCTTCAACTTCAAAGAGGCTTCCTACATACCCTTCCTTGGCAAGTATCAAAGACCACCTAGTTCAGAATGGTGGATATAGTTTAACGTCATGTCGGACAGAAGTGAACCAACGTGAAGAAGGTCGGAACGACCAGATTGGTGGGCCTAAACCTCGTGGAGGATTCTTAAATACCCTACCATGGAAAGGATCAAATTCCTCGAAGTTCATGATATGGGGGCATTTGGTTCTTAAGCTCAAAGGTGGACCAAGGTGTTCGTTGAACGGACATGAAAGGGGTTGGGATGACCTGGTGGTGGGATTGAACCTTGTGGAGTCTTCCTACATTCCCTGCCTTGGCGAGGATCAAAGTCCACATAGTTTAGGTGGTGTTGGGTGGAATTTGGGGCTTATGATCTGAGGTGGACTAAGGTGTTGGTGAACTAACGTGAAGGGATGTCACGATGACCAGTTGGTGGGCTTGAACCTTGGGAAGGCTTCCTACGTACCTTAACTTAGAAAAGATCAATTTCCATGTAATTTAGGTGAAAAAGAGGCTATTGAACTGACACAAAGGGGTGTTGGTACAACTTGGTGTTGGGTTTGAACCTCGGGGAGGCTTCCTACATACCATACCTTGTCAAGGATCAAAGTTCTCATAGATCAAGATATGGGAGTCATTTGGGGCTTGCGCTCTAAGGTGGACCATGGTGTCAGTGAACCGATGTGGAGGAGGACCTAGGATCCAATAGATGGTGATGATCATGAACCTTGTGGAGTATTCCTACCTACCCTCCCTTGGGAAGGATCAAAGTCCCCGTAGTTCGGAATGGTGTCATTTGGGGCTTATGCTCTGAGGCGTTCCAAGAAATATTTCAGGGTCGGTGTTTACTCTAAGCCGACATGAGACATGCTCGGTGTGAGAAACAAGAGATAGCAGAGTCCCAATGATCATGACATGAATGGTGCGTCCGTGGGAAGCGAAACAAGGATTACACGTGGTTAGCGGCCCAAAGAGGAAACAGGGGCTTATGCGTGGTTAGCAGCCTGAAGAGGGTGAGACTTACTCCCAGAGGAAGGCCCAATGGTGACAAAGAGCAGCAAGAGAGGGACCTGGGACTGATGAAAGGAGAAGCATAATCCCCCATATAGGGAGATAAGATGAAAGTGGGAGCAAGGATGTTGTCTCCTACAAGAAATCTAGGGGTTTACACCGAGATGGTCTCTCTTTCCCCACGGTCAAACACCACTCCCATAAGGAGGATATCAGCCTCTGTGGAGACCAGTGTGTGTTGATAAAGTCCAAGGTGGGATACCCCACATGCGGGGAACAGGGTGGGGGCATAGTTTAACATCATGGGTTGAGGAAGAGGGTTCTTGGTAGTTTAACGTCCTACGTCTCAGATGAGGTGGGTTTTCTCCACACCCCTAGGACTTACATAACTGTTACCCTCTTCTCCTTGGTGTAGAGAGGGGACATGCAATGTCAGGGCGAGGGGGTCATGGAGCGAACCATCGAGGGGACCACATTATCATGGCTATGTAAAGAAGCAATAGCCATTTGCGTGCCTATGCAATCAAGCATGAGGTGAAGAAACACAATGGGCAGTATCATCCAAGGGACTTTGAAATCACCTCGTGAAAACATGGAGGGTTGCATGGGAAAAAGAAATACCAAGAAGAGGGGTTCAAACAGAGGGGCCTTGTGAAGCTCTATTGCTCCGCATGGTGAAGAGTACTTGTGAACTGGAGTTATTCATGATGTGGGGTGCCCCAGCATAAGCATAGGTAAGAGGTACATATCAGAAGTGCTTCGCAAAGTGGAAGGGCATTTGCAGAGAACTATCTCATGGAGAAAAGGTGCCTCGCGAAGTAAGGTGTTGTGAAGAAATGTGCTTCACGAAGTATAATGACCCTGCCTAAGCATGGGGATCATGTGTATATATAGGGTGTTTCACTTAGCATAAACGCTTCGCAATGACCCAAGTCTCCATGGGGATACACTTCCATCGTGAAGGCCCTTAGGCATCACTAAAGGCATCCCTCTCGAAAGTGGGGATCAAAACAGGACAAAGGGGAGGAACTCTGCAGATAAAAAGTACCTCACATAACTCGTGGTTTGAAGAGTATAAGGGTGATTCATGATTTAGAAGCTGGGGAGTTGAAAGGTCATATTTTTTGTCATTTGGGCTTACGGGGAGCCTGGTATTTATAGGCAATAGGCACTGCGAAGTGGAGATTATGCAGTGCGAAGAGTGATTTTGTTGCTTCTCGGAAGGCTCACGATCATCAACTACATTCATGAAGTTTCCTGCCTCCTTGATTCACAGTAGGCTTGCGAACGTCAACTACGTTCATCGAGTGTCCCACCTCCTTACTTTGTAGCAGGCTCATGAACGTCAAATGTGTTCATGGAGCCTCCCGCCTTCTTACTTCACAGAGGGCTCACGAATGCTAAATGCGTTTGCAGAGCATCCCGCCTCCTTACATTGCGGCTGGCTTGTGAACATCAAATGTGTTCATGGAGAATCTCGCCTCCTTGATACAAAACAGCCGTAGTTTTGAGGGGACTCCGCGAAATAGCTTCGTGAGATAGTCAACGATGCCTTCTTTTTGTCTTCTTCTCTATCCTGAATTTTTGCGCCAACAAATGCCCCCTCCCTTAGACATAGAGCCATAGAGAAGAAAGGGTTGAAGTATGAGGGTAATCAACAAAATACTTGGCCGTTCATGATGCTGGCTCATGAAGAGGGCTCATGAGGCTGATAGGGGATGCACTGGCTGAGCGCGCTGTGAAGCTCAGTGCGAACTGGACATGCCACAAATCTTCGAAGGCTATCACCTATAAATAGAGTATATTCTCTCTCTTTTTTCCTTTCCCTTCTCTGTGAATTTTTCCTTTTTCTCTCTCGATATGCAATGCTCTGTATACTTAATGAGTGTTCTCTGTGAATCGATTCTTCGCGACGTACAACGAGTCCTCGACTCCGCGTTTGTGCTCTGCGATACGGAACTTAAGTGCCTAGGTAGGGCTCTTGGAACAGTTTTCACCAAGAGTATTTGTGAATTCCCTCTGTGAATGAGCTTCCCGAACCAACCTGAAAATCGTCCAAGTTCTAGAATTGAATGGCCCACCAAGAAGCTACCCATGGGGTCCTTGCGAATGCCGCCCTGAGGGATGATATGGAGAATAGTCTCGGACATGTAGAGTTAGTCCATAGCAACTCAGACCGTAGTTCATTGGTGGAGTAGCTATTAGAGAGCCATATAAACTACCTATTGTGTAGGAGGTTCCCCTTGTATGGATTTGACATGAGGGATGATGTCTTCATCCCTGAAGCAATTAGTGACGAGCTAGCTTACTTGTTCTAGAGAATATTGTGTCAACACCAATGGTTCATGGTGGCTGATGGTCATGCCTGGGAGTAAACCACGTCCGTCGTTGTCGACTGCTTATACAACCATTTGAAAAACGTCGATGGGAAGGCATTACAGCCAGAAACGTCACCTCCTCTGTACCAATCTATCCTCAAGGTGGCACTGGGGATCCTGAAGAAGGGGAGGTGTGAGGAATAAGACTTGTGCTAGGGTTGAAACTTCACGGATGATTGGGCTTGGTCCTACATGGTAGGTTCCTCATGTGAGGAGTTCAGAGTAGAACTGAGAAGAGTGAGACTATATGAGGCATCTTGGGCTTCCCAGTTTCATATCTACCAGTCGAAGTAGCTAATGTCGGTGCTATTGAGATGGTGGTCACTGGGGACCAATACCTTCAACCTCCATCATCGGGAGGTTAACATCAGCTTATTGGATGTGCATCAGATCTCAGGGGTCCTGATATTGGGGGAAATGTATGACGAATTCTACCCTTATATGGGTGCATGGAAGGATCCTAAGCAGATGCTGAATCTGGCGATGGCATTGATAGAGCTTGTGTAAGGAGATGATAAGGAGGCAGTGGGGGATGTCCACTTCAGAAATTGGTTCCAAAAGTTTTTGAACATCCTGATAGACCATCATTTCCCGGTGAGACGTCGAACATGCCAAATGGGGTCCCAATGTAAGGAACACTCATACTGGAGGTTGTTGGAGAATAGCCAATGGAATACCTTGGGGTTTAGTGTCAGTACTAAGCAACAGCCAATAGTCAAGATGGCAGAATTCATCACGGCCCTCATCTGTGGTTGGATCCTGCTGGTGTGGGATACCATCATGGGAGTGCGACCAAGCACTTTCATCATGGCATCCATGTTGTCGATAGGAGGGCTGGTCAACCTAGGGATCCCGATGCTCACCAAGTTATATTAAATTTTGTGGCACATCAATGAGGGGAAGATGAGACAGAGGATATGTGGGTCATTCCACCACTTTTATGGGTAGATAGTGGCGCACATCAGGGGGATCTATGATTACTCGAACCCCATATTGCCTCTGGGGTCGAACTTCCGCCCCTTGATTCTCAATGCCACAGGGAGTTTTCCAGCTAATCTGACCGTACCATCGGTATTAAATGGAGTCTAGAATGTATAAGAGTTCAATTTTCATCTATACCTGTTACGGACGGGGGCCTTCATGGATGATGGTCGGGGAGAGAAAGAGCATAGGGATTACCTCCTGGCCTTTCGAGGCAGAGTCTTGGTGTCTAGGGTGGTCCGCAAGCATCTCTGTTAGCCATACACCCCACACTAGTTTGCAAGGATATTCCGGTGCCTGTAGTGACTGACCTCACGGGTCTATTTGGAGGTTCGTCATGAGGAACACTAGTGTGTGATGAGGCCGATGTGGGTCATGTTCACATCGGAAGACGGGAAGATGTGAAATGAACTGCCTCCACCGACTGTTGTCCTTGGGCTGGACTTGCGGGGGATTGTCCCTATTAGAGTCAGTTTTGCAGTATCCCAGGTGAAGGTGGAGCAATACATGACTAAAATGGAAGACATTATCCACTCTCTAGGTGCCTTGCACCCAATTACAGACTGGGTTAGGGTGATGTTGTATTGTACGGTCCCTCCGCAACTATAAGCTGCTGACCTAAGGGGGCACTTCCCGCTACTGGAAGAATCAAACGTGTCATCCTGAGGAGACGAGGCCGGTAGAGGGAGTCTGTTGGAGGAGTGTGAAGTCAGTGCTCAGTCCTTGGATCTCGATGATTTTGCAGCGGCCCTCAAGGTAATATCCAAAGATCCTTCCTTAGGGTCTTCTCTTAGGTTACCCTGAATTTCATATTAGCATTTTCACAATACAGGAGGACCATGTGCATAGACCTCATTCTCGCCCCTCAGTGGGTACAAACGCGGGACCTTTGGGATCCACTCCCGTGGATGCATCAACTTCCATGTCTGGTGGGGCTAGGACACTTGAGGAGCCTCCCCCGAAGTCTCTTGACCTGCCAACCATATACAGGGGGCCACAATATGAGGTCCCGGTGACATCATCTCAATAGCGTGACCATAGATTCGATCTCTACAGGTCCCTCTACTGAATTTTTGACTACCATCCCCTAACCACGTTAATGGACATTCACGTCCCTTTTTGTGGCATTTACAGTCTTTCAATTGGCTTAGGCCGCTGTGGTTAAGTTGGTCGGAAATTCTGGTAGCACCCCTCCCAGGGGGATGCTAATGGTCATGGTGGTGGACATCCGACCTGACCAAACTCCAGTGCTTCTGATCACTGTTGGGGATTCCAGTGGGACTGTGCCTGTGGTTATTGAGATTGGATCTGACGATGAGGATCAACCAGACATTTTAGGCCTCACCATGCCTGATCCAACACCATATGTGGACCCAGCTGAGGAGTTCCTGGGATTATTACCTACATACGAGCCTACCAATCACGCCAACATGGACGAGATTGCCTCTGACTAGGAGGAAAATAAAATTTTATGTTTCTGATCGTGGAATATGATCACATGCTTCATCAATAGTGCCCCCAAGCTTTATGGTTGTATTTGATGGATAGACTTCACTTTCGGCTATGCTGACAATTCATCGGGAGAGTTGATGCCCAGTGCCCTCACATACTCATCCGAGATCTCATGGCGGAAAATATTCGGGAGTATGATTGTGGCCTCAGTGTGGGCTCCCAACAAAGGAAGGTAGTGAACATCAAGAGGCTCCAAGAGACTGAAAATGAGTTTGAATGGATGCAAGCCTGTGCAGATGAGCATTCCACTTCTCCTGATGCGCAATCAGGGCTCATCTCACGACTGAAAGCCCAACTGGTAGAGGCCGAAGAGGGCATGATGTGAGTCTCTAAGGAGATGGCTCTTTTCCAGACTGGTGTGGAGCGGGCCCAGATTGCGGCCATCAAATTGCGCCCTCTCTCTTCCGAGGAGTATCGGGAGCAGAAAAAATGGAAGCAACTCCTGGACTCCACCAGCCAGAGGATGGTAGAGCTGTTATGATGTTTTGAAGAGGTCAACCCATCCATGGGGGTAGTCTACCCCCGGGTGCTGTAATTATTAAAAACCATCAAATGTACTTTCAAGCATGGATTTATTGATGCCATTTCATGCCTGAGTTCCTTTTTTTATATTGGTTTATTGCATCCCTGTGATGTTCATGGAGCATCCGGCGATCATTCCCCAAGCTCACGTGGGACAGGCCTGATGTCAGAAACAAGGGATGACCCCCTTATCACCCAAATTAAAATGTAGGAGTGCATACCAAGCTTCGGGAATTTAGGATTTAAATAATCGGCCCAAATTTCAAGGAGGAAATGGGAGAGACCTGATTGGATAATGAGGCCCTCAGAACAGTAGAATTACCATTTTCCCAATGTGCTCTTGTGCCCGAATGGGGTATCACCAGGGGAACCAGAATCAATATGAATAGATGGGATTGGAAGTTGTGAATCACAAAACCCAGGATTCAGAACACTATGGGGTTGGCCTGACAATAAATAATAACTATTGTCCATATTTGAAACACAGTATCCTTATTGTGTTAGCCTGGAGTGGGGATAGAAAATGAGGGCCGACCACCGACCATGTTCGAAACATGGGGCCTGACTCAAAATGTCATCTGTTAGTCTACCGGAATGTTGGCCCAGGATAATAGGTGGGCTATAGGCCGAGCATCTATACTGTAGGGCGGTTCCCTTCAACATGAAATGGGATGAGCGTCCAAATTATGGGCACACAAAGCATGGAATGTGGAGTGATGGTTAGTTTGAAAAGAATATAACACTCTTGAAATTACGTCTCCATGGTGGGAGCACATTAGATGGGTGCATCAGGTTGATCATGGATAATTCCTTATTTTTGTCAGGGAAACTCTGGTGAGGGCACTATTTCTCCCCAATGTCATCATGGGGCATTCCGAACTTGTTCAGGGCAAAGCTGTAGTTACATAGTTCCCCACGAGGGGTCGGTACATGGGACAGAAATGAGGAGGAATAGGATTAATGATTCCTGGGGCTGGACCCTAGGAAAAATACATGGATGTCTCTATGTATCCCATGAGTATGGGAATCAAGCCATACGTAGTTCTGGAAGCACTGTTTAATGTCATGCGTGATGATGAAAAGTTTGGCTACGCTGGTGCACATTTTTTAAAAACTACTAAGCCCATGTGAGTCATACTCGATGTGGGAATCAAGAAGTAGTTGTGGGACATTCCAGAAATAGGACGGAACAAGTTAGGGGAAAGGTACGTTCAGTGAATGCCAGCCTAATGATGCTAACCCATCCATGTAGCACACATATATGCACAAAGAAGTAAAGTCAAGTATGTCAGAATTCAACTTGAACATGAGGAAGTGGAAATGTGTGAATCATGATGGTTGAAATCTGGATCACAATGATGGTGGCATGATGATGAAGGATAAATGTTGACCATAATTGAAACTCAGTAACCATGTCACGTTATCCTGGATTGGGGATAGACAAATGAGGGTTGATCGATGACCATGTTCAAAACATGAGACCCATCACAAATGTCGTCCAAGATCTTTATGGACGTTGGCCTAAAACGGTTGGTGAGCTGAGGTGGCATAATACCAGGCCATGAAGTGGGTACCTTCGAATGTGAAAGAGGATAAGGATCCAAATAGAGAGCTCATTAAGCTTGAACATGGAATGAGTGGAATTTCCTAATGAAAATTACACACTTTAGGATATTTGTCAAAACATATCTGAATACAAAAATGAGACGAATTAGATAGAGGGATTCGAGTATCTTCTCTTCGGGTGATCATAGTTTAGGGACATATAATTCAGACCATGGATGGTAGGAAATGTGAGAGACACATGATTGGGTAATTATAAAACCTAACAAGAATGGGAACCTGGGGTTTCGACCACCATGTTTTCCATGGATAGGTTTTATGTCAAGGGACTGAAAATGAGAGTTAATATGGACCTGAGGCAAAATGCATATAAGTTCCTATGTATCTCATGAAAATGAGAATCAATCCATACGTACTTCTATGTAGTGGCATAGGTAAGTGTCAATTCCAAGAATAAAAGTGGTGTGCGGTTGTAGACTCCGCACCAAAAGAAGCAATATTTGATGTATCTTGTTTGGCCTTTAAGGTGAATGGTTTTTTTTGTGAAGTGACTGGACTGAGAAGAAACGTACTGGAAGTGCCACAAAACTCAAGCCGTATGAACATGTTGAAAAATGGTTTGGCATGTAACTGATACCAAACATGGTGTCTCCACATGTCAGGACATCAAGATGCAGTGTCTCTTTTCATCGTGTGGCCATGATGATAATATCATAGTTTAGGGTCATGTGATGGGACCAGGTGGCATAGTTTAGCATCATTTGGCCTGGACACATATAGGAGGGGAGATATTCAGGAGGGGAATGTTCATGGTGCGGTAAAAAATCCATGGTATAGATGAGGAAATTATCCCACATCACACCATGAGTGATTCCATGTGGGAAGCCTCTGGCCAAGGAGCCAGGAAAGCCTAGAAGAAAAGGGGTAGGAGAAACTAGTTCTCCATTGAGATGGGCCTAGATACAAGATGTTCGGGTGTTCCTACATATCCCATGATAATGAGAATCAAGTTGTATGTTGTTCTAGAGGAGATCATAGTTTACGGTCTTAGAGCTCGGACCAGAGAGGAGTGAAAACCTTCCAAGTAAGTGAAGATGTCAACTCGATCCCAAATCCCACATGAGTGAAACTCGGTGTGGGAAACAAGGGAGGAATATTTTTATTTCAATACCTAAACACACGCCGTAGGGAAATTGGTGCGGAGCCCTGAATGATGCCTGTATCACAGCTTTTTCCTCCTAACATGAAAATGTGCACTGAGGGGTAGTGCCAATAGTGTCAAGATTTTATTGGGACATGATGAGGTGGAGAAGGATGTGAATCATGTAACATACATTTTGGGATTAACTGGGTTGGCGTGGTGATGGGGGATGACTATTGACCATTTTTGAAATAGAAAATCCATATCGTGTTTGCCTGAAATTGGGACAATCAAATTAGCATCGACCACTGACCATATTCAAAATGTGGGATTTGTATCGTTTTTTACTCTGCGGCCCTCGAGGACGTTGGCCTGTAATGGTAGGAGAGCCCTTAGGTCTAGAATCAATTCCACGTGGAGGGTCCATTTAGGTGTGAAAGGTGATGGAGGCCCTAATGAAGGGGAACATGAAGCCTGAGAAACAAGTGAAAGATTGTCGAAGTAGAGTCCAACATTATAGTTACTAAACTAGAGTACCCTTAGGCTCATTGGTGAATCGCCGAAGAGGGTTGACGGGGTTTCTCAACCTGAGAGTAACTGATTTGAATGGATGAGTATTGAATAGGGGATAGAGAATTCCCAGGATGGAGAGGTATGTGTCGTGGTCATTACAAACCCGACATGAATGAGGACATAATCTCGAACCACACCATATACTCCTCTATCCGGGAAAGGGTAGGCCACAGAGCCATGGTGAAAGGGAGATTTCTGAGTGATAGGGTTAAAACCAAAGTCTAGACATTCGGGTGGTCCTATATATCCCATGAGTATGGGAATCAAGCAACACGTCTTTCATGAAGGCGTATAAGGATATGATACCCTAACAAGGGGGGTTATACGACATAGAGAATAACCTGACGTGAATGAATACATAATCCCATATCACACTGTACACTCTGGGTAAGAACTTGGGTTGGGGCTTGAGAAGGCCAAGGGGCCTGAGGCTAGGCCTATGTTAGAAAGGCCCAACTAGTTTGTAGTTTAACATATTGTAGTGAGGTTGAAAGAGGAGTAAGGTACCCCAAACAAGGGAGGTGTATGGCACGACGCATAACCCGATGTGAATGAGGACATAATCCCATACCACACTGTACACTCTGGGTAAGACCTTGGGCCGGGGCCTGTGAAGGCCAAGGGTCCTGAGGCTGGGCCTTGGTCGGAAAGGCCCGACCAGTTTGTAGTTTAACATCTTGTAGTGAGGAAGAAAGAGGATAAGGTATATGATCTAGGGATGTGTATGACACAACAATTAACCCGACATGAATGAGTACATAATCTCATAACACACCAAACAATCTTGAATAGTAACTTGGGTCGAGGGCTCGATGAGGCCAAGGGGCATGAGGCTGGGCCTCAGATTGGAATCTATATGTCCTCTTTGCATTTACTGCCTCATTACAACTCCTAATCCCATGTGAGCAGTGATCGGTGTGGGAAATATGGAGAAGGTCTTGACACACCCCGTCATATGGGTTCTCATAGCTGGAATTGCCTAATGTGAGTTCATCTCTGGGAGATATATCATGGAAGAATGAACCACTACACACAATGTTTGGGACATCTTGGGGTGGTTCTAATGACACATGATAGTTGTTGACCATGTTTGAAACACAGCATCCCCATAGTGACCTGAGATGGGAAAAAATAAATGAGCATCGACCACTGGCCATATTCTCAATGCAGGACCTGTATCGGTTTGTTGCTCAACATCCTCAAGGGCGCTGGCCTGAAGTGGTAAGAGATCTCTTAGGCCTATCATCCATACCATTCGGGGGTGCTTCTGTATGGGGAAGATGATGGAGTCCCAATCAAAGGATTGGGTGAAGCACAGTTTTACCAATCTATGAAAGAGGTGAACATCTCCAGGGATAAGGATGTATAGCCTTATCGAGGTAAGCTCGATGTGAATTGGGGAAAAAGCCAGCACCCCTACCATATATCTTGACTCGCGGGGAAGATTCTGGCATTTGTGCTAGGCCAACATATTAAATTTCCAGGCGTTCCTACGTATACCATATGGATGGGAATCAAGCCATACGTAGTTCTTGAAGGTCGTGAAATTTAACTTCATGCAATAAGGACATGTGAGGATGGAAGAATAGGGAGTGGGCACTTCGTGTGACTGTTATAATCCTGGTATGAGTGGAGATAAGGAAGCCTACACCATATTATGCAATGATCCTCTAAGAGAACTATACCTAGGGGTGATAGTAAAAGGGAAGAGTTCGAAGCTAGGATCAAGACGAGGCATCTAAGAATTCCTTGGTATCCCACGAGGATGGGAATGAAGTCATATGTAGTTCTCAAAATGCATTTTAACATCATGAAGGATGATGCATAGTTTAAAGTCATGTATGACCGGACATTTTAAGGCCATGTAGGACTGGCGTGTAGTTTAGGGCCATGCGGGACCATCCAGTTTAAGGTCATGCAAGACCATCTAGTTTAAGGTTTTGCAGGACCATTCAATTTAAGGTCGTGCAGGAAAACCAGTTTAAGGTCATGCAGGACCATCCGGTTTAAGGTCGTGCAGTTCCAGTAGTGGAATAGGCAATGTATTGTTTGAGGAACATGGCATTGGTGGGAGTTATATTCTCACCATCTATGGTCACCTGAGAGTATTCACCTTTGGGATAAACCCTATTAATTATGTATGGTCCTTCCCATTTGGGCTCCAACTTGGGTGGTTTGTTACTGGGTATCATTTCCACTCGGAGGGAAAATACCAAGTCGCCTTACATAATTTTGGGAAGGCAAACCTTCTTGTTGAAGGCTCTAGATATCTTATTCTCATGTTTTTCAAGATTGTACAGGGCATGGAGCCTATTCTCCTCAAGCACTTCCATTTCAGCCAGATGAATTTCAGCTACCTTATCTAGTGCCTGCTGATTATAGACCGTTGTGCGTAACAAAGGTATCCATATCTCGATGGGAAGGATGGCCTCAGCTCCGTACACTAGGGAATATGGGGTCACCTGGGTGGAATTACGAGTCATTATCTGATATTCCCAGAGTGCGGTGGGGAGCTTGTCCGGCCAACTCATCTTGTTCTGAGCAACCATTTTCTACAAAATGTTAGAGAGGGTTTTGTAGAATGCCTCGATCTTCCCATTTTCTTATGTGTGGAAGAGAGAGGTATAGTGCCTCGATCTGCACGGATGTCGGTTCCATTATCAGTGAGGACAACATGAGGGACTCCAAACCAGTGGATGACGTCGGATCTCACGAAGTCAATGATAGAACATGCCTTAACCTCCTTGAGCGGAACTACCTCTGCCCCCTAGGAAAATAAATATGTGGCGGTCAGAATGAACCTGCGTTGACGAGCTGTCGTCGGTGGGTATGGTCTCACAACATCGATTCCCCTAACCACAAACGGCCAAGAGAACATGGTGGAGTGGAGAGCTTCTGGTGGCCTATTCATGAAGTTAGCATGGATTTGGCATGTGTGACGTCTCTTGGAGAATTCGATGCACTCATGGATCATGGAGGGCCAGAAGTACCCCAGTCTCCAGATCTGGTGGGATAGCTTGGGCCCAGTCTGGTGAGCCCCATTGGAACAGGCATGAACCTCTTGCATGATGTGAGAAATCTAGAATCCTTGGATGCAACAAAGGATTACACCATCAAACCCATGCATGTAGAGGATCTACTCAAGACTGAGACCACTCTATAGGGTAAACTACAGCACGCGGCATCGGATTCACTCGCGCTCAGCGTGGTCATTTTGGAGGCAACAACATTGTAGATTCTCAACAAAAGGGGCTCTCCAAAAGGTAGTCGCTTCAACCACTACATCTGGAGAACCAAAGGGTCCTGACTTGGAGGATCCAGTGGTAAGATGGCCTACTCTCTAGCCACCGTCATCATCTGGGGTGACAGGAGCAATGAATCTCAAATGTTCCACGTGTATAATCAGATCATACTACTCGGGTTCTGAAAGCGATGTAGTTAGGCTGGCCAGTGCATCAGCTCGACCGTTCTTAAATCGATGGACATGAGTAACTTCCGGTCGATATAGAAATTGGGCCCTTAGTTGGAGGGTGCACTCCAATAATGGTATGATCTCTGGATTTCTGAAAACGTAACCACTGTTGACTTTCTTGATGACTAGTTCAAAATCCCCTTTCACATGAAAATGGGGCACATCAATCTCGAAGGACAGATCGAGGCTAGTGATAAGAGCCTAATACCTGTCCTCATTGTTGGTGAAACATTCCAACAACATGAATGAATACAGTAGAATGGCTTGTGCCAAGGTAATAGAGAGAATACCAATGCCCACTCTATTGATTCTGGGATCATTGAGTCTCCTGCCGGTGGGGCTCCAGGAGGCACCATCAAAGTGTATCTGCCAACAGGGGATGGAAGGATCTATTGAGAGGATTGCGTCATCGAGAATATCCATGTCCAGGGACTGGTCTACGAAGGTTGGATAGGCAGAAATAAATTCTATCAATGCTTTTCCCTTGATATCATATTGAGGGACAAACCTGATGTCGAACTACTAGAGGATTACTGCCCACCATGCTAGTCTCTCAATCAACATGGGGCGGTTCAGAATGTAATTTTTGGGTCTACCTGAGAAAATAGTTGTACCTCGTGGTGTTTTAAGTAATGTTGCAACTTCTGCACAGCATATACCAGTGCAAGGCATCTCTTCATGATGAGGGAGTATCTGGTCTCCGTATCGAGGAGCATGAAAATGAGGTAGTAGAGGAAATTTTCCGTTCCCTCATTGTTCGTCTGGGCAAGAAGGGCACCAAGAGATCATTCCGGGGAAGTCACATACCAGATCAGTAGATTTCCAGAGATGGGTGGAAACAAGACTAGAGGCTGGAGCAGATACTATTTGATTTCCCTAAATGCGGACTAGCACACTTCATCCCATTCGTAGGCAGATCCTTTCTTCATTAGCATAGAAAATGGCTTACACTTTCCTGCTATATTTGAAATGAATCGGTGTATGTAGGCTAGGTGGACTTGGAAATCCTGAAGATCCCAAATATTGCTCAGGGAGGCATCTGAATGATGACCTTGATCTTCTTTGGGCTGATCTCAATTTCTCGGTTCCTAAAAACAATGCCAAGAAACATCTCATAGGTGACCCTGAAGGAACATTTCAGCAGGTTCATCTTCATGTGGTGGGAACAGAGGAAGCCAAACAATTTCTCGAGGTCCTTGAAATGGTATTGGTGCTAGCGATATTTTACCACCAAATCATCCACATAACACTCCACCAATGTATCGACATTGGCTTGAATACGTGGTGCATGGCCCGCTGATAGGTGGCGCCGGCATTTTTCAGGCCGAAGGGCATAACCTGGAAAAATAATGTACCTTAGGGACCACTGAAAGCGGTGGAATATTCATTATCAGGGAACATCCGGATCTGATTATATCCAGAGTAACCATCCATAAAGAAGAGGGCTTGGAACCCAACCGTATCGTCAATCAAAAATTTTGTCAATAGAAGGGGAAAATCATCCTTCAGACAATGATGGTTTATATCTCGGAAGTCGATGCAGACCCTGATCTGTCCATTTTTACTCCTGACTGGCACAATGCTGGCTAGAGACATGGGGTACAAGACCTCCTTGACAAATTTTGCATTGATGAGCTTGTGAACCTCATCCTCAACTATGGCACCATGAGAAGGATGCATATTTTTGGAAAGCTTCTTGAACCCGTGATGATTTTTTGGGAGACCGATGCGGTGGATGGCTACTTGAAGATCTAGTCCTATAATATCATCGTAACTATAGGCGAATACATCATGATGATGCTTTAAGAAGTCCATGTACCGTTTCTTCTCCTCGAGGGACATGGTTGCACTGATAAATGTGGGTCACAGATCTTCCTCGCTACTAATGTTCGCCTGTACCAGTTCATCGACTGTGGTGGAGACACCTTCTTCAAAGGTGTGGGGAGTGTCCTTCA
This sequence comes from Viscum album, assembly GCA_963277665.1. Classification (NCBI taxonomy): domain Eukaryota; kingdom Viridiplantae; phylum Streptophyta; class Magnoliopsida; order Santalales; family Viscaceae; genus Viscum; species Viscum album. The sequence continues at coordinate 885,910,482 of OY728135.1, read as the reverse complement.
AAACATCTTCATCAATTGTGGAGGAATCCACAGTATGAGGAGCTTCCTCTAGGTCAGCAGATCCGGAAGGGGGGATGGTACTAGCTAGGACAATAGTGGAAAGTATATCAGGGGATTCATGTGCTGCTGACACCATAGCGATGAAGGTTCTCAATCTGATCCCATATAGTCTTCGGATCAAGGGGCCACGCTTGATGATATCAAAGCAATATTGGCACGTCATCTTAATCTGGTAAATCCCATCCCATCCAAACAGATACATATGACGTACTGCCGTTTCCATGGGGCGGACATCCTGATACCATATGGGGGTAGGAGGCTCCAGAATCACCTAAGACAAGTTTGTGTAGGACTATGAGGTGATTTTATGTCATCACTTGGACTTGGAAACATACTTCCCTTTTGTACCAGAGACAACAAAGCATTGCCCCATATCAGGGCTTGTGGCCTCTAATCAATGGTTTGGGAAGATTTATGTGTCATCCAGACCTACCCAGGGGTCTATTTTGACTATGGTGGTTCCAACCTCACTTTCCAAAATTAGCTTATCCATGCTCTTGTAATAGTTGGCATCCAGGTAGCAGGCTTCACAAGAGGTGAAAGGAGATGCCTCACCTTGGAGTATTCCTACTCGACCATTAAGGGAGTACTCGAGGTATTGGTGATTTGATGAGGGGACCTCCATGTGTTGGTGGAGCCATGGTCTACCCATAAATTCATTGTACGCGGTGTCTTGGGAGATGACCATGAACTTGATACTTGCAACCAGGACACCGAACTGGGTTTTCAAGAAGATCATACCGACTGGGGTCTGCTCGATCTGTTATATCCCTAGATTCTTAAATCAGATGGAGTTAGGTCATCTTAGGATAATCCCAGCATCCACAGTTTCAATGTCTAGATAAGGTTGATACCAGAGCCAGCGTCAACGAGACAGTGGCGAACCTCCACGGCGTTAAATTGGTCAGTGATGTACAACAGGCAGATGTGCCCCTATATGGGTGAGCCTTCATCCTCTCTGGAGAACTAAATGATGGATTGGCGTTCAGTGTCCTTGAACGCTTCAGCATTAATGGATTCTGCAGCTACTACCTCAGTCTCAAACTATAGGGGGCTCCTTAAATCCTTAGCGAGGGCCTCACGCATATCTGACAATAGGAAAATGGATTCAAGGATGGAAAGAATCACTGGGATTCCGGTGAGGTTCTTGATAACATCATACTTCTGCACCAGGCATTAACTTCTAATTACAGGAGGTTTCTCTACGATTGGAGGCATGGTGGGCCCTGCCGGCTGGACTGGCGGCTAGTTGGTGCTGGGCATATTCCGCTGCTCACTAGTTGAGGCCTAAAAAGATGCTGCCGGATGAGGACTGAACAACGGAGATCAGACTGTAGCCGGGTGAGGATGGACACGACCTGGACGAGGCAGCTTACCCTGATCTATTAGCACAAACACTGGTATAGGTGATCCTGACGACACCAGATGAAGAGGTTGTGCATGTTGAGTTCTACGATGGGCCTGCTGTCTGGTCTCAGTGGCTTACACATCTTGGCTAGAGGTGCCAACTGAAGCTCCTCGATTAAGCATCTGGTCGTGGATCCACCTATATTGGCGTCGGCTGGGGACGATGGGGAGGTTCTCCTATCACTCTCCATCTTTTGGAGTCATATAGAGATTTACCAACTCCACGGTACTAATCGAAGCGTACCCCTAACTGCCACTTGATGATTCATCCACAACTGGGCGGATTCTGGGAGGGATCCCCTTATTTGGGGACATGAAGTCCTTGAGTATGAGGGACGACGATGACATTGGCGTGGCGCATTTTTTCACAATGCGTGGTCTATTCTTGCTCTTCTTGGAAGAGGTCGACAGAGATGATGATGCAAAAGTGGTGGCCGCAGCTTCGGAAGGCTCCGGCTGATTCAGGCGTGCCCGAATGATTCCATTGGCACGAGAACCCATCATGCGACCCATCTATTCCTCGTACTTTTGGGATCCACTATTAGATACCTGCTTCCATTCTCCTTCGCTATTGCTACCACTTTATGGCCTTACAAAAACACCTTCAACCGGTGCTGGGGCCGGGCCCAGCTTGACTATGTTGTTATCAACCTGGTCTTGGTCCCAGAATTTAAACACATAGCACTGATTGAGGGTGTTCCCCAGAATCCAATGATAGGGGCAGTAGTTGGGGTGATTAGTGAGATTTTCCACTTTTGGCCTTCTACACTCAGGCAAGCATACAATCCCGTGCTCTAAGGCGCTACGGATGTAACCGGGGACCTGATTCTCACTGAATGAGTAAGTTTGATTTTTTCATTCTAGAAAGGCCCCCCCCTGGAGCTTGGCCCTAATGAGGAGCCAGGGGGGCTGTCGAGGAGGCGGACCCTAATTGTCCTTCCTAGGCGATGGTGGCGCATTTCGCAGAGGCACCTGCCGAGTCTGAGGCAGACTCTACTGAGATGGAGTCTACGATTGAGGAGGAGGTCCTCTAGGAGATTGTGGGGCCGGTCCCACTAGTAGAAAGTCCTTCTGACTGGAGGTTTCTATTTGGGCCACCGTGGTGGGTTCTGCTCTGGAAGCCCTCCTAGCTGGGATTACATGGGCAACAGACAGGCCTGGCTGGCCTATTGCAAGACGACTTCCAGTTGCTAGGAATTATCAGATAATTCATGGAATCATACAAGGTAGTTCTATGTGATTAGTGAAGGAAATAGTTCTGTCTAGACGCTCCCTACACACATCGTCAGTAATTTCTCCTAAGTTAGTGTCATGTCAATGGATTATGTATGCCCCTTCCACCAGGCGATAATGTTCGTGACTCGCTCAACATGACTTTTATTGTGCCTGAAGAGGTCTATGATTATAATTTTCTAGGTGGTAGAGCTGAACTGGTAGAGTAATTTCCTTCGAAGGTCCTTCTCGCTAGTCACAGATCCAACGGGGAGCTGGCTATACCAGACGAATTTCATCCCCTCCAACATCTGAACAAAACAGTGGATCTTGGTAGCCTCATGCAGCGCTGTAGTCCTCTAAATGGGCGCACACTGTGAGTTGAATTCGTCTAGGATCTACGACGGGCCCCCCATCCCATTAAAGGGGGAGATGATGGGATTTTCGATGCCCGTAGGTGTAGACATATCATCCACCAATTCCGGCATTGTATTTCCATCTGGTGGGATTGCCACCTCTCACATTTCTAATGAATCAAGGTGGGCTATGAGCACCGCTATAGGATCATCTCGGCGGGGGTCCCTATCCTGAAGGGGATCTCTAATCACGAGTGTGTTTTCAGGATCTTCAACAGAGTAGACAGGCTCAACAGCTCATAGAGGGGTTGGTGGGGCGACCCTTGGGGCTGTAGGGGGGGCCCAAGTAGGGTTCCTTGGATTGTCACATAGTTCAGAAGGGTTTGGCGAAACATACCGCGCACTCATTCCATGAGCTCCAGTTTCATCCCTATCTGTAGGAGCAGTATGATCAGGGCTACCTGGTGGCATCTCGCCGAGGAGTAGTTATTCCTGCCCCTACTACCCCGGCCTAGAATTACCGTTGTCTTTTCATCGCTCTGCAGCGCATTTAGCCCAGAGTTTGTTGACCAAACTCTTATGATCAGTATGTTGGTAGCATAGCGTGCCCTTATTGGGGTCCTCATCCATCTTCTACACTACTGTGGATGGGTCAGAGTGCTTGACAGCTCTAATGTGCTCTTTTCCATTACTAGAACTTCAATTGAGTACCAACGCCTTGGTGGGTGAAGGGATACCTATGATGTCTCTCTACAAACGAGTAGTCCTACCGTATGGGTGAAAAAGTGGTGGAAGACCCTCAGGGGGTAAGTCTCCATCGAGAATCTCCAGCTCATCCTCCTCGTCCACTATGCCGGCTATATTGACTATGACACTTCCTGGGGTCATGTCCCCAATATCGCAAAGCGAGTCGTGCTGTTGCAAATAGGAATGAAGAGGAGGGTAGCATACTTCCCCCAGCGATAGATTTCAACGTGTGGGGGTAGCCTCATTGATAATTTTGTGGATCACCATGATACTATAAATTCATTGCTACTAGAGGGCCTCATGGAGACCCGGTGATTCGGGGCATAGGGCCACAGAGAGTGCGGCCAAATTGACTAGACGACACTGCTTGTTGATGTCTCTAAACTGTGTTTGGTGCCTTGGATAAACCACACACTAATGATAAAGAATGAAATGGTCACCCAGATGGTGTAGCGTAAACACTCAACTTCCTCTGTATGTGAGGGTTTTCAGTATGAAGAAATTTTGTGCTTCCACGGGCCATAACTTATCGGGAATGTTATCCGCTGTGAGGATGATCCAGAAGTTCCTTGGCTCAAATACAAGGTATGTTCCTTGATTTCTACACTCTCCTACTAGGGGTAGGTTGAGGAACCGGTTTTAGTAATGAGGAAAACCACTGAGACGAGAGGCTAGTCGGTGGAGAATACGGTGAATGGGCTTACTGGCCTCCATATCTCAGTCCTTCTTATGAAGAGGGTAGCGACCTAGCCGCTACATCGTGATAGGATGGGATGATAGCCACTGTTCCTAGCATAGAGTCAAGGGCTACTGGGGATGGTTCGTGCTACTTCTCTCCCACCATTGGTCCCCAAAATTGCTCTCTTTTATCTCTTTTGGAGGTAGAAAGCGCTTTTGGCGATGATGGTGGTGATTGTATGACCATAAGCTACTGGGTTTCATGATTCTCATCCTCCTAGATATACCTACAGAGGGTGGCGTGAATCATATGGACCTCACATTCCCGGTGTACTAGGATGATGCGCCTTTTTCCTACCCCATCCCTTGACTCAGATGAGTGAGGGGAGGGTTCCCGAGCTGATTCGTACTCCGCTTCAGAATCTTAGAAGTGAACTAGTTTGATCTCTATCCAAACATTCTCAGAATTCTTCTTATGGTGGTGACGACCCACCTTCCTGCCACTGGGTGGCTCCTCAGGATAGGGCTGATTTCTAACACAGGGTCCTTCGGCCGCATTGGTGCTGGGGCGAAAAGGGTTTCCACCTATGAATGTTGGGGTTTGAGGAGCACCAGGAGAAATGTTGAAGGGGACATATGGAGGACTTCTATGGATAGTGCCAGAGTGTGAAAAACCTCCGCTGGAACTGGCAGAAACATGGGGAGGGACTCTATGCTTATTTTCCCTAGCGACTTCAGTATGAGGAGGGTCCTTATTCTGGTCTAGCTGAGTACGGGGAGGACCTCCGTGCTGGGTGCTAGTGAGGCGAGGCAGGCCTTCACCCCTCTGGTTCCCTGGGCGAGGAGGACCTTCACCAGTTTTGGAGAGGACATATAAAGGATCCCCACAATGGAGAGAGGCTCAATGGGAAATGCCCCTACATTCATAGTCGGGGGTAGGAGGAATGACTCCAAACATAGTGTAATTGGAATGGTAGAAGATTTTGTGCCAAGTATCATTTCCATAGGGCAGAACCTCAATCAGATTGGGGGTGGCACATGGTAGACCTCAATGTCGAGCCTCGAAGCAGGAAATCCCCATGCCCTCTTGGGTAGTGGTATGGGGGTACTTCTTTACAGGGTTGCATCGCTGCTGGTTGCTTCACGATGACCACTGCTCGTGCATGCGACTAGGAGAGTCGACCCAGCCTTCCTGTGGGGTTGTTGGGGCCTCGATCCCAGTTTGGCGTATAAGTTCCCCTGCACAATGTGTAAAGTGACCTGATTATATGCGTCTGTGGTGGCTCAGGCCACATCAGCTGCCGATGATGATGCCCCTTGGAGGGCATCCTCTGCTTACGTCCAACACTGGAGTCAAGTTGGATGAACTGGGGTTGCTGGGGAAGGAATGTAGATTACCTACTACTCCTCCGAAATGACCGGGCGGCGACACAGATGCCGCTGGGTGGGAGTCCTTGCTGGGAGCCCTTGGATTGTGAATCTGACCGGGATGGGCCGGACATTACCTACCTAATCAGCGTAAGGTAGGGAGTCATCAAATCTCTCTGGGGATAGGCTCACAAAGCAGTTGTATGTGGGGGTGTGGAGTAATGGCACCTTGTGCAGCCCATGGGGGTGGCGTTGATGGTGAGGTGCAGACACCTCCAGGTCCATGCGGGCCACATCCCGAGTTGGGATTATTCCCTCCTCCTCGTAACGACATATGAGGTCATTAATTTCCCCTCATTGGATAACTCCCGATGGGGAGATGAGGCATGGGTGCCCCATGGTTGTAGACACAGAGGTCGTCTCGGAAGTGGTGAATCCATATGAAGCGGTTATGTTGGCGTTTTCGTTCCCCCTACGTTGACGGGTAGGCGGTGATCGCGTTCCTGAGGTAGCAACCAGATTACTGAGAAGCAGGGAGATGGACACATCAGTGCTGAATGAAAAAAGGAATCGACGACCAATTTCCCAGCGACATCCCATCATCCATGATCGGTAAGAGGGATCCACGTTGACAATTTCGCATAACCAGATGTCCAACATTATACTACCCCAACTTTTGGTGAGCCTCACGCATGGCCCACTATTTTCTTGGTGGGACTAGGTGCTGAATATCTTGATTTGGTGACACATCAATCCATTTATGCCCCGAGTGCTACTAATCACCATATTGATGAGAAACAATCACATTGGGTTCGCCATTTCAGTTTCTGATGCTTTCGCTGGGCCGTGGGTGTCCGTCTCGTTCAGGGATGAGGGGCAAATTTTTTGTTTCCCCGCATCCCTATTTTCAAATGGCTGGGGGAATCTGCTCCTTATTCAGGGATGTCTTCTCCTTGATCAAAATGGGGTGATGGGATGTCGGTTCTTCCTTCCATGGATTCCTCCTCAGAGCTAATCACCTAGTCCGGGTCTCCCTCATAGTATTAAGAAATTTGTTCATTAAACTCTTCCTATTTTCATATCTTCATTTACACCAATTAATTACACTACACTTGTCAGGACATCCCAAGGGGTCCGGTTCGGGCAGAAACCTTCGGTTAGGGTAGTAGTCACGTTGGGCTTCACTATCATGTCTGGACTCTGGGGGGTTGGAGTGTTAGTCTTCAGTCCCTTATTATAGGGCTTCAAAAGGGCACATAAGCCCAAGACATCCAACATCGAAGGCGAGGAATTGTATGGCATGGGCATGTATCTTAGGATTTACTCAGCTTGCCTTGTTTAACACAGGGTATGTCGCATGTTTTACGTCTAGTGGAAATAGATTGAACTGATAAGAACACTGACTATAGTGGATCAAATGGAGGAACCCCCTAGAGGGAACACCGATATTGGGGCCAACATGTGGATGGCTTCCGGAATGCAATTTGTGGAAACGACGAATTGGGTAGCATGATCGAACCAGGATGTGGTGGTCCAGGTAAGAATCACGATGGATGATAGAAGTTTCTATGAATTGGATGGTGAATGGGGGGAACCGTCATCAGCATAATGATGGTTTTGGGCTTGAGCCTCGAAGAGACTTCCTACGTATCCTTGTGACAGGGAATCCTAGTCCACGTAGTTCATATAATGATGGCTTACCGCCGATAGGGGGTTTCAATAACAAACCACTATATGAGATTGCAATGTATTACTATTGGATAAGGTGTCAACAGCTTACCTATAACACCCCAAGCTTCTACGGTACGCTTCTATTTAAATAATACAGTAGTGTGTGTTGTATGCAACTTCGAGTTCTAACACACACCACAACCAATCAAACTAGCTGTTATGAATAGTAATATCTGATTTTTGAAATTTTATAAATTTTATCTTTCTAAATGGACTTCATTTCTGGATTCGGAATATTTAAATTAGTCTAGGGTGAAGTTTTGTAATTTTTCTAAAAACATTCAATTTTTGATGAATAGTGAAAAACCCTGAGTTATAGTTTAAAACCGAATTTTTATTTAAATAATTCATTATTTTATTTAAATTTAATTATGTTCAAAATAGATAAATAATACCTATATAATTTATATGTAATTTATTAGAGTTAGTTTAGAATAATTTTAGATATATTAAAATTTTATGGAACTTTTCACCGTCTTTTGCCCACCTCCTAGGAGAATTTGCAAATTCATATAAAACATAATTTTTCTGCTTCTGTGAGTGGAATTTAGAAAATCAAAGAGACACAGTTAATATCAATGAGTAAAATGCGGTTGAATGAGATGAAAATAAATTTTGGTGAATCGTAACTTTTTACTTTAATTTACCACAGTTAAAAGTAAATAGGGCAATTAAGGGTAAAAAGCATATTAATATTACCCTAACATATTTCCTAATTCTATTGGACAAGTGTATGTCAACCAAAAACATCCTTAGGAATAAAATATTATCATTTATGTCCACTTGGATTAGATTACGACATTTATTATTATTTAATTCAAAGAAGAGTTAAAAGAGTTAAAATCAAGGTTTAATTAATACAACATTTTTATTATAGGGTTATAAAGAAGATAAATTCTATTGTAAATATTCATTAGAAAGATAAAAATATTTTCTACATAATGGTTTTTTATTTTTTATTTTTAGACATTAAATATGTTAATTTATTTATGACACAATGGTGATGCAGTAATTACCTAATTAATGAAATATTAAAATAATTGATATTATAAATATATAAATAAATGTAATATGAGACTTTTTACAAATTCCAATAATTTTAATGGTTAATATGACATATTAGTATTTCTTATATGAATCTTTTTCTAAGTAATAATGTTGTTATGAATTTATCAAAAACAAAATACCCAATAGTGTCAAAATTAACATAAAAGAGTTTTTAAAACACATATTATATTATTAATATATATTCAATTACTAAAAATATATGGTTCACCCAAGAGACTTATATAATTATAGTTGTATCATTAATGGACCACATGGGGGTCTCTTGGATGTATATAGTATTATTATTAACAATATAATACAAAAATACAAAGTGACATGGTTAATGTCAATCTAATTAACTAAGAGATAAAACTAAAAGATAAGGTTAATATAATGACCCAAACCTGTATAAAATATACTGGTTTAAAGTATTTCGACCAATACCCACATTATACTTTGAATGAAACACTTTTTATCCATTGGAAACCGAATATTAATTTATTAAAAATTAACACATTAAGTTATTCCTAATGATCCCCTCCCCCCCCCTTATAAAAGGACACCACTTCTAACCAATTCTTCACACCATCGAAGCATTTTGGATCAGAAAAACCCTACCAAAATATTCTCTCAGCTTCCCTCACTTCAACCTAGAGGCCTTAGTTTGATCAGAAATCCATCCTAATGATCCCTTTTGATCAAATCTAAAGGAAGAACCCGAAGAAGAGGTAATGTTTTCACCACCCTCTTTCAAGTTCCTTTCTTCTTCCACTTCTTCTTCTTTGTTATTTCAATTATAAATTAATAACTCCAGTATCTTCTATACACTATGATGTTATTATAAATATAGTGCAACCATATTCAGTATTCTACCCATCTTTTGAATGACATGTCACCATATGGGCGTACGTACGGCCTACTGTCTCCACGTCGTGGTGTAATTGTTATTCAATACATTATTATTAGGATGGGTATAATAATGATGTGTAATTCATGTAAATAATAACTATTACATGATAATGATTATGTATATATGATATACCGTCCAATTATATATTATTATAATATGAAAAGAATGATATTGTCTCTCGTGCGTACGTACGGACTACCGTCTCCACGAACACAATGAGATTCATTCCCCATCATATCCATTCAAGTATAATTCTATTTTTATGATTAAAAATAATTTTTAAGGACTTGATATCATTCTGGATATGAATTATATACAACCTATCCATAAAAAACATGGCCTATGTAACAAAACATATAAAAGAAATCAGTAAGTTAACACTCAAAATGACGATAATACAAAGGTATTATTAACAATGAGTGTTAAAAGATCATATATGATATCATATTAATGTATATGATTCTTGTATAACATAATAACAATTATTTCACCATTATAAAAGAGGTTGACCTACCCTAAACCAAAGAAAAGTAAAATTTAATGGTTTATTGCACAATCTCTTCATTATCCGAGGTTGTTTATACGTGATTATCTACTGGGACCTCTTTATCATCCACATCAATGTTTCTTAAAAATGTATTTCAGATAATTCTTACTATGGGTTAAATTCATTTATACCCTTGTTTACTTTATATAAGTTGTTTATAAAGGAATGTTTTCGTTGTTTTCCAAACAAGGTCCTTTTTAACCTTTTAGACAAAATTAAGGTAAGAATGTTTTTTTAACTTATACGGCTGGTGCGGCTATTTTCCACCATTATAAAATCTTTGAAGCTTCCCTTACAAGATTATAAGGATATTTTCAATGTAAATGTTTTATTTTATAATTATGTGAATTTTAAATGATTTCAAAAAAAAAATATTCCTCTCAAATAGTTCTGATTTCATCTATGTCAACATCCTATGATGGATTTTAAGATTATTTGAAGTTTATTTATTATGATACAAAACATCCATATTGTATTGAAGGTTTTGTGATTTGTTTGACTATGGACCTATTATTTTTATACCATTCATGGTTTATGGAGAAAGTATTGAAATTTCATTTTCTAGTTTTAATACGAATGTTTATGTTATGTTTAAACCTATTCATATGAGGAATGCATTGGACTTAATAAGTGATGGGTGGAGCCTGCTATAGCTCCTCGATGAATCAGTAGGTCTCATGAGACAAACTAGTATCTTGGCAAAAGGCCTTGAAAAAATTTTATTTGTAGTCTTGGCATGAGGCCTTGTGGTTATGATAGTCTGACACTATGCATTCCATCATTATGAAAGTGGTTATTGATTTTTCATGTTATTATTCGATTAGTATAATATCCATGTGAATAAGTAAATGGAATTATTTAATTTATTTCTACAATATTATGTTGAAATTCATGTTTAAAAGGCTTTTATTTATTTATACGTTGTCTTAAATTTTTATGCTTATTTAAGAAAATATTTTCTATATTGTTATCCTAACTGGGCATCTGAGCTCACCCCTTTCTATGTTTTATTTTTTCCAAGATGTGAATAATTATTTTATGAATGATCTGTAGGGATAGTATGAGGGGTTATGAGTGTGGACTATGGAGACTATGTTGTTGTAGTTTTCATTTTATGATGTAATGTAATCTCTATGAATGTATCTAGTGATTCAAAGGCTACTAAACTAATCAGTCTTTCGAGATTTGATCTTTATTATGATCATGCGAATGTTATGTAATAATGCACCGACTATGGGTAACTGAGGTCAGGGTATTATAGTTGGTATCATAGGAAGTTTAGTACAAACCTTGGCAGCTAGATTTAGATAAAGTATTATTAGATCACATAGCCTTGGGATAGACTTTGAGGATGAGTATATAATAACTTCCTAGAATTTTGTTATTGGTGATATTTGGTGAGTTTTCCGAGCAATACATCCCTATATATATACGAGGAGGTAGAGGTGGATCTGGAATAGATGTACCTAGGGGTAAAACCCGAAAACACCGCTTTGAGTTAGACTCGAATGCGAACTGGTGCAAGACAATGGGCATTGCTACACTCTTGGTTACGACACTCATGGGGGATATGATTTGGATAATTCTCATTTTTTTAACAAATAATTATGAAGGGTTTATGAGTATATACTTCCTCAAAGAAATTTTTTTTATGATTATGGATTATATCCATAAATAGTTCAATTTATGTTATGTATTTTATAAGTATGGAATTATGTATTTTGATTCATAAACTGATCTAGTTTATGCCATTGTTTAGAAATGGTGCCTAGTGGAAGAAATGGAAATCGTATCAAAGCATGCACTCCATGTTGGGATTTCCCTCCGTATCAAGATAATTATAGTGGAGCAGGTGATACAACTGGTGTTGATCATCTTATCACCATAATGGGATAACTCATTCAGGTTATGAATAATTACCTTACCCGTATGGAGCACCCTGATCCGCAGTGTGGAGGATCATTGTTAGATCTCTTCATGAGGCAGCAACCACCAACATTAAATGGGAGTAAAAATCCATTAGTATCAGAGTAATGGATAAGATCCATAGAGAAATTATTTCAGGCTTTGGGGAGTAGTGAAAGGGAAAAAGTTATCATGGTAGTTTACCGCCTCACTGGAGATATTAATCATTGGTGGTCATTGATTCAAAACATGAAGGAAAATGATGAAGTATCAAATATGGAATGGAGTGAGTTTAGAGATCTGTTTTTATAAATATACTTTCCTCATGACCATTGAGCAGATATGGAAAGGAAATTTCTGAGTCTAAGACAAAACGAGGATGAGAATGTCGCAAAGTATGAGGCTAACTTTACAAGGTTAGCATGGTATGATGGAGATTATATACGTAACCCATGAATTAAAATTGATCGTTTATTTGGTGGGTTAAAACCATTTCTTCATCGATCATTAGTCTCACAATCCTTCTCATCGTATGAAGACATTATCTCATGTGCAATAAAGACAGAAAAAGAATTCTCTAAGACTTATGACTTTAAAGAAATGCAAGAGAAGAAGAGATCTTCTGATCATTTTGGAACTGGAAATAAGGGGAAGAAAGAAAAATTTGAATATCCATCTTGCAGTAAATGGGGGAAGAAACACCCTGGTACTTTCTTGAAGGGAATGGGAGTCTGTTACAAGTGTGGTGAAAAAGGCCACCAAGCTCATGATTGCAAGGGGAAGAAGGAATCTACTGATGTCCAATGCTACAACTTCAAGGAGATGGGACATTATGAAAATGAATTTCTTAAGCGTTTAGGGAACTTACCTTAGAAAAGGACAAGGGCTCAAGGCTATTTTATGTTATCACTACTACTAAGGTAGAAGCTTCGAAAGACGTGGTGGCAGGTAATTTAATGGTTTCCTCAAGTTTAGAAAATGATTTTTTTTGATTCTGGATCATCGCATTGTTTCATATCTTCCTAGTTTTCAGAGAAAATTAGATATTTCCAATTTCATTTAATAAGGGAGTTTTCAGATAAATCTCATAAGGGATGTATCATTGCAACAATGTTTTGTGAATCATTCCCCATTAGAGCACATAAATGTTCTTTATACAATTATCTCATCATCATACCAATGATTGAGTTTGATATAATCCCTGGTATGGATTGGCGTTCGGAACATGATGTGAAGATTTATTGTAAGAAAAAGGAGGTTATGATTTTTGAGGATGATGATAAGGAACACCTTATCTTTAGATTAAAATCGTCACCACCGAATTCTTATATAGATCCACCCCCAATAGCTCAACTAAATTCAATTATTGGGGAGGAAGAGAATGAAATGACAGTGGGTGAGGAAAGAAATGTTCAAATAGAGGATGTACCCATTGTGAAAGAATATGTAGATGTGTTTCCAGAATATTTACCTGGACATCCTCTAGAACAAGAAGTTGAGTTTTCCATTGATTTAATTACTGGATGAAAGCCTATATCGTTGACCCCTTAAATAATGGTCATTGTGGAATTAGTTGAACTAAAGAAACAACTAGATGAATTGAGTAATAAGGGATTTATTCACCCTAGTGTTTCTCCAAGGGTAGCCCCTGTTCTTTTTATTATAAAGATAGATGGATCTATGAGGTTATGTATCGACTATAGGGAGATCAATGCTATAAAAATAAAGAAAAAGTATCCCCTACCTCGCATTGATGATTTATTTGACCAAATGCATGGAGCTCAATACTTTTCAATGATGGACCTTTGATCTGGATACCATCAGTTGTGTGTGAAGAAGGAAGACATTCTGATGACAACATTTTGAACCAAGTACGGGCATTACGAGTTTACAGTAATGCATTTTGTGCTGACTAATGCACCTTATGTATTCATGGATCTAATGAATAGAGTTTTCAATAATATCTCAATTATTTTGTGGTGGTATTTATTAATGATATCTTGGTATACTCCAAAAGCTACTAAGATCAAGAAAATCACTTGTGCATTATCCTGAAGACTCTGAGGAGACAAGAATTATATGGGATGTTTAGTAAGTGTGAATTCTAGATTCAGGAGATTTCTTTTCTTGGCCATATTGTCTCTGAAGATGGAATTTTTGTTGATCCTTCTATGACCAAGTCAATCCAAGAATGTCCTGTACCGACGAGTATAACTGAGGTATGCATTTTTATTGGTTTAGGAGGTTATTATCGACGTTTCTTACATAATTTTTCCCGAGTGGCTAACCCATTAACAAATCTAAGACATAAGGGGTTAAATTTGTTTGGACAAAAGAGTGAAGAATGTTTTGACAAACTAAAGAGATGATTTGTCAATGCTCATATATTGACTCTACATTCGGGGAATGATGGGTTCGTTTTTTATAGTGATGCATCGAAGAAGGGTCTTGGTTGTGTCCTTATGCAGAATGATAGGGTTATTGCATATGCATCACGACAGCTAAAAATTCATGAGCAAAACTATCCTACTCATGATCTTGAGTTAGCAGCTGTAATCTTTGCTTTGATGATTTGGAGACACTATCTCTATAGTGAAAATTGTGAGATTTATACTGATCACAAGAGTTTTAAGTATACTTTCTCATAGATGGGACTCAACATGAGGCAAAGGAGATGGCTTGAACTACTCAAGGATTATGATTGCACGATACACTACCACCAAGGGATGGAAAATAATGTGGTCGATGCTTTGAGTAGAAAGGATCATGGAGTTTTGAACAAGATGAGAGTAGAAAGGGATCCTATATTCATGGATCTAGTAAAGATCGATATGGGAATCAACATGGAAGGTGAAACATCAATAATTTTTCAAATGGTTTCCAAAACATCTTTAGTAGAAAGGATAAAGCGTTCTCAGACCACTGATGAAGAGTTTCAAAAGAAGATAAAAGCTGTGAATGATGGGAGATTGAGTGACTTTGTGTATGAAGATAGAATTTTGAAATTTGGGAAGAGACTTTGTGTTCCCAATATACCTGATCTAAAAAGGGAATTGTTGGACGATGCTCATAGCTCCAATTTCTCTATACACCCTGGGAGCACCAAAATGTATAGATATTAAACGGAACATATTTGGGTGGGACAACATGAAGAGGGAGATTGCTAATTTTTTGTCAAGATGTATGGTTTTTCAACAAGTGAAAGATAGAAGGAAACATCTGGAGGAATCATGCAACCACGTCCCATACCAGAGTGGAAATGGAAAAATATTATGATGGACCTTGTCATGGGGCTACCAAATTCTCTTAGAATGTATGATGCAATATGGGTTATTGTTGATCGTCTTACCAAGTCAAAACATTTTCTTTCTACAAAAGAAGATCTAACACTTGAACGTCTAGCAAGAATATATATTAATGAAGTTGTGAGACTTCATGGTGTACCACTATCGATTGTTTCTTATTGTGATCCATGTTTTACTTCATGATTCTGGAAAAGTCTTCAGAAATCCTTGGATACTGAACTTCGTTTGAGCACTACCTACCACCCTTAAATAGATGGAAAATCAGAATGGACTATTCAAACCTTAGAAGACATGTTGAGATCCTGCTCACTTGACTTTCAGGGTATGTGGGATCAATATTTACCTCTGTTTAAGTTTTCCTATAACAATAGCTTCCATTCAAATATTCATATGGCACCATATGAAGCGTTATATGAAAAGATATGTCGCATACCAACCTATTGGGATGACGTTTGTGAAAGAAAACTCATAGGTCCATAACTGGTGGAGGAAATTATGGAAAATGTGACGGTAATCTAAAACCACATCAAAGCAGCTCAAGGTAGGTATAAGAGATATGCCGATAACCGAAGGAAGGATTTGGAATTTTAGGTAAGAGACATGTTTTCATGAAGGTATATCCATGTAAGGGAGTTATCCATTTCGACAGGAATGGAAAATTAAGTCCCAGGTACATTGGACCTTTGGAAATTCTAGAACGAATTGGGGATGTAGCTTACCATTTGGCAATGCCACCAAGTTTCTCCAAAGTTCACGATGTGTTCCACATATCACTGTTGAGAAAATACATTCCTGACCCATCGCATGTACTTACTTACAAGGAATTAGAAATGGAACCTGATCTGTCTTATTGTGAAGATCCCATCAGGATTCTTGATACAAGAGAACAAGTACTGAGAAACTGAACGACTCATCTGGTAAAAGTTTTGTAGAGAAACCATAAGATGGAAGAGGTAACGTGGGAACCCGAGGAACTGATGATGAAGAACCACCCGAGTCTTTTCATGTGGTAGTATTCTAGAAATTTTGAGGATGAAATTATTTGAAGTAGGGGAGAATGTAACACCCCAAGCGTCTACGATACGCTTCTATTTGAATAATATAGTAGCGTGTGTTGTATGCAACTACGAGTTCTAACACACCCCACAACCAATCAAACTAGCCGTTATGAATTGTAATACCCACTTTTTGAAATTTTATAAATTTTATCATTCAAAATAGACTTTATTTTTGGATTAGGAATATCGAAATTATCCTAAGGTGAATTTTTGGTATTTCTCTGAAAACATTCAATTTTTGTTGAATAGTGAAAAAACACTGAGTTATAGTTTAAAACCGAATTTTTATTTAAATAATTATTTATTTTATGTAAATTTAATGAAGGTCAAAATATATACATAATACCTATATATGATATATGTACTTCATTGGAGTTAGTTTAGGATAATTTTAGATATATTAATATTTTATGGAACATTTCACCTTCTTTAACCCACCTCCTAGGACAATTTGAAAATTCACATAAAACATAATTTTACTTCTTCTGTGACTAGAATTTTGAAAATAATAGAGACACGGTTAAAATCAAGGAGTAAAATTAGGTTCAATAAGATGAATTTTTTTTGGTGAATATAAACTTTTTACTTTTATTTACCACAGTTAAAAGTAAATAGGGTAATTAATGGTAAAAATGATATTAATATTACAGTAACACATGTAATATTTCTATTGTACAAGTTTATCTCGACCAAAAACAACCGTAGGAATAAATTATTATCATTTAGGTCCACTTGGATTCGATGAGGGCATTTATTATTATTTAATTCAAAGAAGAGTTAAAAGAGTTAAAATCACGGTTTATTTAACAAAACATTTTTAATTTAGGGTTATATCGAAGATAAATTCAACTGTAAATATTCATTAGAAAGAAAAAAATATTTACTACATAATGGTATTTTATTTATAATTTTTATCTATTAAATAATTTAATTTATTTTTGACACAATGGTGATGCAGCAATTACCAAATTAATGAAATATTAAAAAATTTATATTATAAGTATCCAAATAAATGTAATTTGAGACATTTTATAAATTCCAATAATTTTATTGGTTAATATGACATATTAGTATTTGTTATATAAATATTTTTCAAAGTAATAATCCTGTTATGAATTTATCAGAAACAAAATACCCAATAGTGTCAAAATTGACATAAAAGAGTTTTTAAAACACATATTATATTATTAATTGATATTCAATTCCTAAAAATCTATGGTTAGGCTAAGAGACTTATATCCTGATATTTTTATCATTATGGGACCACTAGGAAGACTCTTTTATGTATGTAGTAGGATTATTAACTATATGATATAAAAATACAAAGTGACATGGTAAATGTCAATCTAATTAACTAATAGTTAAAACTAAATGATAAGGTCAATATAATGACCCAAAACTATCCAAAATCTATTGGTTGAAATGATTTCGATCCATCCCCACATTATAATTTTAATAATTCACTTTGGAGATATTAGGAACCAAATATGAATTTATTATAAATTAATACTTTATGTTTTTCCTAAAGAGCCCCTCCTCCCCCTAATAAAAGGACACCACTTCTAACCAATTCTTCACACCTTCAAAGCATTTGGCTTAGAAACCCCCTTCCCAAATATTATCTCAACATCCCTCACTTAAACCTAGAGGCCTTAGTTTGATCATAAATCCCACCTATGGAGCCCTTTTGATCAAATCGAATGGAAAACCCGAAGAAGAGGTAATGTTTTCACCACCCTCTTTCAAGTTCCTTTCTTCTTCCACTTCTTCTTTGTTATTTCCATTATTAAGTAATAACTCCAGTATCTTATATATACTGTAATTTTATTATAAATATACTACATCCATATTCATTATTCTACCGATCTTTTGAATGACATGTCACCATATGGGCGTACGTACGGCCAACCGTCTCCACGTCGTGGTGTAATTATTATTCAATTCATTATTATTTAGATGGGTATAATAATGATGTTTAATTCATGTAAATAATAACTATAACATGATAATGATTCTTTATATATGATATACCATCCAATTATATATTATTATAATATCAAAAGATTGATATTGTCGCTTGTGCGTACGTACGGACTACCGTATCCACAAACACGATGAGATTCATTCCCCATCATATCCATTCAATTATAATTCTCATTTTATGATTAAAAATAATTTTTAAGGACTTGATATCATTATGTATATGAATAATATACATCCTATCCATAACAAATATGGCTTATGTAACAAAACATATAAAAGAAAATGAGTAAGTTAACACTCGAAGCGACGATAATACAAAGATATTATTAACAATGAGTGTTAAAAGATCTTATATGATATCATATTAATGTATATGATTCTTGTATAAAATAATAATAATTATTTCACCATAATACAGGAGTTTAACCTACCCTCAACCAAGGAAAAGTACAATTTAAGGGTTTATTGCACAATCTCTTCACTATCTGAGGTTGTTTATACGCGATTATCTACTGGGACCTCTTTTTCATCCACATCCATGTTTCTTAAAAATGTATTTCCAATCATTATTACTATGGGTTAAATTCATTTATAACCTTGTTGACTTTTTATAAGATTTTTATAAAGGAATCTTTCCTTCATTTTCCAAACAAGGTCCTTTTTAACCTTTTTGACAAAATTAAGGTAAGAATTTGTTTTTTAACTTATACATCGGGTGAGGCTATTTTCCACTATTATAAAATCTTTGAATATTACATTACAGTATTATAAGGATATTTTCTATGTAAATGATCTATTTTATAATTTTGTGACATTTAAAATATTCCAAAAAAAAAGAGATCATCCTCTCAAATAGTTTTGATTTCATCCATGACAACATCCTTTGATTGATTTTAAGCTTATATGAAGTTGATTTATTATTATACAAAACTTCCATATTATATTGAAGGTTTTGTGAATTTTTTTTACTATGGATGTGTTATTTTTATACCATTCATGTTTTATGGAGAAAGTGTTGACATTTCATGTACTAGTTTTAATACGAATGTTTATGTTATGTTTAAACCTATTCATATGAGGAATGCATTGGACATAATAAGTGACAGGTGGATCCCGCTATAGCTCCTCGATGCATTGGTAGGTCTCGTTAGACAAACTAGTGTCTTGGAATAAGACCTTGGTAAAATTTTATTTGTAGTCTTGGCATGTGGCCTTGACTATGTGGTTATGATAGTCTTGCATTATGCATTCCATCATTATGAAAGTTGTTATTGATATTGCATGATATTATTCAATTAGTAGAATATCAATGTGAATAACTAAATGGAATTATTTCATTTTATTTCTGCCATATTATGTTGAAGTTGAAGTTTAAAAGGCATTTGTTTTAGTTATACATTGCCTTAAATGTTTATGGTTATTTAAGACAGTTTTTGCTATATTGTTATCCTTTTTGGGCATTTGAGCTCACACCATTCTATGTTTAACTTTTCCCAGGATGTGAAGAAGTATTTTATGAATGACCTGTAGGGATAGTATAAGGGGTTATGAGTGTGGACTATAGAGACTATGTTGTTGTATTTTTCATGTTATGGTGTAATGTAAACTTTATGAATGTATCTAGTGATTCCAAGGATACTAAACTAATCGGTATTTCAAGATTTTATCTTTTTTGTGATCCTACCAATGTTATTAAATAATGAACCAACTTTGGGTAATTGGGGTTGGGGCATTACACTACTGCTGGATGGGGATTCAACGGTTTACCATTAAATGAGGTCACAACGGCTTACCGCTGGACAGGGCTGTCAGCGACTTACCACTGATGAGGTTGTAACTACTTACAACTGCATAGGGACACAATGAATTACCACTGATTAAGGTCACAATGGCTTACCACAATATGGAATGAAGATGGATTACCACTGAATTGAGTGACAGCGACTTACTACTGAATGGAGTGACAAAGGATTACCACTGAATGGAGAGACAATGGCTTACCGCTGAATGGAGTGACAAAAACGTTCTGCTGAAAGAGGTCCACAGTTTAACGTCATGAGGGATAGGGGTGAACAGACATGAAGGGGGTCAGAACTGCTAGGTGTTGGGATTCAACCTCGTGGTGGCTTCATACGTACCTCCCCTTGGCATGGATCAATGACTTCATAGTTCAGGTTGTTGGGAACGTACGTGAAGGTAGATCTGGGGTCTAATGGATTTTGGGCTTGGTGCACTTATGTGAATATGGCTGGAAGCAGTGGATGGTGGTTGGAGTGAACCTCAGGGAGGCTTCCTACGTACCCTACCATGGCATGGATTAAATAAAACATAGTTCAGAATGGTGGATAAAGTTTACCGTCATGCGGGAAAGGAGAGAACTGACATGATGGAGGTCGAAGTGACCAAAGTGGTGGGATTGAACTCGTGGAGGCTTCCTATGTACCCTACCTTGGAAAGGATCAAAGTCCCCGTAGTTCAGGATATGGGGTAATTTGGGGCTTATGATCTAAGGTGGCCCATGGTGTTTGGTGAAACAATGTGAAGGGGTTCGGGATGACCGTGTAGTGGACTTGAACCTTGTGAAAGCTTCTTATGTACCCTACCATGGAAAGGATCAAAGTCCACGTAGTTCTGGTGGTGTTGGGCCCAATTTGGGGCTTATTCTCTAAGGTGGACCAAGGTTTTGGTGAACCGACGTGAAGGGGTGTCGGGACGACCAGGTGGTGGGATTGAACCATGGTGAGGATTCCTATGTACCTTACCTTAGAAAGGATCAAAGTCTACATAGTTCAGGTGAAAAGGGGGCTATTGAACTGACGCAAAGGGGTGTCAGGACAACTTGGTGTTGGGCATGAACCTTGGAGAGGCTTCCTAGGTACCATAACATAGCAAGGATCAAAGACCCGGTAGTTTAGGTTTAGGGTGTCATTTGGGGCTTACGTTATGAGGTGGCCCAGGGTGTCGGTGAACTGAAGTAGAGGAGGAAATGGGGTCCAAAAGATCGTGGCAGCCTTGAACCTCGTGGAGGATTCCTACATATCCTGCCTTGGTAAGGATAAATGCCCTCATAGTTCAGAATGGTGTCATTTGGGGCTTACGCTCTGAGGCATCCCAAGGAAGATTTCATGGTTGGTTCTCAATCTAAGCCCACGTGAGTCATGCACGGTGTGAGAAACAAGATATTGGAGAGACCTGAAGATCACGTCACGAAAGCGTTTGTGGGAAGTGAAGTGGGGTGTACACGTGGTTAATAGCCCAAAGAGGAAATAGGGGCTTAAGCATGGTTAGCAGGTTGAATAGATAGGGACTTACTCTAGGAGGGAGACCTGATGGTGATAAAGCGTAGTGGGAGAGGGACTTGGGAACGAATAAAGGAGACGTGATGTCCCCCATCACACCCTTCAATGGTTTTGGGGACCGATGATGAAAGGAGGAATATCAATGCTGCCTCCTACAAGAAAGTTATGGGCTTACACCGAGATGGTCCCCCTTTCCCCGTAGAGAAATTCCACTCCCATAAGTAGGATATCATCCCCTATGGAGAATAGTGGGAAAGGAGAATGTCTAAGGTGGGATACCCCGTGGGCGAGGTACAGGGAGAGGTCACATTTTAAATTCATGAGCTGAGGATGAGGGTGCTTGGCTGTTTAACGTCTTGCAGCTCGGATGAGGTGGGTTTGCTCCACACCCCTAAGTCTTACATAACCAATACTCTCTGCTCCTTGGTGTAGAGAGGGGAAAGGAAAAGCTGTGGCGAGGGAGTTTCATGGAGTGAACCATCGAGAGGCCCATGTTAGCATGGATATGCGAAGAAGCAATTGCCATTAGCATGTCCATGCGAAGAAGCATGAGGCAAGGCAATAAAATAGGAAGTATCATCCAAGGGAATTTGAAATCATATCATGAAAACATGGAGGGCTACACCAGAAAAGGAATTGCAAAGCAGAGTGGTTCATAGGCAGGGGCCTTGTGAAGCTCTATTGCTCCGTGTGGAAGAGGTAACATGTGATTGGGTGTGCTTCAAGTAGTGGGGTGCATTAGACTAATAATAGAGAAGATGTGCATATGGGAGGTTCTTTTCAATGTGGAAAGGCATTCGAGGGGCACTGCCTTAGAGAGAAAAGGTGCCTCGCGATGTAAGATGTCGTGAAGCAATGTGCTTCCTGAAGTACTGTGACCCTACATTAGCATGGAGATCATGTATACATGAAGGGTGTTTCGCAAATAATAAATTCTCCGTTATAACCAAGGTCCACTTGGGGATCCCCTTCATTCGAGAAGTCCCTTAGGATTCATGAAAGGCATCCCTCTCGGAAGAGGGGATCAAAATGAGACAAATGGGAGGCACTTCACAGAGTAAAAAGTACCTAGCACAGCTCATGGTTCGTATAGTAGAAGGTTTCATCACAATTCGGGATCTAGGATGTCAAAAGTTCGTATTTTCTATTATTTGAGCTCAAGGGGAGCCTGATATTTATAGGCAAGAGGTTCCACGAAGCAGAGCTTACGCAGCACGAAGAAGGACTTGGTTGCTTAGCGGCGGGCTTGCGAACGTCAAATAAGTTCGTAGTGAGTCCCGCCTATATAATTCGCGGAGGGATGGAAATCATAAAATGCATTCATGGAGCATCCCTCCTCATTGAATCGTGGTGGGCTCTTGAACATCAAATGTTTTTGTAGAGAGTATCACCTCCTTCTTTCGCGGTGGGCTCACGAACGTCAAATGCGTTCGCGGAGCGTCCCACCTCTTTGCTTCGTGGCGTTCTAGCGAACATCAAATGTGATCATGGAGCATCCCTCCTCCTTGCTTCGCGATGGGCTTGATAATGTCCAATTCCTTCATGGAGTGTCCCACCTCCTTACATCATGGTGGCCATGGTGCTGAGGGGAATCCACGAAATAGATTCGCGAGGCAGTCAATGGTGCCTTCTAGTTGGCTTCTTCTCTATCTTGAATTTTGGTGCCAATAATAATTATTCATTATAAACATATTTCCTTTAATCCAATAGGAAAATTAATGTTTAATATTACATATATAGTGACTACCACCTCTATGAACGATATATTCCATTTTCCTTTTAACACCTTTCATTGATGGTTGTAAAGGTATATACAATGCAAAAACATTATTCAAAAAATTATTAATATTATGGAGGTTATGAAACAGTTTCATGGAACCATTGACCATGATTAACACACTGTTTCTTCTAGAAATGGGGATGACCTTGTTTTTTTAATGTTCAAACATTCCAATCGGTTTCTAACTGGTTTATTCAAAGAACCAGAAACACCCAATGATTCTATATCCATTTGGACCTACATTCTAATGGTAGGTTCTCATTAGTTATAGACCGATGAGGATTAATAATTATCATTGGTCGATAGGATGGAAGGTAAGGCTCATCACCCCTTTTTTGGGGGGAATTATTGACTACTCTGTGACTCTCTTGTTGATTTATTTTATGTTCACGAATCCTTATTAATCCACCAAACATGAAAATGAGTTTTCTTTTAGATTTGGAAATCGATGATGGATATGTATGGGATTTAAAGAATTTTATATATGTATTTGAGGTACATCATTGATAGAGAATCATCCATATGTATTGGAGATTCTTATTCAATGGTATCCATAAATATATTATATAGAAATCTCTTGGTCACTATAATGACCAAACTAGTTTTAAAACCACTTAGTTGGCCACTTGAAGTTTATTTTCATTCAGACAGATAGGGATTATTTCAGAGTTTGGATCGTACCCACAGATGGGATACCTACGTATCCTTGTTAAAAAGAAATTATAACCCACATATATTGATAAGAAGGATATAGTTTGACTTCATATGGGATGGAATGTGATAAATGAATGATGGTCTTGGACCTTATAAAGGCTTCCTATGTACTCTACATTTAAGGAAAAGATCAAATTCCATGTAGTTCTGGTAGATAAATATGGGGTTTATGTATGGTTAATAGCCCAATAAAGATTTTTTTTGTTACTTTCAAATGCTAAGCTCACGTGAGTGATGCTCGGTGTGAGGAACAAGAGGAAACAGTAAACTTATTGATGGTTCCATGAAAGAAGCAGGCATGAGAAATGATGTGGGGCTTACGTATGTATGATTGCCCTTGTAATTGAAGACTAGGACTTAGGAATGAAGAGCAAGAGCAGGGTCCATAAGGTATTTTTACCTTATGGAGATTTGGAATTTTAACCTGGGACATACTCTTGAAAAGGAATCCCAAATTATGAAGGAATTATGATTGGGTTTTATTTCTGATAATGAAGCCCAAATCAAAAGATATTATGATTGGGGCTTACCCCTAGAGATGATTCCCAATTTAAAAGGAACTGAGAACTAGGGATTACTATTGAGAAGGAGGCCCAGGTTAAGGGGACTTGTAACTTGGGGCTAACTCCATATAAGGAGTCCCAAATCAAAATATCTTCTCATCTCAAAGGATGAGGTTATATAGGAAAACCCTTACTGTGGTGACATAAATCTTGTATGTCATGAGGTTTTGGGAGCAGTTCTTACATAATTCCATTGAGATAAACAATCCAACAAATGAACCATGCCATAACTGTCATTGAAAAGGGTTTTGAAGGCTATGTCATGAAGAGGAGAGGTGGATTTGAGGAAATGAGGTGCGCAAGTATCATTCTGGGGCATAAGTCCTGGCCACGCAAGTAGACTTGCGTGACATTAGTCAACTTGCGTGACGAATAATCCATAGGGTAATACTTGGGAGAATTTGAAATCAAGCCCTTAGTATAATCCCTAGAGGCATCCAATAAGGGTGGCGCGTAAGTGCCCTTGAGAGGGCAAGGTGGCGCGCAAGTGACTTCATTTCCCTTAATGGGTGGACACTTAGTCGTGTAAGTATTGATAAGTTCTAACACTTTGTCCTTATTATTCCTCTTTAGAGATTCCATTCTAGGTAAGGAATAACCTTAGAAGTGTTTAGAAGACTTCAGAAAAAGACTTGGGCGACCAGAGCTTGAATCTTGAGTTTTTGAAAATTCGTCCTCAAAATAGGTGGCCCACTAGGGCAATTTATAGGCCACTGGGCACCTTGGGAGAAAAAAGAATACGGGGCACATGTGACTTGCATGGCGCACTGGAAACTTGCGTGACTCCCTTCAAATGGGTTACTGGTCCATGACTTTGTTAATTTTTGATATTCTTCAAAGGTTGACCCTCATTTTTCTTAAGGTATTCCCCTTTTCCATTCGTTGGACTCTGTGATAGAAAGGATAATAAAAAAAGCCCCCCCTTAGAGATGGATCTGAAAAAGAAAAGAGGATTTGACTCTAAGGAAAAATAGAAGCCAGGGTTCATCGGTGCGTAGGTTTTAGGTGCACAGGTTGCAGCGCATAGGTTCCAGCACATAGGGTTATGGGATAGCCTATATATATAGGTGTCACTTCCTGCAAACCATCCTACCTTCTATGATTTTGATCTCTCATTGGGGAAGTGTGTTGCTTTTCTCAATCGATCGCTCTTCTTTGTGTCATGCATCTACAATAAATATTTTACTTGTGTACCATCATTAGTGCAACAATACATGGGCAGTAATACATGCGCTGCAAAACTTGCACAGAAAAGCATGCTCAGCAAAACATGTTCGCCTTATTTCCTTAACCATCTTTTTGTATTCATCACAAATATTTCATTAAAACAATATTACTTAAAAGTTAACTATTTGTTCTTTGTGCATATTCAATGGCTCCCAAAAAAATTGGATCTGCTAATGAGTTGGCCAGCAAGAGAATAGATTACATGATGAACATCGTTGGCCATGATTATTATGATATCAGCATTAAAACTCTCCTGGAATTGGATATGTACATAAAGAAATATCATGCCAATTTCCCACAGATCATCTACTTGCCTTTATATGGATCTGGTCATCTACAAGGAGTCAACGTTCCAGAGGCAATGAACTATATTCCTCATTCCTGGTTTCAGACATACACCAATTTCTCTTCGGAAAATGTCTCAGTTGAAAGATCATTTGGCAATGCTAGAATAGTGGAGAAGGCATACATAATGCATCACAACCCATGTGCTCTAGATCTGAAGCCTCACTAGTCGGAGCTGCAGCCACATTTCTATCCCTCTATTTTCCAAAATTCTCATATGGAACAATCCAAGGGATGGAAAAAGAGTTGGGATTTCCATCCTGAAGGAGGTTTGAAGCTGACTTGGATGTGGGCATATTGGGTGCGACAAAATTTTGCATAGTTTGTCAAGGATCTGAATGGAGCTGCAATATATGAAGCCATCTAGGTTGGGCAGACATATATTTACCAGAATGACAATTTCTTGCTAGAAATAATCATCCATTGAAGTCCAGAAACCAATTCATTCTATCTAACTCATGGAGAAGTAGGCATCAGCTTATGGGATGTCTAAAAGTTCTCAGGGGATACAATTTTGGTAGATATTTATAATGAATTCATCCCCCCCCAAGGTGACCTGAAATGTTCTTGAGAAGACTATGGCTCTAGCTCGGGAGTTCATGAATATTTTCCACAAAATTAAGAATACAAAAACAACAAAAACCCACTCTAGAGAATATATCCATCCAGAGGAATGGATGGACATTTTTCTGATCAAGAAGAAGGAGAATGGCCCCACCTATACTCATCCTACCAACTGCCCTAGAGAATAGAAGAGGGGTGCTCATGGCACATTCTGGCCAACTCTAGAATCGGGAGAGTTTGAATAGTGGGGGCATGAAGTGATTCAATGAATCACAAAGAATAACCGTCTAGTGGGCTTTATTTCCTTGTGGCTCAACGTTTATCTTTTTCCAATTAGAGATTCTATGGGAGGCATCAGTCCAGGGACCTTCATTGTTGTATCCATGTTGGCTGAGAGAAAAATGGTTGGGGTCGCCACCCCTGTTTTGGAGAAGATTCACAGGATCTTTCTCCATGTCTATATGGGTAAGTATCCTTTACGAATAGTGGGACCATTCCAAGTTTTGTGGGGTTGGATCACCACTCAATTCAGGACATATGCTATACAGAGTAGAATACTACTTCCTGGATGTTCTTTTAGGACATTGGTGTAGGTATTTTCTGGAATTTCTCCATTGTCCCTCAATTCCTATGATCTGAAGGTGATGCTAAGCATGTTCAAAAAATTTCATTTATTTCCTTATGGAAACCTGCCAAGAGGGTGGTTTATTGATGATGAAACGACTAACCTGGATTTGAGGTCACATATGCTGGCTTGTAGAGATGGTGTATTGGACACCAGAAATGACTGAGATATTATATGAGAGGCCTATGCTCCATATATATTTTCACTCCAATTAAAGTGTTTGTAGAATAATGTTGTATCACTTCCCGTGCACATTAGTTTATAGTAGCATCCAATGGTTGCCCGACAACTATGGTAGCTGACAGCTATGGAAAAGACCGGGGTGGTGCTTGATCTACCAGTTGCTGGAGCGGTGAGTCAATTAACTACATGGAATGTCAAGAACTGTGTAGCATCATACCTGGCGGGGGTATTTAATCATCCTTTCTCCCATGTGGCGAGTAAAAAGAGATGTTTCGGGAAAGAAACCTTTCATTTAAAAGGTGATTCTTCATCACCGGGAGCTGATTAACTGGGTTCTTCACCCAGGGCTGATTCACCAGATTCCATGGATGGGGATGATGAGGCACAACATGCATTAAAATGGCATCATTCATGATATAATCCTCCTACCAGAGTAAAGTGACCTACTCCATATACTCATGGTGATTTATATCATTGAGGTGATTTAGTGGCCATTATTTTATAAAGAAAAAATCATTATTTTCTTATCCTTTATCTATGATTACAGATGCTGGGAATAAGTTGATGTCCTAGAATGTAGGACACTCTTTGAGGCCTTCTTGTTCACATTCTGAGTATGTACAAACAGAGGTTGTCTAGGCATGGAAGAGCTTATATTGTGATTTTGAAACCGCCCGGATGGACTTATGCGAAGGGATACATATCCTAGGAGTGGGGGATCTCCTGGATTCAGCTGATATTCGCTTCGAGGATAACCCCAATGATGTGCGAGCCTACATTAGAGAGCAGGAAATGCTCATATATTCCCCTGATGGTTCCATTCCTATCACCAAGCGGGTGGAAGATATGATGGATCATGGCACTACTGAGAGGATTGGTGCTTTAGCAGACGAGGAGTGGAATGATTACGTGGCTCCTAAAGATGTAAATTTCATTCCTTAATTTCCTTGCAACATGATTTATGACAATGATATTTTACTCAAGGAAATTAATTTCTTCATCTTATAGCTTGTTAAGGAAGGAACTACTGAGGTTCCTTCACTGTAGTACAGCCCTGGCGAAATTGCTCTTGGAGTCCCTGAATATCCTCGTGAGCCAGACAAAGTATCTCCAGGCCATCAAGTCATGGTCGAGGAGTTAGATAGGTCTTTAATCTCTCTGATACCTGTATTTGGAGGTGACGATGTCAACACACCCAAAAAGTCAAATAAGAAAATGCATCAAAGGAAGAATTCCATAGCTAAATGCTTCATCAATAGTGGTAAGTCCTTCAGATAGTCATAAATCATGAAATGGTTTCTCATACTTCTTGGGATTTCAGGGGCTTCTTTAATTTCTCTTATGAGGGAGAGGACTGTCACTCTCTTGAAAATGATGGAGGGTGCTGGTGAACAGTCGCAAATTCATTCTGAGCTGACTGCTCCTAGTACTGATCATATTGTTGGTGCAAGGAGAGAAGGGACTACTTCTGGTAAATTAACAATACTTCATAGAACATTGAATGAAAACATCAACTAAATTTTATTCTGTGATGCATTAGGTTCAACACCTCCACTGAAACATTTGGTGATCACTTCAACTGACTACACGATTTTCTCTGAGGAAGCTACTCGAGGTCACAGGTTGTAGCAGGAGGGTCTCCAAGAAGACATGCCAAATGCTCCCACTGGTGAGACTAACAAGGAATCTAGGATATCACGGTATGAAATGATGAAACTTGGTGCATATTTTGAAGAAATTTTATATCATGTTAAATTACCATGTGATTTAGAAGATTTTGAATGTGAGTGTTATCCTTCATCACGTTAATTTTTTTTATTAATCTCTGACCATGATTGGTTGAAATGTGCAGTTCCATCTGAACATGTTGTTAGTCTGCTGATTTCTGAAGTGGGTAGAGACAAACCTATCATTGCAAACACACTAGCTCAAGTAAATCTAAACCCAGTAGAGCTTCCTGATACCCGTCCTGGAAATATTGTTGAGTTAGGTAAGACTGGGAACAGCCTTCTCATGCAGGTGATCTACCGTTGGGTGAAAGATGACAATATTTGTGGGGGTACTTAATTTTCAAGACATCTAATCAATTTTTGTTATCCTCTGAAACTAAACAAAACGTTCAATTGAATATTCAGGGTCGTCATCTTCAGTGGCTAAATTCGGAGGTGAAGCCTTAGCCCTAATGGGTGAAGAAAGAGAAGTACCAAGGGTCATTGGGTAAGTGCAGAACAGGGAACTTCCTTAAGTGCAATAATCCCGGACTATATTCCCCCTTGTGATTGGGATGCTGAATCAGACATAGAGGTGAAAAAGGCGCTTCAATTTTCACATCGCAAGGCATAGAAAAATATATGGGATTTCATATATGAAGTGCCTCTTGGGGATCTATCTTCGAAGATCACGTGACTGTCATCCTTGTTCGTCATGCCAGGACTTGGCGGGTTTAGATATCAAGAGATCCATACCGCGGTGAAACAAGTCATCCTGAGGAGGGAGCAAGAGAAAAAGTGTTTTCAAGATATGATCAGAGAGAGGCTGCAGATCAATATCGGTAAATTCAAGGCTGCAGTGTCCTGATCTGAGGCTGATCATGCTGTAAAGCTGAAGGAGATGAAGCATAAGATCACATAGAATGTTGTCCAGATGATGCACCTTCAGAATCACCTAGATGCTGTTACTGGGTATCATGACCAGCTTAACAATTCATTTGAAGGAGTCTAAATGGGTGGTATGAAATCCATCACAGATTCCAAGAAAGAACTCCATCAAGATGAAAAGAGTGAAGCTGTACGAGTGAATGAACTTCAAGTGGCTGATGATGAAGCTCGACATTCCATAAATCAAATGAAAATTTAGGTTGAAAGCCTCTTGTAATTTTTGTAAAAGAGAAGATACTCCAATATGTAGATATTCTTATATTCTTGTGCATCAATGAAAAATACATTTCATCTTCAATAATTTGTTTCTTCATTCTCTTGCTAACTGATTAAATACTTTTACCTAAGCCAATGGGCCTGGTAAGCATAGTTTGATTTTTGCTAGGATTATACAATAAACCCCAAAAACGTTGCATATTTTTGTTGCTAAATATTTCCAAAATCATACAAAATGTATGTTTACCGAGCTAGGACTCGACTTTTGTACAAATTTCCTTTTATAGGTTCCCAATTTTATGAGTACCCTATCTCTTGTTGGTAGTTTATAGTCATGCATATCAGACATAAAAAGGATAATGTTAAAGGTCAAATAGCTTTGACTAAATGGATTAAAACTGACTCAATTCCTTGATAATTATTTTGAAAACATATTACCACATTCATGTTTAAAGGATAACATCTACACTATGACATAAAAAATTTCAAATATGAGGGATGATATGAAAAAAGGGATAAAAGGCATTAGAGGAAGTATTTCTTAAGAGTGAAGTTACCACTATTTGACAAACCAGTTAGGGGGTTTAATTATTAAGGTCCAATTAAGGAAATTGGTTGCATAGTAAATAATAGCATCTTTTGGATGACAGGTCTGTTATTTAGTCTTCTTATGCAAGGCCACATATGGGCATGTGCTGCATAGTTAGGCAAAAGAACTCTCAGAAATTTTAAATTTATATTTCTAAAAGCTAGTGAATTTTTATAGAGACTCAATTTTTTCAAATCAAATAGTCTATTGTATGGATAAAGGTACTTGAATATGGATAGGATATTCCCAATAAATATTTTCAAAGAATTGGACAAATGTGACTCCTGCAAAGGTCTAACCCAAACGTAGGGAAGGGAAACATAAACCATATACATGAATAATTTCAGATCAAGGAATAGAGTATGGAACAATTATGTTAAGGATGGTTGTTTTTTTGGATCCCTACACATCATTGTTAACACCAATAAGGACAAAAGAGGTTTTCCCCCCAAGAATGAAGTTACCACTATTTGAAATACCAATCAGAGGGGTTGTATTATGCAAGGACACCTAAGGGAATCAGATGCAAAGTAATATAATAACAACTTTTAGCTGTCAAGTCCGTTATGTAGACTACTTATGCAAGGCCACCTAAGGGCACGTGCTGCATAGTGAGGCTAAAGAATTCTCGGGTATCTGAAATTCTGTAACCAGAAGTCAAGAAAATGGTTATGGAGATATGGAATTATATAAGGTTAGGAGTATGACATATAAAAATGGGTATTTTCCAATTCATAAAGGAGATACATAGACCAATGCTAACCATAATCATGTTGTGGCTGGGTCTTGAATTTAGATGTTGGACTTCACTACATATCTCATTAGGATGAGAATCTAGCCATACATAGTTCATGAAATACAGTTTAATGTCATGTGGGATGAGAGTGTAGGAGATCTTAGTTTAGGGTCATAGAGCTTGAACTATAATGAGGGAGACACGTTATGTGTTTTTTATAAACCTGATGTGATTAAAGACCAACGTTTTCAATGAAAATTCATGTGCTCACTTGGGAACTTTTCAGCCAAGGGACTGAAAGTGGAGTTTGGGGTTAGGACCAAATACTTGTGGCTAGATTCGAGGGAATCTCAAATGTTTCTATGTATCCCATTGGGATGGGAATCAAGTCATACGTAGTTCTTTAAATATCCCCTATACAGATTTGGTTCATACATGTGAATGGTGAAAGGGGACTTTAGTGCAATGATGGTTGGACCCAAGATTAAAGGTTTAGGCATTGCTATGTATGCCCATAGTCCTTGGAATATGACTTGATAAGAGATTAATGTCAATAATGATTCCCTTTCAGGTGAGGGTGTCAGACACTGTTGTAGTTTTTGTCATATAGGACAAAAGTGTGAATAGTTTAAGGTCATATGCATGGACTGGTGCTACATAGTTTAGCGTCATATAGCTAGAACGTATTTCTATGTAGTTTAATGTATTTCCGAGAGGACAATGTGGGACTACATAGTTTAATGTCATGTAGGAAGGATGATGGTGAACCAATGTGAAGATATTGGTTTTAGGGGGGGGGGGCTTCACGGATCAACATCGTATGAAATAGAGGAAAATTGATGTAAAGATATTGGTTTTCGGCTTGAACCTCATGAGGTTGCCTACGTATCCAGCCTAGAAGTCAAGGATCAATGTTTGTGTAGTTTGATTGATAATGAATTGGTGATTGAGTTGTACTTGAGGACAACAACCCAAAGATGGTGTTGGTACTTACGCGTGGTTAGCATCCCAGAGAGGTTGTTATTGTTGTAGCTTACTCTAAACTCATGTGAGTAATGCTCATTGTGAGAAATAAGAGGTAGAAACAACCCTAACAATGCACAGTTTATCATAATGTGGGACAAAGGATTCTATACATTTTAGCATCATGTAGCTCAGACATATTGTTGTACAGTTTAACATCTTACAGGACACATGCATAGTTTAATGTCACGTAGGACATATTAATGGACTTTTTCATAGTTTAAACATCATATAGGATGAACATGTACATTATAATGTCATGTAGGATGTATAAGGGAGTGTTTATAGTTTAACATCATGTAAGATGAACATGTATAGTTTAATGTCATGTAGGACGTATAACGGGGACACAGTTTAACCTCATATTGGACGAACATGTGGATATACAGTTTAATATCCTGCAGTAAGGACAATTACTCTATATGTGTTACAAAAAACACTACTTCAATAATCTTGCATTGGTTGGAGTTGTAAAGATTTCTCCATCCATTGAGATTAAAGAAGAAGCTCCATTGAAGTACACCTTATATATTGAATATGGTCCTTCCCACTTTGGCTCAAGATTTGGAGGTTTGATTCCCAATATCATTGGGGTTCTGAGGACCAATTCCAATTCTCCTTGAATGAATGAATGAAAAATAAATTTTTTATTGAAAGAACGTGCTATTCGATTCTAATAGACTTCCAAGTGGTGCATGGTGCACAATATTTTTTTATCTAATCGTTCCAATTCATCAAATCACATTTGAGATTGTTCATCTGTGGATGACTGATCACAAATGGATACTCTGAACAAAGGTTATTGAAACTCAATTGGAAATACTTCTTCTGTTCCATATACAAATGAATATTGAGTTGACCACGTAGTAGTGCAGGTGGTGGTGTGATAATCCCATAAAGCATGAAAAAATTTATAAGGCTGTGATTTCTTATCTTTATCCACCATATTTTTCATTATTTTTGAAAGAGTCTTATTGAAGGCTTCTATTTGTCCATTGGCTTTTGCATGATACCAAGAGGAATGGTTGGATTTGTTGTTGTATTTTTGATAAGACTTTCTTACCTCTGATGAACAAAAGATGGTGCCATTATCTATCAATACGGTATGAGGGACACCGAACCTGGTAATGATGTTAGATTTGAAGAATCTAACAATTAATTTAGAAGTAACTTCTTTGAGAGGTATTTCCTCTGCCCATTTGGAAAATAAGTCAGTAGCAGTAAGAATATACTTAAACTATATGGATATAGCCGGAGGATATAGTCCTAATAGATCTATTCCCCATGTGTCAAATGGCCAAGAGTATTTATTTATATGAAGAAACTCTAGGGGTTGATGAATGATGTTGTCACATACATGGAATCAATGTCACTTCTTAGTGAAATCAACACAATATTGCACCATTGAAGGCTAGAAGTATCCCAGCCTTTGAAATTGACAAGAAAGTCTATGTCCAGACTGGTGGGCACCACAAACTCATGCAAGAATTTCACTCATGATAGCCATTGTCTCTTCACCATCAATACATCTGAAGATAATTCAATCAAAACCTTACTTGTAGAGAATTGTTTGGTGATCTGGGCTATTATAGAGAGTAAAATTGACCACACATCACCAGACTTGTTCTTTCTCAAATCTATCAGGTGGGAGTGTTCAATTTTGATGGTATTCCTTGATCGGTGTCATCCAACCTTTAGTATGACCAAATGGTTTAGAAATGGGACTGATTTCATTAATTTACTCTGTTCTGTTATGAAAAAAAGGTAAAAATAAACGATGGTGGGATATACTGATGATTGTTTCATCCCGGTTTGGATCTGCTAGGGATGTGGCTACATTAGCCAGTGCATCATCTTGGGAATTTTGTGATCGCGGGACAAAAGAAAATTTCAGTTCCGAAGTAAATTATGCCATTAACTCTCAAAAGTAATCACACAAAGGGATTAACTCTTCCTTTCTGATGGCATAATCCCCATTGATTTGTTTGATTACCAAATCCAAATCACCTTTTACCTTCAATTGATTTACATGTGCCTGAAGTTGCAATTCCATTCCATCAATGAGAGCATGATATTCAACTTCATTGTTTGTACCTCCTTCCAAGAATAAGAAGGAATAGGGTAGACCTACCTTTTCTGGGGAAATAAGGACAATTCCTAACCCAATGTTGTTGAATTTCAGATCTTTCATTTTCCTCCCTGTTGGACACCTAAAGGCACCATCAAAGTACATCTCCCATGTTTGAGGATTATCTAGAATAGAGAATGCATTCTCATCAGGAAGTTCAGTATTTAAAGATGTATCCTCCACAGATGGGAGTTCAACAAGGAAATCTTCTAGAGCTTGTCCCTTTATTGCCTTTTGAGAGAAATACTAAATATAAAACTGTTGTGAAATAACTACCCACCTTTCCAGACATCTTTTATGCATTGTATGACTAAAGATAAATTTGAGTGGGTTATTGCGAGATACCAATTGGACCTCATGATGTTGTAGGTAGTGTCTCAATTTTTGAACTGGAATGATTAATTCTAGGAATCACTTTTCAATACTTGAATATCGAGTTTCTGCCTTCTTCATAGTCCGACTGAGATAGTAAAGGCGGTTTATTTCTCAGCATCATTATTTTGGGCAAGGAAGGCACCCAATGATCTCTCTAAAGCAATAACATAGACAATAAGTGGACTTCCTTCAATGGGTGGCATTAATACTAGTGGAATCAAGAGAAATTTCGGGAAAATATCGAATGATTCTTTACATTTTTCATTCGACTAATAGTTGACTCCCTTCTTCATTGATTTGGTGAAGGGTAAATACTTGCCTGCCAAATTGGAAATGAAACGCCGAATAGAGGCCAAGTATCCTAGAAGTCCTATTAATTATTTCAAATTTCGAGGAGGTGACATACCAAGGATTGATTTTTTCATTCTCAATATCAACTTCAATGCTATGATAGCGTATAACAAAGACGAGAAATTTTCCTGAGGATACACAGAAAGCATATTTCAAGGGGTTCATCATCAAATTGTGTTGTTGATGTTTGTTGAATATGACTTTCAGATCATCCATGTGATTAGAACGTTGTCTAGATTTAACCACCAAATCATCCACATAACATTAAAAAAAATTCCCTAAAAGGGTTTGAAGATATGGTTCATGGAATGTTGATACGTTGCACCTTCTTTATTTAGGCCAAAGGGAATTACCCAATAGAAAAACACACCTTGATGATATATGAAAGCTGTAGACTCCTCATCTTCTGGGGCCATTCATATTTGATTGTACCTAGAATAACCATCCATGAATGAAAGAGTTTCGTAGCCAGTTGTTGCATCAATTAAGAGTTTTGTGATTGGAACTGGAAAATCATCCTTGGGACAATGCCGATTACGATCTCTGAAGTAAATGCAAACTCAAATTTGTCCATTCTTCTTTTTCAAAGTTATAATATTAGAAAACCATTTGGGACAATGATCTTCTCTGATGAAGTTATCTTTGATAAGCTTATCATCTTTAGCTTCAATTTTGGAGGCATATGTTTGCTGTGTTCTTCTTGCGGCTTGCTTGAATCCTTGATTTTCTTCTGGAAAACCCAAAGGATGAGTGGAAACATCAATATGAAGACCTAGAATTTCTGTATAATTCCAAGAAAATACATCTTGAGTTTTCTTAAAAAATTAAGTATATATTTCTTTCTCTTCAAGAGTAGTGGACACACTAATTAATGTGCGGTGTGGATCTTATTTTGTACACAGATTTATTTCTCTGAGTTCATCCACAGTGGTAGAGATACCCCCTTCAAATGCAGGAGGAGTATCCATTAGATCTTCCTCTTCTTCTTCAATATGTGTTACTTCTTCTGTTTTTACTTGCATAATAGATGATAGAACAAAATTTCCATGATCAGGGTAGAAGTTAAAACATGAATATCTTGAAGAAGAGGCTATCATTTCTGACCCTGTTGATGATGATGGTTCTTCCTTGGGTAATAAAGAGGAGATGATGGATTGATAATCGACATCATTGTTTTCCTCTGACATTGCTATAACTTCTTCTAGCTTAATTAATGAAGTGTAGAATTTCTGGATTTCAGTGGACGAAATGAAGAAATATCCATTTAAGCTTTCATCACTACTTGGTGAATCAACAATTTCTCCCATGTTGTCTAGCTTGGTAGCCGTAATTGACAATATGGATGTTTCCATAAGAGTGTCTAGATTTAGGTCGAACTTGTCAATTTGACTGATTGGAAACACATAATATGTACTCACAAGTATGAATGGGATTAAGGGAATATTTTCCAAACCATTTGGAGCATTAATTTTGGTGACCTTCTTTGCTATGGATTTTTCTTTTCCCTCTATGTGATAACATTTTCCCTCAATGTATTGAGATTCACATGTTTTGAATGGGGATTTTTCACCATACAATGTCTTAATTTGACCATTGAAACAATATTTGAGACATTGAAGGTATGGCGAAGGTACAGCTGCATGTTGATGTAGCCAAGGTCTTCCAAGAAAAATGTTGAAAGTTTTGTCCTGACTAACAACCATGAAATCTGAATTAGACACAAGGTGTACAAACTCAATTCAAAGTGTAATTTCACACAGAGGTTCTTGTTCATTATTATCGTATCCTTTCAACATCAAGTAGAAGAAGATAAATCAGATTCGGTGAGGGCTAATCGACCAAGTGTAAAAATAGGAATGATATTGCCTCCTAAGAAAATATCAATGAAATCTCATTGGATGTCCATATCATTGACTTTTCCAGATAGATACAAAAGTCTAATAGGTCCATGTACAAAATCATCTTCATCATCATATGTAAAATATATCACTACATGGAATTCTGCATGATCATTCTCTATATGTTAGACCTCAGCCGCATCAATTATAGTTTCAAATTCTTAATGACTTCACAAATCCTCAATAAGAACTTCTTAAATATCTTTTAATAGATTCAAGGCATCCAGAATTGATAACATGGCCAGTACTTGGGCTAAATGTTTCAAGGCATCAAACTTTTTGTCCAAAGGTATATGTTTCCCATAACGAAAATGTTTTTTTGCTGGTTCTTTGGAAGTTTATTCTTTGGCAGTTGATGCATCCCATATTAGGGTAGGAGTTTGAAATACTCCTATATTTGGTAGATTAGGCTGACTAGGACTATCTATTTGCTAAGGGGAAAAAGGTTTGACCTCTAACCAGTCTTCCAAAATAAATGTGTCAGGACTGAATCGTCTATGTGTGTAAGAACATTCTTATTCTTGTTGAGCCTGCTGAAGGGATTTTGCAAGTGTTTCTGCCTCATATACAGTTCTAGCAGTGGTAGGATTGAAATACTAGCTTCTATAAAATCCACGTCTTCCATTGTATCCTAGACCTCTCTGTCTCTTCCTCTAATTCCTCTGTTATACACAGGGAACTTAGGCTCATCATAATTGAAACTTTCATTAGCATAAGGATCCATTAAATTAATCATGTTAGCAGAACAAAAGATCAATTATTCAACTGATGAAGATTCTTCCTGATTAACTAGTTTAGGTTGTGCCATTTGGTGGGGCAATGCCCATACTTTTGAAGAAAATGGTATTAAATCTTCTAGAGTCAATGAAAACATAGGCTTTGAAATGAGCTCGAATTCTTCAGATTTGTCTTCTTTCTTAAAATGATGATGCTTCTTTGAGGATTTTCCTTTTGATGAATGGGGTTATGATTTGGCATTCATAGAAGAAGACACAATTGGTTGATTCAATTGTGTTCATAAAATGGAATGATTTTTGTTGATCATTTTCTTTACCATCCAATCATTATATTTCTGCGCATTTTTTCTTTTGACTTCATGCCACTCGCCTTCTTCCTCTGGATCAGTAGCATTAACCCATGCTACCTGGGCAAAAGAACCATTCAATTTTACTTGTCCAGAGTCCACCATATTTTACAGGAGGTCTTTGAAAACAAAACACTCTTGAATGGGATTCCCCAACATTTTATGAAATCGGCAATAGTTGGGGAAGTCTTCATCTCCTTCTTTATTCGGCCTTCTGGGCCTTGGAAACTGAACCAGATTGTTTTTCAGAGCCGAGATGAAGTAGCTAGAAAAATGTTCATTTTGGAATGAATAAACATTGTTCTTAAAATCATCAAACTATTCCCACCATTGATCTATTTGATCATCTTGACGAGGCGGCAATTATTGTTGATGCTCAGGAGGTGTAGCCCTTCGATATGATAAAGGTTATAAAGTTGAAGCAGGTATAGGTGCTTGTTTTTTGTGTAACTTTAGCAGTATCTACTTTCCCTATTCTCCTTCTCAGAACTGATGGAATTACATGAGTTTTAGCATTAGAATTTATAAGAGAATCTTATATCTACTGAGAGATTTCATAAAGGTCTCGAAACCCTCCTGTGTATTTCACAGGGTTCAATGGTGTGCGTAATTCATCACACAAATTTGAAAAACATACTGGCAGAAACACTTCTTGGGGGACTGCTAATGTTAAGGAATACGTTAATACCTTCCAGCAGCAATGAAATCTGAAACTCTTTAATTTTCCCATTTCTTACAATTGGTAAGATAAAAAACTGTCGTCTTTGGAAATGTTTAGCTAAATTGAAGAAGAAATATTTGACGAAGATCTTGCCACTATGTAATTGACCATGATTTCAAACATCTATGCCAGACAGAAGTATGTCATTGTAATGACTACACCAAACACCTAAGCTTAACTACTTCTTTTTGTTGAGTAGTTCCCATCATAGGATCACACAGATAAACAAAATGAGTTAAGTGTTGTTCTAGATTTCACAAACCATTAAAAATTAGGAATGTGGTTTTTGCAAAATTTGATGGGGGAGGGATTGTATCCACCCTATCAGGGTAAGTTCTCTTTTATGGTTGAACTTGTGAACGATTTCCTTCCACATATTCTTACTGAGTTTTTAATGACTCACTGGTAGTCATTAAATTTTGAGAAACATCTGGTTGATCTTGGACCTGAGCAGGTGAAATAATTTGAGTTTGGATGGGTGTGGTGACCGGTGTGTCCACTGATGGTATTATTGCCAGTTGTTGTCGTGCATGACCAATAGGATTGGACCTGTGAGGATGTACTTGTAATGGGGGATATTCTTGATCCATCCTAGTATGTGCAACAAATTCCCTTGATTGATTAACTCCAACAAGCTTAGGAGGAAGTCTACCTTGAAGTACTAATGTATTTAACCTCCTTAATTCCTTCATTTCTTCTTCTTATTGTGAAAAAAATTACTCTAATAAGAGTTATTTTCTTTCTATAGAGGTAAGGTGGAATAAAACCTAAATTTTACCCTTTTCCTTGGCATTTTCCTTTCTGGTGTATGGAAGGGAATTACCCAAAGGAATGTCTTGCCCCTGGGAAACCCTCTTCCTTTTAGTACGCACACCTCCTTCATTTATTTCCATGTGTACAACCTCTTGAACATGAAATTCTTCATCTGATCCCTCTGAGTGAGCTTAATGTTCTAGGTGATTAGTGAAAATGGAATTGATGACATTTATCAATACATAATTCATTACAGCCCTTCTGTTAGCGCTTCTATGATACCGTCGTCTTCCATGTACTTTAAGATACATTGCATTTTGTTTGGTTGATCCCTAATGAACTTCTTGATGAACTATAATTTGGAGGGATTCTCGTGATAATTTTGCCCTTCGTTCCTCTTGTGGCTTCTTCCCTAATCAAGAGAAGACTGAATTTCACTGTGGATGTGACAGAGAATTTGAAAAGGTCCTCATTCTGGTGGACTAGGCCTGTTCTTATTTTTCCTGCTCAACTCCTCGAATCCTATATGTTGATCCCAAGGGTTGGATTCAAAGAGTCCCTAGACTGGAAAGATGAGGTGGCTATTGAGTGGCTATATCTGAAACTTTCATAAAATATCTCCTGATTTTGCGGACTTTAGTTCAGAAATTGGCCGGATATATCATCTGACATCCACTCAAATTACCAGTCTCAGATTACTGTTGGATTATTTCTAACACCTTTTGCAGCTGATGATGTGCATGCTCTAAATGAGAATCCTGTTCGATATTCTCATTTGATTTATGCAAGAGTTATTTGAAAACTTCTTCTTTATATGCCTAACTTTAGTATGAACTAATTGTGGCTTGTTCTTGGGGAATCCATTGATTACACACAAAACAAGTTAAATGTTTCCCACCATGGGAAATAACATTGCATGAGACCAATTTTGGTGGGCATTATTGACTAGAGAGCACAGTTAAATTCAATGCTCCATGAACACCCCATCCCCTGATATGAATACTATATGGGGCATTGGTAATTAACTAGTGCAACTTTTTCAATGTTCCAAGGCATGAAAGCCGAAGGGATCTCTGCTACTTTTCAACCTTTGGATGTCGGGAAAATGATAGAGATTCCAAGTCAATGTGGTGATTCAACCCTTCTATTATCATGACATGGTTTTGATATTCATCATAAGATAATATTTTGGCTTTTAAGTGACAAAGTTTTTTCCATATGTTGAGACAAATATCATGAATACAATCTTTTGTCAATGTTTTTGGAATATCATACTGAGAGTTAGGAAAAGGCCAAAACATGACTTGTATTTCACCTTTCACCAGTTGTTTTCTCATATTCATCACTTCCACTTTTTCATTTGATCAAGATTCTTCTACTTGTTTGGACCAAAGTTGGTGCTTCTTTATTGCTTCATTATATTCAACAAGATTGGTAGATAATTATTGTGTCAAATTAGAAGATAAATGACCCATGGGTGGTTCGTAGAATGACCTACACCCAGGGCTATCTTCTGATTGAGAAATTATTTCACCTGATAGTGGTAAGGCATCAGACATGACTGGATTCTAGTTTGTAAGGGCCTCAAGATAAGATGGATTTCTCGTTACTGCATTTTCCATTGA
The DNA here is from genome assembly GCA_963277665.1 of Viscum album. Lineage (NCBI taxonomy): Eukaryota > Viridiplantae > Streptophyta > Magnoliopsida > Santalales > Viscaceae > Viscum > Viscum album. The sequence continues at coordinate 885,868,712 of OY728135.1, read as the reverse complement.
ATAATTTTCCAGGAAATGAGAATTACTACTACGAAGAGGACTTTCATAGATAAATTCATCATCATGGGGAGGACCACCGTGGTGGGTTACACCAAAAGATGAATCCTCTTGCTCCATGGTCTTCTGGCCATGCTGAAGGTTATCATGGCACTCATATGAAGATGATACTTCTAGATTGACCGAATTTTCATGATGCAAGACATCATGAGGAAGGGTCTAAAGAAGACCTTCAAAATTATTTTTGTTACTTCCAGAATTTGGAAATGAGAGAGTAGAATCGTGAGTTGCTATATACAATTGTCTAAGGGCTTCATGAACTCCAACATTGAGCAAGGTTTTATTGAAAATTAGCTCATGATTTTTCAACTATGCTGGATGGGTCTTTTTCTTGGACGCCTTCTTACTCACTTTGGATACAACTTATTAATGAATGAGGTCATTATGAGCAGGTGTATGTGCTTTCTTAGGATAAATGGTCAGGTTAGGATGATTATGTCCTTTTAAATTAGGTGTATGTGCCAGACTTGATTGTCTGTATAACATGGTGGAGTATACCCCATGGCCCTCCTGGACTAGAACAATGGTTTGTATCTGCTCTGGGGTGACATGTTGATGAGTCACTCCACTGATAGGGATAGATTTATGTTTCTTTCCCTGTGATGTTACTGAAGTTATTATTAAATTCTTGACAGGTATCTAGAATATGGGCACGGATTTGCTTCTGCTCATTCACCATTGCCAGAATGTGCTTGCTGACTTCACCTTTCATAATAGGAATATATGTTCATTCCTTGTTTGGAGTAGGTGCGTGTTTATTCTCTTGTCTTCCTTTTCCTATCAATGAATTCTGAGAGTACTCATGTGTGGGGGAAAAAAGTTGTGTCCGCCTCCTGTTTTTCATTGGAGCTTTCCAATTAACATATCCAGGTGCTACCAAATGAGACTTTTGGTTATCATGATGAATCCCAGTTGTATGAGCCTGTAGATTGTTCTCCACAAAATATTATTGATGAACTTCCTTCAAGACTAGTAGATGATACTGCAGGAAGAATTGTTGAGTGTATGCAGGGGTATGTGCCTGTTTACAGGTGGTCACCACATTTGATTGGCGAGCATCCTTGGTTGTAGTAATAGGAGCCTACTGACTGGAAGATTATTTATAAACAGGTGTACGTGCCTTCCTATAGTACTATTCCGGAATTTCCGGGAGGGATTGGTGTGTTACTACCAGACGAGTCATCTGGGCAGTAAAATGAGGACAGACATGTGTATATGTCCACCCGTTGATTTCCATCATGTTAGATTGATGGAATTCTTCGGAGGGGAAGAGGTAAGAACTTTCTCCCTCTATGCCGAATTTTGCCTCTGATGGTTCGTCTTGCGTGGTCAGGTCTGAGGAACTTGAGCCGAATTCTTAGAGGTGATACCCTCATCATGATGAGGGTGCACTACCGTACGAGTCTGGCGGCGATTGTTGGTGGGAGTCCATAGGAAGGAGTCATGTATTCTTGAATTGAGGCCTTGAGTGACATCTTCATTCACCTCCCTGTAATATGGGAGGGACAAGTTCTTGTGTTCCATGGATAATGACCCAAAATTGTTGGAAAAGGTGGTTTGCACCACCTACTTTTTATCCACTGGTTGTTGCTGTCTGGACAACCAGGGTGAATTTTTTACTTAGAGGGCTTGTCGAGCTGCCACCAGAGTCGGGATAGTACCGTGTTGATAGTATTATATCACCAATTCATTCGAAGCCCAACATTGAATATGCTGAGTAGGTGATGTCATCCTCATAGTGAATGAGGATCCAGCAGGAGTAGTGGCCAAGGCATTCACAGGTTTGAATGTTAAAGAATCCATTCTTTTATTCATAGAGATCTTCGAATAGAGTACCTATTTAATATAGCAGACATAATCCAGATAGGTTTGGCCTAACTAAATCTTTTGGATGAACACATATGTTTTTTATAGCTCTGTTTTCCCTCATATTGAGTTTAATAGTGTCCTTACAAATATGTAAAACATCATTTAACTTGATTAAGGATTCACATCGGGTTCACCATTTTTTGTTACTTCTGGAAATGGGGATGCCCTTGTCTGTTTAAGGTTCAATCATTCCAATCAGTTTCTTATGGGTTTATTCATAGAACTAGATACACCCAATGATTCTCTATCTATTCTGACCTAGTTTCCAAAGGTAGGTGCTCAGTAGTTGTGGACCGATGAGGTTTAAGAATTTGTATTGGTCGAGAGGATGGGAGGTCAAGCTCATCAAACATTTTTTGGGGGAATTATTTCCTACTCCGGGACTCTCTTATAGATTTAATTTATGTTTAAGAATCCTTATTATTTCACCATGCATGAAAATTTGTTTTCCTTTAGATTTGGCAATTGATGATTGATATGTATGGAATTTTGTGAATCTTATATATGTATTTGAGGTTCCTCATTGATAGTGAATCATCCATATGTATTGGAGATTCTTAGTCAATGGTATCATTCAATATATTATATAGAAATCACTTGGTCACTATGATGACCATACTTGTTTTAAATCCACTCAGTGGGGCACTTGATGATTATTGCTGTTCAAAAAGACATGAATTATTTCAGAGTTGGGATCATACCCACAGATGAGCTACCTACGTATCGTTGTTAAAAAGGAATCAGAACCCATATAGTTCAATAAGAAGGATAGACTTTAATGTCATATGGGACAGAAAAGAATTATGGAAATATGGGTTTGAACCTTATAATGTATTCCTACATACTCTACTATTAAGGTAGAAATTAAAGTCCACATAGTTCAGGCAGAGAAATATGGGGTTTATGCGTGTTTAATGGCCGAGAAATAGACGTCATGATTACTTTCATACTCTAAGCTAACATGATTCATGCTCTGTATGAGAAACAATAGATATCAGTAAACATGATGATGGTGCCATGAAATATGTAGTCATGAGAAATGATGTAGGGCTTACGTATGTATGACTACCCCGGTAAATGAAGACCATGACCTAGGATAGAATCCCAAGAGTGGGGTCCATAAAGGTATTTGTACTTTATGGAGATTTGGAATTTTATCCCAGGACTTACTCCTGAAAAGGAATCCCAAATTAAGGAGGACATATGATTGGGTTTTATTCCTGAGAAGGAAGCCCAAATTAAAAGAAATTAAGATTGTGGCTTACCCTTGAGGAGGATGCCAAATTTAAAGGGAACATTTAACCTAGGGCTTACTCCTGAGAAGGAGGCCCAATGTTGAAGGAGCTTATGATTGGGGCTTACTCCTGAGAAGGAGGCCTAGTTTAAGGGGACTTGTAACTTGGGGCTTTCTCCTGAGAAGGAGGCCCAAATAAAAATATCTTCTCATCTTAATGGATGAGTTTATATAGGAAACCCCTAACCGTGGTGACATAAATCTTGTAAGTCACGAGGTTTTGGGAGAGGTTCTAATAGAATTCCTTTCAGATAAGGAAGCCAATAAAGGAACCATGCCATAAATGGCTTTGAATTGGGTTTTCAAGGCTATTTCTTGAAGAGGATAGGTGGATTTTAGGAAAGGGGGTGACTATGAATGAGGCACGCATGTATCATTCTGGGGTGCAAGTCATGGTCATGCATGTAGACTTGCACGACATGAGTTACATTGGGTGACGAATAATCCATAGGGTAATACTTGGGTGACTTTGAACTCAATCCCTTAGTATCATCCTTAGAGGCTTCCAGAAGGGTGGTGCACAAGTTCCCTTGAGAGGGCAAGTGACTTGTGCGGCGTGTAAGAAACTTTCACGACTCCCTTCAAATGGGTTCCTGGTCCATGTCTTTGTCAATTTTTGGTGTTCTTCCAAGGGATACCCTCATTGTGCTTAAGGTATTCCACTTTTCCATTCATTGGAATATGTGAAAAAAGGAGCATGAACACACACTGAATATGCTCTAGATAAATTAATAGGAGAACATTATGTGGTTGACATAATATATTGGCTATTACTTATTTTATCAAGATATCTTTTTTAATATGGAACTGTTATCGAACATCATATTTAACAACATTTTTCTATTTTATTTTCTCCATGGTAAGGATAAGGGGCCACTGATTTATTTTGTAGGGTGAAATAATTTTTTTATTCATTGTTTTTAATTTCAAATGTAAAATAGATGATATGTATGTACATTTTTTTAGAAAAAAAATAATCTAATTGATCCGTGGTGATGTGGTACATTGTAAAATGTAAAAATGTAATAATATTTTATTTTTCATTCTGTTGGTGGAGTCTTGGTTTCTATAGTTATATCAAAAAATATATTATTTTGACCCTAGGGAAATATAATTTTTATGAACAAAGATAGTTAAAAAATTATTATAAATCCCATAGAATATGTCAGCACTTTTACCTTCATATTGATTTTTCCATAGTTCAATATTCAAAAGGATAATGAGTTTAAAATATGTATTACATTAAATAAATTAGTTTGGATTGTATCAAATTATACAAAACTATGTCATTTGAAAGATCAACTAATCAATTGGTAGATAAAAATGGATAAATTCCAAACAAAATAAAATTTTATATTTGTGATGTACCATAATGGAAAATGTTATTATATAGGTATATTGTTTATAAGGGGATGAACATCAATTATTGTTATTAATTTTGAATATTAAAGAAGAATACATGATAAAAAATAATAAATGTAAAATTTTTAATGTGATATTCATCAGAAAATATTTTCCATTAGACTATTTAGTTGATAGGGAACTAAAATTTTTTGAATTAAAGGAAAAAAGAAATGGAATGTGTCTGTTAATATAAGGCTAGGTTTTTAGATTATTACAGAATTTTGTGGGAAATATATATAATAAATAAATTAATATTTACCATTTGATTGATAGACTTATGTTGATCCTTCCAAGGGATATTTTTCAAATGAAATTTTATCATCTTATGGTATTAATCTCATGAAATTATGAATGAAAAATAATTATCTTTGGGTTTTATTATCAATGGATATGAATATTATATAATGATAACTAATGACGATGAAATTTTTTTTACAAAGTTAATGATTGGAATATTAAAACATCCAACTTTTATCAATTGTGGAATTAAATAACCTGAAAAATTATTAAATATAATTACACATTTTCACTTGTGTATATATATACTATATTAGGATTATGAAATTAAAGGAATGAAATAATAAACATATAAAAAATCATTCTACTATAAGGCGATGTTCCACTATTCAAATGAATTCCGAAATAGTTAATGAATAATTTAAATTTCATTTTTATTTTTATCTTGGTATAAGATATATTCGATGAGGAACATGATAATAAAAAGTGAATGACTTATGATATTTTATGAATAAAGGAGTTATTTGAAAGATTTATCATGTCTGTATTTTTACCTATGTTTTACTTTCAATGAAATATTTTCTCTATGGATGGAATATTTTTTTTATTTTTAAAAGAGTGCGTACAACCTCATTACCATATATAACCTTTTGGGTATGTAAGTCATTTCATTTTAGTGTAATTATTGTGAATTATGGTAAATATATTATTATGATGTATTCAAATATGTTCTAGTACATTCAGAAGTGTTTTATATAGAATTATTATTTTTGATTAATGGGCATTATTATTTATATTTTTTTGTTTATATAATTAATGCTTCATATTATTTGTCAGGTTTTTAGTATTATTTGTATCTTATGCTATTAATTTTTTTCCTTAGTAAATGGAATGATTTGGGAAGGACCAGTAGTCAGTAAATCATGTATATAATTGGGAGGTATATCTTTTAAGGGATAACACATTCCTGTAATAGTTTATTTTAGTTTTTCAAGCATGTAGAATTCATCTTCCTCAATCAATATTTTGAAAATGAGGTGGAATAGAGTTATAAAACTGGATAAAACAAAACCGAGTAAAGAAATAAGTTATGTATGTTCTTTATTTTTCATTTCTCAAACAAATAAATTAAAGATAATAAAATATAGTTTTCAATGAAAATCATCTCTTATGTATTTTGGTATGACTCTATTAATGAAATCAGATGTTGAATTCATATAAGAGAACACATATTATTCAAGAAATATTTATTTAAAATTCTGTATATTCGTAGTAATAACCTGAAAATTTAAATTTTGATAAAATCAATTAATATGTCAGGGTATGATCATTTTAGTAAAACAGAATTAATACCATGAGGATAAAATTTCTGAAATTAGGAGAGATTGTAACTCCCCCAATATAATTATTTAAGTTCATATATTTAAATAAAGGTATAATAATTTATGAAATATTTGTATGGGTTTTTATTATTATATTATTCGATAATATGATTATTATTATATAAAACTCATTGAAAACAATTTTATTTAATCGATATAATCAGGAGGAATCAAGATCATAGTTTCAGTTACAGAAAATTTAATGACTTCCCAAATGAGATAACTATAGAAAATTTTGATGTAGTGAAGAATTTTTTTTCTTTTCTCACTCATCTCTCTCAAAAAATAATTAATAACATAAATCATTCAAAACAACTAAACATACTTAGGATAACATCCTAGTTGGAGCCCCATGAATGACACATGATAATGTTTCATTACAAATCCTTCAACGAAACTCTCCATACACCATGGGAATCCAAATATTGGTTAGGGTATAAAATATTATTCGTGAGACTACGCTCTATGAAATGAATCCCAAGGGTCATAAATGAATCCATGAAAAATAATTCAGGAACCATATATATGAAATACTTCTTGAAAACCTTATAACTAAAAATTAAGGATTCACATGCGCCCCTGAATCCTCGATTATAAAGAACGTAATCTATATATGTGATGAGTCAATTAAAAGTGAGAAACATTAGAAAATAATTATGTAATAATATGTATTTTATATAAATATATTTCAAATAGACCATTATATAATGAGCTATAATTGAAAAGAAAATACTCAAGCCTCCAACCCAACTCACATACAATTATGAAATATCAACAAGCTCTATGAACTAGTAACTGTACTATGAATTAATTTCGTTGATATACTTATTTCCAATGATAAAACATGATGTTATTCTCCATTTCATTGAATCACATGTTATGTATATGTGTAAGGGTTATGTTCAATAGTCCAATGAGAATCCCCAATACCTCAAATTAACTCAGTTTCATTGTAATCAAGAATGATTCCATGCTATATATATATATAAGTTTATAAATTCCCACATTATTTACCCACTAGGAAACATAACATTAAAATAAAAACACAATAAACATGGTAGATCATCATGTGATTTCTAGGCCACCACAACCCAGAACCCTACCTATTTCAAATTCATTCCAGAAGGAATACGTAGCATTTTATTAGAAACAAACCCATACATAATGATGTAGAGAAATGTTTCCACTATGTCGATGTCCTAACATCACCTAATAACTTATGGTGAAATATATTCCATAACTCAACCCACTTACTAGTTAAATATAGAACGATCAATCATTTATAATCCATGACACATCCCTCCATAGTTGATTGTGTTTCATATTTTATGTGTATCATCGTACAATGACCTATCCCATGGGGTGTCATCAACCAAAGGATTGTCATATAATGTTCCAATAAACTCACTAACTCATCTATGCATACATAAGTAAGGTCAGAATGAAAAACACCAAATGTGGCCACAAACTATAGGGAGGTCAAACTCAAGCACACTATCTCATCCCCATGGGCTCTAGAGAGGTCACTATCAAGTACACTAAAACAAAACTGCAAAATTTTATTCCCACAAGAATATTGTCAGAAAATCCAATAAATAATAAATATGACACATATATCATCATAAATATTGTTAACTCACCCCTAGATACAAATCCATTAGTACCTAGTCACAAATATCTATTATATCAAACCTCTAAAATCAACAATCTATGTGTCCCATCACATCCATATACACCACCCCATCACATATATTCCAAACTAATTCAGATGAGGCAAAACACAAAAAAATCATCATCAATAATAAATATATTTAATTAAGGAATAACCATAAAATAAATCCATCATAATCAAACATGGTACACCCAATGAAATCCAAAATTGAATAACTCAAATCACACATGATTTATAAATTAATGAATCACACTCATGTTGCCAAATTGAACAAAATTATTTTTGTTAATAAAATTCAGATGCCACTAAAAAATCAAATCCCCAATTACAAACTTATTTTTTAAAATGGAACTCCTGCTTTATTATGAAATCCTTTCCTAAGTAAAAAACCATAGAAATTTAAGAAAACATTTCTCTAAAATTACATTTCAAAAAACTTTTCCAAGTCACTAAATTTCTATTAATTTAATTTTTCAATGAAAAACTCATAGAAATAAATTTGAAAATGTAAATAAATTATTATTTTCAAAAACTAACACATGGATCTAAAAAATCATCAAGTAGTCCACTAGTGCTCATTTGATTAGTGTCACAACATCAAATATGTTAGAAATATATCTAGTTTATATGGATTATTTGGAAGATGTAATTCAGTCCCAAACTAATGGGTTTGGGGATAAAAAGAGACACCATACACCCTAATACTTCTAATGAATAGAATTATCCCAAAATCACGAAAATATCAAGATTATCAAATAACATCACTCTCCCCTCCAAAAAACAATGATCTATAAATCTATCTAAATATTGTGACGGTCTCTTATTTAGTCCCGATCTCATGTCATATCCATAAACTCTATCATATTAATAATCTAAACATTTAAAAAAAGAATAATTTGTGGTGAACTAAGCGGTAAACACATCTAATCCCAAACTAAGAGTAAAATGATTTTGTCCACTCTCAATGCAATGTTAATCCCACAAAACACAAAATCAATATAATTAATATCTTATTTGATGGAAATATTTTACTAAAACCCACTAAAAACTATGAAAACAAATCTATTGGGTAACATAACTTCTAGAAAATTTCAAAATTAAGCTTGTATAGGCATTCTAAAAATATTACCTATGATGAAAAAACCCTCATGTGCATTGATTTTACAAAACTATGGTTAACTCCTTTATTTAAAATCTATCCAAATCCATCTAGAAGTAATGAAATATAGAGAAAAGAATGAATGGGGAAGAGATATTATATCCTAACTCAATTAGAGGAAATTAGCATTGATGTATCCATATAGGACAAAGGAGAAGGTATGGGATAGAAGGAGGGTTAATCCTTACTAAGTCACATAAAATCATTGAGATGAAACTCATAATGTTTTATATTCATTAAAACCATTAACCCATTTAAAAAGGAAAAACATTTTTGGGATACAACTTAAACATAGGTTCACACTATAAATCTTTCTATGAAAATGACTTATGTGTCTATCCTGATTATTTATGAAAATAAAGAAATGATCAAATTTTGGGTGGTCTACAGAAAAATATTAAATATTCTTGAAAATAATGAAACGATCACAAAATCATACCAAATACTGAATGCTATACATGATCATTAAAACCCTTAAAGGAAAAAATTTATATATGTTCAAAATAATATAAAAAAAATTGATATCAGGTTCTTAAAATAAACCATCCACCAATAGAAATATCATATTAACCAAATAACTTATAGTCCATTACAATCTGGGTCATTATAAAAACCATAGTGTATTGATTATCTTCCTCAATAATATATGGTTATTCGTTATAATTGATTTCCAAACTACCTTATTAAAAAAATTGTTCTAGTTATCTATGTTTCAACATTAAATTCATGACATATTTCTTCATCCCAACTATAGACACTAAGATAGATTCCAACAACAATATGTTGAACATTCAAGTATAATCATTGAAGTGATTCTACAATGCCTCAAAGGATATAACTGTTGTGGTTCTCATCTCACCTCATCGAAACTCTGGAAATAACACAAATTAGTTTTCCTCAACCAATTTTTTGTGAAAGCCGCTCTGTCACGCTCATTGACACATTCTAAAAATAAATATATTCCCCAAACACATCATTATAATTAACCACTATCAATTGGGTTCTTCTCTTATCCAGTACTATAATAATAACAACCCTTACTATATCATATTATTTCCTAATCATTTTCATGAAAACAAACACCATATCTATGATTTTTCACATGATTCACCCCTGAACCACCCCATCAATTTAGTTTAGCCCCTAACTCACATGATGAATCATGAATCAAATATTGAATCATGTTATGAAACATAGTTCACACCATGAACCATCCTATGACCATGATAGCTCCCACATAATTCACCATCTCAGACATGATCTGAATCACTCTTAGAACACCAAGAATACCTCAAGGCTGAACCATACAAAGAAACAATGACCGACACTATATAAAAAATGAAAAATATTATATTATCATGGTATGATATTAATCATATCCACTCACACACTAGAATCTAACTTTTATCTCAATTATCCCTTCATCAGTGTCACTATGCTTGGGACCATACCCTAGGTTCTTATTCAAACAACATATTGAATGCTCCATAGCAAAAGATTATCAGTATGATCACCTCAGAAATTCAAACACATTATCTATTATTCCCATGTACCATTTATAACCACATGTGATTAATAGAGGTGACCAATTATCCCTCACATGAGCAACAATCATTAATGTAGGTCACCAATACAAATAAATTAATCAATTTCACTCTTTGATTATGAAAAATCAATATGTTGGAACCCAAATATTCTTATTCCTTCTGGGGATTCCCACCATAATAGTACACTATATTTTGTCGAATTTGTATGATTGAGATCCAATCCATATGAATCACCCACAGAAAAAAATCAACTTGTTTTAACTGTATACTCGTCTAATGAAAAGTGTGCCATCCAACCTATGAAATCATCAATAAACACATATGGCGTCTAATCCAAATTATGAAAAAACCAAATATGAATATTTTATCTTACAATATAAACCATATGATTGTTTTATGTAGCTCCTACAATACATCCATATCGAGCTTGGCACTAGTAGTTCACTAAAAACATGAAATATCTACCAAATATACCATCCAACACTAGTTTCTCCCATTGTCAGCACCCAAAGATCAAGAAAACAAGTCATGAAAATTAAATTTTAAACCATAATAAAAAATTTGAATCCAATATCTTCAATGGGTGGTTTTTGAGAATCCAAAACAACCACGTCGAGCACACAATTAAAAATGTGGGGTTTCCTCATCCAATTCCCCAAAATCATTATAATTTTGTTTTTATAGGTATCGGTTTATTATTTAAAAAAAATTAAACGTTTTACACATACCAAAACTCACCCCATTTGAAAAACAACAATATGTATATTTTTTTCACTAAAAACCATAATCACTGAAAACATAAGGCCAACTTGGTTTATTTCCCAAAAAATGAATTTATAAAATCATTAAAAATCAAATTTTAAAATATATTTCAATAAATTTTCCAATTCCTAAAAATCATTTCCTATTTAAAAAATTACCATTTTTGTGTGTAATATTTTTAGAATCATCATTCTAAATCATTTTACACCCATTCCACTCCATGAGTTTTAACATAAAAACTATAATTTATTATTAATGTTGTGTATTCTTAAAACGTTCCATTCTAAAAAAATATATCAATAGTATTTGTATAAATACAATTGAAAAAATAACTCAACATCCAAGAATGCAATCCCTTCATATCAATATTAATCTAATCAACCCAAAGAATATATGTGTAGCAATATAATATTATAAAATGAATAAATAAATATTATTTCCCATGAGGCTTCATGTCAAAAAGCACCACCTATAGGAACATGTATCATGACCTAATAATTTCACTCTTATAATGGATGAAAATATTAGTGATTCTTAGATGATCTCTATGAATTGATTGAAGATTCAACCCTCTCACAATTGAATTATCATTAAAAACCTACACCTCACTCATCCAAGAGTTAATAGTATAAAAACCTGATCTCCCCTAACAACATGGCTTTAAAGTAATTTCAGGATATAAAAGAATTTGTTTGATCTACATCCTAATTCGTTTAAACCTAACATAATCTCTATCTAGACTAACCATATCAAATGATAATTTTGTTTCTTTTTACACCATCTAATACAAGGTACCCCAAAAAAAGCCTGTGTGGGGGACCCTGCAACACCATTTTTGTGATCCATAATTTTCAAGTAGATTCTAACTAGCAGTATGGTCTAATTAGATTTATTATAATTTTATTAAAACTAAAATAATTATCCATGTTCTTGACTCAAATATTCCAAATAATAACATGACCTGACCGTACAATAGTCCCCGAAATCCCAGTAAACATATAATATAGAGCCCCATGAGCCTATATTGACTAGAATAGAAAGACTTAAATATTCCTATATAATGTATAAAAAATAATTGAGTAGGATAAATTTCTAATAATGGAATAACACGAATCATGTATAAATAAAATGGATAATGTGTAGTAAATTCCCAACCATAACTGAAAAATAAATACATTGGTCTCTGACACAACACATAGACCATCCATCCTTGTACAAAACCTATATGACCTAATAACTAATCCATGTATCCATGTCCAAAATATACTAATGTAGTAATATAAAACATGAATTGTTACCCATATATATCGAAATCCATATCTGTTAGGTGAGTAGGGGTGAGTCTAACAGTCTAGTACAAATCCATAATTTCTAAATAATACTTAGTGATTATATGATCAATTAAGTGGGAAAGAAATATATATATATATATATATATATATATATATATATTTAAATATATATATTAGTATTTTAGTTGTACAAATTATACACATAGTAAAAAAATACATTCATGTTAGGACATCATGTGATTACCAGGAATCCATGAAACCATACCTATATACATCATCTCCAGGATAGATGGAAAAATTTCACCTCATACCTTATATATAACAAGAAAAACCCCAGTATCCATGAGTCTATTTTCAATTAATTTTAATGGAATAGAAACAATAGATAACATCAAAAAGTATAGATTAGGTTAGTTTTATTGAATAATTAGATACATACATGGTTCCCTTATTAAATTGTAAATTAAACATTGAACATAACAATAAAAACTAAACAGCTTTCTTGAAACATATTCAAATATTTCATCTCCATAACGTGGTGATGGAAGGATAATAAAAGTGTGATATCAAATTCTCAGTAAGGGTTAAATATAACAAGAACAAGATTAATGATAATGTAAGAATAATCAATAAGGCATAATCAATATGTATGGTTTGGTAACTGTAAAACACATTGTATTCAATCAAAAACCATATAACTATACGCATCTAAATATTTTTTGATAGTGAAAATCTAAAGGATAGTAAAAAATGAATTACGAATGAAGGTAATTATTAATTATTAGACTTCATGTATCTATTACATGAACAAATATAGTCAATACATTTCATAATATAACTTAATTATATGGGTAGAAAATAATCTAGTTCTTCTTTTAAATAAATTCATACTTTTTGTCACTAACAAGTTTTTTTAATGAGAATTGTTGATGCATCATTGGGATATATAATTTTTGCCCCACATTTCAAGAAATTAAAAATAACTCTTCATAACTAGAATTTATTCATGAAAAATATTCCTTATCACAATACCTCTAATTAGTAGAGGATACTTATTTATCAATATTTACCCAATTAATGAACTAACAATCAAACTAATCCTCATATAAAAAATGGTATACAATATATTAAATACTCATATAAATGATATAAATAATATGGATATCTAATCAGAATACAATTTAAATGAAAATACATCTTAAAGTTGTAGTAGATACACCACATAAAAATTATAAAGTACAAAATTCCAAGTGTCAATGAATTAAAAATTGAGAAAAAAAACCATACAATGATAATTCATCAATAAAATGAATATATTATGTCTGTTCATAGTATATAAAAATAAAATGTAGAAATAAAACCATTAATAATAAAAAATAAGTTTAAAAATAATAGTTTTAGAACCTAATAAATTAAATATTAATTTTACCCAATGAAGGAAATTTATGTTATGAAATCCCTTACAACATTGTAATCTACCGAACCCTATTTCCAATAAATGTAATACATATAAAATGATACATTTAATCCCAAAATTTTAATGATTTACATGATAAAATATATCAAATTGATATAATTACACCACACAGATGAAATTAGTGGTGAATAAGGCATATCTCTCATAAATGAACGTGGGATATGAAACCCATAAACTCATGTGTGACTTCATTCTACACATGTACTATATATCATATATAATAAATTTCGATGAATTACTTAAATAAATCAAAATTCTGTCAACATTTAATTGATTTATTATAATTTTATTATGTTAATTATGACTATTTTAATGAGTTATGTTGTTTAATTTTGTTATCTGAAAAGTGATCATTTTATGGTTTTATGGTTGGTACCCTTATGTATAATTATATGGGATCTTATAAAATCAAAAAAAAACTCTAGAAGTGAATTTATTTGGTACTAATTAAATTCTAAATTTTAAAATTTCCTAATATATCATTTTGTTTCATGGTAAGAGGATGATTAATTAACTAAAAATTTGAAGAAATTTTTTGATTTATTTGTTATGGTTTGTATGATCTTCTTGATATTTTGTCATTTAATATAATATTCTATGTATATATTTGATATATAACATTATATAAATTATTTTATGTGTAATAAAACCATAATTAACCATAATAATGATTTTATGACCAGTCATGAAGCTGTAAATGGAAAATGATAAATTTCCATCCATGAAGGTGGTGAATCAGCACGTCATTAACAACATTTTATTTTTCTAGAATAAATGTACTCGAGAAGACTATTCATGATGGGTATTTCATTTTCATTTTTAAATTATATATAATATATTATATTTTAGTTACAATTCAACATTATATACCATGGGTGGGGATATGATCTAAAGCGAAATGAAATTAAAAGAGAAAGATGGTGGATTTTACCACTTGAGTATTGTTTCCCTAGGAACCTCCATAATTCACTTGGATGCGTTCTTTTGGTAGGATCACATGGTCATTGAAGTGTGAAAGATTATTTTAAACTATATTTATATGAATTTATATAATTTTCATGGCTTAAAACATGTGAGGAGAAGGTGTGGGGGGGAGATATTTATTAGGGAGGACATGAGTGTTTTAATAATTTTTTTTTATTTTGGATCCAAACTTTAAACAATGTTGATTATTGTGACTAAGTAAAACAAATAGAACATGTTTATTCCAAATAATGATTTTATACATCATTAATGACTTGAAAATTCATGTATTTCACTTATAAGGATTAATTATGTAAATTAAATTAATTCACAATAAACAAAAAACTCAAATATTTTAGAAAAAAACTAAAAAATCACTAGAAACCTTTTTGATGTATATATTTCAATAAATGAATCCTATTTATGAAATTAAGTTTCTAAATATGATGAATTTAATTTTCAATTAAATTAAACAATTATTCAAAAAATAATTCTTTTAAGAATATAATTTGTTTTATGAAGCAAATAATTAATAATTATCATTACATTAAATTATAATATAATTATATTACAAGGAAATATAAATCTATGAGTTTATTTTTTAAGAATAAATTTTCTTTCAAATACCTCTATTATTTATAAAATTGTACAGAAACATTTTTGATTTAAAAAAGACCAATACATTATTTATTATTTTTTAAAACAGTTACATATTTATTCCATGATATAAATATGTAATTTTTCATTGATGATATATATAAATTATATTTTACAAATAATAGGTGAGGTTATCATTATTAATGAAACATTACAATTCCAAACTATCACATTATTATTAAAATGGTCATGTTAATATTTAAAATCCTATCACATGTTTTTAATCTCAGTTTATCATAAAACTTATGTTTTCGAATAAATTGAAATTGATTATGAATACACATACCAGAAAATATTGGGGTCTTATATTCTTAAGTCCATTGAAAATTTAATCCTATAAATTTTTAATGAAAATTTACATCTAAAAAGATTAGGTATGTTCTTATTCATATCATCCTAAAGTTCCCATATTTCTTCTTCAATATTATGGTTTATCAAAATATCATTAAACATATGATTCATTAGATTTTTCAATACAGGAACCCAAGTATTTAGAATCTTGATAGGATCTTCATAGTATGAAAAATTAGGTTCTAGTTTTATTTCATCACATGTGAGAAAATATGTTTGGTCTACCATGTACTTCTTTAATAATGATATGCGGAACACATAATGAACATTTTAGAGTCATGGTGGAATTTCCAATCATTATTATATAGCTCAATTTATTAATAAATTTTAGATGGTTTTTTACTTACCCCTTTATTTCTATTTATTACCAACACTTATGACACCCTTCTATGAGGATACTTTACAAAAGACACAACCTCCCACTCAAAATTACAAATCTGTTCTCATGTTTTCAACCTAACTATCTTTCCTAACTTGTGCATCTTAGAAATAAGCCCAAATGGTATATTCCATTATTGTTGTTTCTAGAATATGTTCCAATCCTATAACTTTCTTCTCAAAAAATTATTTCCAACCAGTTGGGGTAAAAAATCTCTTTGCATATAATTCTTTATATGGAGGCATTTGAATACTATAATAGAAACTATTATTTTAGGGAAACTCTACCGAAGGTAAAAATAGATCCCAAATACCTTGAATGTCGCGTATTGCTGATCTAATCATGTTTCATTACATGAATATTTACTTCAAATAGTCTGACAATTTGAGGTTGAGTAGAGTTAATCAATTGAAGCTCATTATCCAAATCCTTCTAAAGATTCATCTTGAAATTTAATGTAAAATAGGGATCTCAATCAGAAAAAATTCATAGAGATTCACTTTTAATCCTTTCAACATCATTAATATAGATTAATTCTAGGCTCCCCCGAGGTGTATCCTCTATTATTGAAATAAAATATACCAATTTTGTATTTTGATCAACAATAAATCATATTGTTTCTTTATATCTAGGTGTCTTTAGAAATTCAGTGATGAATTATAGATTAGTTTCCACCACTTCCACATAAGAATAGGGAGAGGATTCATGAATCCCCGAATATGTTGTCTCCCAACCATCACTTATTGATAAACTAGAAATATTGACACATCATCGGAAATTTCACACTTTATATAATCCATAAAGAGTGGTCATTATTATCTATACACACCTTAGCTATCATAATTTATAGAGAAATTAAATCATTGTGCATCATCCAGTTGTTCCCTTTTTGGCCCAGTTATTGATCGAACTCAAAACATCATTCAAAATTTCTGAATTTCATTCTCATATCAGATGCCTACAAAAATTATATCCTCAATGGGAATAATTTTCTTTGGAAAACTCTCATCATAAGATTGAGTTATTTTTATCTTTTCCAATATATATGGTTTCACAATCTTTTGAAAGTGGAGTGGTGTATCCACTTTCATAAAAATTTCCATATCTATGTTCACTAAATTATTTTTTTTCATAGGTGGTAGTGTATTGAAAAATGAAAATATTTGAGTTACTTAATCCAACATCATTTCCTCAAGGTGATTTTTCACTGTGCCATGATGTATTTCAAAATCTTTCATTCCGTATATACCTCACCTCTTTCACCATATAAATAGTTTCTCTATATATTCAATGAAATGGTTTTGTATACTAAACCAATGTCACTATTTGGGTAATTTTGTTCATGATTCATAAACTACAATGTTGTATAAAAAATAACATCATATTTTTTCATAAGGACACAACCCAATAATTTTATTGGTGCATAAACATGTACACATACCCATCATTTTCGGATGGTAGATTAAAAATAATATATTTGAATAATATTCTCCTAAATATATCAATCCATTCATCATATTGTTTTTTATATGAACTTTATCCCATTATGTGTGATCATGGTTTTTTTATCCAATCATTAAAAAATATAATAGAAACACGAGTATTAACTAGTTATATATAGGAAACTACATCCCATGGTTATGTTTGTTGGTGTAGGCCCATCATCGAATCTATTTAATATTTACATGATCAATTGAGATTCCATCCTTATATACAATTTATCTATGATATGAATTTTTCTGAATCCATAATTTACATTTTCAAAATTCAATGTATAACTATTTTTTTTGAGTGTCTCAAGAATGATACATAAGTAATTTTCATGGACATAAAAGGATTTATAATAAAACATAATATCATCAATGAATTCTTAAAAACAAAAAAGATATTATTATAATACTCCATTCATTTTATATATTAAAACATATGACACATTAGTCAACCCAAATGGAATTACTATAATCATGTAATATCCTTATGTCATCAGAAAAGTCATCATTTCAATGAATTATTCTTTTAACCATAATTTATAATACACAAAATTACATCCAATCTTCTAAAATTACATAGAAACATGATGTTTTTCAATTAATTCATGAATATTTGGCCACATATACATTTTCTTTATTATTGTAGATTTATTTTTACCATATCCAATACATAGCCTCATGGATCCATCTTTCTTCATAGAAATAATAAAATGTTCTCCCTGTAGATAAACTATAGGGAGAATAAATCCATTCTCACTGAACTCATCTACTTTTTTGTTTTACTCCAAAAATTACATAGTATACATTTTATAAGGAGTCGTTGATATTTTTCTTACATCAATGATGAAATAAATGGTAAACTCTAGTTCACTCTCCAGGGTGTGTCCTGGCAATTCTTCAAGAAATACATCAATGTATTGTTATAAATTTATTACATCCTCAAATTGATCATTACCTACTCAATCCTTTTAGGTTGTTTTCTCCTCCACCTAAAGAATTTTATTTAGTAGAACAAATGGAGGTGGATATTGATAAGAATCAGATTATTAGGATTCCATTATAAATAAATTTAATTATGTATCTTCTTCAGAAATCATAATTTCCTTCTTCTTGAAAAAATATCAGTATTATATTTTCAAATAAATTCTATATTGAGTATTATATTAATGAAAACTATAGTTATTATGATTTTTAAGGATATAAATCATGTTTATGTGTAATAATTGGGATATAATGAAACATATTTTTTCCAATGAGACCTCCCTTAAGAGTTTTTACTCACATAACCCTTATTAATTGAAAAAATATAAATAATTTTTTTTTGAAAACGGGTTAGATATAAAAGAGTGAAATAATCCAAAAGTGAATAAATCATTGGATAAACATAATTTAAGGATTAATGTACCTTCAAATATGTCATTAGTTTCATCTAATTCAGTTCTAAAGATCACATAATCTTAGACATCTCCATTTTTCCACTTTGGGGTAGATTCCCTTGACACATGGAACATTGGTTTGAATAATAACCCATTTATTAATAGTTTATGAACTAATATCAATGATTTTTTTATACACATGAATTAATTAGATCTGTTGGACAATTCACCTCACTTATAAAAAACTCAAATTCCTTTATGAATTTCCCTGTATGATTTATTCCCCAATTTTTATGTAATGGTAATTTTTTAATCAATATCATCTTCTATGATGCATTAAATTTTTCCAGGATATTAGTAGACCTCCGATTATCAGGATTTCCATTTTAATTATATGATCTAAAAAATCTTTATCAATTTGTAAAACCATTAATACTAATTCATCATATGATGAAAATGTTTTAGAATCTTGTTCCCTTCATATACATGGATACACACATTTGGGGAAATTATTTATCTAATTTTCTAAATCATTAATGTAATTTTTTGAATACCTAGTTATTCATTATGATGTTTCATTATACTCTAAAAACTCTCTTCTTCCTTTTCAATTAAGCTTAATATTCTTTTATCCATTACAATTCCTTTCTCACAATGGAATGATTTCTCAAAGAATGTTTCACTTCATGTTTTTTCCATGTATTCTTTTTCATCTTCCTCATCTGTATTATGGATATTGTCACACCATTGATCAACATATTTGTTGAGGCACTATGCATATAGTACAACAATTTCCATTTCATCACATCCCAATGTCAAAAATATATTTTTTAAGAGACTTGATCCTTTTCATAGCTACCAATGGATAGGTAGTATGAATGTATGTTGGGGGATATTATTGAATGATATGATCTAGCATTGGTTTAGTATGATTATTCATCATAAAACCATGAAATTTTTCCTAATATTGTATTGATTTTTTCAACCCCAACACAAAATATGTTTACTTGTTCAGTTGATTTATCCCTACATTTTTCATGATTATTAATTTCATTTATTACATTAGGAGTCGTAACCAAATAGTGCACACATTGAGTTAACTCATAATCACCCTGATTAATGATCCAAATGATCACAATATAAAATTTGATAATTATCAAGTTTATTTAACATCTAGTTCCCACTATTTCAATTAACCATATTCGAATACAAACATTAATAACTCAAACCACAATAGCCTAGATTTAGAGGTCATTTTATTTTAATGGCATAGATACAAGAGATCATATCACGAATGATTGACCAGTGTTATAGCCACAGAGGTCAAAATAAATACATGGTTCTCTTATTAGATGGATAATTAAACATAGAACACAATATAAAAAAAACTTCTTCTGTGAAGGTTATTCAAAGATATCTCCGTCATAACCTAGGGAAGGAAAACAAATAAAATGTTTTGCTGATATTCTAAATATGAGTTAAATATTTAATAAACATTAATCAATGATATTTGGAGTATAATAAATATATAAGAAACTATATGTAATTCTAAATAACTAGAAAACAAATGAAATTTAATATATAACTGTATAATATTATGCATCCACGTGTTATTTCATTACAAAATTATCATGGATAATAATAAATGAACACTCACTGATAAGAATTATTAATTGGTGAACTTCATGTATATGTATATTGATACACTACCATCTAGAAATTTCTTAAGGTGGATTATGTATATCAGTAAAAACCCTTCTAATTCAACTTGGAAATAAACATGAAGGGTTTGTCCCCAACTAATTTTTCATGTGATACCTATTGATTTGTAAGGGGGAAATATAATTCGAGGACTACCCATCACTGCATAACCAATGAGTTAATCATACATTGATTCAAATATTGGAAAATATTCTGTATAAAAATATTTTTATTGAGTATAGGATAAATATTTAATTTTTTTTCAAATTAGTAAAATAAAATTCAAATTAAACACCTTATGTGGAAATGGTTAAATAGTTTATGAAATACACATATCCATGAGATGAATAATAATGATATTTAATATAAATATAATTCAAAAAAATATATATTTAAAATCGGTAGTGGATGAAGCATGCTTTTTCTGGGGAGTGGAGAAAAATATTTGAATTACCCAAGTTTAGTATATTAGTTCATCGTAAGTAGTCCCTTAAAGTGGAGTGACTGAAATACAAGGTTTTCACATTTGTAGGTTTTCTAAAAACTGTATTTTTAATTAATTTAAATGATTAGAGAAAATTAAACATATTGAATTTATTGGTTTAAATAATATGGTAATGAAGGTGATCAGACTGATTTTCCCTAGAACTAGTGTTGTGCTATAATGGTTTCCAAATTTGTCCCCTTTTTCTTCCCATTACAATTATGAAAGAGATTCTTCTGAAGAGTCATATCTATCCCTTGGTCGAATGGCTGTGATGAGAATATTCGGATACAAAACCATAGATTAATCTATCCTCCATCTGATGTGTTTAGAACTATAGATGGTTTTTCTTGATTAACTAGCGAAATCCTTAACAAGGAATTATTTTTACCTAATAAAACTATACTCCACATTCATGAATAAAACCATTATGAAAACCATCAAGAAATCACCACCCGACCCTAATTTGTTCCACCATATACAGATTTCAATTTAGTGGATGGATATGTGATCATAATCAAAATAAATTTACATTAATAGAATTAAAACTTAATACAACCATATTAAAAATTTAAAGTAAAATTTGTGATTTAAACCAGATGTAGAAAGATGATGGGATCTCATCAATTTGAATCAGAAGAACTCTATCAAGCACATTTGTCTAGCCACCCCCCTTCTCAACCACTCAAAGAAACTTTCCCATCATGGAAGAAGAAATTGAGATCATACATGAGATGGGGATAGTATAGAGTGATGAAAATAAAATAAAAAATGAAATAAATAAAAAGGAGCATTTCCCCGAGTTTCCTTGACATACATTCATCTAGTATGTGTTGAAATGGTGGATGTAGGTCGGTATTTATAGGTGTTCCCATCCAAAACACATGGCGCACAATATTTAATTTTTTTTCAACACGTCGCCACATACTTGATGTGTATTGGGTTACTCATCGTGTACCAAATATCTGATTTTTCCTCCACCACATCGAATTTGTAGATGTTTCTATGACTGGTTGACTCACTACATGATGAATACTAAGATTTCATGTTGTGTAATTAAGGGTCACAATGTCTTCCATCGTCAAGACTTTTCCTATAAATATCTACCCCATCCAATGAGTCCACGATGTGTACTTATAGTACATTATGTGTAACTATGTTTCATCAATTTTTCAGCTTTGCTTTATTCTCCAAAAATCTAGTGTCATGCCATGAGTAATGGGAAGTGGTGCCAAGGATCCTTTGGAATGTAATTTTTCCTCTTTTTTGTTACATTATCATAAATACAATGTTTCCTACCATAAAACATAAATCAAATCAAATTATTCCAAAAATGGAAATATTATTCATTTAATTACACAAATTAAAACAAAAAATGTATGCATGAAATGCGCTTATCAGTGGATACACCCTCATAAATATTTTAAGATACACAACACATTGTATGTCTCCATGAAGGGAAAATTGAGACTATGACCATTACATGGATCATATCATGTATCAATTGATTATATTATGTGTGTACTCTATAAATTGAGAAAAAAAATTTCAAATAAAACATATGATAATAAATGGTTATTTTACACATAAACATAAGATGAAATAATCAAAAAAATTAATTTCATCATAATAAATGAAAATTGAGTTATAAAATCTCTTACCACATTATAATAAGTAGATACATATCCCCAAATAGGTAATAATTTTTAAATAAAACATTTAAATCCATGAAGAAATTTTTTTATTGATGGGATATATCAATTCAAAGTATACATACCCAACACAAAATAAATAAGTGGTCATTAAGTCATATATCATAGAAATAAATGTGATATGAGATACCAATTACCTTATGGCCTAATGTGTTTTAACATTCTAATAATTCCCTTGATAAATAAATGAAATTAATTAATTACTTAATTTAGAACCTATTAAAGATATATTTTATTTATGGCCATTATTATTAGCTATAATGTTTAATTTTATTATGTCGGGAGTGTTTGTTTCGTGGTTTTATGGTCGGTTCCACTGTTTACAATGGTGGGTGTTCTTACGAGAAGGGAATAAATTCCTTTGATGTAAAATTATATAGAATTAATAAACATACATAATTTTAAATTGTCTCATATATCATCCGTCAATATGGTATGAGGAATATTCATTAGATAAAACATTTATGAAAAGGTTTTAATTCATTTTGGAGGTTTTTATGACCATCGTGATCATATGAAATTTTATGTAATATAATGTTTATATAATGGTTACAAAGCCATATATAACTTAAAATATGTATATTAAAACCAAATTTTACCATAATGATATTTTTATGGGAACCCATGAAGGTGGTATTGTAAAATGGAAACTTATCACCCTTGAAGTCGAAGAATCAACATATCAGGGATAATGGATTCAATTTTTCGAATAAAATGATCCTAGAAGATATTTGAATATCGATGATCCATTTTAATTATAATATTCCGATATATATATTATACTAGATTTATGAAGTTAATTTTTCTATTAGAGGTGAGGGGAGGGTATGAAATTAAATTAAATTAAAAGAAAAAGAATGCAGATTTTACCTCTTGAATATTGTCTCCTAGGGTACCTCAGTTATACACATGGATATTGTATTTTGGTAAGAATAGAGTGACGTTGTGGTGGTTAAGAGTATTTTAAAGGTAATTTTAAATAATATTGGCAATCATTGAGGTTTAAAATGTGTAAAGAAATGACTGGTGAGTAGAGGTATTAATAGGGATGGAGAGGGTTGTTTTTATATTATTTTATTCATTATTTTTTTATTTTTCCTATGTATAATAATTATTAAATATAAAATGGATGTAATTTGTTATTACATAAAAAATGCCTCAAAAATATAGCTATATAACTTATAATTTTAAATAACAAAAATTACACTATTTAACATTTCACCAAAAACTTTACTATTGTGGAAAAATTCCATAAATTCACTCTAACCATTTCTCAATGTGCATATTTCCAAAATATACCCCTTTAATGAAAATAATTTTATAATTATGATAATATAAATTAACAATTTCAATTATTCATTTATCAAAAAAATACCAATTTTAATGTTATAAGGGTTTTTTTGAAACTTTTTGAAATTATTAATGGTTTCATAAAATTATCATAAATTTATAAAAAAAATTAAATTTATAAAAAAATTATAAACATATGTTTTATTTTAAATAAATATATTTTTAAATTTATTTTAAAAAAAACTTTTTCGTTTCAAAAAAATACAAACACTTAATTTGTCATTTCATTAATAAATTATTTACGGACTCTAAGATATAAATATAATAGAAATTCAATTTAGGGGATACCAAAATTTTATATATAATTTTATATATTATGTTATTATTATAATGGCCACGTTATTACTCATAATAGTAAAAGTAATATTCCAATGGCCATGTTAATTTATAAATGTATATTAGGGTTTGTTTAAATTCGGTGTTGCATGTAATGTAAACAAATGAGTAAATTGAATTTATTTAAGAAGATACATACTATAAAATCATTGGATATCATTTTATGACAAACAATATCCAAATATTAAATGAAACTTATCATCTGAGATGATTTCTAGCCAACACATGAAGAGTAATTGTAGGATTTTATCCAAACCATGAGCCACTACCCAAAAGAATATGGCTTGGTCAAGTTTACATAATTGTCAAGTAACAACTCCTCGCACAAAGTAGGAACATAATATATCAATCAAATCATACAATTATGTGTCCCCCATGGTGGTCTCAATCAAATTCTTCTCATGGAATGTCCATCATCAAAATCAACACATCCTCTCATTCTTAGGAGAGGAAATAATTAAGTACATCTTCCATTACCTGCAGACACCTGTGAGATTAAAAAAAGTATACTAAACCATACATGTAGACTCTGGGTGGCCACAATCAGTAAACATAACCTAATACAAAAAAGTAATGGTTGAAAAGAATATATTAATCCTGAATATCCAACTGCAAATTTTTCATGTAGCCCAAATTTCTTTTTACTAACTCACTACTAGGTCTCTACTCCCTCGTGACCTCGTAACGTGTCCCGAACACATCACACCCCACATCTCAACCCTAAATGTGTCAAGTCACATCAATCCATACTGACCATATGTTAAGTCAAAAGTCTTCTTTTGACTTCTATATCATGTTTTGGAAATCACAAATGTATTCTATCATATGATTGTAAATTACAATTATCTTTTATCATGTTTATCGTATCGTACTGACTCTGTCAATCGTATCGTACTGACTCTGTCAATTGTATCGTATTGACTCTGTCAATCGTATCGTACTGACTCTGTCAATTGTATCGTACTGACTATGCTATTTAGATAATCATTATTTGTTTTGGTACTTTATCAAAAACACTCTCTGCATTTGAATCGTACTCATGCTTTACATTTCTATATATCTCTTGTCCTAACAAAACGATGTCGTTGAGTTAGTTACAAACTAATCAAAACGATTTCGTGCTTTCTGTTTCAATATGATCGTTGGAGGCAATATGACCGTTGGAACCCGAGGCCTATAAATAGGAGGTCATTTGAAGCTGAGAGTACAACGATGAATGAAGAGAACGAATGAAGAGACTCTGTGAACTACCAAGATTCTAGAGAGAGACACTGTGACTTCTCTCATCAGCCTTGTGCGTCCGTTCATCGTATCGAGGGCTTTCAAGTAATTGAAAGACATAGGTGCCGATTACCTACAAAATCGAGGGCTGCCGGGGATAGGCAGACAGACGTGCCGATCATCGTATCGAGGGCTGCCGGGGATAGGCGGACAGACGTGCCGATCATCGTATCGAGGGCTGCCGGGGATAGGCAGACAGACGTTCCGATCATCATATCGAGGGCTCACCAAGGTATTGGTGAGACAGACCTTTTATCCTAGGTGAAAGGATAACCCTTCTCTTTGGGTTAAAAGAATTGTAATACTTTTACATTTCCGCTGTTACTTGTATTAGAAAGGGATTTGTATTGTTTTCTTTCTTCTTTACATATTCAATTGTAATTGTTTCAATTACAATCATTCTATTGCTTTTTGTATTGATTGATTCTATACGCTTTAAGGTAGAATCATTTATCTTTGTATTACTTTGTTTATTGTATTCACCTTAAATACAATTGTTTTACTTTACATTAGTATTACAATAAATCATACCGTTTATATTCAATACAATTGTGGGTGTTTATATTTTTATTAGTTTAAGATCTTTTAAACTAATCTCTTTGTTGATAAAACTCAAAGGTTTTTAAATCTACAACTCACCCCCCCTCTTGTATTGTTCCATCTAATAGACACATATATCTACTATTCGATCCAACAATTGGTATCAGAGGAGGTTTTTCACTGATTTGTATTACTAGCTTTACTTCTTATTACTATCTTGAATACTTACTACACTAACGCGTGGAGTGGAAAAGTTGTTTTTGTTATATTAGATGGCAGGTATGAATATCGGATCAATAGATAATCTGAATCCTTCTAGACCACCAATCGTTGATGGGAATGATTATGAGTATTGGAGAGATCGTATGAAGACTTTCGTTATCAATACTGGTGTAGAAAATTTTATTATGCTTACTGGGGGTTACAAAATTCCTGACAAAGAAGTTAGTACTTTCACCAACCAAGAGAAGCAAGAATATCAACTGAATTACAAGGTACGTAATACTTTATTATGCTCTATGACCAGGAATATATATAGTCAGATATCTTCATGTGAAGCAGCCAACTGTATTTGGAAGAAATTGGAAGTCACTCATTTCGGTACATCCAAAGTTATAGAAACAAGGAGAGCAATGCTTCGAGCAGAATATCATGGATTTGTTTTTCCTTATGGAGAACCTGTATGTAAAGTACAACAAAGGTTTATGACAATTGTCAACAGCTTACAATCTATGGGAGAAAAAGGACTTGATGATGAAGCTCTTGTTGATAAGATTATAGATATTATGCCAAATGAATGGGAGTCGAAAAGAACAGCTATTGATGAAAATAGAAAAGTTTCCCAGATTACTCTTGATGAACTCTTTGGAACTCTTCTACAGCATGAGACAAGAATGAAGAGAGATGCTTATTTTAATAAGAAGAAGAATGGTAATTGAAGTGTAGCTTTTGCATCTAAAGATAAAACACCTGAAAGGCTTACAAGGTCTAAATCAAAGAAAGTTGTTGTATCTGATTCAAGTGATTGTAATCTTTCGGATAATGAATTAGCCAATCTTGATCGAAGGATGAACAAGATTGTGGGAAAGAAAGATTTTCAATATAGATTCAAAAAGAAAGACAGGAAAGATAGGAAAGATTCAGAGGTAACTTGTTATGAATGCAAGAAAGCATGACATATAAGGCCTGATTGTCCTTTACTGAAGAGGAAAGATAGAAAAGAGAAACACTCTGAAAGAAACAAGAAAAGGTTTTATAAGACAAATAAAGGCTTGAAAGCAAATGATACGTGGATTGAAAGTGGTAGTGATTCCTCAGATGATTCTTCAGAATATGAGACATCAGGACAAAGAAATATTGGACTTCTAGCCAGACTACCAATCGAAGATCATTGTCTCATGGCTAAGGTACATAATGCTGAAGCTGTTACAAATGTCTCTTTAAATGCAAATTATGTTGATAATAGATATTATGAATCTTCAAATGATGAATCCTCATCATCAGAAGATGATACTTTACCTTATTTTGAAGAAGTCTGTAGATTTTCTAAGTTACTTGAAAATGAAAATTCTAAACTCAAAAAGAGATTTGAAAAAGCAAATTCTAGAATTTAAATTTTGACTAAAGAAGTATCAGATCTTTCTAAAGATCTTGATGTGAAAACTTCTGATTTTGAAAGCATTTTAAAACCCCTTGAGAAAGTAAAATCTGATAAGGATAAACTTTCTAAGGATCTTGAAACTGTAATTTCAAAGAAAAATATTTTAGAGTCTAACTCTAGTTCAAATTCAAATGTTTTAGAAAACATGAATTTAGTTTTAAAACTAAAGTCAGAGATTTTATCCTTGAAAAGGTGTTTGTCAAACTTTACTCATGGAAAAGAAAATTTTGATAGGATGTATTCTCAAATTAGACCTTTGAGAAATCGTTCTGGTCTTGGTTATACTTATTCCAAACCTGTTTTTAGTAATAACTATTTTGTTCCTCAAAAAACCATTTTCTGTTCCAAGTGTCAATGTGGTGGACATTGGAGAAGAGATTGTTCTCTTAACAAAACTCAATCCTTAGGATTTCATAAAGCTCATTTTTCAAAACAAATGTGGATTCCTAAAATTCTTTTATCTAACCCTTCTGGATCAAAAAAAGTTTGGATTCCGAAAATCTAATTGTTTCTTTTTCAGGAAAACGAGAAGTGTATCAATAAGAAAATTTGGTACATGGATATTGGTTGTTCTCAACATATGACTGGAAATAAATATTTCTTTGAAAATGTTATCAAAACAAAAGGTGGAAAAGTTACCTTCGGAGATAATGCTCAAGGAAAGATTGTTGGTATAGGTAATATCGTTTTTCTTGGAAAAGTTCTTATTTCAAATGTTTTGTTTGTTAAAGGTCTTAGGCACAATCTCATCAGCATAAGTCAATTATGTGATGAAGGTTACCTTGTGAATTTTAGAAATGATAAGTGTCTAGTTCACAATTCCAAGGACGAATTCATTCTATCTGCCCATAGGCAAGATAATGTTTACACTATTAACTTAAAAGACCTTAGGAACCAAAACTTACCTTGTTTAAGTGTAATAGAAGACCAATCGTGGCTATGGCATAGGAGACTAGGACACTGTAATTTGAGAAACCTAAGAAAACCCTCAAATAAAGGACTTGTAAAAGGGCTACCGGACCTTAGATATGATTCTTCAAAAGTCTGTGATCCTTGTCAATTTGGCAAGCAACATAAAACTAGCTTTAAACCAATTAAAGAAGTTTCAACTTCTAATGCATTATAGCTTGTGCATATGGATCTGTTTGGTCCTTCACAATCTGGAAGCATTGGAGGAAAATACTATGTATTTGTTTTAGTTGATGACTTTACTAGATTTACATGGGTCTACTTTCTCACAAAGAAATCTGAAGCCTTTTTCTATTTCAAAACTTTTAGAGCCCAAGTTAAAAATGAGAAAAACCTACCATTGATAACTATTCATAGTGATCATGGTGGTGAATTTCAAAACTCAGATTTGGAATCTTTTTGTAGTAAGAAAGGTATTACTCACAATTTCTCAGCTCCAAGAACTCCTCATCAAAATGGTGTTGTTGAAAGAAGAAATTATATTCTTCAAGAAATGACTCGAACCATGTTGAGTGAATA
The DNA here is from genome assembly GCA_963277665.1 of Viscum album. Lineage (NCBI taxonomy): Eukaryota > Viridiplantae > Streptophyta > Magnoliopsida > Santalales > Viscaceae > Viscum > Viscum album. The sequence goes on along the minus strand of OY728135.1, from coordinate 885,838,792 downwards.
CTCAATTGCTAAGCACTTTTGGGCTGAAGCTGTTAGTACTGCCTGTTATACTATAAATCGTGTTTTAACTAGACCATTTCTTAATAAAACCCCCTATGAGTTATGGACTGGCCGAAAACCTAAAGTTTCATACTTCAATGTTTTTGGATGCAAAGTGTTCATTCTGAATACAAAAGACAATCTACACAAATTCGCACCAAAATATGATGAAGGAATCTTTCTAGGCTATTCTACAACCTCTAAGGCTTATAGAGTTTTTAATAAAAACACTTGTACTGTTGAAGAAATAGTACATGTAAAATTTGATGAAACTAACCCTTTTGTTTTCAACCAACCCAATCCTACATCTTCGGATGTGTTTTCCAAAAATGTTTATCAACCTTTATTAGAAGAATATTCTGATAATGAAAATGTTCAAGAAAGTATTCCTGAAACATTTACCAAAGAAGATTTTCTACCATATGTTGATGAACAGGTTTTGCAAAACTCAAATCAATTGTTTCTTAGGAATCATCCCAGTGATAGTATCATTGGTGATGTAAATCAACCTGTAAGGACCAGAAATTCCTTGAGAAATGAAATAGAACATCTTGCTTTTCTTTCCCAATTTGAACCTAAAAGTCCAAGTGAGGCCTTAGGTGATGATGATTGGATCAAAGTAATGCAGGATGAACTAAATGAATTTGAAAGGAATCAAGTCTGGACTTTAGTTGAAAGACCTAAAGAAACAACTGTGATTGGTGTAAAATGGGTTTTCAGAAACAAGTGTGATGAAAATGGAATCATTGTAAAAAATAAAACAAGTCTTGTTGCTAAAGGCTATAATCAACAAGAGGGAATAGACTATGAAGAAACATATGCTCCTGTAGCTAGACTTGAATCTATTCGTATTCTATTAGCCTTCGCAGCATATTTCAATTTCAAACTATTTCAAATGGATGTCAAATGTGCTTTTCTAAATGGTTTTGTTCAAGAAGAAGTTTTTGTCGAGCAACCTACTGGTTTTCAAGACCTAAAACATCCTGATCATGTTTTTAAACTTACCAAGGCTCTATATGGTCTTAAACAAGCCCCTAGAGCATGGTATGATAGACTCACAGGATTTCTTTTACAAAACAATTATACAAAAGGTACAGCAGATCCAACACTTTTTATCAAAATGGAAAACAAAAATGTTTTGATTGTCCAAATCTATGTTGATGACATCATATTTGGATCAACTAAGAAATCTTTAACTGATTCTTTTGCAAACTTAATGAAATCTGAGTTTGAAATGAGTATGATGGGTGAGTTAACATTCTTTCTAGGTTTTCAAATTTCTCAAAAACCAAAAAGAACTTATATATCTCAACATAAGTATATTAAAGACTTACTCAAAAAGTATGGATTTGACAAAACTAAAAGTATTAGCACTCCAATTGGTACCTCAAATACTCTTGATCTTGATGAAACTGGGAAACCAGTAGATCAAACAATTTTTAGAGGTATGATAGGAAGTTTGCTATACTTGACAGCTAGTCGACCCGACTTGATGTTTTCTGTATGCTTATGTGCAAGATATCAATCTAATCCAAAAGAGTCTCACTTAAAAGCCGTAAAGAGAATCTTGCAGTATTTAAAAGACACTATGGATTTGGGACTGTTCTACTCTTCTGGAAATGATTTTGTTTTAAAAAGCTTTTCAGATGCTGACTTTGGTGGTTGTAGAATGGATAGAAAAAGTACATCTGGAACATGTCATTTTTTGGAGACTCTTTGGTTTCTTGGTCCTGCAAGAAACAACACTCAGTAGCACTTTCCACTGCTGAAGCTGAATATGTAGCAGCTGGAAGTTGCTGTGCTCAAGTATTGTGGATGCAGCACACACTCACTGACTATGGTTTGAGTTTCTCCAAAACTCAAATTCTTTGTGATAATACAAGTGCCATAGCTCTTAGTAAAAACCCAGCACATCACTCTCGTGCAAAACACATAGATGTTAGGCATCACTTTCTTAGGGATCACACACAGAAAGGAGATATTATTTTACAATTCATCGGAATGCAAGAACAACTTGCTAACATTTTTACAAAACCTTTACCTTCCGATAGATTTGAATTTATAAAACAGAAGCTAGGAATGATTACATTAAAATAATCATTCATATCTACTTCCTGTTTTACATCTCTCCTAATTGTAAGAAACTCCTCGTAGAAAGAGGTAGGACATTTCTTTCTGTCTTTGTGTTTATTTTATCTTGTGTTCTTTAACTATTTACTCTTTGGATTTTTTTATTCACTGTTTATCGTATTGACAATTTTAGTTTTCTGTTTATCGTATTGACAATTTTAGTTTTCTGTTTATCGTATTGACAGTTTTATAGTATAATTGACCTATGATTTTATTTAAATTCTTTTCTATCATATCATTCAATAGTTTTGAATCGACCGATGATAGTATTGAAATTCTTTTCTATCGTATCATTCAATAGTTTTGAATCGACCGATGATAGTATTGAAATTCTTTTCTATCGTATCATTCAATAGTTTTGAATCGACCGATGATAGTATTGAAATTCTTTTCTATCGTATCATTCAATAGTTTTGAATCGACCGATGATAGTATTGAAATTCTTTTCTATCGTATCATTCAATAGTTTTGAATCGACCGATGATAGTATTGAAATTCTTTTCTATCATATCATTCAACAGTTTTGAATTGACCGATGATAGTATTGAAATTCTTTTCTATCGTATCATTCAATAGTTTTGAATCGACCAATGATAGTATTGAAATTCTATTCCATCGTATCATTCAATTGCTTTGTATCGACCGATGATGGTATTGAGATTGTTTTCCATCGTACTGTCAGTTCATGGTAACCAGATTATTTTCCATCGTATGGTACGATCAAAACCAACAATCACCTTATGTTCTCCGACATGTATCTTTTTCATTTTTTTTAAATTTTTTTTTCTTTGTTTTAATCCTAACCATTGATCTGGTTTTATCTAATCTTGACCGTAGAATATCAACGGTTATCCTTTTTCGACCGTAGAAGATCAACGGTCATCTTTTTATCGCCTATAAATACCCCCCACCCCTCCCCAAACCCACATTGCTTTTTCAGGATTTCAGGCGAAGCTCTGCTCCACTAGCTATATATCATCGTACGATCTTCTCAATCGGCATCACCTTTATGTCTCAATCCTCTGCTAATACTCCTACCTAGATGTCTTCGAAGACTTTTACAGAGAAAGACTTTAACAGAGAAAGGTTAGTATCCCGAGACTTGTTCGATACGTACGATTCTACAATCAGGAGGATCATTTTGTTTCAAGGATGGGAACATCTCTGTGTGGAAAAATCCTGATATTCAAGATCCAGTTCTTTTTGATGAAGTTTGTCAGTTTTACAAAACCGTTTCTTTCGACAAAAATATGACTATAAACATCGCTGTGTACGATAGAAAATTATCTATGTCTGTGAAACAAGCGGTGCATTTTCTGAATGTTTCTGTAGAAGGAGATTCTTTTTGTCCATCTCACAAACTACCAGAGGAGGTTGGTACGTTTAATAGAGAAAATGCTGAAAAGTCTTTGTTTCTTATTAATGAGGAAAAGAGGAAAGTGTCTCATCTTTCACCGGACAATCGTTTTGTAACCTTATGGATGCAAGGTTTTCTTATCCCAAGGAAAGGGGATAGATAAACTCTTAAAGTTTCTGATATATTCATGGTCGACTATCTTGTAAATATGAGAAAAGTAAATCTCATGGGGTATATTTTTGAAACCATCAAGAATGTCAAGACAGGAGGGATTAAGTCCCAGATGATTATGTATCCATCCATCCTTATGAAGTTCATTTTTGAGAGTATGAAGTTTTGTAACATTCCTTTGAAAGGAAAACCCATGGATTTGAGGCCATCTTGGATTAGTAAGAGTACGATGAAAAAGCTAAATGTTTGTTTTGATTCAAATTCAAAACTTTTTGTCAGAGATGTAGAAGCTGAGTTGGCTCAGAATCAATCGGCACCTATGCCACCCAAGGACATTCAATCCACCGGTGTTACTCAAAAGTCTGATCCGCAAACCAGTTCGAAGCTGAAGAAGAAGCCGAGGTACAGTAAGGAAGTTGTAGAAAAATGGAGAAAAGATAAGGAACAGAGAAATGAAGGTGATCCGAAGTTTGGTCTTCACCCTGCTGAGGCCTTTGCGGAAACAGTAAGGGTAGAAGAAACCCTTCAGGCTGAAAAGAAGAAGAAGGTTCTTTTGAAAAGAAAGGCTCAGGCCTTTGATGTCTCTAAAATCATAAAAGCGGTTGAGGCTGCCAGTGCCCAACTAACAGAAGAAGTGCATCAAGATCCCATCATACAGAGTCTTCCTGAGAAAGAAAAAGGAAAACAAGTGATGGAAGAAATAGAAGAAGAAGAAGGAGACTTTCTTTTAGAATTTCTTCAAAACTCAAAGAAGAGTAGAGAGGAATCGGTTCAAAAGCCGAGTGAAGGTGTTCAACAAATCCTTCATGATGATCAAGCACAATCTCCGGACAGAATGTATTTTCAAGAAAGGCAAGGTAATCAATCTTCTCATTCTGATAAAGTTGTTGTCATTAGTGACAAAGTGGAAGAAGAAAGAAAACAGAAAGAAAAAGAAAAAGGGAAACAGCCAGTTGTTGACTCAAGCAAGTCGTATGAACTACCATCGTATGATGAGGATACTGATTCAGAGCATACAATCTCTCTCAAAAAGGGTGATTACATTGTTCATGTTTTGAGAAGGGTGGAGAAAACCATTCCTTATTTCCCGAGGCTGGAAGGGAAGATTGATTTTATTATTGAAAATCAAAGGAAGAAGTTTGGCTCTGTAAAATAATTGAGGAAGAAAGCTTTGTCAGTAGAAGCCGATTTGAACGTTCTTTCAGAAAGATCAGTTGCTCATAAGAAGGCTTGTAATAAGATGACCAAGTGGTCGTACAAAACAGAGAGCTCAATCAATGATCATGAGATAGCTATTGAAGATATAAGGAGGTTATCAAATGAGCTTGCAATTGCTTTCAACAAGCTTGATAGAGAAACATTTGAAAGGCTGAATCTTTTGTCTTCTCAAAGAGCCGATGTTCCTTCAGTGGAAGACTTGCAAGAAAGAATGAATGTTTTCCAATCTGAATTCTCGAAGGTTTCATCCTTCAAAGATGAAATCGTTTTACTGAAGAATCAAAATTCTGTGTTATCCAAAGACAACAAGAATTTGAAAAACAGGATTGATACCCTTGAAGAAGTAATCAGAGTCCAGGAGGAGACCATCAGAAATCAAGATCAGATTTTTGCGGATCAACAAGAGCTTCTCAAAACTCAGGGTGAATCAATTTCTGAAGACAAGAAGGAGATCAAGAAGATGAAAGCTGTTCTTCATGAGCTTATAAAGAAGGATAAGGAAAGAGAAAACAAATGATTGATGTATTTGTTTCGTTTGGAACTTGTCTTTGTTTTGTAATAACTCTTATGATCCTTTTCTTTTATCTTTTGTCTTGTATTGCTTCACTAACTCTTTCACACAATTCAAGATTACTCCTTTTTTTTGTAAATCACAAAGGGGGAGAATATTTACAAAGAAAATATTGTTTTACAAAGGGGGAGAATGTTTTACAATGCTCTTAAGAAAAATCTACGAATACAATCCTTAGGAAAGTCCATACCTAAGGGGGAGATTAGTTGTATTCAATTTCTTATTCAGAGGAGTTTTCAATAACTCAGGGGGAGATAAGTATTTCTTGTCACATTTACTTTGTGGGTTGTGCTTTCCAAAAAGGGGGAGATTGTTAAGTCAAAAGTCTTCTTTTGACTTCTATATCATGTTTTGGAACTCAAAAATGTATTCTATCATATGATTGTAAATTACAATTATCTTTTATCATGTTTATCGTATCGTACTGACTCTGTCAATCGTATCGTACTGACTCTGTCAATCGTATCGTATTGACTCTGTCAATCGTATCGTACTGACTCTGTCAATCGTATCGTACTGACTATGCAATTTAGATAATCATTATTAGTTTTGGTACTTTATGAAAAACACTATCTGCATTTGAATCGTACTCATGCTTTTAATTTCTATATATCTCTTGTCCTAACAAAACGATGTCGTTGAGTTAGTTACAAACTAATAAAAACGATGTCATGCTTTCTGTTTCAATATGACCGTTGGAGGCAATATGACCGTTGGAACCCGAGGCCTATAAATAGGAGGTCATTTGAAGCTGAGAGTACAACGATGAACGAAGAGAACGAATGAAGAGACTCTGTGAACTACCAAGATTCTAGAGAGAGACACTGTGACTTCTCTCATCAGCCTTGTGCGTCCGATCATCGTATCGAGGGCTTTCAAGTAATTGAAAGACAGAGGTGCCGATTACCTACAAAATCGAGGGCTGCCGGGGATAGGCAGACAGACGTGCCAATCATCGTATTGAGGGCTGCCGGGGATAGGTAGACAGAGATGCCGATCATCATATCGAGGGCTGCCGGGGATAGGCCGACAGACGTGCCGATCATCGTATCGAGGGCTCACCAAGGTATTGGTGAGACAGACCTTTTATCCTAGGTGAAATGATAACCCTTCTCTTTGGGTTAAAAGAATTGTAATACTTTTACATTTCCGCTGTTACTTGTATTAGAAAGGGATTTGTATTGTTTTATTTCTTCTTTACATATTCAATTGTAATTGTTTCAATTACAATCATTCTATTACTTTTTGTATTGATTGATTCTATACGCTTTAAGGTAGAATCATTCATCTTTGTATTACTCTGTTTATTGTATTCACCTTAAATACAATTGTTTTACTTTACATTAGTATTAAAATACATCATACCGTTTATATTCAATACAATTGTGGGTGTTTATATTTGTATTAGTTTAAGATCTTTTAAACTAATCTCTTTGTTGCTAAAACTCAAAGGTTTTTAAATCTACAATTCACCCCCCCTCTTGTATTGTTCCATCTAATAGACACATATATCTACTATTCGATCCAACACCATATTCTTTGATAATAAAGATGTTATCATTGGGATACACTGAAATAATTCATTCTCCCACATCAAAAATTTGTTGTGGGGTAACCAACACGACATATATATTATAATGAATCATGGAATATATCATGCACTATAAACATGAATCACATTAAGAAGACATGGTTTAAAAAATTGGGCATCAGCCTTATGATGTTAAATATAACAAAACATGTTAAGAAAATCCCTTATATCTACCATTAAAAAATTAATTCAAATCCCCTTTTTCAAACCAATTTTTATATGCGATCATATATAGCACTTTACAGTCACTGGGACCTTGGTAAAAAATAAAAATCAGTTCCTAAACATATTTGGAAATTATAATAAATACCCTTTTATAATTTACCACATTATAATGCTACACCAATTTTTTAAAAACCCCATTTTAAAATACATTTAAAATGGTAAATCGATATTAATATTTTAAAACCAATGTATTCATCCAAATATTTCATAAGGACAGCCACTAACACCCATTATACTAAGTAGTCACTACATAACCAATTATAATGCTATAAGACCATCTTGTCTATTATTAATAAGAAACCATATCCAAACATGTGGTGAAACACACATAAGATAAGAACTATGTGGGTAAACAATTCAAATAAATCTCAAAAAAGGTAACCGAATCATGAAGAGTCTCAAATAATGTGAGGCCCCCCATCATAAATAGACACTCTATAAAAATATATTGAGCTAATTTTAATGTCCATTGAACCCCCATGAATCCATATCATCCATAAAACACATCAAATTAATTATTTAAAAATTGAAAAAATAACATAGCATAATAGGCTTGAAACTCAATAAGCAACAAAATGAGGATGAAAATAAAAACCACATGGTGTGGTCTACACCTAAAAAATATTATATCATATGAAACATTAAATCCACTAAATTAATACATAAATTCATTTAATATTTTAACAAAAAAATTCTACCGAACCTAAATAAATTAATTGATAAATATATTTATGAATACGGTGAACAATATCTTGAATATTCCCAATTGGGTGGTCCTTTATGAGCTGCATAAGAAAGCCTCGTCAACATAATTAATTAACCATTATCTACATAAATTTTTCATAAGAACCATATCCAAATAAATGGAACTAAATTATGAATAGATAATATAATGATAAGAGAATAAGGATGAAAATTTACTTTGACTCAATTTTATAAACGTCAATAAATACACAAAAAACCAAAGTGAATGAAGGGGTGAGGTGGGGGGATCTATTTTCTCCAATTAAAGAGGATTATGAGATAATAAACACAATAAATTTCATATTTTAAAACCTCTTTAGTAATTTTTATAAAATCCCCAATTCATGTAGCTGATGCTATGAAAATCGATTCATGGATGGAATCCTCCTAGGTTAAGGAACCATGCCTCTATGAAGAATATTCACGGTGTGAAATATATGTTTATTCTATGAATGGTTGCATCTTTTTCTTCAAGTATCTATAACAGTTAACAAATGGACACACCTAACCAACAAAAATAACAAATAATCCTTAAATCCTCATCAAAAACACATTTTAATGACATTAAATCATCTAGAAACCTATATAATGACCTAATTATCAAACTAACCCATAAACAAAATTAAATGATTAAATTTACATTAGAATTTTCATATGAAAATGAATTATGTAATTATTAATTCTGTACAATAAATCCTATCATCCTCGAGAAGATGGTGTATTCATTTGGTCAGAAAGAGTGACTAACATCATTCACAAACATAGTGATGATGCTCTTCATTTCAGGCACAAATTTAAAATATTTCATCATTGGGTAACTAAAAACACCAAGGCCAAATACACCATTTTTTGTCAAAAATAATTGGAATGATCCTTGGACAGACTCAAACATGTCTTTCATGGAACCCCGGATGTTGTTCCCATCGCATTGCATCCAAATTCATGCATGAATTTCAGTAGACTTTCCTACAACAGACATTAACCAAATCAAATATTTCACACCATCCAATATTTTGTATGAATAAAAAATGCCTCAAAATTGAATTTTCTCTAACCCCCAAGCATGTGGCCCTTCTCATACCATTTAAATGGGCCAAAATATCCTTTTCATCATCTATTTCATGTCAAATAATTTTCAACTCAATAAACACCATAAATATAATTTCCACATTATTCTTAATTGGATAATAAAAAATATTTCATATTTTAAGACATATAATGAATCATGATTCACAGCCAAAATCATGTAAAAAACCAAATATATCCATAAGACTCACAATGTGGCCTTGTTATTTCCCACATTTAGAACCAACTATTCAATGATATTAATATCTATTTGATGATCAAAACCACTCTAAACTCACTTGAAATAGAAGAATTAAATATAATAACACATTTGAAATCCCAATATAGTATTCTATATAGGAATAGATTAATTAGATCCTTTGTGTACTATCCTTTGACTCCACCATAACCATCAACTGACCGGTCTTAGTGTTTCCAACTATGGACCATAGATTCATATGCACACAACTATTTCTAAACTCCCCGCTAAAGTAGTGTACTAATCATTACCACATATGACCCAGTTGTCAATGTTTAGCATCAGTAGCCAATTTGATAAAGTGTGTTTGTATTGGATGGACCATTGTACTCTAACCCATAAACAAAACAAAAACATTAATCACCAATAACACGATTGTGCTCAAATTATCGTGTTGATTTTTTAATAACTTAAATGTAAACCAAAAAGTAATCTTGATCCTTATGTGGAATCCAACTATAATACTCCACCAAAAGTTGTTGATTCAGACTAATGGTGCACCCCACAATAGTAGATTCACATTAAAAACTCAATTGATCATAACCATAGACACATCATTCATGCATCAGGAAGTATAACCCAATATTTCATCAAAATGAAAATCAGGGGTACAATTACCAAATATAGCAGAACACATATAGTTACATGAGGCCCCATTGGAAACCATGAGCCCATTGTAAGAGTGTCTAGAGAAGAATATATCTTGATACCAATATACGTGGCTCTCTCTAAACATTCTAGATATATCTATAAGACACACAAACCACAACTAGGGTCACCAACAATTAACCACCAAATATCGAGTGAAATAGACTAATATATGTAATAATTTCCCTATAAGAACCACATCGACCAAAAGTACATCATATTACAGTCTCCAACCCCACATGGATGTTTCAATACCATCATTAAATCCAATAATATCACACACATTGAACATCCATGACACCAAAACCAAGACAAACAAATCCTAGAAAATCAGTTTTCAGTGGTATTAGTTATTTATTTCAAATATCCATTCAAAATTTCATACACAATTACTCAATATTTTGTTTTCAAAACACTTAGAATGAATGGATTTCCACTAAAATTCAAAATCCCAAAAAACCAATAGTATGACTGACCTCATTCCTAAATCCACATAACATTTAGAAAATCATTTTTAAATATGATTTGGAAAAATATTTCATAACCATTTTCTAGAACCTAAAAATTCCTATCCGTTTCCAAAATCCAGGAATCCATAATCTAATTTTAACGATAGAAGATTTTAAAAATTTTAACACAAACATTTTCCACTACATAATTATTCCATTCAAAATACGTTTTTATTCTTGAAACTGTGTATTCTAAAATTAAAAATCACAATAATCATTGGAATATTGTTGAAAAATATTAAAAAACACATAAATAATAATTAAAAATGAAACTAATCCCCCGTTAACCATTTTAATCTAATTAATCGTTCAAGTATATGCTATAAAACAACATTTATTTAAAATGATTATTCAATTAGGATGGATTATAAGGAGACATTATACCACTGAACACTAACGATAAACATTTGTAGGATTCCCTTAGTATGAATATACAATGGTTTATAGAAAACCCATTGCCTCTAAACTATTCCCTCTAAATCTTCAAAATCCTCCTCTAATCCCAAATTGGAGTTTTTAGTCAAAACCAACACTGAAATCATCTTAGAATAGATATTATAAATAAATATATCCAAATTAATCATGTATTAAAATTTTTAAAAAGTTATCTAGGCATGCACTTGATATACCTACCAAGTATCAATAATAAAACTCTTTCTCTTGCTACACAAATTTTCCCAAATTGTGCTCTGATACCACATATGGAATCCACATCCTCAGATTCTTGTTCACCTCCAAAGATGGGTCTCTAAAGCACCTTAAGAGTACCTGATTATATTATTGAAGATCCCCAGTAGTTTAAAAGTTCAAAAATAGTCATGGGGAGACCATGACGTCTAAAATATGGGTGAAAGGTCTTGCTTGAATCTTTTACATTTTTAGCATGACTGATCCATACGACTTACTATTGAAAACTCTATAGATATAAAATTGGACATCCCATATCCTAGTGATACTTATGTCCAAAGATAATATATGATGTTTTTTCCATATACATAGAAACCCATTCCATGTATGAGGTGAGGGTTGAGTCCAATGATCTAGTTGGTCCCCCCAATGCCTCAACAATAATGGATGATATTGTAACTAAGGGGGTGTTCAATAATTATTTATATATAATGTTTATCCATTCTGGTGAAACATGACCACCTAAAGCATAAATCATAGATTCAACAAAATATATTAGTCATCTCCTCATGTCCTAACCAAGTCACAATGAAACCAAGTACAGAAATATTCAAATACATGTAAGATAGAAAACGTACCCACATACAATAGCCCAAATTATACCTAATTATATATAGAAATATGTCATATGTGATGATGAATATGATATGACTAACGAGTCTCGATGTAAATCATATAAACCTTGACTCACTACCCAATGAAATATGGCATATCCACATGCCCATAATCTTTGAACACTACACTAGAGCCTCAACCCAGTCGGTGAGGACTCAGAAAGTGGATCGAAGAGACCCGAGATCAAATCTCGAAAGGGACATATATCCAAGTTACTGTAATTGTAATGGAGAATGTACAATATTATCCATATCTATTCAAAAATTTAAGATTTTGGTCCACCATTTTAATTTTTGGCCACTTCACGGCCTTCAATCCACCCAAGTTCTTTAGGATTGTAAAGTCTTCTGGCCCCCTTAAGGCCTTCGACAAACCTCAAGGCTGTCAGGCCACATGAAATTGTGATTAAATAGAACAAGTAGAATATACAAGTAGAAGGATCTAGATGAGGATTCAAAACATATAGATTACCCAGAGTAGATAAAGCGGATTTGGATGAATGATAGGGTATGGAAATTTCTATTAGGACCAGCCTGTGGTTGCATTGGAAGCCTATTTGAACATCTATGAGAAAGTGGAGCATTGATTTCATTATATAAGATGATGGTGATAGACCTTCCAAGAAGTTATAGTCTAGATTAATTCCTCTAATACATTCAGGTCATGTAATGGCATGAAGCCTACATGCCATGTTATGGTTCCCCTTTAAGCTTTAAATGGTAGATTATATAAATGATTTAAAATTGATGGACTTCATGCCATTCAAATAAAAACGTGAACCCCACCTCCTAACACAATAGAGGTCCTTCATAAATCTATCACAACATATCATAACAAATACCATATATCAGTTCTCAACCTAATACTGCTGATGAAAATGTCCATCATGTATACTAACCGATCCCCATAGTCATTTTTCATCTTACAATCATTCAAAACTACCAAATCCTCATAAGGAATAGTCCCATAAGATTGTAGTGAACACATGTATGAAACTAAAAAAATTGAATATATATCCCATTTCATGTCCCTCTATATCACCACTTAGAAACTATTCCCTCAAGACCTGTCCCCATGTCTTGAATGTAATACCTAAGAACCTATCATAACAGGTAATCAATATATGAAACAAATATTACATAATGTTCACTCTAAATAGAGTTTATTCATTAATTCAATGTAAATTTGAATTTAAATTTAAATTTAACTAAATTAAATTCATTTTTTGATTTATATTTTTGATATTTACATAAAAATATTTTTTATGAATTTAATGAAGTATTTTATTTTTAGGTTAATAGTGAAAAATAGATTTTATATTAAAAACCATAACTTTTATACCACTATTATGTAATAAAAAAGACCTAAATTTTTTGAAAAACTATAAATTTATAAAATATAGATTTTAGAAGAAAACTCTAAATTTTTAATTCCAAGGTTAAAATCATAAAACCTAAGTTTTTCATTATAAGAAATTATTTATTATTTTCCAATAAAATAAAACTGTTTTTTTGTTTTGTAATTAAATATTTTTATGTTAAAATTATTTTTCAGTTTAATTTATTTTTTGATAATTTTTTAAAAAAATTGATTTTTATATAATGAAAATTAAATGCATTGATTATTTCTTCATACAAATAAATTTTAATCATAAAATGAAACTTATTCTAAAAATCATTTTTAAATGATACATGTCATAATGTTAAAATATATTTTTCATATATTGAAATATTATTTTAGAAAATGGATTTCTTTTTTTTATTTAGTGTTTAAATATTATATAATGTGGAACATTTTCTTTTTAATAATTAAAATTAAATTACCTAGTTAAAAATTTATCAGCACGGTAGATAAAAAAACTTTTAAAGTTTAAATTATAAGTATAAATTAAAAAAATACATGTTAGAAAATTGTTATAAAATAGAGGGTTGGGTAATTAATGACCTCATATCATCCTAATGTCAGTGATTGCAAATTTCTCATCCAACTTCATTTGTGAAACATGTAACCAACTTTTATATAATTAAAATAGATACAAAAATACAATTTTTAACCCTTATAAAGGGGGCCATCCCCCACCCCTTAAATATCAGTAAAATAATAAGTATCCTCATGAATTTATTCAATAATTAATTCACGTATAATTATATTTCACCATCTTAATATTATTCTCAAATGATATCATCCTAGGTCCTCCCATTCAAAGCCATTCTCTATAGAAAATAAAATATTTTCAATGTGAATACTAATTTTCCCTAAACAATTTTTCTATCAATATTACTATTTTGAATTTATATTTATCATTCATATATAATAAAATCATTATTGTTTGTATACCAAATATTATAATTATAATGTGATTAATATCACCCACCATTCTTCTTTTACCATAATAATAATAAAAATAATATTCATGGGTGTATATGGAATACAAAATCCATAAAAAATGATGTCTTATTTTCCATTACCACCATACATGGATAATATTAGTTATTAATTTAATAAATAATAATTAAATTCATAAAAAAATATAATGTTTTATTAAAAAAATACTATACTTTCTTATAATTATTTTGATGCTGAAATAATTAACCATGTGTACTTGCATAATACCCTCACAATGTAATAGTGGAATTGTATTTTCTTAATTTCAACATAATCATTTATTATTGGTCATGGAAATGGTTTAAAAAGATAAATATTATTTTCATGAAATTATAAATGTTTTGGAATTGATTTAAGAATCCTACTCTTTATTACACACATAAAAATGATTTATTATATAAAACTGAACTTAAGACAACTCTGAGGATTGGGTGGGATGTAATCTTTGAAAATTAAGAACATTACATAAAAACATGAACATAATGCCCTAGAACTATATAAAAAATTTCATTTACATGACCATGACATTCTATCGTACATAACATTGAATAGGGTAACCAAAAGACATAAATAAGAAAAGGGTGAGCTATAAAGCCCATTAAAGGAGTAAAAAGAGAAAAACATGAAGAATAAAATACATGTTACAAAAATTGGTAGATCCAAAGAGAATAGAAGAAACATGAACTTAAAGGCATGATATAACATGATGATCATAAGATGAAAATGTGGAAACATCATTTAAAATTATATTATAACGAGCCACAACTCGTTGAACATGGACCATGAGTAAATCATAATTTCACATTAATTATAATGAATAAACACTTATTTCACTTGAAATATCAGGATAATAATCTTTACCCAATGAAATAAAGCGCTATTTGGGTGCACCCTTCTTAATCATTTCAGTTCATGCCTAAGTCTGCCACATGGATCATATAAAATTGATTAATTGAACATAATAATTTATTCCACGATAATAGAATGTGGAATTAATAATTGAAACTCCATAATCAATATGTAAATGTTATAAAAGGTGGATACCCATGATAGAGAAATTGGCATGGAATTCATAAACAAGGACTTTGGCATGGAAAATTGCAGTGCAATTTCATCAGCATAATGGCATGACATAAGAATTCATAATACAGGTTGGCTAGAGTGGAAGGGGTGTCTCATCTTATGTACATGAAATTTAATTTAAGGGTTTCATATAGAAACATGTTCAGACATATGTAATGGAATTTAGATTCATAAAACAAAAAAACCTGCATGAATGTAAATGAGGAGAGATAAATACATTATGGTATTTTGGCATGGTAACATGTGTACATGGGAGGAATTATTGTTAGAGAAAGGGATATATCATCATTAAAACAAAATTAGGTAAGTATGGGGGGTTTCTAAATCAAACCCCAACATTTTTAATTGAATATACATGGGTATAGAAACATAAAATAACATGGACCAAAAAAGAGAGATTAAGAAATACCTAACTAGAATGTGCGATCCCAAAGGCTTTTGAGGGGCTTGTGAGAGGATAATTATGAGAATAGGGCACCTAGAGAGTAATTTTGAGAGATAATGTAATGGTAGGTATGTTATAGAAGGGTTTTTAGTTTAGATAAGTTGTAGTTTGGGTGGGTTTATATATGAAAATACAGGGAATTCAATATTATTTAGGTTTTGTACACTACACATTAAACTAATAAAAACCATAAACGAAACTATGGTTTTTCCCATGATATTTTGAAAATGGTATTGTGAGACATTATTATATATGTACAGTGACCTAACATATTAAAACATGAGACTTGCTTAAGGGGAGGTTAGTCACACTCTCAAATAAATCATTTTAAAAAGTTCAGTTGTATTATAAGTATTTGGGGTCCACTAAAGCTTTGTAAAATAAATAAAACAAACTAAAATAACATTATTTTAATGTTAAAACATATTTTTTCTGAAAATACCATTTAATGTATTTTCTTACATCAATATTGGTCATTATTATTTACAAAAACACATTATATATTTAAAAAGTTTTTAATTTTTACACAAATATTAAACTATCCCAGAATATTAGGGAAAATTCACCATTGGATAATTTCAACGTCCTAATTCAAAATAAAATATTCATTTTAACTAAAAAATCTTCTAAATTTTTTAATTTTTAAATTAAAAATAAAAACCCACTTATATAAAAAATTCAAGGGTTTTGATAAAAACATTTTTCAAACCATAATAAAAATTACTATTGTATTCATTAAAATTATACGAGTAATAATATTAAATAAAAAATAATTTCATAATAATAATTTATTAAAATATTAATTATTAAAAATTCCATTAATTCATCCGAATATAATTTTTAATTGAATATTTACCAAAAAAAATACTATTTGATCTTTAAAAACTATTTATAAAGTAACAATAATAAATCAAATTATATTATTTATTCAAGAAAAAAATAATGCAAAAAATCATAGTACAAGGGTCCAGTCACATAACCCCTGATAACACCCACAAATGAACTAAGGGTAATGTGTGTGATGGTGACAGACTCATGGGGTGGCTCGGATAACATCACGTGGTTTGTAATCATAATAAACATGGACTTCATCCATAGGTGGTTCCATTCGATCTTTACATAATGATGCTCAGATTGGGCTTGGTTTAGAGTGAAGCACAGTGAGGACACCTCCTTTCTAAGATCCAATAAATGAGCTTCGTACAAATAAATTCAACTGGATGAGTCCATCGCATTAATTGTCTAAGTAAATAGGATTTGTTAAAGCCCTATATTTATACTAATCATGAAATCACTATTCAGAGACTATATTATCAATGGTGAAAGTTATTAACAGTATATTGAAATACAAAACACATAAAACCAAGAAATATCATATTTCAAATAACCATTTTAAATAAAAAAGAAATGTAATTATATCAAGAGTAATTTTCATTTATAAATTATTAGGTTATTATAATCATCTCCCTTAAGAAATTTCTCACTTGAGATTTATTTTTCCCACACTAAAATAGATCTGAGTGACTTTGATTCATCAATCCCACTGATTAACAAGTTTTTTTACCAAACATGTGGTTTCTCCGGAAGACCTTGACATGGGGCATTGCATTATTATATAGAACGTTTTCTTGATGATATAAGATATTTCCAAGCTACTCTTTATAGGAGAGGTGATTCTCTAATAATTCCAAACTTGGATTTAGTATATGTGATGGTTCATGTATGTACATCCTCAAGAGTGATACATGGAAAACATCATGTACTTGTGATAGGTTCGTAGGGAGTGCTAGTCGATAGGCCATTTCTCCCATGCGATCAAGGATATCTAAAGAGATAATGTACCGTGGACTATGATTTCACTTCTTCCGAAAGCTAATAACACTCATACATAGTGATATGAAGATAAATACTAGGCATCCAACATCAACCTCCAGGTCTCATTGGCAATTATTAGCATAGGTCTACTGTCGACTCTGAGCAGCTTTAATGTACTGCAGGAAGGTCTTAACCTTCTCCTATATTTCATTTACCATTTTTGGACCTAGGAGTTTTCTCTCCCCAACATCATCCAAACATGTCAGTGTTTGGAACCTCCTCCCATAAAGGGATTCCTAGAGAGCTATTTCGATGCTTGAGTGGGAATTGATATTGTAAGAGAACTCGACTTGATGAATATGTTTATCCCATCCTCCATTGATTTCCATTGAGCATGCTCTCAACATGTGATCATGTGTTTGGATAGTCCACTCTGTATATCCATCAATTTAAGGATGATAAGCTGTTATAAAGTTCATCTTGGTATTCAGAGCATGTTGATGACTCTTCCAAAAAAAGAGGTTATTCTTGTATCTTGATCAGATACTTTTGATAGTGTTACTCCATGAATATTTACCTAATTTCTGATGTATCTCAGTATTAGTTGTTCTAATTAGTAATCCTCCCAAATTATAATGAATTTTTCAGTCATTGTAATATGATCCAAAACAACCTAGATAGAATTGTTTCCTTTGGATTTCTTCAGATGTATGTTGACAAAGTAAATGGTGTTGTTTTCCCATTTCTATGTTGTTATGGGTATTGGTTGCATCATCCCCTTAAACTTCTACCTCCCAGCCTTTACATGTCGACATATGATGCACTTTTATGTATACTCTGTGATCTATTTTTTCACGTTATCCAACCAATAAAGATCTTAAAGATCTCAATACATCATTGTGTTTCCTTGATAAATACAGAAATTCAATTTATGTGCATCGTCCAAAAGATATTTTATTATATCTATATTTGAATAAACACCTAGTATAGACAAAAATCTCAAAATTACTTCTTCATTGACATTGAACTCCAAGGATTTCCCTTTTCAGATAGTTTCCACATTCTTCAAAATTCATGCATCATGCTTTCGTGCAACCATTATCTTTTCCAAGAGAAATAGTTGAGCAATAATTTGTGATACGATTGATGATCTTCCCTACATTATAATTCTCAAGTCCATATTTAGAAAATCTAAGAATATTGGATCATTTTTAATTTTCATCAATGATATAATTGGTGGGTCCTTTCTGAATAAGGAATCATCCACATTGTTCACTTTACTAGGGTGTTAATGGATTGATAATTTATAGCCTTTGATCATCTTTAAACATCTTCATTGGTGCATGTTTTACTCTTTTTGTGGGAATATATACTTGAGGCTTCCCTAATATGCATATATTTCACATTTCTCCCCAAAGAGGTAATGTCACCAAATTCTTAAATTAATGACTACTACAACCAAATAAAATTTATGTGTTGAATAGTCTTGAAAAATGAAATTTCATTTTCCTAGAATCATATGCAATGACTTTGTGAATTTTCATCAACACAGTGCCCAAGCCCTTATTCATAGCGTCACTGAATACCAAAAAATCATATCCACTTATGGGTAGTGTGCGAACTGGTGTAGTGATAAGCCTCTTGTTCAACTACTTGAAGTTGTCTTCAAATTCATCACTCCAAGCAATCATTACATCCTTCTGGGTTATCTTGGTAAATGTTTTTTTACAATTGTAAGGAATTTCTCACAAATCAACGATAATATCCGACTAACATGAGGAATCTATGGTTACCCGTTTTCGATGTTGGCCTCACCCATCCCTTCATTGTTTATATCTTGGAGGGATCCATAGATATACGACTGCTTATTTATATATGACCCATGAATGATATTTCCTTAAACCATAACTCATACATGTAGTACATTTCATAGAGCTTATACTTTCGCAAGGTCTCTAGTATAGTACTTTGGTACTCCTAAGACTCCTCCTTGGATTTTTTTATATATTATAATATCATCTATAAAACTACAAAAAAAATTCAAGGTAATATTTATAGTCTCTATTCATAAATTCCTTCAATATTTCAGGAGATTTAGTGAGTCTGGAAGGCATTACTATGAATTTATAGTGCTCGTACCTTGTATAAAACACACTCTTAAGGATGTCCTCCTTCTTCACCCTTACATTTCTATATCCAAAATGCAAAGCTTCCTTGGAGAAGTATTGTGATCGACCTATCATATTGAACAAGTCATCAATTTGGGGTAGAGGATACTTTTTATTAATTGTGATTTTTTGAGCTTGCGATAATCAGTACAAAGGTGCATTTACCCATTATTCTTCTTGAAGAGGAGGATTAGCACACCCATGGTGATGCACTTGGGAGTATAATCCATTTATCCAAATTCTCATATAGTTGTTTCATAAGGTCATCAAGCTCCAAAAAAAACCATTAAATATTGAGTCTTGGATATTGGAAACTCCCTGCTATAAGATCAATCGAGAATTCAACATCTCTTCTATGAGAAAGACTAGAAAATTCATCGAGAAACACTTCAGTGAATTCCCCAACAACAGGCATGTCTTAGATGATGTTTTCTTACATATACTCTATAATATGAGAAAGATATGTGTGCCAATTAGTTAGTAATATCCATGCTTGATATGGTGGTGCTAAATAAGATTAATCATACTCCTTATACTGTTACAAAATTGAGTGTTGATTCTCAATATAGAGAGTGATTTCCCTCTCACGACAATTTATGTTTGACCTATGTAAAGAAATCCAATATATTCTAGGAATGGAATAAAATTAGACCAAAGGGAGTATGATGAGGTTCAGTGGGATGTTTAAACCACAAATTGTGACTAGGAAGGAGTTATATTCATGGTTTTCAATAAATTTTCCATTTTCCATTCACACTGTCATCTTTACTTCCATGGTTTTTTGGGGTGTAGGGATTGTTCTACTAAACATTTAGGATATAAAATAATGCATAAATAAGAATCAAAAAGTAGGTTCTCTATTACTGATTGAAAAACTAGCATACCTGTCACCACTTCGTTGTCAAGGTTCACTTCGGAAATAGTGATATAGAAAGCTCTACCTTGCTTCCTTGGAGGTTGTTGGTTGCCTCCAAAAACCATTGGCATAGGGAACTAGTTTGATATATGCCATGGATTTTTTCAGCTGAGGCAATGAACAAAGTTTTTAGGGACAAACATAGCATTCCTCTCCTTTTCCATAGATGTGGGTTTTTCTTATCTATAGTTAATGGCTGGGTTCGCTTTTTCCACACCTAAAGCATTTCCTCATCCCTTTGAGGAAATTTATGGTGTTCTTATTAACATACCATTCGAAAGTGGGGAACTAGATTTTCATAGAAGCATTGGATTTATCCATAGGAACTCTATAATTAATGTTATCATTGTGGTTTTTATCCTCATGATACCCCTGATATTCACTAATTTATAGTTCAACATTGAGGGTATAACTGACAATTTCCTCATATCTCTCAAAGTCACTGATCACTAGGGCTTGTTGTTGGATATGTTTTGTCCCACCAATGATGCTTTCAACCATGCATTCAGTGGTAACCACAAATCTGTAGGCATATCTTTTAAGCCTTGTGATTTTTTCTTTATATGCTCTGATAGATTCATCACATTTTTCTTGAGGTCCAAGAACTCCATTTCTATCTTAAGTCAGAGGGTATGAAGAAAGTATTTATAGAATATTTTTTCCAGAAATCCTTACATTCCAACAGCTTTGTCTCCTCCTTAGGCTTTGTATTTTTTATCAATGTCCACAAATTATCAGCATTACCCTCTATACAATAATCATCCAGAAGAACTTTCTCTTGTTCAAAAGGATAGAGATGAACTTTTGAATAGAGATGATCCATTGTTCAGTAATTGAGGGATTAGAAGATTCACTAAAAATAAGAGGCCATTATCACATAAAGATCTCGATAGTGATTAGTTCTTTATTGGGGGGGTGGGTTAACGGTCTTCTTTTCCAACATATCAATTCAAAACATGTTCTAAACAAGAGAGTATCTTTATTTTTTTAATTCATACTCCTATATGATTGGGAATCTCATTAGAATAGTCATCACATTGATCTTCACATTGGTTGTTAGATTGAGTCCTCCTATTACTGTACATTGGCTTGAATAAAATGAATGTTTGGGGTTACACATAAAGTGTAATAGAAAGACAAAAATAGATGACTTATTAATTACTTTTATTTCATTAACATATGAATGTATAGGATTCAATCTATGTTATCCATAATCTACTTCCAAACATATATTCATAAGGAGATTATTTTTAATTCCCATTATAATGGTTATTTCCATGCTTATTAATTTACCAATTCATATACCTTTGCAGTTTCATAACCA
Organism: Viscum album; assembly: GCA_963277665.1. Taxonomy (NCBI): domain Eukaryota; kingdom Viridiplantae; phylum Streptophyta; class Magnoliopsida; order Santalales; family Viscaceae; genus Viscum; species Viscum album. The sequence continues at coordinate 885,816,827 of OY728135.1, read as the reverse complement.
AGAGTGTAGCAAGATCCAATTTCATGCACCTGTTCCCTTTCAGGTATAACTCAAATCGATGTATTTGGGTTTTACCCCTAGATACATATGTGCCAGAGCCACCTCTAACTTCTCATATCCAAAAAGTGATGTATTTTTTTGATAAACCACTTAATAAATAATCAAAAAAAAATTAGGGATATTTTTATTATACATGGCCTTATCGGTAAGGATATCACTAGGGTTTTCTAATCCGAATACCAAAAATAACAAAACCTCCATATGATACAAACTATAAAAATGCTAATTTGTTTAACACACTTAAGCATGATTTATTATATAAACTTCAACATAAGGAAACTCTAAGGATTGATAGGTATAATATATTTGGATATTAAGAAAATTACATAACAACTTAGAACATAAAATTGAACTTCTTTATTGAAAACCTCTTTTACAAGACCACAACATTTCTTCGTACTTAGAATTGCATAGGATAACCTGAGGACATCCATAAGAAAACAGTGAGCTATAAAACCCTATAATGGAGTAAAAAATAAATACCATAGAAAATAAAATACATGTTAGGAAATATGAATATAAATGGAGAATAAGGGAAATATGAGCATAAGTGTGTGATATAACATGATTATCAAAACATAGAAATGAGGCAACAACATTTAAAATGATATAAGCATGATCCAAGACTCATTGAATATGGAGAATGAGTAAACCATAATTGAACAGAAATTAGAATGATTAAACCCAAATTTAAATTGACCTATCATGAAATTATTCATTAACTAATGAATTGGAGTGCTATTGGGGTTCACCCTTCTTAGTCATTTTATTTCGTCAAAAAGTGTGTCATGTGGATCATATAACATGATTTAATTAAACATCATTATTTATTCCATGATAGAATTTTTTTGAATTAATAAAAAAATAACTATAATTAGTAATTAAATGTGGATAATTGTGAATAACCTTGAAATGTAAATGGTGGTTGTATTTACTACACAATGACTTTGCTTTGGAAAATTGTGGTGCAATTTTGGAAGCATAACGACGTGACATAAAAATTCATAAAAATGGTTGATGATAGTGGTATGATTTCTAGATCATAAGTAAATGAAATGGAGAGTAAGGGGTAGTATATATACTTGTTCCACCATATGTACTGGAATTTAGATTCATAATACAAAATAATTTCTTAAATGTAAATGAATAATGATAAATCTCTTACAGAATTTTGGCATGGTAACAGTTTTACATGGGAGGAATTATTGAGAGATAAAGGGTTATTTATTAATTAAATCATATAGAGTAATATATGGGGTAAGTGATAAGTCATTCACCATCCATTTTAATAGAATATACAATGGTATAACAACATAATAAAACATGGAAAAAAATGAGAGATGAAGAAATAACATACATGGAAGTGTCATCTCAAAGGGATGGGAGGGGCTTGAGAGAGGCTTCATGGGAGCCTGGGGTTCTTTTGGAGTATTTTATTAATATTGGGTAAGGGTAGGGACGTTATCAAAGGGTTTATAGTGAATATTAGTAGGATATTTGGAGGGTTTGTATTGGAAAAGAAAGGGAATTCTTTATTATTTACGTTTTGGACACAACAGATTAAACTAATCAAAAACACAAACCAACTAATGGTTTTTTAATTTTTTTTCCAAAGGTGAGAGGATCACATTATTTTATAAGTACAATGGAATAAATTATTAAAATATAAATCTTTCTTATGTGGGAGTGAGTCACAATCTCAAGGAAATCTTTTTAAAAGCTAAAATGTCTTGTATGTCTTGGACTGTCCACAAAAGCCTTGTAAAATAAATCAAACAAACCAAAAATAAAATTATCTTAAAGGTAACACATATATTCTTTGAAAATACCAGTTATTTTTCTATTACATCACTATTGGGTCATTATGATGTCATAAAACACGTTATATATTTAAACGATTTTAAATTTTTACCCCAAAATCTGGTTGTCTCAGAAAATTATGAAAAATTATCCATTTGGTAATTTTGACATCCTAATTCCAAGAATCATAATCATTTAATCAAAAAAATATTATAAATACATTAATTCATTCCTTTAAAATAGAAATTGACATTTATCAAAAATTCAAGGGTTTTGATAAAAACAGCCATCAAACCTTAACAAAAATTACTATTGTATTCATAAAAATGATACGATCAATTATTTTTAATAAAAATTAATTTAGTATAATTATTTTATTAAAATATATTTTAATTAAAAAATCCAATAATTCATAACAATAGATTTCATAAATTAATATTAACAAAAAAATAATATTTCTTCTTGAAAAAATCTTTACAATGTAACGATAATAAAATCAACGTATATTCTTTATTCTATAAAAAATAACGCGCATTTTCATAGTGCTAGAGTCCTGTTACATAACCCCTTGTAAAACTAATATATTACATAAAGTTATGGTGTGAAATAGTGACATACTCTTGGGGTGGCTCATATAACATTTACTGGGAGGTAGTCTCTATCAATTCCACTTTTCTTGTAGGCAGTTTTGTTTGAGCTTAATATGTTTAAGCTTAGCTTGGGCTTGGTCAAGCGAGAACCCCAATAAAACCACCCATTTTCCAAGATATAACATATGGGTTTCATATAGAATAATTCTATGGGATGAGGCCACCACTTCATTTATCTGTAACACTGTGACCCAAGTTACCCAGAGTCAATGAATTATTACCAAACATTGTTATGATCACAAGAGATCAAGTCACGAAAAAATGATTAGTTTAGTAGCCTTGGATGTACTATATATTTGAATTAGTTTTATATTATATCTTGAAATAATAGAAACAACATTTTGTTCCATTTAAACACACTCATAACCTTGTCATATTCCCAACAGGTTAATGATAATTTACTTCTTTAAATCCTAGGAAAAGAAAACATAATAAAGGGGTGAGCTCAGATGCTTAGTAAGGATAACAATATATCAGAAATGATCATAAATAAGAACACATATTTAAATAAATGTTTAAAACTAAAAAGAAATCTATTTAAACATAAACATAATAATAATATGAATACATATAACAAATAATGGAAATTAATTACTCACATGGATTTTCTACTAATCGAAAAATCACATGTAATATCAATAGATAATTTAATAATGATGAAATGCATAATTCCAAACAACATAACCTCTTATACAAGGACTCATGCCAACATTACAAATAATATTCTGAAAAGTCCTTCTTCCAAGACACTAGTTTGTCTCATAAGTCCTACCCATGCATCGAGGAGAAATAGCAGGCTCCACCCATCACTTACTAAGTCCAATTCATTCCTTGTATTAAAATGTTGAAACATAACATAAACATTCATTTTACAACTAGCATATTAAATGTTAATACATTAACTATAAACCGTGAATGGTTTAAAAATAACACATCTGATATCAAACCTATCAGAAAACCATCAATATAATATGGAATATTTGTATCATAATAAATCAACTTCGAAAAAGTATAAAATATATTAAAGGATGTTGACATAGATGAAATCAAAACAATTTGAGAGAAATTTCTCTTTATATTATAAAATCATTTAAAAGTCAATTAATTATGAAAGGAAAATTTAATTTTGAAAGTATTCTTATAATATTGTATTGGAAGTTTCAAACGTGTCATAATGGCATAGAATAACTACACCAGACATATAAGTTAAAAAACATTCTTACCTTAATTTGTCGAAAAGGTCGTAAAGTACCTTGTTGGCAAAACGACAGAAATATTCCATTAAAACAATTTTATAATATGTAAAAAAGGGGTATAAATTAATTTAACCCATAGTTAAGTAAATAGTAAAAATGTTTTGAAATCCATTTTTAATAAACATGGATGTGGATGGTATATAAGTCATAAGAGACAAATACGTAAAAACAACCTCAGATAATAATGAGATTGTGAAATTAACAATTACCTTGTATATTTCTTTGGTCGAGGGAATTTTAACCTCTGGTATAATAGTTAAATCATTTTTATTAAATTATAAAATAACCACATACATAAATATGATATCATATATGATCTTCTAATATTGCTTTTTTAATAATATTTTAATAGTATCATTTTATTGGGTGTTAACTAATCCATTTTCCTTTATATGTTTTGTTAAAAAATTCATTCTTGTTAGGGATAGGATGTATTTTCTTTCTATCAAGACTAATAAAATGTTCTTAAACATTATTTTTAATAATCCAATGAAAATTATTCTTTAATGGTTATGATGGGGAATGAATCTCATCGCGTTTGTGGAGGTAGAAATCCGTACGTAAGAAAGAATGCTACATCCATTTCATTTTTTATTTTAAAAATAAATAAGACCAAAAGATACATAGTTATATTATTATTAAAGTATAATATAATATTTTATATATGTTATGTATTTTCATTAACACCGTCCTTTATATGTTCCATGTTTGGTATGAAAGAGTCATATCACTTTGAGGGAGGAGTAGTCCACACTTCCTCAAATGAAATTATCATATATATAAAACAAGAAAATAAAAATGGTATACTTTAAAAGAAAATTATAGAAGATTATAGATAAAATAAATATCATTAATATCTTATATAATAAGAGTTACATCATAATGTCCAATATAATAGGTGGTAGTAGAAGATTGAACAATAATCGTTTCGTGAGGTAGTATTTCACTGTCCATAGAATCATTATCTTCTCTACCCATTAGATGGAAGTGCGTGTAGGTGTATTTCAGATAATTCTCGTAAAAAATCTATTATATTGAGTATACTGATGTTATTATAAAATAAATTAATAATGAGATTTTATGGGGTTGCAGAAGTAAAATCAAAGAAAAGAACTTAAGAGGAGATGTTACCTTTAAATCGGGTAAATCTCTTGAGATGGACCAAAAGGCTTCTTAAAGTGTCGTATGCCAAATATAAGGATTCTAATAGGAATATAGTAATTCATAGAGATCAATTGGGTAGATTTTGGATGATCGAAGCGGCTTGAGAGGTGTGAGAAATGGGTTAGAGGTGACAGATTTTTATAAGGTGGAGGAGGGGCTCTTTCGAAATGTTTGAAATATTATATTATATAATGATTTTTGGTTTCTAAATGTTCTAAACTTGACAACATTAAAGATAGGATTATTTTTGTTCGAAATAAAATCATCAAATAAGAATTAGATAAGTTTTGGATATTTTTTAAATATTTATAATCTCATTTATTTGTATCATTCTTTAATGAGGTAAACACTGTATCATTATTGTGTCATATATAATTTTATTTATTTGATGTCTAAAAATTATAAAACAAAAACCGTGATGTATGAAATCTTTTTATCTTTATTATCAATCATTATAGTTGATACGATAACTTATATAACCCCTTGTAAAAATTATTTTACTAAAGATATATGTTTATGTTATTTTTGTCTTTATATTAAATTAATTGATATAGAGTGTCATTATCACTCTCAAGTGGATCCATGGGGTCCCAAAATTGATCCAAGAATTCCCACAGTCAGAGATGTATCATATAATTGGAATTGAATACATGTGAGGGTAATTTAATATTAGAATAATAATATTTGTTTACCCGTATTTACAAGATTTACCCTTTAACCGTGGTAAATAAAATATTTACTGAAGTAAATATTCATAATGTCTACAAATAAAAAATTACTATTTACACAATTTGGACCCCATTATTCCAAATATGGAATCCATTTTTCTAACATTAAAACAAATTATTGGTAGAAATTATTTTAAAATTAATTCACGTTGTCAATACAAAAAGCGTGTTTTAAAGAAATAATAACAATCAAAAGATTGAGGCTAGTTTGTCTCCAGTTTAAAAGTGAAATTACATAAAATGAAAAACATTATATTGAATGATAAAAATATAATATACTAATACTTTAAAAAACTAAAATTTGTAATTTTACACTATAAATTATTTTGATTAAATAATTTGTTTTAAATTAAAATTTAGTATTTTTCAGCATTCATAAAAAATTGAATGTTTTCAGAAAAGTTCCAAAAATTCACCCTATGCTAATTTTGATATTACGAATCCAAAAATTAAGTTAATATTGAATATTAAAATTTATCATATTTTAAAAAGTTGGAATTACTATTCATAACATCTTGTTTGATTGGTTGTGCTGTGTTAGAATATTGAAGTTGCATACATCGCATGCTATTGTATTATTCAATGGAAAACGTACCGTGGAAGCTTGGGGTGATATACTCTTCCATACATCAATTAATTTCATCATTAGAATTTCTAGAATACTACTACATAAAAAGATTCTCGTGGTTCTTCATAATAAGTTCCTCAAGTTCCCATGTTGCCTCCACCATCTAATGATTTCCCCATAGAACATTCATCAGACGAGTCATCCGGTTTCCCAACACTTGTTCTCTAGTATCAATAATTCTGATAAGCTCTTCACAATAAGATAGATCTTGTTCCAGTTCTATATCTTAATATGTTATTACATGAATTGGTTCATGAATGTATTTTCTCAACAGTAATACGTGGAAGACATCCTGATCTTTGGAGAGACATGGTGGAATTTCCAAATGATAAGCTAACACTCCAATTCAGTCTAGAATTTGGAAAGGTCTGATGTACCTGGGACATAATTTTCCTTTCATACAGAATTGTATAACACCCTTCCATGGAGATAGCTTCAAGAAAACATGATCTCCTATCTATAATTCCAAATCATTCCTTCAAATATCAGCGAAGATCTTTTTCCTGCATTGAGCTTCTTTGAAGTGGTTTTGGATAGCATTCTCCATTTCTATCATTTCCTCAAATTTTTTTGGGGATACGAGTTTTATTTCACCAACATCATCCCAACAAGTTGGTGTATGACATCTCTTTCAGTATAATGCTTCATATGGTGCCATATTAATACATGAATGGAAACTATTATTATATGAAAATTCTACCATAGGTTAATTTTGACCCTACATACCTTGAATGTCATGTGAGAAAGATCTTATCATGTCTTCTAATATTTGCATAGTCTGTTCTGATTTTCCTCCAGTTTGAGGGTGGTAGGAAGTGCTCAAACGAAGATTAGTATCCAAGGCCACCTGAAGACTTTTCCATAATCTTGTTGTAAAATGGGGATCACAGTCAGAATCAATCGATAGGGGTACTACATGAAGTCTTACAACTTCATTAATATGTAGTATTTCTAGATTTTCAAGTGGTAAATCTTCAATTATAGAATGAAAATGAGTTGACTTTGTAAAATGATCAACAATGACCCATATAGCATACTTCTTTCTAGGAGTCTTTGGTAACCCCTTGAAAAAGTCCATCATAATATCCTACCATTTGCACTAAGTATGGGAAGAGGTTGCATGAATCCTTTTGGATGTATTCTTCAACTTTCACTTGATGAAAAATCATACATCTTGACACATATTCAGTAATCTATCTTTTCATGTTGTCCCACCATAAATGTTCCTTCAAATCATTGTACATCTTTGTGCTACCAGGCAGTATAGAGAAATTGGAGCTATGAGTATCATCTAATAATTCCATTTTTAGACCAGGTATGACAGGAATACAATTTCTCTTCCCAAATTTCAAAATCCTATCTTCATATATGAATTTGATTAATCTACCATTGTTCACAGATTTAATTTTCTTTTGAAACTCATCAACATCAGTCTAAGAACTTTTTATCAATTCATGTAAAGATGGTTTAGCAACACTTCGAAAAATTATTGATGTTTCATGACCAAAAACGTTGTTAAAATTCTATCGAAGCTTAAAATTTATATTCCTAGTAAATACTGTATATGTGGAAAGCGGAGTCTAACCCACAGGGAAGGTAAATTTGGCCACTAATCATCTAAAAACTTTGGAAACTCCACTATTGTCAGCAGTGACATGATTTTCATTCATTCTAATTTTCACTTTTTATATATTATTATTATTATTTTAATTTTATAAGTTGTATAGTGATAGAACAATGGAAGCATGTTTAAAAATAACCAAATTGAAGCTAGAAAGAGTTGTAAAACATGGAGTAACTGAGGTATAGAACACTGATAAAAAGACAATATATTAAAAAGATCAAGAAAAATTCCCCATTCTATTGAATTTTATGGTGTTTCAATTCACTTATAGGTTGTTACAGAGTACCACTATAAATAGTATGACTCACCTCTCTCACCATGAGTTAGGTCACAAAAGACAACTAATTTAAGAGTTTTCCACTCAAAAATTAATCAACTGTGAATGATTTTAAAATTAACAGCAAGAAAAACTCATCGTAAGTCTTGAAGTCTTTTGAATCTATTATATTTTAAAAAGGTTTTACCACAATCAATATCGCCAACTGACTGTGAAATTTTGAAATTAAACTTTGGTGAAACAGTGCAATTGAATAAATTTAGTATTGATCTCGCCGATCAATACTGAATTCATTAAAATGATAAAGTGAAATTATAATTTAATGATAACCATTAGAACTTCAATATATCCCCGAACTAAATACTTTGATAGAAAACATGTATACTAATAAAAAATTAATTGAAAACATTCTAAATAGAGTGGATGAGTTTAAACACAAGGGAAGTCAAAATTCGCAAAATGTACTCTGCTCCTAAGCTCCTCCAGCTTTAGGATGTGGTTCCAGAGTCGCCCTCTGGACTACCTCTGTTAAGAAATGAATCCATTAGATGTGCATTATGAATGTTTGTCTCTTGAATATTAGTCTCCTCAATACCGATGCTTTCTTTTCTTTAAGTACCTATTGTCTTCTACTGCTCATCACTGGAAATCTTCACCTACTTGAACTCATCTTTCACTATTGCACCGCACGCATGCTTTTTTTCATGATAGGCATGCCACACAAATTTTTCTCATGTAACTAACTAATGCTGAGTTAGTTATTGTGAATCAAGACGTATACAAGTCTATTGAATGAACCTGCAAAATTCGAACAAAAAAATAAATATATAAAGACGTAAAGAGAGAAAAAAATTTATTTCGTAGTTTAATGTTATATCACTTGTTAAAAAGATAAGTGAAATTAATAATTAATTAATCAATTATTATTATTAAATATTATTATTATGATTATTATTATATTATGAAATATTTATTTATTTAATGGTACTAATTCTTTAATTTATTATAAATAAGTTCTTTCATTAATATAAATTTTATTAATAAGTAGTTAATATTGATTAATTATATTGTTAAATTTCAATAATATTTAATATGTTATTTTAATAATTAATTTATTTTGTTTAATCTATATAGAAGGTTTTTAATTATTAAACTGTTAATTAATTTTATTTATAGTTTTTATATTTTAGTTTGAAAATATTCAATTTAGTTAATTAGTCTTTTAATTTATTTTGTTATTATCTATTATTTATCTAATAGTATTATAAAATAATATTTAATAAAAATATTATTGATATATCGTTTTTCAAATAACATTATTCTTTAATTAAACCACATCCCCTCTCCCAAATCGGGACACCCGGGGGGGTTCTGATATTACTTCTCAATGAAGGAATTTCGCGACTCCCTTCCCCTCCTCTATGAAAAAGATGGTTGCGACTCCTAAACCTGGAGATATCGACTCTTCCAATGCAGATCCTACCATGCCTTAGCAACGCAGCACGACAACTATGACTCTGCCACTAAAGTACTAGAATTGGCTACCTCGACAATGATTTATAGTGGGAGGTCGAGATCTGTGGTCATGAAGGCTTCCTGAATATGTGTTTGACCAAGGTGGCACAACACAACACAATGAAAACCTCGTTTAGATAAGAATTAGTGAGGCGACACATGGTGGAAGACCGACGACAAAGATCCCCTCTAGCGGTGGCAGACAGTTCTCAGGTGGTGGCAACTGTGAGTTCGTAGTCTGGATTTCTCAAATTAGAGGAAGAAAAGTGATAGAAATATATATTAAATTTTAATCTAGATTGAGTTAAAAATAAATTTTGGATGATTTTGTTTCTTCTGGTGAAACTGTGAAATGTGAAACAGGATGAAGCAGAAAAGGTAAACCATGACCTGATAAGAGAAGCAGTGGCAAGAAAACTGTGAGACCTTGAAGAATGAAACAATGCGTAGGGTGTGTGAATGATAGTTATATCGGTAGAAGGAGGAGGGAAAGCACTCACCGATATACGAAATATAAGGAAGGGGTTTATGAGACAGATCAGAAAATGGGGTATTAGTGTCACAAGGCATCAGTGAAATTGATAGTTAAAAAAATAATAAATATCGGTGAGTGCGTGATACCATTAGATAAAATAAAAGATGAGTCACCGAATGTTTTTTTATTAAAAAAAACGAGATACTGAGGCCGATGTGCCAGAGAGACTAAAGAGATAATAAATCTGTGTGACATGTAACAGATGATGTTTTGGGAGATTAGTGAGTCAATGACTAATCGATAGTTGGAAATTAAATTAGAACTCATCGATAAAATGAGAGACCGAAGCCGATGAAATGAATCAGTGCATTTCAACATTGGTGAGTCGTGAGAAACTGTTAGTTAAAATTAAAAAACATCAGTTAGTTGTAAGACACCGATTATATTTCAAAGTATCATTGAGTCACGACTCACTGATAGTTACAAAAACGTCATTGTGACAAGGGATCCGTGTGTCACTTCACCTAAAGAACAAAATGGATGTTAACATTAAAAATTAATTTAAGAAAATCATAAAATTATAAAACATTAATTAATTAATCAGAATAGAGAGACTAACTAAATTTTTTAAGATTAAATAATTAACCGTAACTAAAAAATAACTAAATTATTTAACAAACTAAATAAACGACTATGTTAAATAATTTTTAAGGTTAATTAAATATATTTTTATATAAATGTAGAAAACCTACAATTAATTAATTTCAAACATGAAAATAAAATAATTAAAATTAACTATAGAAATTAAACAATAAAGCTAATTAGTTAAATGATGAAATAAAAACATAAAATTAAATACACATTACATTATTTAACAATATCTTAAACATTTTTACATAGAAGAATAATTAAGATGTTTAATAAGTAAGGTAAATTATTATAAATAAATCTACATTAATGGGTAATGTTTTAAATAAAAAACTATATTTGATTAATGAAGATAAAAAATGATAATTAATTAAATAATAAATAGTAAAAATTATTAAAAAGTAAAACAAATTAAAATTATTAATCTAGAAAGTATGTTAATAAATTTGGAATAACTAGAAATACTATATAAAAGGACTAATAACACATATTTAATTATAAAAAATTATTAATTAAGCGATGTAGTAGTAAAAATACAAAAAAGCCATTATTTATTAAAATGTGTCATAATAATTAATTAAATTGATAAAAATTAAATTAAAGATTTGGAAAAACTATAAAAAAAATAGAGCCACATTAAATTTCCCCACACTAAATCTTTTTTTATCCTCAAACAATCCCATGTATTATGATCATTGAAAAATATTAAAGTGTTTATTGATTTCTTAAAAAGTATCATGTCCAGAACTTTGAAAAAAGTGGACTGAGAGTTGAATAAGGCCTTTTGAAAGGATATATTCTATAAAAGTTTTTCCATGAACAAATACTCAAGGTTAATTATGAAAACAAACTCCATCCATCAAAGAAGATATCACATCTTATATGTGATACATCTTAGTGACTAACATCCACCCTGGATTAAGTCAAATGTCTGAGAGTGAAAAATATTAAAATTTATGTGAAATTAAGAACATAACAATATGAACTTTATACGTTGACTATTCTCACAAAGGTTCCAAAAATAAATATATTTTGTTTGTGAATCTCCTCAATGATACAACCTAAATGACTCTCATATAATCCAATTGTCCCCTTCTTCATTTGGCGTTCACCATTACCCTCACCCTAATGAACTCATAGTTGAACATATCCACATTATTTATTTTTTCCAAGCCATGAATCATTGTTCTAAGCACTATGAAATGCACATAGTCAAGGGAACAGACGGATTAAAGTTAACAAAAATGCACCCACCATCTAGGGTCTCATAAACTCATTGTGTGATCCCAGATGCCTAGACTACTCTTGTTCTAAAAGTTTTATATAAAAATAATTTCCATTGGCTCATTAATATGATTACTTTTAATAAATAAAAGATGAATGGGCCCCCTAGAATCAGAATCAAACTTCCAGTTCCAAGGGTTATGATCATAATTCCATTAAATGGATACCCATATAACTTTCAGACGTAGATCCAAAACCAAATTTCCAGAAAATCACTAAGTTCACTCATCAATAATCCAACCTCTTTAATTACTGATTAATATCAGTTCTTAACTACCATGAAGGTACTTTTCCTAAGGTAATATCCAAATGAGTTCTGTGTAAAGCCTAAAATTGTGCAAGAATTTCTAAAAAATTACCCATGTTTTAACAAAAAGATTTATGTTTCAGTGGGAATTGATGAGCTCTAAATTAAGAATAGTTTATCACAGTCATGAATTGACCCCCTCCCCCAATATTAAAACCCAAATTTGTCCCTAATGTTGGCTTCTAAATATAGAGAAGAACAATTAAAAATTAAAGGATCAAAACAGATTTTCAATTTAGTAGATAAATGACACGTATAAAGGTCAAATTGATGTTCAATGATATTTCTTTCCACAATGAATAAATAATTAGATGGTTCATTAAAATGTACATGCATTAACATTTAATTCCAGTGACACAAAGTTTTTCAATATAGCATTGGCAAAGCATATAACTTGTGGGTACAGAGAGAATTAGGTGTAAGGAATTTCAGAAAATAAGATTCAATTGAAAATTCAATAACACATACGACATGCATTCCTAACAACCCTTAGAAAATCACATAAACACAAAAACCAATAAACATATACCCCTCCCCCCATACACTTAATTTCATTCAGTGAAATTCTATTTTTCAGCAGAGGAACATTGAGAATTTATACACAACATAGTGACATGTAGTAGAATTTAATTCCAATATGAGAAGATTTTTTATAATAGAAGAAGAATATTTATATTTTAGTATCAAGACAAGTAGCAGAAATTAATATAGCTCAAGTTATGAAACATAATTCTCAGTCCATAAGTACCAGAATTTTCTATTACAAGAATAATTTTTCAATGAGAAGAAATTTTCTTGTAAAAACAGAAATTGATGTTTTCCTTAAAATCAATAGGAGAAGACAAATAAATGGAACAATTATGGGTTGAGTACTCCCCTTAATATATTTCCCAATTTCCATCTAGTATCATAATTCCACTACTTAATTAACACAAGCAGCAACATCCTGAGACAAAAGCAGAAAAAAAAAGAACAAGCAATAACAGGTATTTCAGAAAAGCAGAGCAGAGAAACAACAATTTATTCAAGGATAAAAAGAAACAAAATAATGGAAAAATGGACCATGGGATGCCTCCCATGCAGCACAATGTTTTAAAGTCTTCAGCCATAATTTATTGAAGAATAGTTTTCAAGCACTGTGAATGTATCCAGGCCCTTCAGTTGTCCCTCAAAATACAATTTCACTCTCTTCCCATTAACTAACATGGGTTTATTATCTTCACAAACAATTTCTATATCTTTATTATTCAGAACTATCACTATAGTAAACAGTCTAGAACACATGGAATTCATCATTCCAGGAAAGAGTTTAAGTCTATTGTTAAATAGGAGGACTTTCTATCCAGGTTTAAATTCTTTGGTTTGAATGATAGAATCATGAAATATTTTAGTCCTCTATTTATATATTCTTGAATCATCATAACTCTCTCTCCTAATGTCATCATGTTCAATCATCTCAAGTAATATTCTCTCACCATCACTCTTAATGTCAACATTTAGAGCCTTAACTACCCAATAAGTCTTATGTTTCCACTACACAGGTAGAAGACAACATTTCCCAAACAACAGCCTATAAAGATACATGCCTAATGGGGTCTTGAAATCAGTTCTATATGCCCATAAAGCATCATCCAATCTAAGAGACCAGTCTTTCCTAGAGGTTGACATAGTTTTCTCAAGTATTTTTTTTAAGTTCCCTATTTGAGATTTTGCACCTGTCCACTGGACTTTGTATGATAAGGAGTACATGTTTTAGAAATACAACCATATTTTTCCATTAAAGCTTTAAATTTATCGTTCTTAAAGTGTCTTCCATTATCAGTGATAAAAGCACTTTGTACTCCATTTCTTGTAAAGATGTTCTTCTTCACAAATTTTATTATAGATTTATCTTGTTTGTGGGGAAGTTCCACTACCTCAACCCATTTCGACACATAATCTACATAAAAAAGAATATATTCATTCCCATGAGATGATGGAAATGGACCCATGAAATCTAAACCCCAGACATCAAAAATTTCTACTTCTAGAATTCCTTTTTGAGGTAACTCTTTCTTCCGTCCCACATTTCCTAGACTCTTATATATATAACATCCAACCACAAAACCTCTAGCATTCATAAAGGGAGTAGGCCAATTGAAACCAGATTGTAGGACTTTCTGAGTAGTTATTTCAACATCGTGGTGACCTCCCCAAGGTGAGGAGTGAATACATTCTAAGACAGACATCCTCTCATACTCAAGTATATATCTCCAAATAATACCATCAGCACATCCCTTAAAAAGTAGGGGATCATCCCAAAGATAATATTTATGAAAAAAAGTGAATTTCTTTTTTTGTTTATTGAACAGATATTTGGGAAAGACACCAACTTCCATGATGTTGGAAAAATAAGTAAACCCAACTGATTGCTTGATTGACACAGTGAATAGCCTTTCATCAGGAAAGGAAGAGTTAATCTCCCTAGGATATTCAGATTGGGAAAGAGGAAGTTTAGATAAGTGGTTATCATCTAAATTTTCACCTCCATTCTTATCCCTAATCTCTAAATAAAAATATTTTAACAATAGATTCTATCTAATCCACCTAGGTTTAGTTTCATTCTTGAACATCAAATACTTTAAAGATGAATTTTCATTGAAAATGATGACTTTTGAACCTGACATATATTCTCTAAACTTCTCTAGAGAAAATACAATAGCTAACAATTATTTTTCAGAAGTGGTATAATTCTTTTGGGCCTCATCTAGCAGTCTGCTAGCATAGTACACCACATACACCTTCCTATCTCTCCTCTATCCAAGGACAACACCTACAACCTTATCACAAGAATCACACATTAGTTCAAAAGGTGGTTTCCAATCAGGTGTTGTGATGATAGGTGTTGTAGTGAGTTTCTATTTAAGAAAATTATAGGATTTCAAATAGTTTTCATCAAAATTGAAATGTGTATCCTTGACCAGCAAAGAACATAAGGGATTAGTTATTTTAGAAAAATATTTTATGAATCTCTGGTAGAAACCAAAATTCCCTAGAAAACATTTACACCATTAACATTTATAAAAGGTGGAAATTATTTGAATGAAATCAATCTTAGAAGAATCAACTTCTAGTTCTCTCTTGTATACTTTATGACCAAGAACTATACCTTCTATAACCTTGAATTTACATTTATCCCAAATAAGAACAAGGTTAGTTTCAATGCATCTCTCCAAGACTAATTCAAGATTTCCAAGACAAGTATCAAAAGTACTACCCACAATGGAATATTCATCCATGAAAACCTTATTAATTCTCTGAATAATATCTGAAAATTTATCCATCATACACCTTTGAAAGGTGGATGGAACTACACACAACCCAAAAGGCATCCACCTGTAGAAAATTTTTCCAAAGGGACATGTGAAATATATTTTTTCTCATCCTCTAGATCAACATAAATCTGGTTGTAACCAGAATAACCATCTAGAAAACTGAAAAAATCATTTCTAGCAAGACTCTCATGAATTTGGTCCAAAAAGGGAATTGGAAAATGGTCCTTCCTAGTGGCTGGATTAATCTTTATATAATCTATACAGACTCTCCATTTTGTGGCCTTTCTAAATTGGACATATTTATTTATTTTTCATTTTTAACAATATTAAAACCTTCCTTCTTGGGGACAACCTGGACAGGGCTGACCAAGCACTATCAAAATTGGAATAAATCATTCCAATTTCTAGCAGTTTAATCACTTCTTCTCTGTCAACTTCTTTAATGTTATAATTTTATCCTCTTTAACATTCCACCCTAGGTTTATTTTCTTGCTCCATAGGTATTTTATGCATAAAAAATTAGGGACAAATAAGCATAATAGCGGCTATTTTCCAGCCTATGGAAGATTTAAAAATCTTCAAAACATTCATCAGTATTTACCCTTGATTTTTATTCAGTTTAGCAGAAATTATTATAGGAAAAGTAGAGTTCTCACACAGAAATGAATATTTGAGTTGAGCAGGGATTAGAATTAGTTCAAGAGTGGGTGGTTCTACACTCTAAGGAAGACACTTAGGCATGGGACGAATATGATCATCAATATTTCTCTTATAGGGAGTATTAAAATTTGAGAAATTTTCAATTTCATGTTCAAATTCAGAAGTAACGGTGTTGCTGTCCAAAGTGAGAAGTACAATGTCCTGATTTTCCAGATCAGATTTCGACAGGTTTATCAGATCATAGTCACCTAATTGTCTTATAATATCTCCCTTAATATCATAAAAGTGTTATAAATGGATGGTGTTAATATTGACACCATCAAATATAATAAAAAAGATTTTATGTTCATAATTAGAGGACCCTTATACTGCAGAAACTAGACAGTTATCCAGTTCTGAAAATTTTTCCATATTTGGAGTTTGAGTAGAATTTTAAATTTATGAAACATATTCAATAGTACTTTCAGATTCACAAATATTTTCTTCATTAGTGGATTGATTTTAATATTCAATAGAGTTTCCAACTTATTTCTCATTCTATAAGGACTCTAGAATTGAACAATTTTTAGAAAAATTCGGTCTTTTAACATTTGAAAACACATTTAACTCTTCTTCTTGTTCTCCAGTTTTAAAAATTAATTGACCTTTAGAGACATCAATAACAGCACCACATGTGGACAAGAAGGGCCTACCCAAGATTATGGGCACCACTTTATCACAATCTATATGTAAGACTAAAAAATATGCAGGAAAAAAAGCTTCCCATCTCTAACTAGCATGTCATCTACCCTACCCATAGGATGAGTAAAGGATATATCAGCTATATCAGTAAGACTATGGTGGGTTGAAGGTCACCCAACGTAAATTTCTGAAATAATTAGTATGGGAGAAGATAAATACTAGCACCTAAATCACAAAAACATTTGAGTGGATCAGAATTTCTTATTATGCAAGAAATGACAAAACTACCTGGGTCTTTTAGTTTAGGTGGAATTTTCTTCTGAAGCACAACACTGCACTCTTCAGTGAGATTGTGAGTAGTAGATTATCCTCAGAGTTTTTTGTTTTGAAATAATTTTTTTAAGAGATTTCATGTTAGATGGGGTTTGATTTAAAGAATGAATTAAAATAATTTTCACTTGATGTTTGGAAAGGAGACTGAGAAACTGAAGAAGTTCATCTATGGGTTTACTTTGTGGTTTCAGATTCTCAGGGAAAGGGATGGGTGGGGAAAAAATTTCATAACAATAGGCATATCCCTCACCTCTTCCTTAAATTTTTCATTTCCTTTATTCTTTTGATTTTTAGAAGAAGTTTAAGCTTGTGTTTCAGGTGAAAAATTCATATTTTGATCATTTTCAATAATTTCATGTGAATTTCCAGCATATGTGAAAAGAAGTTTTTTATTTTCAGATTGAATCATATTTTCATTTTGGGTAATTTCAGTTTCTTTATCAGCAACAGTTTGAGTATTAAGCCCACTTCTAGTGAAAAACCCCATGGAATTATCTCTAGGGTTATATTCAATGGTACTTGGATGTTTACCTTTTTCCGTAGATGGAAAATCCCAAGAATGTTGACCAAGTTGTGTTTCCATGTTTTGCATTCTAACATCAGTTTTCATTTTATCAGACTCATATTGATTTGGATGTTTGGATAGTTGAGTCATCTATCTTTCTTCTTGAGAGTTGATTTTATTCAAGATTAGATCAAGCTTAGAAGAATTGTGATTATCATTTTTTCATTTTACATTTTAAGACTCACCCCTTTTTTGATTATGAAAATTTGGTCATGGTTGATAGGAGTAATTAGGGGCGGTGGATTGTTTAATTATGCCTTGATCTTTCTAGGACAGATTTGGATGGTTCCTATAGACTCGGTTGTAATAATATTTAAATGGAACTTATATGGGAGGTATCCTAGGACCATAGTTAACAAAATTTAAGTTTTCTTGTTGTTGGTCTTGCATATCAAAATTAGGGTAGAAGTTTTCACTATTCCAAAATATACCACACTTGAAACACTGTTACCTTAAATATTGGTTGGTATTTTGACTTCCTAGTTGGTTAACAGTTTATTTAGAATTCTTGTTCATTATGAATTGATGTTGGTTGGTGATCTCAGAAAGTTGTGATGGAGTTTCATTCATTGAACCAATATTTGGGTTAACATTTCTATTAAAACTTTTTATTATTGAATTATTATGTTGTTAATTCAGTGAATGATTATTAAAAAAATTTCTGAGTTCTTCATTTGTTTTATCATTGTAATTACCTCCACCAGCTTGGTCTACTATATTTTTTCCAGAGGAGGAAAACCCTTTATAGAATGTATCCATAAGAATCTTTGATGGGAGTTGATGATTGGGACACAGCCTAAAAAAATCCCAGAATCCATCCAAGCTTCTTGAAAAGCATCTCCATCCTCTTGAAACAAACTTGTGATTTTGGTTCTACGTTCTCCTTTTAATCTTTGGGGAAAGAATTTCATTATGTAAGAGTTATACACTTGATCCCAGTTTTCAAAAATGTTCTCATCTAGACTCAGAAACCAATTTCTAGCATTCCATTTAAGGAAAAAGGGAAAGACACTCATTCTAAGTTCATTCTTTATGAGTCCTAAAATAGTTAATTGTTACATAGTATTGTATAAGTCTATATTGAAGGCAAGGGAGTCAAATTATAGAGCCTGTTGAAAGTAGGCCATAGAGAAATTTATGATAGTATTAGCTCATAATTTCTAGCCCTAGGAGATAGTCTAATGGATGATGTATTGCATGAAACTTGAGGAAGTTAAAACTCCCTCATCTGAGGCCTTTCATTTTAATCTAAGAGTTATGGATGATTACTTTGAAAGTTATTTGGGACTCTATTATCTATTTTTTCCATTTTAGTTTTGTTCTTCATTCTTAGAGGAGTTAAATGTTTATCTAATTAAAGGTTCAGAGGCTCTAAACAAGCCAAAGAAGTTATTGTACTCAGGAAAACAACAGTACACAGTACTGAGTAGTGAAAATTTAGCAAGAAGTGAAACAGATTTTTTTTAATAATTTTCAAAATTTTCAATTTTTAATATTTTTCAATTTTTCAATTTTTAAAATTTTTTACATGTGTGTTTTTTTAGTTTTTTTGAGTAATGGATCATGACTTCCCAGAAAATGGTTCCAAAAACATGACCTAAACCATCGCTGATGTCAGTAAAAGTATAAAATTTATATTTCTACTAACTAATGTATATGTTTCGAGTGGGTCGGACCTACAAGGAAGGTAAATTTGGCCACTAATCTTCTAAAAACATTGGAAACTCCATAGTTGTCAGCAGTGGAATGATTTTTTCCTTTCTATTTTTCACTTTATATATATTTCAATTATTATTATTTTTTTATAAGATGTAGAGTGACAGAACATTGGAAATCATGTTTAAAAACTATTCCAAATTAAATCTAGAAATAGTTATAAAACATGGAATAATTGAGGTATAGAACACTGATAAAAAGATAATGTATTAAAATGATTGGGTAAAAATCTCCATTCTACTGATTTTGAAGGTGGTTTAATTCACATATAGGTTGTTAAATAGTACCACTATAATGAGTATGACTCACCTCCCATTCCAGGCATTACGTCACAAAATTCAACCAATTTAGGAGTTCACCACTCTAAAATTAATCATCTTTGAACGATTTGAAAATTAATAGCAAGACAAACTCACTGTAAGTATTGAAGACTTTTGAATCTATTATCTCTTTAAAAAGATTTACCACAACCAATCTCGCCAAATGACTGTGAGATTTTTAAATTAAACTTTGGTGAAATAGTGAAATTGAATGAATTCAGTATCGATCTCGCCGATCAATACTGATTTCATTATAATGATAAAGTGAAATGAGATTTTAATGATAACCAGTGGAACTTCAATATATCCCCGAAAAAAATAATTAGATAGAAAATATGAATACTAGTATAATAGTAATTGAAAACATGCTAAACAGAGTGTATGAGCTCAAATACAGGGAAAGTGAACCTTCCCAAAAGGTACTCTACTATTACGATCCTCCAGCTCCAGGAAGTGGTTCCCGAGTAGGCCTCTGCACTACCTCCATTCTGAACTAGATCCTTCGGATGTGTTGAATGAATGTTTGTCTTCTGAATATTAGTCCCCTAAATATTGCTTCTTTCTCTACTTTAAGTACCTACTGTCTTTTGCTTCTCATCACTGGACCTCTTCACCGACATGAATTCATCATTCACTATTGCACCGCACATGTGAGTTTTTTTCACGACAGGCATGTTACACTAATTTTTTTCACATAACTAACTCCTACTGAGTTAGATATTGTGAATCTGGATGTATACACAACTATTGAATGATCCTGCAAAATTAGAACAGAAACATAACTATATAAAGACCAAAAGGGAAAAAAAATTATTTCATAGTTTAATGTTATATCACTTGTCAAAAAGTTAGTTAAAATTAATCGTTAATTAATTGAGGATTATTATTAAATATTATTATTCTGATTATTAATATATTATTAAATTTTTTATTATTTAATGTTATTGTGTTTTTAATATTTTATTATTAAGTTATTTCATTAATATAAGTTTTATTAATAATTAGTTAAAATTGCTTAATTATATTATTAAATTTTATTAATATTAAATACATTATTTTATTAATTAAGTTATTCTATTTAATATATTCAAAAATGTTATAAAATAATTAAAGTGTTAATTATTTTTTGAGATTTTTTATTTTTGTCTTAAAATATATAATTTAATTAATTATTCTTATCATTTATTTTGTTATTATCTATTATTTTTCTAATAATATTATTAAATACTTCTTATTAAAATTATTACTGATTTATCGTTTTTTTCTTTTTTTAACCACAGTATACTTTAATAAACACCCCCCAAATCGGCGTAACCAGGGGTGTTCCTCAAACTCTTTCTCCAGGAAGTCTTTGGCTCCCTTCCCCTACTATGTGCAAACGATGGCCGCAGATCCGAAACCCGATGATATCGACTCCTCCAATATAGATCCTACAATGCCTTAGTAACGCGTCACTTCAGCTTCGACTATTCCACTGAAGTACATGTATTGGCTACATTAGCTAGGCTTTAAATTGGGGGGGTTGAGATCTGTGGTCACAACGGCTTCCCGAATCTGCAGTTGACCAAGCCGAAACTACACAACACAATAAAACCCTCATTTAGATAAGCAGTAGTGAGGTGAAAGATGGTGGAAGACCGACGACGAACCTCCCCACTAGCGGGGACATACAGTTCTCAGGTGGCAGTAATTGTGAGTTCCAGGTCTGAATTTCTCAAATTAGTGGAAGAAAAGGGATTGAAATATGTATTAAATTTTAATCTGGTTTTAGTCAAAAATAATTTTTGGATGATTTTTTTCATCTGGTGAAACTGTGAAATGTGAAAGTATGATAAAGCTACAAAGGTAAAGCATGACATGAGAAGAGAAGTGGTGGCAAGAAGGCCATGGGACCATGAATAATGAAATGGTGCGCGGGGTGTGAGACCGATTGTTATATCGGTAGCAGGCATGAGGGAAATCACTCACCAATAGAAGAAATAGAAGGAAGGGGATTATGAGACTGTTCAAAAAATTGGGTATAAGTGTCACAAGGCATTAGTAACACTGTTAGTTAAAAAAATATCGAAGAGTGCGTGATACCATTAGTTAAAATAAAAGATGATTCACCGATTGTTTTTTAATAAAACGAGATACTGAAGCCGATGTGCAGGAGAGACTGAATACAAAATAAATCGGTGTGACGTGAAACAAATGATGTTTTGGGAGATCAGTGAGTCAGTGACTCACCGATAGTTGAAAATAAAGTTAGAACTCACTGATAAAATGAGAGACCGAAGCTGATAAATTGAATCGGTGCATTGAGACATCTGTGAGTCATGATAAACTATAAGTTAAAGGAAAAAAACATCGGTAAGTCGGAAGAGACTGATTATGTTTCAAAGTATCAGTGAGTCACTACTCACCGATAGTTATAAAAAACTTCGGTGTGATAAGGGATTAGTGTGTCACTTCACTGAAAGAACAAAATGGGTTGTTAACAATAAAAATTAATTTAAAGAAAATAATAAAATTATAAAACAATAATTAATTCATCATAAAAGTGATTTTAACTAAATTATTTATGATTAAATAATTACCTGTAACTAAAAACTAACTAAATTATTTATCAAACTAAAAAAACGACTATGTTAAGTTAATTTTATGATTAATTAAATATATTTTTAAATAAATGAATAAAATTTACATATAAATAACCAAAAACATGCAAATAAAATAAATAAAATCAACTAACGAAATTAAACAAGAAATTTAATTTGTTAGATGAAGAAATGAAAACAAAAAATTAAAAACACATTAATTTATTAAACTTTAACTTAAACTTATTAACATAGAAGATTAATTAAACTAGTTAATAATTAAGGTTAATTTGTTTATATAAATTTAAATTAGAGGGTAAAGGTTTAAATACAAAACTAGATTCGATTAAATAAAATAAATAATGACAATTATTTAAATAATAAACATTTAATATTATTAAAAAGTAACCCAAATGAAAATTATTAATCTAAAAAGTAAGTTAATAAATTTGTAATAATTATAAAGACTATATAAAATGACTAAAACACATTTTTAATTATAAAAAATGATTAATTAATAAATGTAGTTGTGAAAATTCAAAAATGACATTATATATTAAAAAGTGTCAATATAATTAATTAAATTGATAAAAATTAAATGAATGATATGGAAAAACAAGGAAAAAATAGAGCCACATCATTTCACCTTCCAGGATTTTTCCCATATCCATCTTTACAGGATCCATGAACATATTATCTTGTTCAAATCTCATCTTGTCCAAAACTCCATGATCCTTTCTATTCAATACATCTGCCACCTTATTTTCATTCCACGGGTGGTAGTGTATGGTGCAATCCTAATCATTGAGTAGTTCGAGCCATCTATTTTGCATCACACTGAGATCTTTTTGTGAGAAATTATACTTTAGACTCTTATGATCAGTATAAATCTCACATTTTTCAACATAGAGATAGTGTCTCCATATCATGAGTGAAAAGAATATAGCTTATAACTCAAGTTCATGAGTGGGGTATTTTTTTCTTTATGAATTTTTAGTTGTCGTGAAGCAAAAGCAATAAACCTATCATTCTTCATAAGGACCCAACCATGACCATTCTTTAAAGCATCACTATAAATAACAAACCCATCATTCTCCAATGGTAGAGTAAATATAAGATCATTGACTAACCATCATATCAGTTCATTAAAATATTTTCATGAATTTTTTTCCAAACAAATTATACTCCTTTACGTATAAGCAGGGAAAATGGGTTATCCAGTTAGACAAAATTTTGGACAAAGTACCGATAATAACCTACGAAACAAATAAAACTGTGTAACTTAGTCATACTCATCGGTGCTGACCATTCATGGACAACATTGGTCATTGAAAGATCAATAGAGATTCCATCCTTAGAGACAATATGGCAATGAAAATAAATCTCCAGAAGTCAAAATTCAAACTTTATAAAATTTCCATATAATTCATTTATTTTGAGGGTATTTAGAATAGTGTGCAAGTGATCATCACAATATTCATATCTTTTGGAGTAAACTGTGATATCATCCATAAATACCACTAAAAATCAACAACATAATTTATGAAAACTCTATTCATTATATTAAGGAAAACAGAGGGTTCATTAGTCAGTACAAAAGGAATTACTATAAACTTATAATTCCCATACCTTGTTTGAAATTATGCATTTGGAATGTCTTCTTTCATCAAACTAAACTGATGATATCTAGATCGAAGGTCAATATTTGAAAAATATTGTGCTCTATGAAGTTGATCAAATAAATCATCAATGCATGGTAGGGAATACTTGTTCTTTATTGTTATAGCATTGATCTCCATGTAGTCAATGCACAACCTCATGGATATATCTTTTTTCATAACAAAAATAATAAGGGCTCCACATGGAGAAACACTAGGGTGGATAAATCCTTTATTACTCAACTCATCTAGTTGTTTCTTAAGCTCCACTAATTCCACATTGGCAATTCTATAATCAGTCTTCGAAATGGGTCTTGAACGAGTAATAAAATCAATGGAAAACTCAATTTCTTGTTATGTAGGATGTCCAGGTAAATCCTCTGGAAATACATCAACATATTCTTGTATAAATAGTAAATCCTCAATTTTAATATTACTTCCCTCTTCAATAGTTATTTCACTCTATTCCTCCATAATAAATGAATTTTGTAGAGATATTTCTATATTAGAATAATATGATTACATTTTTTCTATAATTATAAGGCATTCCTTATCATCATCAAAAAATTGTAACCTCCTTCTTCTTACAAAAATTTTTCGCATCATGGTCTGAATGCCAATCCATACCGATAATTGTATCAAATTAAATCATGGGTATGCCGATGAGATCAGTTGATAACCAAAATTTATATTCTCTAATGGGGACTGATTTACCAAACTTTATTACAATGATACATTAATTAAGATTTTTGAATGATAAATCTCATGTGAAATCAAATAGGAAATATCTTATATTCATAGAAAACATGGAATATATGAAATGATGTGATGATACAGAATCAAATAACGCATTGGATAATCTTCAGGAAATCATTAAATTACTTTCCACCATGTCTTTTGGAGCATCAACATCAGTAGTAGTGATCATATAAGCTTAGCCTTTCTCCCTTGGCCTTTTCTGAGTATCTTTCCTTCACACTTAGGACGTTCATTCACATAATTATCCATTTCATTACTTTTTTAGCATTCAACATTGATAGCCTCTTTCTTTCCCTTTCAATCACGATCTTTGTGTCCATTTTCCCAACACATGTAATAGACTCAAATTCCCATAAGGAAAGTACTGGGGTATTTCTTCCTATATTTACCATAGGATAAATATACAACTTTTCCCTTCTTCCCCTTATTTCCATTTCCTGAATTTTCAGACGATCTATTATTCGCTTGATTTACTTTAATATTGTAATACTTAGAGAATTAATTTTCAGTCTTGATAGTACATGAGACAATATCTTCATATGATGAGAAGGATTGTGAGACTAATGCTCGATGAAGAAATTGTTTTATCCCATAAATGAATCGATCAATCATACTCCTTGGGTTACTTATATAATCTGCAGCATGCCATTCTATACTTGTAATGTTAAACTCATACTTTTCAACAATCTCATCCTCCATTCACCTTAGACTAAGAAATTGTCTTTCTATATCCGCTCAATGGTCACGAGGAATAAATCTTTCTAATAAAATCTCTTTAAACTCCCTCCATTTCATATTTGATACTTCTTCATCCACTATTGTGTTTTCAATAAATGACCACCATTGATATGCATCTCTTGTGAGGTGATAAACTACCATGGAAACCTTTTCCCTTTCACTACTCCCCAATGCATGAAATATTTTCTCTAGGGAACTTATTAATTTTTCAGCTACAAATGGATTTTTAGTCCCATAAAATGTTGGTGGTTGTTACATCATGAATTAGTCTAACATTGATCCTCTGCATTGTGGATCAGGGTGCTGTATACGGGTAAGGATATCATTTATAACCCGAGTGAGTTGTTCAAGTACAATGTTAAGCTAATCAGCACTAGTTGCCTCACCATCTCCACTATAATTAGATTCTGTAGTAGAAAATACCTACATGGATTATGTGCATTTATATGGTTCTCATTCCTTCCACTATGAACCATTTCTACAAAATGGCATACACAATAATAATTTATTAATTGAAATACATAATTCCAATCATGTAAGACACTTAACAAAAATTGAACAGTTTATGTATATAATCCATTATTATAAAAATGTTTTCTTCGAGGAGGTATATACTCATAAATCATTCACAATGGTTTGTAAAGAAAATATGAATTATCCTAAGAATATTCTTCGAGAGTTTCGTAACCAAGAGTGCTGCAAGACCCATTATCTTGTAACGGGTTACCCCGAGTCAAACCCAAAACTCCTTGTCAGTTTTTTCTCTCCTAGGTACATCAGTGACGGAGCCGCCTCTACCTGCTCGTATTTCGACAGAGATTTATTTAATGGAAAACTCAAAAAATTTCTATATTTCCAATATTCTAGGATATTCATATATACTAATACTCAAAGTCTATCATAGGGTATTGTTCTCTAATCCGAGTATTTCTAAATCTATATTCAAAGGATTGTACTAGACTTTCTCTGATACCAACTATAACGCCACACTCCTAGTTCCCCAGAGTTAGTGCATTATTACATAAAATTGGCATGTTCACAAGAGATCATGTCTCGATAAGCCGATTAGTTTAGTAGCCTTGGAAGTGTTAGATACATACAGAAGTTTTACATTATATTATGAAATAATGAAAAAAAACATTGTGTTCCCTTTGAAAACCCTCATATCCTTAGACTATCCCTGTAGTTTTATCATAATTTACTTCTTAATATCATGAGAATATAAAAGATAATAAAGGGGTGATCTATGATGCTCATTAGGGAAAACAATGTAGCAGAAACTATCATAAATAAGCATAAAAATTTAAGGCAATATATAAAACTAAAACCAAAGCCTTTTAAAAATAAATTTCAACATAATATGGAAAATATAAATAAAATATAGAAATTTACTTATTCACATGGATATTCTACTAGTCTAATAATCACATTAAATATCAATAGCTAATTATATAATGTATTAATTCATAATATCGAACATCATAACCATAGAGTCAAGGCCTTACTAAAAATATGATTTTGTCATGGCCTTGAGAAAAGTCACTAGTATGTATCATAATACCTACCGATGCATCGAAGAGTTATAGTGGGATCCACCCATTACTTACTAACTCCAATGCATTCCTTATATGGAAGGGATGAAACATAACATAAAAATTCGTATTAAAACTCGCATACAAAATGTCAATACATTAATCATAAACCATTAATGGTATAAAAATAACACATCGATAATCAAAAATATTTCAAAAGAATCAATAAAATATGGAATATTTGTATCAAAATAAATCAAATTCAAACATGTATAAAATCCATTAGAAGTTGATGCCATTTATGAAATCAAAACTATTTTATAGGAAAATATCTTTCTATTTTGAAATCATTTAAAAGTCATGTAATAATAAAAGTAAAAATTTATTTATAGAATATTATTATAAGATTGTAAGGGATTCTTAAAAAGTGTTATAATGGCTGAGAATAACCGCACTATTTTTATATGTTAAAAATCATTCTTACCTTAATTTTTCGAAAAGGTCATAAAGTACCTTGTTTGGAAAAAGACAAAAAATATTACATTCAATCAATTTTATAAAAAGTAAAAAAATTATATAAATGATATTAACCAATATTCTAGTAAATAGTTAAAATGTTTTGAAATAAATTTTTAGGAAACATTGATGTGGATGATAAAGAGGACCTACTAGACACTTACATAAAACCAACCTTGGATAATAAAGAGATTGTGAAATTAACCTTTACCTTGTACTTTTCCTTGGTCGAGGGTACATTAACCACCTGTATAATAGTTTAATAATTTTTATAATATTATAAAAGATAAAAATACATAAATATACTATCATATATTGTCTTTTAATATTTCTTTGTTTATAATATTTTTGTTGTAAATTTGTTTTGGGTGTAAACTGATTCATTTTTCATTATATGTTTTGTTACATAAGACATATTTCTTATGGATAGGATGTAATTGATTAATATCTATGATGATATAATGATCATAAATACTATATTATTAATCAAATTAATATTTTCTTTTAATGGTTACAATGGGGAATGAATCTCATCACGTTCCTAGAGACAGTATTATGTATGTATCACGAATTCTACTTACCTTTCATTTTTTATTATAAAAACAATGAAGACCAAATGATACATAGGAATATTATTATTACAGTATAATATAATATTTTATATATGTTACATAAGTTCATTAACACCATCCTTTTGACATTCTATGTATGGTATGAATGAGTCGTATCACTTTGATGGGCTCGTAGTCCGCATTTCCTCAAATGAAATTATTGTATATATACAACATGAAAAGAATATAGATATTCTCTAAAAGATAATTATAGAAAATTATAGATAAAATAAATATAATATATATAATATATAATTATAGTTCCATCATAATGGACATCATAAGAGGTTGTAGTAGAAGAATAATCAATCATCATTTCGTGAGGCAGTAGTTCGCCATCCATAGAAACATTTTGTTATAAACCCCTTAGATAGAGGTGTGTGTAAGTGTAATGAAAATACATCTCATAAAAAACATAGTATATTCAAGATACTGGTTTTTTTATAAAATAATGTAATAAAAATATTTTAGGAGTTTTGAGAAGTAAAATAAAAGAAAAGAAATTTAGAGGAGATGTTTCCTTTAAATCGGGTAACTCCATTTGGTTTGAACCAAAAGGTATCCTTGAAGTACCTTAGGCCTAAGGTAAGGATTTAAATAGGAATATAGGGATGTAGGGATGTTAATTGGGATGAGGTTTTATGATCTTAGTGGCTTGTGAGGATTGAAAAATGGGATAGATATGAGTGATTTTTATAAGCCGGAGGAGGGGCTCTTTAAGAATGTTTGAAAATATTATTTTATTATATAATTATTTTTGGTTTCTAATGGTCCAAAACTCATTAAAGTAGAAGATAAGATGAATAATGTCCAAAATAAAAATCATCCAATAATAAATGGACATTTTTTTGATATTGTTTTAATTTTTATAATATCATTTATTTAAATCACACTTTAATGAGGTAAACAGTGCATCATTATTGTGTCATAAATAATTTTATTTATATGATGTCTAAAAATTATAAAAAAAATTCAATGATATCGAAAATTCTTTGAGATTTCAACTGAGTATTTATAGTAGAACTTATAAATTATATAACCCCTTGTAAAAATTGAATGTTTTCAAAGAAGTACACAAATTTTAAACTTAGCTAATTTTGATATTCCGAATCCAAAAATAAAGTCCATTTTGAAAAATAAAATTTATAAAATTTCAAAAATGTGGGTGTTACTATTCAAAACGACTAGTTAGATTGGTTACGTATAGTGATAGAAATTGAAAAATTAAAAGGGAAATGTATCGTGGAAGCTTGGGGTGTAATATTTTCTAAGTATATTTGATTTGTTAAAGCCTATATTTATACTAAACATGTGATCACTATTCAATGGCTATATTAGCCATGATAACAATTATTAAAAGTTTTTTGAAATCCAAAAAACATAAATCAAAAGAATTTATTATTTTATATAATCATTTTACATAATAAGACATTTAATTAGATCAAGCCAAATTTTAATTAATAAAAGACTGGGTCATTACAATGGAAATTGTCCAACCTATAATTTTATTAGTAAAAAATATCCATGGAATATTCAATCGTCTAGTATAGTGTTCTAAGAGGAAGAAAATTATTTTTTCAATAGTATGTAATAAATTTAAATAAGCTATATTATCCACATAATTCATTACATTTCTAATTTATCACACTAAAACATAGATCAAGGTCATTATTATTCAATTATAAATATTTTACATTAAAATGACTTCACAATCATAAATTAATTGTCATATATTCTATTTTGAGAATGTTTAACAACCTACATGAAAAATACAGTAAATTTATATCACAAATGTCAATTGAAATTTAACATCAAGTGATATATAATATATATATATATATATAAGTAAATATTTATCGTATTTTATTTCTGTAATGTATATAATAATATTAAATTCATTATTTAAAATACCAATGTCCGTTTTATAATAATAAATGAATCCTTCCAATAATTAATTTTATCTTTATAGGTCATTAGAAGCACTCCAACAAAATAAAGTGGAAAACATATAAAAAATAATAAATAAAAAATTTTAGTGTCTTTAATTATTTGTGAATGATGATTTTAAGAGATTGAGGAATAATATCAATTTTATTATGAATCCCATTAAAAATAATCACGAATAAAGGCAAAAAATATTAAAAATAGATAATAACTTACTAAAATACATGTAGAAGAATTGGTTAACTGAATATTATAAGGGGATATAAATATCAAAATGGTTATGAAATATGTGATTAAAATATTTTTTTATACTCTATATTCATTTTCATCCGTGGAAATACAGAATTTAGTTACCGTTTCTTATTTTGAAATTCCACCACGGTATACATTTTTCATATTATAATAAATTTTTGATGGTGTAACTACTCTACCATTTTTTATCATTATCCTACCATTTTTTATTTACATTAATTTTACAATTTATATAATATCCTTCATGGTATTTTAATTCAAATGTATCCAAGGTTGTATAAGAACATTCCATCCTAATTCATTTTTATGTCAGGTTTTAAATTATAATAATAATTCCAATTACTTGGGTAATATAATAAAAATTTGATATATTAAACCACGATATATAATCTATTCATCTCATTTAAATAACAATTTCATGCTCTATATTTGAAAGGGGTTTTAATTGAGAGGACACCTATGTTTTCCAAATACAAAAAAATCCTAAATTTTAGAAAGTAAGGTCTGATTGGAATTCATTGATTTTTCAACCTGGTCGAGCTGGGATAATATGGATATGTTTTTTTGGAAAAGATATACCTTGGGTTAATCACCTTAAAAAGGTCATCATAGTATCAACCCAATCTTTCCTCAGTCTATGATGAGTGAGAAAAGGACTGGACACATGATAAGAAATACATGGTGGATATTGATTGAATAATTAACACAATCTATAAAAATCATAATGAAAGAATTTTATATGATTAAATTGATTCCATAACATTATAAAATATCAAACAAAATTAGTATCTTCTATTGATATACCAAAACATTTAATGTTACCTCTAATCCCCTATAAATTTAAATTTATATGTGTACTTTTTATGTTGTTAATAATACCCCTTAATATCTATGTTTATTTCATGATATTCTCATAGATAGCCATGTTGTTCAATTAAATGGGGATTTTTATTTACTTACAATATATTAATTACCAATGTTTTTTTATTTACTATGTAAGAGGTTTCTTAGGGAATGTTATAAAATTTCATTTCAACACATAAAATGAATACATTAGACATATTTAGTGATGACTGAGACCTGTAAATAAATATCACATCAATTCATCAGTGAATATCTTCACATCAAATTACTAGGGTATTGACAGATTCCATACAGATTTTTGAATGATTTCATTATGAAGGCCATGATGATATATTTATGATGTTCAACACTATGAAATCCATTACATCGATATTTATAATTATTATCCATGTTTCTGTATTTTCTTGTCAAGTATATATTAGTCCCTTTGATTCAATATATTATAAAATTATTAGTATATTATTTTATTATTTATTTTATGCTTATATTATAATAGATTCCCCCAGATCCTATTCCATAATGTGAATCTAGGCTCACCCATATTGTTTTCCATTATATAAGAATTCTAGAAGATGAACATGTTTAATTATTTACGATTTACATGAAGTTATAACAATGTTATCCTACAATTTTATGCCACATTCATTATATGAAAGTGTAATCTAAAAAATAGGTATTTATATAGTCATCCAACACAACTATTTTTCGATTACATTGATTAATCTATAATTAAATGACCATAATGTTGTATAAATACTATATCTGGTTTTCTAGAAACTGGATTATTACTGCAAACACACCACACTTGTCACAACCCGTCCTCAGGGCCCATGCCGTGACTACCCCAAGACCGCCTTCCATAGGCTAGGGGCTGGCGACTAGTACCAAGGCATAAATCCCAATAAAAATTGAAGACAATGCCTTTAAAAAGTGATCAAACACCATAGAGTACGCAAGCTGAGTAAACACTAAGTAAACTACGTACAAAAGTAAGTGCTGGAAGTAAGTGGGCCAGAATACAAACCCAACTTAAAGTAAAGTACAACTTAAAAGAATGTACTGCAGTAGAAAAGTAAAGAAGCAACTCTGAGCCGTCCTCTGGAAATCCCACCGGAATGGTGGGTACAATTAGTCTCCTCAGCACCTCACCTCCAGCCGTCCACTCCGTGTACGTCCCGTCTAGTGATCTACCTCCAGGTACCATCTAGCTCCTCGAGCCTCCACCTTGATCATCGTTGTCTGTCTTCTGCATCCAACAAAATGTAGTGCAGGCATATCCCATGCAGGGGTGAGTATACGCTACTCAGTAGGGACCCCGAGACCCCGAAGGTCTCTTAGAATCAATGAAGGATAAACCACAAGGAAAAGATACAATCATGAAGTAACAACCAACTCATCTTAGGTATATGCCCATACATATACCAAAGTAATCAATTCCAGCTCGGCTCTAGCACACGATCCCATGTACAACTCATTCCACATAGGAGAACATAACCCATTCCACAATGTAATTCACAATCCAATCCTCATAGGAGTACATAACCCATTACACAAAGGAATTCGCAACCCAATCCACACAGGATAACACATCAATCATATCGATGATAATTATTGAATGTAAAGACATAGCTCACATAGGTATACACTTTGTATGACGGTAAGGATGATCAGATGTAGCCACTGATTCATCTAAGCTGTCGGATCCACATAGGATATAAGACCAGCTATGCTGTCGGACCCACAAAGGATACAAGACTAGCTACTTTGTCAGGCCCACATAAGATACAAGTATCGAGTCAAATTCTACTGGACCCACATAGGATACATGAATAGTAGTCAAATAATGCAGGACCCACACTAGATACAAGAACATTAGTCATCGACGTCGAACCCACGAAGGATTCCAGTACGGTTTTCGTCGCTGCCGAACCCACTGAGGATCCAAGTACAATCGTCATCGTCATCGCAGTCGTAGCCAGCTCTAGGGTTCCCACACACAGAAAACTCGATTCTTGGAGGGTCCACTCCATGAGACAAGGGGTCAATACATAAACTATCACGAAGTCTAGAGTTGATGTATCACAAAGTTACACCTCGTCGAAAGGAACTCAACGCGACAGACAGCGAGTCAATCGGACGCCCAGTCTGAGAGTTATTGGCTTTTTTATCCCAGGGTCCCGGTTTGTTTTTAATCCAAAACCAACCCGACCATACTCCATCTATGTCCAAACCTCAGGCGGAGCAATCCAAAAGAACCATCTCACTAAGATTAATCCATCAAAGTCGACGGCATGTCAATCAGACGTCCGGAGCTCAAGTTATAAGTGTTTCCGCTCTGAGGGCCCATTTGGCTTCATGTCTGAACCATACCGTCCATACCCAAAGTTCTCCAAAAACATAGGTGTAATATATCTAAATGACCACCTCGACCCAAATATCACTATGCAACTGACGGTGCATCGATCGGATGTCCGTAGCCTATGTTATGGGCGTTTGAATGGATTTGTCCGGAAAATAGGGGTTTGGGCCCGGTCCGACCCGACCCGATACCCCCTGGGTCGGCCCAAACCGGGGGGACCCGACCCAGGTCCGGGTCCAGCCCGTTAGGGTGCAACCCGACCTGACTGGCACGACCCGCAACAGCATGGGCGGCCCGGCCCAGGGCGGGCGGCCCGACCCGGCACAAGCGGTCCGGCCCGGCGCAGGCAGTCCGACCTGGCGCGGGCCACGGCACGGCGCGAGGCCAAGCTGGACACGGAGGGGGGGGGGGTGATGCCCCCCTATTTTCCCGAAATGGAAGACCGCTATGGGGTCAACCCTAGGTGGTTGCCGGGGGTTTCAATCCCCCAACTTTCTTGGAAACGGTCGGCCATTACGACCGGCCGGTTGTGCCACGCGGGACCCACAGCGGTCGTGCCTCCTTGAACACTGGCGGCTGGATTGTCGGCCGCCTCCTGCAACTCCACCACGGCCCCTGTCTTACCGGTGCGACACGAAGGCACCGTGCCCCTCCGTCGCAGCCCGCCCCGGCCGCAACCCTTCTTGGTGCACTGGTGCGGCGCGACGGCGTCGCGCACCACCGTCGTCGCCAGCTCCGGCCGCGGTTCCTTCGGATTCATCAGTGCGGCGTGACGGTGTCGTGTATCTCCTCCATGGCCCGCTGCGGCCACGGTTATCTCGATCTTTCACGGTGCAAGAACACCACCTCCATTTCAAGCCATAAGAAAAATCATCAACAAAAAGGGGAGGAGGTTCGGTCGTGTTCGTGCGGTTCGTCCTCCTCCTGTTATATTGATAACAGGAGGCCAAAAGTTAACAAATAATTCCAAATTAATCTCAAACATAAAAAAACACCTACCTTGATTCATGAAGGTTGATCACTTGATGAAGAAAGGGAAAGTTCCGTTGTTCCATAGATGTTGCCGCGGGATGACGGTGTCGCTTCGTCAATCGTTGAGAAAAAATAATCTGGGGTTGGCACCGGCGTTCTTTGTGTTCTTCAACGAAGAGGAAGATGAAGTTCTTCAAAGTATAGAACCATCCCACTCTCAATTGTTCACACAGCAAAAACCAAACTAAAATAAATTAAGGCTTTGCCTTATTTTATTTACTTATGCCAACATTTTCAGAACTTCAAAAGTTGAAAATTGAAATCACTTAATTAATTAGACTTGTGTTGTCAAATTAAATGGAGATATATGTTGGCAAGAATTAATGTGGGGGAGAGCCACAAAATTTTAGAGGGGGTTTAGAGGAGTTAGGTAATTTGACGGGGTGGGGCTCATGTGGACCCCACCTCACTGATATCCTAACAAAAGGAAATTATGATCAAGTGGATCCCACCCCAACTCCCACACATGGGATTAAACTTCTTAGAAATCAAATAAAATTGTAACATGATTTTATTTCACCTAACACTTAATCCACATTTTTAAAAAACTCTTCCCGAGCAAACACATCTCCAGTAAAGGTCTTCTTAAGCAATTACTGACATTGGAGTTTCATCAGTGCCTTCAGATTTCAATTCCAAGCACCGGTTGAAAAGTAAGAAAAACCCACTCGCTCGTTCACTAAACTTACCTGAGCTAAACTTCGAAAATTGATTCTGGGCACACCGAGACATTGAATCAGGTGCCATCAGAAATTGCATACTCGTAAAATCCCAAAAAAATTAAGAAGAAATTTTCTTTGAAATTTACAGGTCTTTTCCTCACTATTCATCTAACACTCTTAGTGTCCAGTCACCTTTATATGTATCATCTTGTCCCTTTGATAGAAAACAAGTTCTCAAGGGGATGTACATAAACAACACATCATATTTCATAAAAATATTTCTCATAGGGTTACCCATATAACACATACGTCATCACGATAAATGGTACACAAATGTAAAGCGTAATTTGAACCTCCAAAGACACAAAATCATTATAAAATTGGGGATCTCTCTAATGAGGTCAAAAATTAAAAAAACATTCAATCCATTACCATTTAGTTCACCTTAATAAAAATTTAAACCCCATTTCAATCAAAATTTTAAAAGGAATATCAATCCAATTTACTCATGATAGGTACTACCATAAAACCCAATCAATTTCCAAAGACTGTTTTTAAATTCGGCTTCCAAACCCTTTTTTCAAATCACAACTTTTCTTGGAAA
This sequence comes from Viscum album, assembly GCA_963277665.1. Taxonomy (NCBI): domain Eukaryota; kingdom Viridiplantae; phylum Streptophyta; class Magnoliopsida; order Santalales; family Viscaceae; genus Viscum; species Viscum album. The sequence continues at coordinate 885,780,712 of OY728135.1, read as the reverse complement.
TTATTTTATAACTAAATCTATTTTCAAAAATAAATTTCAAAAAGTAAATCAAGAATAATTTTTTCAAATCCAATACATGCCCCAATAAGGATGGAGACCATCTCCCAATTGACAAAGGATCAACTATATAACTATTTTGTAAGTAATATGTTTCATTTTGACTATAATTTTCACTTCAACCCATCCCAAAAATATGGGAAAACTCTCATACTAAAATCACTATTAAAGAAGACATTAATAACTATGCACAAAATCAAAATGTCAAAGAAATTCTAAGAGTCTCAAATAAATTCAAGGATACCCCCAACAATATACTATGTATAAATTCATATCGATACCATATCAACCTACAAAAGTCCCCCCAATTACCTATCTTTTTCAGAAATGTAATAACATTAATTACCAAAAAAAATTCTTCCAAAAACCCAACCTGGAATAATAGGTGTAAAACTCAATTTGATACACAAACAAGCTAAATGTTAACGAAAATGGGTGAGGACTAATCATTAATGATGAATAAACCTAAAACACACAAAATTCCCAATATTATTAAAAAACTGATGAATCATCTTAATCAAAAAAACAAATAAAAATCCTTGAGGAAATATAACTTTTGGAAAAGGATAAATTGAGGTTTAAATTAACACACTGGGTACATCCACTTTGATCCATATAAATTAGAAGGGGGATGATATTCTACCATAATTCAATGTGATAAAACTCTAAGAATTTCCTTTTTTTCAAGAGGAAGGAATGGGTAGGGGAGGGTTCAACTATCCCCTATTTGAGTGGCATCAGAGTGATTAAACATGAAGAAGATTATGTTTTGCATACAAGTTAGAAAATATTAAAAAATAAATACTATTATTCTCTATATGAATATATTTTCATGTCATAAATCATTCTCTAGATAGGGTACATCCTATTATCCCAATATTTTAGGGTGCAAACCAAATGATCATGCTTTTAATGGTTTTCAACCTTATCTTTTAGTATCTCAACTACACTGAACCTTCCATTACATCATCACAAACATGGTAGAAATCATCTGATCCTTAAACCCATTATAAAACTAATTCTATTGGATATTTAAATGATGAAAACCTATTTATATCCCAATTACAAAAATCACCAATCAAAATGTTTTAATTCCCTTTGGAATTTAAAACCTATAATATTGCGGATCATTACACTAAGGAATGAAAAAACACCATATGGAGTCCTTGTAGAAATCATTATTCTATATTAGTTGGTATTCAAGCTGGCCTATTTTGATCAATGGATCAATGCTATATACAAGATATTTCATTCTCTAGATTTTAGATCATAAATTTAGTTTTTAACGAGTTATCATTTGATGGGTGAGGTTGATAAAAAGTGGAATCTTATTAAAAATACAAGGTAGTTTTAAGAAATAAGCTCTATAAAATGAGAGGTTTTTGAGAATTTATATTTCAATAAAATAATTATTTTAATGGTTTTTTGAAAAATAAATATGGAATTACTAGCGTTGAATGAAAATGATTTTAATTTCACCAGTATCAATGATTTTATCTAAAAAGGATTTTAAGGATGTGATTACAGATTAATAATTTAACAATTAAGAAATATCAAACATATCATTTGTTGACTAAACAAATGTCTTTAGAAATCATTAAATAGTAAAATATTATTTATTTTTGAATAGAATTCGTGATGAACTCTTAATGTGGAAATAGAAATTAAAGACACACAGTATTTCTTTGATTTCATTAATAAAGAGATAACAATATAATTGTATAGAAATTCCCATGAATGTACACAAGGCTGGATAAAAATCATTATTCTTATATTCAAAAGACGTCAAAATAATATTGGGGGAATTTTCTCAAAAGTATAATCTAAATGAATCATGTGTCGATGAGATTGACATCATGGACATGAATACTAAAGAGATTTGAGTTATCCAACCTGTGAAATAAATGAGATGTAATATCAAACTAATGAATGAACCACACTAAAAATAATCAATTATATGAATATTTAAATTTATTCTAACCCATTCAATAATCCAATGGTTAATTACCAAAATAGGTGTTAACTACCACCAATTACATTGTAGAATGTGAAGGAGAATTAATACAAAACTACTGAAATGGGTTGCAAAAATGAAGTGGTGAAAGGTAAACATATAATACACTCTATAACTATAAATGTTATATTTGACTCTACATCAATCAATATATTCCCATCTGTGGGAAGTATTGGAAGGGGTATGACCTCCTTAGGAACTAGTAGTGGCATGGGAAATATCTGTATGGTATACCATAGTATTGATGGTATGAGGGGGACTTTAAACTTCTCAAATTGAACATGGTGAAGACCTCCATGCTGGGTGCCAATGATGTGAGAAAAACCTCTTCTTCTGTGAATGTCGGGATGAAGAGGATCTTTGTCAGTTGTACTAAGAACATGGGGAAGACCCCACGCAGATGGTTGACCAGACAAGGAGAATCTTCACATCAACATCCTATAATAGGATGAACGACTCTATACCTTGGGTCATATGTGTGGAAGAGGATTTTATATTTGGTGTTAGTGTGGTGGGGAGGACCTTCACTCGGACTGATGGTGGCATGGGGAGGACCTCCATGCAGTGCTTGGGAGTGGGGAGGACATGCACTCTCATCGGTTGTGGCGAGGGTAGGACCTCCATACAAGTTGTCATTAATGCGAGTCAGCCCATGACAGATGCCAATAGTTTCTGTGACCTAGAGAATCATCTCAACCTGTGCATGGGGTGGTTGAGGCCACTATATAGTTCAGACATATTAGTACCCCTGTTCAATATGGATGAGGAATTTCTGGTATACGTCGGTGGTGTTATGGGTCGTTGTATCTATTGATGATGATGAACCCTATAGAATGTTCTCATCAGATTGTGCCTAACGAGAAATCCGGTTAACCACACTAGAGCATGTAGCCCAAATGTATAACTCACCTGATTCTCATCCTGTGGGGTTAAGAGGTTGCACTGACTTATTCTGATTGGCACCCTCCTTGGTGGTCCCTGGGACGGGATTACAGTTGGGATGTCATGGACTTCCCTCACCCAATTAGAATAGGGAAGGGAGTCGTCAAAGCGCTCTGGGGAGAGGATCTAGAAACAATTGTAAGTCATAGTGTAGTGCATTGGCTCCCTATGCGGCCCTTGGGGGTGGTGGCAATGACGAGGCACAAAATACTCTAGGTCTTTTAAGGACATTTCCCATTTTGGGTAATCCCTCTTCCTCATATCATCGAATGAGGTCCTTAATCACCATCATGTGAACATTTTCAGAAGGGGAGATGGGGTGGGGGTTCCCAATTTCAATGGATGTGGAGACCATCATAGAAGAGGTGGGCCACATGGGATTGCTATGTTGAAATTACCCCAGCCCTTGCATCAGTGGGTGGGTGGTGGTCGAATTCCTATCATATCATGGGTCCTGGAAACCGTGAAGAGTCAACCATTATCAATTACAGAAGGAAAGGAATATCCAGTGCCCCAACATCATCACATCCCCCATTTTTGGTAAGAACGATCCATGCTGACAATGTCAAACACTAGGATTTCCAACATTAAACGTCCCAAATATGTTGTGAGTTTCAAATCAAGTCCACTATTTGATTGGTGGGAAATAGCATTGGATAATTTTATCTGGGGACACAATTGTCCACTAATGTCTCAAATTCTACTAAACTCCACATTGAGTAGAATAACTTGATATTGGGTTCACCATTTCTATTTCTGACACTTTTGTAGGGGAGCACATCTATCTATGGGGTGACACAATGATTGTTCCCCCCATTCATGCTTTCCAATGAAAGTAAGAATCTATCGCTTATTCTGGGATGTTTACTCCTTGATCGAAATAGGGAAGATATGATGTCGATTTATCCTTCCATGGATTCCACCTTGGAACTCTTTGTCTGGTCTGAGTCTGCCTTAAATATAATGATGTTGTTCATGAAACTCTTCGTAGTTTCATATCATTGTGGACGCATGTAAATTACATTGCTTTTTTCAGAACATTACAAGGGGTCTTGATAGGTTGTAAACCTTTGATCAGGGGAGTAGTCATGATGGACATTGATGGCGTGCTAGGATTCTAAAACACTAATGTATCTCGGATTTTCCATCCTATGATAGGGCTTCTCAAGGTCATGTATTCCTGAGGCATACCACGTCGAGTGTGGGGAATTATATGCCATAGGAATGTCTCTGAGTTTTCCCTCATCATCCCATGTTTAACACATGGTTTTCTTTATTTTTTACATCTACCATAGAAATATCTAAATGATCATAACACTGATGGGAGTGGATCAGATAGGTACAGCCGTAAGAGGGAGCACCATGAGGGTTTATTGGATGAGGGGACCAAAACCTGATGAATACGTATTTGAGGCTGCATGGGACCCTACAAAATGTATTCTAAGGTTTCCCATTATATGGAATTAAACCTCAGGGAGGTTTCCTATATAGCATATCTCAAGATAAAGTGATCAAACCCGCATAGTTTTAAGGGGCGATGAATTACGATGTTGGAAGAAGACAAAAACTGAGATACATATTGGGTCTTACACATGGTTAGTAGCCCAACACAAGAGGTACACTCTTGAGAATAAGATATTGGATTTTGTGGGAATTATGCATGATTATCTGCCATATTTCTGTTTAGAGTGGCGAGGAAGTGGGTGATATTATCTCAAAGGATGTGTAATCCAAGGTAATAATCAAGATGGATATGAATGATTAAGTGAAGTGGAAGGGAATGAGATATAACCAGCATGTAGACAACAGTGGTGATGGTCTTGGGCCTCGAAGAGATATCCTACAAGTCACTATGGGTGGGAATCTATGTCCAAATAGTTTTTGGAAATGATGGGACACCTTAGAAGGAAACCCTCTAGAATGGTCGTAGGTATTGGACCTAGAGTAAGTTGATCCACTGGGTTGGGGCCCGACCATCATGAAACTTGGAGGATCATGGGAGTGAACAAGATAAGTAATGTGTGATTGGATTTAACCTCAGGGAGGAATCTTATGTATTATTATGTTAGGTAATCAATGTCCATATAGTTAATAATGTTTCATGGAAATGGGGTGTACACAATGTACAACTACCCGATGAAATATTAGGTCTTAATTCTAGTTAGCAGCCTAATAATTGGTCTGACGCCTATGGGATAGACTAAGGATGTGGATCCCAACAAAGTGGACAACAACAACTTATTGTGTTTGGGGTTGTACCTCTGTGAGGCTACCTACATACCCTTTCTAGTATATAATGATCCAAACCCCCTGTAGTTCAAGATACGACATGAAATCTTGGTGTAAATAGAGGACAACGACCCAAAGAAACATTGGGGCTTACACATGGTTAGCATCAGTAAAATTAGTATAACACCACTGGGCAGATCAGATAAGGGGGTCTCGGTAAAGGGGAAACAATGACATACAATGTTTGGGGTTATACCATGGGTATGCTTCCTACTTACCCTATATAGGAGACAAGGATGAAAACCCATGTAGTTTCAAAAGTGTTGGGGGATGAATCATAGGGAGGATTCTTAGGTACCCTATCAAGGAAACAAGGATCAAAACCCATATAAGTTATGGTGTTTATTGTTTAACATAATGTGGGATGAAATGTGAATATAGTTTAATGTCATGTGGGATGAGGGTGAACCAACATAAAGTGGATGGGACTAATGGGTTATGGGCTTCAACCTCATAGTGGATTCCTATGTACCTTGTTTTGAAAGGGGAAAGGATTAAAGTATATGTAGTTTGGTATATAGGGATTGGGGCTTACGTGCCTAGGTATCACATGAAAGATTTTGGGGTCGGTACTAACTATACAATAATGTCAGTCATTCTTTCTGTGAGAAACCAGAGGTAGCAAAGACCTGATGGCCACGTCAAGAAAGGTTTGTCTGTGAGGAATAAAGATTTGCATACACGTGGCTTATGGCCCAATGTCAAAACATGGTCCTATTCTTGGTTAGTGTCCCGGGGAGATGGTTATTGGTACATACTCTAGGACAGAGGACCGATGGAGACAAATACCAGAGGGAGATGGGCGGGGTAATGAAGTTCCCAGTTCTAATATCTCATATAGTCTTTGTGAACGAATGAAAATATGGTGAGTAGGGATGATACCTATCACATTAAAGGCTAGGGGATTACATTAAGATTGTTTCCCTTCACCATAGATAGAACCAATCAAGAATAGATGATGTCATTCCATGTGAGGAAGAACTCACTCTCGTTGAGACCAATGGACAAGATGAATGTATGAAAATGTGCTCCCATTGTATATTTCATGGGGTGATTCCACAATTTAATTTCATGTGATGATTATGATGGAGGTTGGAATTATAACTTCCTACAACTTAGATGAGGTGGGTTTACTCATCACTCCTAGGATATACATAACTGATACCCACCAACCCTTGGTGTAGAGAAGGCAACAGAAATGCTAGGGTGAGGTGGTGTAATGGAGTGATCCATTGAGGGTCTAATGTTTGCATGGCTATGAAAATAACCAATAGCCGTTAGCATGCCTATGTGAAGAGGCATGGGGCTGAGAAATGCAATGTGATTCACCTTCCAAAAGACCCTGAAATCACTTCATACAATCCTAGAGGGTAATATAGGAGAAGGTATTTTGAATAAAATGCATTCACAGTAAAGGACATTGTGATGCTCTAGAGATCCACATAATGGAGGCACATTATGAAAGGGGTATGCTTCACGAAGTGGAGTGTCAAAGAATAGGCATAGGGTATACATTCATATAAAGGGTGATTCATGAGGTGCATGTTCTTTCATGGAGTAAGACATCACAGATAACAGTTTCCTTGCAAAGCAAATCACTGCAAAGCAATGTTCAACGCGATATAGAGTGATCCTGTCTTAACATAGGGCTCACATGTACAGGGAAGTTACTTTGTAAAGCATGAGTGCTTTACAAAGATCTGAGTCCCCTTCGGGATCTTCTACTTTTACAATGGCATGTGGGCTCCATGAGAAGTATCCCTGCATAAAGAGGGGTTGCATTTGTGCTAGGAAAAGGTAATTCTCAATGATCAAGTACCATTAAGAGATAATTTTTCTCATTGTTTTGCAAAGATGAATGGGATACATGATTTGAGAAACGAGATAGTGAATTGTGGGGGTATCCATCCTTTGGGTCCCAAGGAAGATGCGTATTTATAGGGGAGGGGCAACATAGAGCTCTATCATCACATTGTGATGCAACATGCCCACTTGAGATTAGCTGCAGATTGCATCATGTTTGTATTAACCGTAGAGTCAACCATCATTCCCTCATCTGCAGAGACCCAAAGCTTGATGAACATGGACATTACATTACTTTTGCGGAATACTTAATACATAACAAAAAACCAACACTCAAGGATCGTATTGGTTTAGTGTCTTTGGAAACTCGGAACAAAATCATCTAATCGTTGTGAAAGATCTTCAACATCTCCCATAAAGATCTTCCCCTTTGGTTTTATTACCTTAAATCTTTATTTATATCATGTGGAAAAGAAAGCATATAAATAGTGAGCTCAAATTCCCAGTATGGGTAAACATAGAGAACATAAAACAATCCATAAACATTTGAATGCAAGAACTTGAACATAAAATCTAAACATCAAAATCTTGAGCAAAGACAAAAACCTTGGAAGTACACAAGGCATAGATCATAAAGGAACATTATTCATGATAAAATAGCATGGTAATAAAACATGTAATTATGGCATCCATTAAGCACATGGCATGATTTCCATAAAATCCAAGGAATTGCTTCCAAAACCATCTTAGTGGGAAATGTCCCATTCTAAATCGAGTTCACTCCTCGTTCCAGTACTGTATCACTGAACTGGACTAACATATCCTTCCAGCCATGTCTATCTCATGAGATATAAATCATTACCCAATGTAGTGGATGGAGATATAAGTCCCAACCATCTCATAATGAAACCATTCTTATGTGTGCCACAAAATCATAAATCATACATCATAGCATAACCCATGTAATAAAAATGAGATTCTTAAACATCATGCCATCATAAAATAATCCATATAAGATAAATGGACATCATAAAAATAATTCCATCATAACATAATCAAATCAATGTAAAAATAGGGATAGAAACAGAACCCTATATTATCTTATATGGATAATAATTTTAAAAAAACACTTGAACTTCATTCTTGACGAAAATATCACTTCTACTTCAAAAACATTTTTCCTTTCTTAACATGTCATATAATTTTAAACTAAAAGAAGTTTATTAAAAATAAACATGAAAACTTGTAAAGTAAGCTTCATGGAAATAATGTTTTATGAAATCATAAAATCCATTCATGTCGTATAAGTTAAAAAACATTCTTCTCGTACTTTGGACGAAAATGTCAAAAAGTACCTCGTACTAAAAATGAAAAATGATTCCTTCCGTATCTCTTACTAAAAACTCACCAATGGGTAAAATTGGATTTAAAAAATTGTAATAGGATAGAGATAATATTACATATTGATGAAACATGGATGTGGATGATAAATATTCCCCAGTAAATCTTGATATAATAACAATCTTAGATAAAAATGAGATTGTGAGATTTTCCCTTACCTTATGTCTGATATGCTTCATATGTTTCTGAACCTCCAGTATAATGATTTAAATAATGTCATTGACTTATTACAGAATCATATTGTTATGATATCATATATGTTTCACTTATATTACCTGTTCTTTTGTAAATTCCATGTTAAAGAAGCATTTTTGGTAAAATTGTTTTCTTTATCGTACTTGTTTGGACTTGTTGGTCTTGTTATTATTATTACTTATATAAGGATTTAATTACATCCAGAATGTATATCATGATTTATATATCATATATATTCAGTATATATATATAATATAAAGATAAATGAAACGAAATACACCGTTCATGAAGACGGTAGGCCGTACGTATGCATGAACACTGTTTTCCTTTCCTTATTGACTTGAATGGAATTAAGTAAATAACATATAAATAAATACAATAGAATTATTATGTGATATATACCCTTATTATTCATTATATATACTTTATAATCATAATTTAATGGTTAACATTGAGATTGAATCTCATCGCGTCGTGGAGACGGTAATCCGTACGTACGCAGGGGCGATGATATCATTCCCATAATTTTTGAATGGAATTGGAGTGGATGATATAATATCTCATAATCAGTATGATGTTATATTATCCATATATAGTTACTGTTTACACCATTATACCCATCCAAGTAAGGTGGTGGTGGAAAAACAGATTACACCATGACGTGGAGACGATATTCCGTATGTACGCACGCACGGTGATTTCATTTTCCGTAGGATGGATAGAAGGTGAAACGGGGTTATTTCATATTTATAATAACATATCAGTATATAATTAATACTTATGTTATTAATTTATAATGAAACAACTAAATAAGAAAAGTTGAAGAAGAAAGAAATTGGAAAGGATCGGTAATGGATATTACTTCTTCTTTGACGCACCTCTTTTTAACCTCCTCTTAGGGCACTAGGGTTGGTCTTTAAAGAAGACAAAAACCTCTAAGATGTTTCTAGGGAAGTGTATAAGAGATAATGGCAGGGTTTGGCCGATCTTGATGGCTCAAAGTGGTGTGAGAAAGAGGTGGAGGAGGTTCCCTTTTATAAGGGAGGAGAGGGGCACCTTTGGAATAACTCAAAATATTATTTTATTATAAAGTAATATTCGGTTTTTAATAGCTCAAAATTGATTTATTTCGAAAATAAGGTGGGGATGGGTTGATATACTCTCATACAATAGAAATTGGACAAGTTTAGGATACTATATTAACATTATCATTTAGATTTAACTCTAAGTTAAATAATTTAACTTTTACTGTGTCTTCTTGTTTCCTTACACTATATGGTTAATAAACATACTATAATAATCCAAAAGAACCCCAAGTGGTTCATTATTAATATATATATTCTTATCGAAGTCATTTAAATGAATCATTGATTTTTAGGAATAAAATAACAATTAATAATATAATATTTTTTTTAAAACTATTTTTGTCAATTTTGACAATATTTGGTAATTGATTTTTTGTGAAAATCATAAAAACCTGATTAGTACGAAGAAAGTTAATTAAATCAATAATAAGATTTCATATTAACCTATAAAATTAGTGGAGTTCATAAAAAGTCTCAAATTACATTTATTTGGGTATTTATAACATCAATTATGTCAATATTTCATTAATAAGATAATTACTGCATCATCATTGTGTCATAAATAAATTAAATTATTTAATGTCGAAAAATTATAAGTAAAATACCATTATGTAGGAAATCTTTTTATATTTATAATTAATATTTATAGTCTAATTTATCTTTTGTATAACCCTATATTAAAAATGTTGAAGTTATTAAACATTGATTTTAACAATTTTAACGCTTTTTTAAATAAAATAATAATAAGTGTCCTAATCTTATCCAAGTGGACCTAAATGGTCATATTTTATTCCTAAAGTTGTTTTTGGTCGAATAAAACTTATACAATAGAAATAGGACATGTGTTAGGGTAATAGTAATATCATTTTTACCCTTAATTACCCTATTTACTTTTAACCGAGGTAAATAAAAATAAAAAGTTATTATTCACCAAAAATTATTTTTTTCTCATTTAACCACATTTTACTTACTAAAATCATTCATTTATCTCGTATGTTTGAAATTACATTCACAGAAGCGGTAAAATTATGTTTTATGTAAATTTGCAGATTCTCCTAGGAGGTGGGTAGAAGACGGTGAAAAGTTCAATAAAATTTTTATACATCTAAAATTATTATAAATTGACTCCAATGAATTACATTGAACATATATTGGTATTATATATCAATGTTTACCTAAATCAAAGTTAAATAAAATGAATAATTATGTAAATAAAAGTCATTTTTTAAATAGTAACCCAGTGTTTTCACTATTCATAAAAAACTGAAACTTTTCAGAAAAATACCAAAATTTCAACCTAAGTTAATTTCGATATTCCAAATCCAAAAATGAAGTCCATTTTGAAAGATAAAATTTCAAAAATTGGGTATTACTATTCATAACAGCTACTTAATAATAATATTATAATAATATCTCATTTAGTGAAACTTGGTATTGCATACTACACACGCTATCGAAGAAGGTCTTGATTGCGTGTAATGAAAGCCAAGTTAGGTCTGCGTGTAGTGAAAGATCCTTTTGTGTAGCGTACAACACAAGAAATAAATAAAATTAAAAAGAAAATTTTTCATAAAATCTTAGGGTGTTATATTCTACCCCCCTTAAAATGAATTTCGCCCCATAAATTCATCGGGGTTATAAATGGTTTACTACTGGAAAGTTTTAATAGAAACCCACATAGTAAAAAGGAATACCCAAACTTATCTTTAAAATCTATAGTATGAAATGTAACAATTAACCAAATTATGTAATCACTGGGTTTCCACATAGGAGCACATAGGTGAAAATATGGATATGGAAGAGAAATCTAACCATCATGTTCGGATGGTGAGTGGTGGAGAACATGGCTATGAAAAAGCCAACAATCACAAAGCCATAGATTTGTGATGATTTGGGGTACCATCTGATTCATCGGATATAAGGTCACTATGACAACATTTTTGGTTTTCAAGATGATTTCCCTAAAGATGAAGAATTGAATTAGAAGAAATAATTACTTTATTTTGAAATAATCTCACCGTTGTTCATGCCCTGAACAATTTCCACTTCATCTCTTAAAGAAAGGAAGTTGAATTTGTCATTCATGAAGGGTTATCAGATCATGCGATAGAATGATGGGTCATTCCATCTGTCTCAAACAAAAGGTTAGAAAAAGTTATTAAATATAGAGAAATCCATATATAGTGAGATTAATCGTATATGGTTACAAAAATAGAATTATACATCATATATCATACTGCTTAATAAAATAAAACTAGTTTCTACTAACCAGAGACTTCCTGTAGGACAATTGTAGGAAATAAAGGCCGGTCACACTTTAGTTGTGGGTTCCATTCCCGCAACCTTGTCTGACGCGACGGGTTGTCACCCGTTCTGTAGGTTGTCCCTTTTCTTAAACCTATTATGTTATATCATTCTAGAAAAAGTTCCGAACTTAATCAATACTATCTTATGTCCACTTAATCCATTCCAACCTTAAGACTTATCCAAAATACTTCTTTCCAAACTCATAGTATAAAGAATACGATTACTATAAATGTCTTATAACAAGAATGTGAATACCTTCATTTCTCCCAGATATATCTTGTTAATCGCATGTAAATACCTTAGTCATGTATTCTCTTGAAACATGAATTACCATAGAACCATATGCTGTCAAGTTTTGACTCATTCCACATCCCAAAATTTCTATATACTAAAACCATGATATCACTTTGTCCTTATATTAGTCATGAGCTCATGAATACTACCAAACATATTATTTTCTTCTGATCCCATCATTATGTGCATATCAACTGCTTTCCAGAAATATTTCAATCACTTTTCATGGTTATCGGTACCATACAATTATTGAAAACCAATACATAGATATTCCAAAATTCCACAATACTATAAATGAGATTCCATGATACTATTTTGAAATCTCATGACATAAACACTTAATCAATACACAACATCATTGTCATACTCAACATCACAAATAGTAATCGCATGTGACTTACCTTTGTCCTTTGCCTTAAGAGGTTGCTCACATTGATCATCATTAACCCTTGGATTAGGGCATTGATTAGCATAATGCCCCATTTCCTTGCACTTGAAGCATTGAAGTGTTGGTGGTGTGTTATCTATAATATTTTCTTCATTAGCAACCCTTTTTCCATTACTTCGACACTCAGATACTCGATGACCTTATTTTCCACACATAAAACATTTTCTAGTCCCTTTAAGACAATCTCCACCATGCTTATTTCCACACATTGAGCATAAAGAAACATTCTTCTTCATTTCACCATTATTTTGAGATTTCTCCTTGAACTCCATCTTTCATTTCTTGTCAAAACCATGAGATCGATATGTTACACCAACTTCCAGTTCTACCTTGATAACACAACGCACAATTTATTTATAGCTACTAAAATCTCTTATAGCTAATGCCCTTAGAAGACTTGGTTTTAAGCCACTAAAAAATCAACCAAATTTACTTTCAGGTTGGATGATAAAGCCAGATGCATACCTGGAAGGTCTTGTAAAATTCACCTTGTATATACCAATAGATTCATCATCCTTTTGCTTATGCTCAAGGAACTCCTTTTCCATCTTTTTTCAAAGAATACGAGGGAATTACTTATTGAAAAATATATTCTTGAACTCGTCCCATTCCATAGTTTCAATTTCATCTTGGGGCCTCATATTCTTAATAAGATTCCACCATTGATTAGCTTCAACTTCCAAACGATATTCTGCTAAGATGACTTTATCATGCTCAGAAAATTGTAGAACTGAAAAAATCTTTTTAGTGGTACTGATCCATTTTTCAGCCACTAATGGATCAGAAGACCCACTGAATGAAGGTGGAAGGTGCCTCATGAAGGATTCAACAGAATATTGCTCCTTTCTCTACTCATTTGCAAGTCCAAAATGATTCATAGCTTATGTAAGTATAGAAATAATATTGTGCACTCCATCTCCCATTACATTGGTTTGTTCAAGAGGACAATCATTCCATCGTCCATTACATTGATCAACACAATTTCTTCCGATTCCATCCATCATCTAAAACCCAAAAAGAGTAGCGTGAAGCAAACATTATGATAGGGAAAACAACATAATAAAGGGGGAGTACCTTCCATATCTAACATCCTAGGTTTAATTCTAATATCGTTACCATAACTCTAAGACTATAACCTATACTTATACCTAACCATAGGGACATCCCTAGACATACCTTAGAAATATCTCTAGGGATCTCACTAAAGTTATCACATCCTAGTTTCCAAAGTTTAACTAAACCTTTACCCTAATACCAACTGTAGAGACCCAAAGCGTGACGTACATGGACATTACATTAATTTTGGGTAATACTTAATACAAAACAAAATACCAACACTAAAGGATCGTAATGGTTTAGTGTATTTGGAAAATCAGAAAAAATCTTCAAATCATTGTGAAAGATCTTCAACATCTCCCACAAGGATCTTGCCCTTTGGTTTTATTACCTAAACCTTTTCTTTATATCATAGGGAAAAGAAAACATATAAATGGTGAGATCAAATTCCCAATAAGGGTAAATAAAGAGAACAAAAAACAATCCATAAACATTTGACTGCAAAAAATTGAACATAAAATCTAAACATCCAAATCTTGAGCAAAGTCAAAAATCATGGAAGTACACAAGGAATAGATCATAAAAGAACATTAGTCATGATAAACTAGCATGGTAATAAAACATGTAGTTGTGGAATCCATTAATCACATTTTATGATTTCCATAGTAGTCAAGGCATTACTGCCAAGACAATCATAGTGGACAAAGTCCCATTCTGAATCGAGTTCACTCCTTGTTCTAGTCCTGTAACACTGAACCAGATTAACTTACCATTCCAGCCATGTCTATCTCATGAGATATAAATCTTTACCTAATGCATTGGAGGGAGATATAGGTCCCACTCTTCTCATAATGAAACCATTCTTATGTGTGCCACAAAATCATAAACATACATCATAGCATAACCCATGTAATAAAAATGGGATTCTTAAACATCATACCATCATAACATAATCCATATAAGATAAAAGGACATCATATAAATAATTCCATAATAACATAATCAAATAAATGTAAAAATAGGGATAGAAATAGAACCATATATTATCTTAGATGCAAAATAATTTTAATAAAACATTTGAACTTCATTCTTGAGGAAAATATCCATTATACTTCAAAAACATTTTTCTTTTCTTAACATGTCATAAAATTTTAAAATAAAAGAGTTCAATTAAAAATAAACATGAAAAAATTTAAAGGAAGATGCATTGATATAATGTTTTATGAAATCATAAAATCTATTCATATCGTATAAGTTAAAAAAACATTCTTCTCGTACTTTGGCCGAAAAAGTCAAAAAGTACCTCGTACTAAAAACGAAAAAAGATTCCTTTCGTATCTTTTACTAAAAACTCACCAATGGGTAAAATTGGATTTAAAAAATTGTAAGAGGATATAAATAATATTTTATATTGAGGAAACATGGATGTGGATGATATATATTCTCCAATAAATCCTGAAGTAATAACAATCTCGGATAAAAATGAGATTACGAGATTTTCCCTTACCTTATATCCGATATGCTTCGTATGTCTCCGAACCTCCTGTATAATGATTTAAATAATGTCATTGTCTTAATAAAGAATCATATTGTTATTATATCATATATGGTTCACTTATATTACCCGTTCTTTTGTAAATTCCATGTTAAAGCAACGTTTTTGGTAAAATCGTGTTATTTATCGTACTTGTTTGGACTTGTGGTTCATGATATTATTATTAATTATATCATGATTTAATTACTTGAAGAATTTATATCATGATTTATATATCATATATATTCATTACATATATATATATAATAGATAGATAAATGAAATGAAATACACCGTTCATGGAGACGGTAGGTCGTACGTACGCATGAACGATGTTTTCCTTTCCTTATATAATTGAATGGAATTAAGTAAATAACATATAAATAAATAAAGTATAATTATTATGTTATATATACCGTTATTATTCATTATATATACTTTATAATCATTATTTAACAGTTAACATGGAGATTGAATCTCATCGCATCTTGGAGACGGTAATCCGTACGTACGCCCGAGCGATGATATCATTCCCATAATTTTTGAATGGAATTGGAGTGGATGATATAATATATCATAATCAGTATGATTTTATAGTATCCATATATAGTTACTCTTTACACCAATATACCCATCCAAGTAAGGTGGTGGTGGAAAAACAGATTACACCACGGCGTGGAGACGGTATTCTGTACGTACGCACGCGCGGTGATTTTGTTTTTCGCAGGATGGATAGAAGGTGAAATGGGGTTGTTTCATATTTATAATAACATATAAGTATATAAATAATACTGATGTTATTATGTTACAATAAAAAAACTAAATAATAAGAAGTTGAAGAAGAAATAAATTGGAAAGGATCGGTAATGGATATTACCTCTTCTTTGAAGCGCCTCTTCTTAACCTCCTCTTATGGTACTAGGGTTGGTCTTTGAAGTATAACATGACCTCTAGGATGTTTCTAGGGAAGTGCAGAAGAGAAATTTTCAGGTGTTGGCCGATCTTGATGGCTCAAAGTGTGTGAGGAAGAGGGGGAGCAGGTGCCCTTTTATAAGGGAGGAGAGGGGCACCTTTGGAAAAACTCAAAGTATTATTTTATTATAAAGTCATATTCAATTTTTAATAGCTTCAAATTGATTTATTTAGAATATAAGATATGTATGGGTCGAAATAATCTCATAAAATAGAATTTGGATAAGTTTAGGTTACTATTTTAACCATATCATTTAGATTTAACTCTAAGTTAAATAATTTAACTTTTACCGTGTCTTCTTGTTTCCTTAAACCTATATGGTTAATAAACATACTATAACAAGCCAAAATAACCCCAAGTGGTTCATTATTAATATATATATATCCCTATTTATGTCATTTGGACAAACCATAGATTTTTAGGAATAAAATAACAATTAATAATACAATATATGTTTTAAAAACTATTTTGTGTCAATTGTGACACTATTTGGTAATTTATTTTTGTGAAATTCATAACAACCTTATTATTTCGAAAAAAGTTAATTAAATCAATAATAACATGTCATATTAACCTATAAAAGTAGTGGAATTTATAAAAACTATCAAATTACATTTATTTGGGTATTTATTACATCAATTATGTCAATGTTTCATTAATAAGATAATTACAGTATCATCATTGTGTCAGAAATAAATTAAATTATATAATGTATAAAAATTATAACTAAAATACCATTATATAAGAAATAGTTTTATCTTTATAATGAATATTTATTGTCTAATTTATCTTATGTATAACCATATATTAAAAAATTTTTAGTTATTAAACATGGATTTTAACAATTTTAACTCTTTTTTAAATAAAATAATAATAAGTGTCCTAATCTTATCCAAGTGGACCTAAATGGTAATATTTTATTCCTAAGTTTGTTTTTGGTCTAATTAAACTTATAAAATAGAATTAGGACATGTGTTAGGGTAATTGTAATATCATTTTTACCATTAATTACCCTATTTACTTTTAAACGTGGTAAATAAAAGTAAAAAGTTACTATTCACCAAAAATTATTTTTTCTCATTGAACCACATTATACCTACTAACATCAACCGTGTCTCTCGGATTTTTAAAATTCCATTCACAGAAGTGGTAAAATTATGTTTTATGTAAATTTTATGATTTTCCTTGGAGGTGGGTAAAAGACGATGAAAAGTT
This sequence comes from Viscum album, assembly GCA_963277665.1. Lineage (NCBI taxonomy): Eukaryota > Viridiplantae > Streptophyta > Magnoliopsida > Santalales > Viscaceae > Viscum > Viscum album. Next base: position 885,763,099 of record OY728135.1, on the reverse strand, counting down.
CAATGAAATTTTTATAGATAAAAAATTATTATAAAATAACTCCAATGAATTACATTGAACTTATATTGGTATTATGTATCAATATTTACCTAAAACAAAGTAAAATAAAATAAATAATTATTTAAATAAAAAGTCGATTTTTAAATAGTAACGTAGTGTTTTCACTATTCATCAAAAATTGAAAGTTTTCAGAAAAATACCAACATTTAACCCTAAGCTAATTTCGATATTCCGAATCCAAAAATGAAGTCCATTTTGAATGACAAAATTTTAAAAAGTGGGTATTACTATTCATAAAGGCTACTTCATAATAATATTATAATAATATCTCATTTAGTGAAACTTGGTATTGCGTACTACACACGCTATCAAAGAAGGTCTTGATTGCATGTAATGCAAGACAAGTCAGTGCTGCGTGTAGTGAAAGCTCCTTTTGGTGTAGCGTACAACACAAGACATTTATAAAATTAAAAAGAATATTTTCCATAAAATATTTGGGTGTTACATGATCAGTGTGGAGACCCCCTTTATTTCATTCGTGATGCTCACAGAGGATTCAATGCATTTCCAAAGGATCACAAGGGTGAACTGATTTGCCACTGTGGTGTGAACCGTTCCGTCAATTGCATCGTAATTGTAGATTTTATCACCTCTTTTACTATTCGGGGATGACATTGTTTTCCAGAGCTTTTCTTCTTCCGCTGAGCTGAGGGACTCAACAATGGCCATGGTGTCAATGTTCTCTGCCTAGAAGCTTCAAAACTCATCTTCTTTTCCATTGGTTTCTTCTTTGAATCCTTTTCTTCAGCAAGTTTTTTGGCTCTAAAAAATATCCTTTTCAAGAGCCATACCATGAGATTAATGTGGGAGGACATTAACTGAATTAAAATATATAAAAATAGTACCGATAATTTCATTTCATTCTTGTTTTTGTTTCACCAAATGATTACAGATTAGTAACCACATATAGATCAATGACTAGTTTTCTATCTCTATAGATTAATAGTTCTATATAAAGATAAAATAGTGACATATTATAAACTATGATGTCTAAGACAATAAAAATTACCATCTTTCATCTTAGTTTTTAGGCTACGTAATATTTATCTCGAATCCTTTATTTCATCGATAAAAAGTACAATCTAATTCATTATATTGAAACCAACTCTTTTGTTACCATCCATTTCTTGATATCCAATCATGTGTGAAATAATTTGTTAGATTCTAGTTTCCAGGATTATAAGCATTTCAATCTCCAATCAGTTTGTTCAACTATTGATTTCCAATATTCTACAAATTATCATTATAATGCATCTTGAGTTATATAAATTTATAATTTGATCACACCCTTTCAGACTCAATAATCCAAAAATTGATGATAAAATTTTGGTGGTTTTTCTATAGAATTTTTTTGCTTCTTCAACAATGTGGGATTTTAAAGAAACATCGGATTTCCTCAAACCATGTTTCCTCTTTACAATTTCATTGTAAACCATTCACATAGGAACAACACCAGCATCCATCCAGTTTTACTAGTGCATGCATAATGACCCTCTGACTCATTCAAGTATCCTAGAACATCAAGAACCTCTTATGATAAACCTAAAAATACAGAGGTATATATTTTTACCACATTGTCTATATATTGATTAAAAAAATTATTCTTTATCATAACCTACTCATTGGTTTATATGTTTTACCTGAATAATAAAAAGGGAAACCAATGATGCAAGAGTACATCATTATTGAATATAATTTTCCAAAAGTCAATGGTTTTTTTCCTATTATAGTTGTCCTTATATTGTGGTACATACATTGGAGATCATACCTTGGATCCTTAATATGATTGTGATAATTGTAATGTTCTACAAGATTATATGGAAATAACCAAACAAACATATATTGATTTTCCATGATGTCTGAAACACCTTTAATAACTATAGAGTCCATTCTATTGTCAATAAATTTAAAGTGATTAACTTTTTTATTCTTGGTAGATTCAATGACTCAATTATTTGTAACTCCCCTGAATCCACCACCACATGAGATTAATTAGCTAAAAAATCATAGATAAACTTTTCTCAGCCATATGAATGTGGATATTCTAGAATAAAATAAAAAACATAACATTTGTGGATGGTGAGTATGCATGGGAGAATTGGAACTATGTTAGGGAATTGACTCAAATGTTCTGAAAACATGGACTCAATGTGTTGTTACAAATTCAAACATTCTATCAATCTATGTAACTAGCTACATATATTGTGCTAGATGTTGTTGCTGATTGTAGACTTATTCTCAAGATACATGATGTTGGTAGAACTCTTAAAGATGGGGCCTCGAATAATTATAGATTATTGAACAGTGACAGAGGACCTCCATGATGTGAAATCCACCAAGTATAGTAAATATCTCATATTTAATCCTATATCAAATATTTTAAAAAGAATGCTTGAAATTTTAATGATTCCATCTACACCGCTACCACTACTTGCTCATGTCAAGAATGATCGATCCTATGAGATGTGTAGTGTTCTGAATCTATATAAGGACTTCATATAAGGCATAGAAGAAAAGAACCGTAATTATAATTACATTTATTAAAATCTACACCGTGATAGTTTGAGAAATCCTTTACAATCAATTATAAGTATAATAGTATAAACAACCAAATGAAGGTTATTTTTAATATAAGATTGGCCAACTCCACCTTGGCATTAGGTACCACCAATGTACAAAAATATAATTAAATGTCCTTGATATGAATATCCCATCCAGTAATAACCATTACCCACTATGACATAATGGTTATCACCCCTTCACTAGTAATAGTTTCAGTAATACCCAACTAGACTAAAACATTCCCCACTAAAGTAGTCAAACCCTAAAGAAATTAATATTACATAATTTAAAAGGCATTCCAAAAAATTATTACTAAAGAGATGAAGATTAAAAATAAATGGGGTTCTCTTCACAACATTGAGAACCAAGTTGGGTAGATCTTTAAGACTCTTTCAAACTAATTGGTTGTTACATAAAATGATAGTAATAAGACACATATAGAAGAGGGGAAAAAAGAAGTAGTTAATTAGAGAGGAAAAGAACAAATAATTCAATAGAAATTAAAAGGAGGTAAAATTCTATAGAAGGACCTGAATAATGTGTGTCAATCATTAGTAAATAAAATGATGAGAGTGTGTGAAAAGGTGAAAGTGAACCAAAAATTTTAAATAGCCAATTGAAAAACCTCATGTACAAGAGTAGATCATAAACATGTTTTCTACATGGATCCAGAACCATTTAACTCCACCATTTATTCCTAGATAGAATGAGATAAGGGAATATATAGAGGAATAAAAGAAATATTTTTAAATGTTCAATCAACTCCACATAAATGCCTCCTTTGATTAGGAAATTTATCAGATGACTGCATAAGCCAAATTATTAGAAGACTTAATCTTATAATATTGTAATATGTAGTATGTATATGTTATCTCCATAAATGAATACTTTTATATGATAGTTCAATAGAAAACTCCAGCCATGATGAGGTACCGTGGAATATTCTCAACCCATTTAACAATAAACTCATGAAATATAAAATAATTACAATATGAAATAGTATAATGTTTAAATCCAATACACATGTGTGTTTTTAAATGATATGAAATCTAGTAAATGATACCTATAATATTTGAATATTTTCTCGACTTATGATATTTTATGTTTCTTTAGGGAATTCTCAAGGATGTTATGTTAAATGTTTAAACATTCACATACCATGCTAATTTTCATATAATATATATGGGGGTTGAAGATGATGTCACAATAGTTCTATATATTCCATTTACTTCTACATAACTATCCTTAATATATGTGAACTATGTTAATGTTAATTTTAGAGATGGAAAAGAATAAACAGTGTTCAAAAGGTTTAATGTTTCGAAGTAAAATGGTGAATCATTTATTATAAATACATTTTTATGCCTAATAACCAAAATGATTTATGGGATATTAATGATGAAAATGGTTATTTTTATACTGATGATGAAAATTATAGTTGAAAAGTAGGAGGTAAATTATATTTAACCTCTAACCAGATACAATGCTCCCCAATTCACACCTTCAATCATTATAAAATTTGCAAGAGAAATGAAGCATTAATAAGTTCCATCGAAGTAATCATTTTTTTCTAAACAAAAGATTCATTTAGAAATAACATAATGTATGATCTAAATTAAAAACATTAACAATAACTAATAAAAATTCTCAAATGGCATAAAAATTTAGTACCCCTATGGGTGGATGACATCAAGGAGATAACCCCAATATTTTTACAAATAATATTCTTCTAGAAGAAGGTATTAATTCAAAATTCCAACCCAAAATGTTAATCACTACACCCATGAATGAAGTCATTTGTAATGACTCTTTGAACCATCATTACACCCTTATTATATTTTTAATCACTTATAGTGAGTGGTTGATCCGCCTCTATGTTATCCCAAAAATAATTGGATTAACTATGATAAAAATCACTGAAAATGAATTAATGGCAAAAAAAAATTATTCTATGTAGAGTCTCTACAAAAAATATAAATATAAATACAGTGATTATGAAATAACACTTTCTACTACCATTAATGGATTAGATCCTTGTGAAATTGGATGTGTATGAATTCTATTTTTTAGGAATAAATATTCTAGATACTATAAAATCATTGTCAACAAATATTATAACTCAACCTCAATATTCACATGACCTTTCAAAACCTTCTCTTATATAGGGAGTTCATTTGGATTTTGTATTTCAACAATGTAATTAAAACTATGTATGGCGCATATATTTCATGATCATGTGTTTGAGTTTCATGATTTCATAACGAATAATGTTCATTTTATATATGATCCCTTTAGTCATGTCTGACCAATATAGAACTTATTTAACATTGATGTGAAGATAAATTCAATGTGATAAATTATTATTAATGAGATTTCATGGTTCAATGATTAATACTGCATTGATAGAAAATTTAAAGTCATGATTTATAACTCAACCTAGTGAAAATAAATGCAATCAATTACTTTCCAAACCCCCCAATGGTGAAAGGCATAAATAGTTTCCCTAACAACGTGGGATTGTATTGTTGTTTCATTAATGAATATTGAAGAAATATCCTAACCAGTGTCTCACATACTTCCAATGGACATTAAATTTAATTTTAGTGAATAATTTCACTGGGTATTTAATACTATTGTTAATATACAGGTGACCGATCATATCATTGTATCACCAAAACATTTACAATAAGATTGAAAATATGTTTAATTCTTGTGGAATTTGCTATGGGATCAATTTAGGCAATGAATGATGGAAAACATTGATGCACCATTTATTATTCTATACATGAACTAAATGCTTTTTAGATCTATGATGTAGACAAAAAAAATAATCTTATGAATGTTGTCTTTCCTTTTGAAAAACTTTAATCATATATAATACTCCAAAAATTCATATATTTCACTAATAATTAATTAATAAAAAATCGTATGAATAAAAATAATTAGAAATATATGATGATTAGATGGAAACTATAATTGTAATAACTTGACATTATCATCAAAGAATATATATGAATTGAAAATATCAATGTTAACCATCGGTCTAGACTTCCACATCCTAATAACAAGAATTATGAAGTGTAGATTATTGGACATGATTTTCCTAACAAGAAACTCTTAAATGTGGATGTGCATAAAAAATGTTGTTCATTGAAATATCAAACTATATTTACACTAAGACCATTTAACCCTAATTCTACTATCAATACATGAATATGTCAACTATTGATGAATAAAATAATTACCAAGATGAAATTGTAGTTTTTAAAAACCGTCCATAATTTATATTACATTATTTAATTATAGATAAGGAAATTCAGAGTGTGATATAGATCTATCACAGGTGACCAAATAGAAGAGATCATGGGTCTGAGTGTATCATTAATAAAATCCTTAATAGTGGATTCTTCTATCTCTAACTCAATTGAGATGTATGAATTGTGGATGTAGATTTGACAGGGTGCTTTCACTCCAATTTTGTTTAAACCCACTTATAATTCATGAACAATTTTTTAAATTTTCACTGATTGATATTTAGGACTATATTTTCCTTGATCCGGGAACTTTCTAGGAATGAAATGTGTAAGGAGATTTTCAGCACTGAGAATCATAATTAATTGATCCATTACTCTATATTCAAAGTAGATATTTCTGATTTTTGAGTAATTGATTTCATGGTTGAAATTTTCAATTTCAATGGGATGTTATAAATTTTCAACATGTATTTCATTTTACTGGTAGTATAATTGGAGCCTACCAACCAAGAACCACACAAAGTATATAAGAATTATCTAAATATAGACTTATACTCCCAATAATTATTTTACATATTACTCATTAGAGAATAAGGTATGAATTTCAATAATAATTCCGTAAAAGGGATAATTTCCCTGAATAGAATTAGACACAATATTGAAGATACTTACCACATGAGAAATAGTAGGATGGATGGACTCTTCAATATGGATATCATGAAAATTATTGAAAATAGATTCAATACATGTGGGAAATATTTCATAATTAGGCAGGATTACTATCTTTGGGAGAACCACAATACTTATAAAAAATCCATTTGAAGAACACATTTAAATATTATCTATGGAGAGCCTAGTCATATTCTAGTAGAATTAGAGCATCTAAAAGACAACGAAATCGAAAACTAAAATGTGGATTAAAAAAAGCTGAAAAACATAGACTGTTATGACTAAATGAGATAAGGGAAATCATATGATACTCTTATGGGGATTTAAATATTTATAAGGAGAAAATAAATAAATGGACTCGTTGACCCATTTTGTGATGAGTGGTTACATTGGGGTATTAATTTAAATTTTTTAATTCACATAAAAAATTATTCCCTTGGAAAATAAAGCCTTGAGGGTTATCCCATATTGAAATTGTAATGTTTTTCCATTTAAGATATAGAGAGTAATTTTAATTGATAATAAATCATTTTTTATGAGAAATAATTATATTACACAGAAAAAAACATGAGTATTGCAATAGTTTAGTGCCTCCAAAAACATAGTTCACAATATTCTAATCCTTTGAATTATTTCTATACTTTATCATTAAGATATTCGTATTTATTATCCTGAAAATACAAACACTACCTAAAACTATTCATTATATCCTAGGGAAACAAAAAAATAAAGGGTGATCAAAGATTTTCATTAAAGGATAACATTGGAGATATATAATCATAACATGAACATAAGGTTATTTGGACATGTGCATAACATTTGGAAACCATAAAATGAATATTAGTGGTCATAATCTTCAACAACCAATGATTAAGAGTTACCATAAAATTGATAATATGTTTTTTAGGAAACCCTTTTTATTTTTGATTAATTATTATATTATTTTGGAATATATATTTATGAGTATGTATTGGCATGGAAATAGAAAAAGGCTATATCCATAGATTGATGAGGATATTTCCAGGGTATCCAACATTGAAAAATAACCCATTTCCACAATTTAAGAAATTATAGAAATAAATCCTATGGTTATCCACTATGTCTATTTTTCTATATCCACAATTTTAACTATGGATATAGGGTCTATTGTTATATAGGATATCCATGGATATATCCCCTGTAAAACATGGTTATAAATATAAAAAAAATGTCCAGCTGCTAGATTTGATCTTCACACCTCTCCAATAATATACCTTACACCTTTCAACTACGCTAACGACATCTGTTGATATATATATATATATGTGTGTGTGTGTGTGTGTGTTTTGTTATATATATTTTTAGGATCCGTGTAAACATAAAATAAACAATGGTTAACGATATTTCTGTAATATTCTCATTTGAAAAAATTTCCCACTTTATTGTGGGAAAAATATTTCCATGGTTTAAGGAAACAATGGTTATATGTATTTTCTATATCCAAGGTTTCAGAGAACAGTGGATAAAACCATCAAACAAAAACATTTATGAATTGTTTTAGAAAACTATATTTGTATGTAGAGGATATAGCCAAGGTTTTTACAGTATTGTGTCCATGGCTGTTCTGTATACCCTTATATCAATCGTTTGACAAATCATGCATATAGGTTTATGTCTATAGAAACTTTTTCTAGTTGGGTTGGAATAAAAATTAGTAGTTATTAATACATTAGCTATAATATAATAAATGAACATAATACATGATATCATCACATTGGCTTTAGAAATAGATTTATTTCATAAACATGATATATAAAATCATTTCTATATTTGTCACAGTTTACTACCATGATCATCATGTTGGAATAATTCCTTTCTTATAACTATTTCATTCCTCATTCTAGCCCTATAATACCATACATGGTTTACTCAATATTTTAACCATGTATTATTATACCTTATTCACTTCCCATTATAACAATGTCTTATAATACCATATTTACTCCCACTTCTATCCATGTCTATCTCATGAGATATATAAATAATTACACAATGCATTGGAAAGAAATATAAGTCTCTCCCATCTCATAATAAAATCATTAATATGTGTTCCAAAATATCAATATCATTAGTCATATTATAACTAGTGAAATAAGATGTGTATTATAATCATTTCATCACATCATAGGTATTTTAAGTGTGATATGTTTTAATATTATTTCATTATACAGTAACCTGTGAAATGAAGGGGATTTCATAATAATTTTTTTGTGGTATAGCCAATTTAATAGAAATGGGTTTCATAAATAACATATCCTCATAAAAGCATACCTTAAATTGAATGAATAATAATTTTATGAATGGATTATATCCCCAAAAAAGAATATGTAAGATCAATTTATGATATGTTATATAGAAAATAATTTTGATTGATCATTTACAATATTTCATGATGAAAATATCATTTTCACTATTAAAATCGAAAAACATGATAAAGTCCATCTTTATTGGATATAACCATGAAATCATATAATGGGTGCTTTTTTAATCAATTAAAACACTTTTAAGACATAAAACATTTTTAGAATAATTTTCATAGAAAATAACCGTTGAAAATTTATAATGGAATCATTGGAAAAAATTTAAATTTGTTTTATACATGAATCATTTTTTAAAACCCTTTTTGTTTCATATAACTTGTAAACCATAGAAATGATATTATGGAAATCATTTATATCACTTTTGAAAACAAAAAACATTTTCAATATCATTTTGATCAAAAATTACATTCAATATTTGTAAATGAATTTATGAAAATAATTTACAATGATTTTTAAAAAAAAAATAAATTTTAAGATATAATTCTCATTAAAATAATATAAAATTTCATTAATTTTTTTTTGAATTATTTTTTAGAAAACTTGAACATGGAATAAAACCAATTTATAATCAAACAGAGAAATAATATTTTACTGTCTTAAAAACATTTAAATAATTATCATAAATACCAAAGTGTCGAAAAATTGTAACACTACAAGAAAATATCATTAATAAATTGAATGGAATAAAATAAATGAGAATTATTTTGGTGTGGGTCATTAAATTTCATCATTTTTGACTTAATTATAAACATTCTCGATGAATGTTGAGATTATAATATAATATCATTAGCACTTTGATAATCCGATATAATCAACCCCTTGAAGGAATATAATTAAGAGAAAAACATAATATCATGATGATAAATAATTATGATATACATGACGTATAGGTTGTATGTACTCCTCATGGAATAACATAGGTGTGTAACATAATATATGTCTCAATGAATATATTTTTTGAAAGAAAATATCTTACCGATTTGGAATCTTTTTCACAATAATTGCTATGAAAGATGTATCCTCAAATGGATATGTAAATGCCAATAATTTTAATAATAATAACTATAATAACATTAATAGTATATATATGAACTACATAAATGAAATGGGTATTGTACATGGCATGAATCTGATGGATGTAAAAAGTGAGACTGAAATCCCTTACCTTTAGTCTTGAATTCCATAAAACTCAATCAAACATTGTATAAAAAATGATTATTATAAATATATTAAATTACCATATTTATATAAATCATACTATATAAAATTATCTTCTTCTCTTTTTTACCCATTTATTAACAATTCGTCGTTAATGATACATTTTGTATAATAACCTCTTTGCTTTTCATATATGTCTTGAATTGTAATATTTTCTGTCATATTACATTGATTATGGTGTCATTATCACCATAGTGATATCCATGATAAAATTATTATATATATTTATTATATATGTATTTTTATTAATCTATTAAATGTATTGATATGAAATGAATTATACTGTTCATGGAGATTATATGTTTTGTGTATGCAAGAACGATGTCTCTATTAACTTGTTGGATTGAAATAAATAAATCGAGGATATTTTATTAATATTGAATAATTTTATTTCAAATATTTTACATATTTTCAGTAAACTCAACTTGAATACAACCTATTTAAATCATTAATAAATCACATCGCTTCATTAGGTAGTAGTATGTCATACAACCTAACAATGTTATCGCATTTCGACCAAAGGTATAGTTGATATAATAATTAAAGATTCATAATAAAAACATATGTATCATTTACATAATAAATAATCTATAAATAAATCATTACACCTAACCATTAATGATTGTATTAGAAAAATGAACGACATTGGTTTGGGAGGCGATAGTCTAGTGTATACATGAATAATGATTTCATAACTGATTTGATGGGTGTGTGTGTGATTAATGGTCATATAATTAACATAAAATATTATATGAATATTTTATATACTGAGGTTATTAAATAATAATGTTATATTAATGATGGAATACGGTGGATAATGATATGAAATGAAAATGCTCATTGATGAACATTACATATTCTTCAGATATATATATTATGTTTTCACTAAATCCATTCACTGGAAGATTATTGGTCAAATAAGGATTATAATATTTTGTTATGGGTTTTAATGAGATATTTTTTTAGGTATTTTCCAATAAAAATAATAATGAAGTTGTAAAAAAGATAGGATAGCGGGTGGCCTTTTATTAGTGGGGGAGAAGACAAAATTGGATGTTTTGAAAACAAGTTAGGTGTACCAAAAGTTTCTCCAACCACCAGGATCAAATAACGGATCAAAAGAGATTTTATAATTGTTATAGTGGAAATTTATATATATAAATGGTTTTGAAATTTTTTTTAGATCGTTTTTCTTTTTTATTTTAATGTTTAGCCCTCCAGTAAACTTGTTTTTCTCATTATATATGAGATTAGTTTTAACACTTATAAATAAAAATTATGAGAAAAACATAAGTTTGACTTATTATAATTTATATATTATTCCAATTCCAAATATGAAATTTATTTTTTTATATTCCACTCCTGTATGTGGAATATTTTAGTTTATTTCTAATCCCATTGATGTGACGAGAAATCACGGTTTGATAGAGAAAATCATAAATATATTTCTAAGTGTTTATATGCAACATCATAATAAAATTTATTTAAATAACCAAAATTATATTAATATATATATAATTAATATAATTTAACTCTTTTAAAATATATCAAATAATTAATCATTATAAATCATTAGATATGTAAGGTAGTTTTCCTATTAAATTTTGTTTTATTCTTTATTCATCAGAAAATAATGCTTCTATGAAAAATCTCAAAAAATAACCATAAATAAATTTTTACATTATTTTTTCCACATTGAAGCCTATTTGTTAATATGATATTTAAAAATGTGACAGTAATTATTTTAAAAATATGTGCACCAATAAAAGGCCGCAAAAAATCCTTTTAGAAAAAAAATCTTTTTACGTGTAAAATTGGATTTAGTAGTATCTATTTTCTAGAAAATAAAGAAATGAATGTTAATTAGTTTATTGAATTTAAAATATATTGAATTTGATAAATTTGTTCTATTTTTTTATAAAATAATTATAGATAATATGTGATTGTGCATAAGAAAATAGTTTTTCCGAAACTAAATTCCATTATTTTTAAATGGTTCTAACATTCACTTCTTATTAACTGGTCAGCAAAGAATAAATGTTATGTAAATGTGTAAACCATATTTTCATAATTTACTTAAACAAATTCATATTTTCCATTTGAATGGCTAGGTGATAACAATCATATTAAATAAAAATATTTTAATAGTGTGACACGATTCATTTATATTTTGTGTTTTGTGTAATTAAATATAATCGTGGTATTATTTATAGCCGAAGAAAAACATATTTTTGTGTCTACTACAATATAAACTTGATGTTTTAATAGAACAGTATTATCTTATTGTTTCCTATAAATCAATATTAATTTTTTTTGTTCAATGAAATCTTTTTATGAATATTAATTTATCTGAATAAAAATTTAATTCGTGAACTATGAGTGTTACATTCTACCTTGATGAAATAAATTTATCCCTAAACATTCATCTGGTATATCAATGGTTTACTATAATAAATTTTCATTCATAGAATCCAACATCATAAAAATATATTATAAAACATCCTCTTCAAAAAAGTGAATTTGGATATCTGATAGTCTTATGGAATAACAAATATTATGTTTTCAAATATGAGAATATATGTAAAAAGTGAAAACAATGACATAGAATAAAAAACTAACAACCAAATACTAATGGAGAGTGAAAGAGAAAATAGTCATGATAATGTTAAAAATCACAAATCCATAAACTATAGGGGCTTGAAAAAATTCCCTGATATCATAAAAACTGATGATAATAAGGCAAAGGTTTATTTCCTGACCCCTATCTAAATGTGTAGTAGTTTTATTGGTATGATATACATATGTTATTTCATTGTATTTCATTATCACAATATCACCTTATGGTTGTGCCTTGATGAATTTCCACTTCATCTATATATCCATGAAATGAATTTGAACATATTATTCCAAAATCACTATTAGAGCATAAGACCCATATTTTGAATGATAAGTATTTATTTATATTTTTAGGTATCATAAAAAAATGGTTATAATATTTAGCCCAAATGCACATATCTTTACAGGGATAAATAATTAAATAATCTAAAAAATAGCATTCAAACTTAATTATAAACTATATAATAAATGGTAACCTCTTGGACATTCCAAAAGAAGAAAATACTTAAATTCATAAAGAAGTTCACCAAATCAGCTTAACATTAACCCAAATATATCATAATGTATCTTTTTATCACATACTATAAATCTATATACCTTCAACATATATTCTCTTGAATTATAGTAATTACAAAAATTACCATAAAAAGTTATTACAAACAAACATTATTTTTCAGTTAATTCTTTGAACAATGGAAAATGGATATATTTCATAAATAAAAAAATGCTATAAATACCATTCATTATGATATAAACCAATTTTTCAAAAAATTAATAATTTATTCCATTTAAATAAACACCATCAAATTTACATTATCCAAATCAATCATCTATTTATACCAACATTATTATCTCAACATTATGAACATTTTATGTTTTATCTTTCACATAATCATTTGTCATCCATTAATATCACCCTGACATTAAATAACTTATATTGGTCATTAGCATCTTTCAAAAAACTATTTCTATAAATTATCAAATATTTATACTATAAAATCATAATATATTTTATAATTAATGATTCCTAATAAATAAATACTTCTTGAAATATCACTTCCTTCATAATAGTTAACTAGGATTCTTCATATTATTCCCCAATACCTCTTTCTTTTCATCTGCCATATATAATATCCTATTCATTTATAATATAACCATTACATATACATCTTTTCTGATTTTATTCATGTGATTTATCCTCATAAAATATATTTTTATAATATCAATAGTTTCCACATTTAAAACATTCAATAATTATTGGTATATTCTAGATACCACTTTTAGAATCCATTGAGTTATGTGAAATTTTCATTTTCTATTTATGGTTACTTACTTTATGTCCTTATTTTATTTAGTCAAAACATCATCACATTCCTCTCAAAAATTAACTTGGATATTTCTTCCAATATTTTCAGCATATAAGAATCTAAATCATCTTTTATCCATGGTCTCCATTACCCAAACACTTAGTAAACTATTTCCTTCTATGCATTGGCATGTATGAGAGTTAGTTAAGGTATATATTATAAATCATGACCCATGGTAATTGATTAGGCTTAATCCAAACATAAATCAATACAGTCTTCATCACATTTGAATAATTATCAAAAAAATTTCCAACACTTTAATTATTAACATGGTTCCTTCAGGTTCATTCAACTATCTAAAACTATAAAGCATAGCGTGATAAACACTTATCTTAGTGGGAAACCATATAATAATGAAAAAACATTAATATTATTTCTAAATCACTACACCATATTATATATATACAGATCCTTATTCATAACATAGGAAATACATGATCATCATATTTTTTAATCCATCAATATTGTCCTTATAGAGCTTAGGATTTTCTTAATCATATCCCCTTATAGTGTCAAACCATGTGTGTATCAAGTCAGATTTTTGTGTAGAAATTACTGATCAAATCTAACTCAACATGGTATTTTTAGATTTTTTACCCCAAGGTACATCAATTCTAGATCCAAATAGGCATTTGGTATCCAGTCAAGGATTTTATTTTTTGGAAACAAGTATCTCTATACATTAACAAAATTATAGGAAATTTTCCTCTAATTTGAAAAATATATAGACTTACTCATAGATACATCCCAATGTATATCCTTAGAAATATCTCATGATATCTCACTAATATTTTATCTTCCTAATTCCCAATGTTAAAATAAAACAATCAATTCATACCAACTATAGTTTTCCATGGTTTAACATATGTAGATATTACATATTTGTTTTAAGAAGTATTCATTACATTATACTATCATATAACTTATAACAATAATGGGTTAGTGTATTTAAAAAAATAGAACAAATAGTCTAATCTGGTGAATGATCTTCATGGTTTACTAGAGAGATGATACCATTTAGTACTCCTTATAAACATACCTTATAAAAAAACATTTCTTCATAACATAGAGAATGAGACCATAATAAAGGGTGAAATCAGATGATAATTATATGTAAAAAATGAGATATATAAATATAATAAGAAAAAATTGTAGAATAAAATGATCATAAAAATTGAAAACCATACCCAGTATATCAATGAACACAATCCTATGTCATGGAAAATGTTTGGTAGTTCATATGAAATGAATGATAAGATAATCAATGGACATTAACACTGAATGTATAACATTGACATAGGTGATAAATTTGTGGAATTTATCTATTCACAGAGAATCATTTTTATATTAGTCAATATTCACTCCCAACTTAATCATATAATAAATAGTCAATTACTATACAATTTTCACTCCTCCTTCAATATCTATCATACTATACTAGATTCACTCTGTGTCCTATCCATGTCTAACCTTATTGGGATCACTCCCCATTATAACAATGTCTTACTATACTAAGTTCACTCCCCATAATTCCAATGTCTATTTCACGTAATACATAAATATTTACCCAATTCATTGGATGGAGATATAGGTCCCACCAATATTATAATTAAATCATATATATGTGTTCCAAAAGATCATAAACATTTATTATATCATTGCACATGAAATGAAATTTGTATTATAATCATTTCTTGACATTATGACGTGTGTAAAATAGATAGGTGTCAAAATCATATCACTGAACAATAATACGTGAAAGAAATCATGTTTCATAAGAATTTATTCATGCTATAAAAATTGGAAAACAAATGGATTTCATAAAAAATGCATTATTCATAATACACCATTCAGAGAGACATTTTTAATGATATCTTTGGATAATATACCTATAATGGCATATCCACCATCAATAGATTAAATAAAAAATAGAAAATAATTATAAAATATAATTTAAAAACCTTCATTCGGAAAATATTTATACAACAATGAATATTATATCTTAAATATAAAACATTTTGGAAACCTATTTCAATGAAAATATACATGAATACTTATAAGCGAATCTGTAAAAATCATTTATTTTTCTTAAATAAATTTTTTTTGTAACAATTATCTTCGAAAATTACTATTGAAATCATAAAGAAGAATCATTGAAAGTAATTTTTAAAATTTTGGAATCACAATACATTTTCAATGTTTTTTTATTTTAAAATAATATTTGTTACTTAAAATTGATGATTTTAGAATTAATTAAAAAACTCTTTAGAATATAAAACTTTTTCGATATCTTTTTCATGTAAAATAAACTTTTAACCATATAAAGAAAGCATTGAAAATCATTTATGATATATTTTTGAAATCAAATAACATTTTAAAAACCATTTCTCTGAAATTTATGCAACAAGAATATAAAAAATAATATTGAAAACATTTTTAGAAAACTTTGTTTTGGAATTAAATTGGTTTAAGACCAAAGGGAAGAATAAGGTCGGATTTTCTTAATAATATTATTAATAATATTATGTACAAATGTGTGGAACAATAGTTCCACTACATTAATAAATAATGTATAACCATAGTTTTATTTAATTCATGAGAAATAATGATAGGTATCTCATGATATTTCATCATTTCAAACTTAATCATAAACAATCTTGATAATTGATAATATCATAATTTAAGATCATCACAACATTAGTAGTCTTGAATTGTAATACCCAAGAAGTAATAACATTAAATGGTACATAAAAGGAAATAATGGTATGTAAAATAATTATATTACATTTCAATGAGTGTTTACAAAAACCTCATCGAAGAACATATGTGCATAACATAATGATCGTATAAATGTATGTAAATTGAGACAAACAAACCTTACCGATGTTGTAACAATTTAACCATAAATCCTAATGAAAGGGAGATACTAAAGTGGATATAAAAATAAAAATAATTTTATTTATTAGCTTCAAAATATATTATCTTGGGAATTATATACGCCACATAAAACAACATGGTTTTGAACATGTCATGTGTCTCACAAAAGAAAAAAGTGAGTTGGAAATCTCAAACCTTACGTCTTGAAATTAGTCATAATAATTCAAAATTATTGTATAATATTTTAATATTTCTCATAAATATATTACATAACCATATTACTATCAATCATACCACATATTAATTACTTATTCTTTTTTTCATACCCGTTTATTAACAATACCATGTTAATGTTATGTATACCTGAACAATGATTTCATTTTTGTTATTGTATTGAGTAAATAAAAAAATAAAATGATATATTATCATTAAATAATAATTTATATGTTAAAATTTTAAAATATGTTCATTAAACCCATAATTAATATATTGAATGTATATCAGGAACAAATCACGTCAATTCTTGAGGCGGTTGTCTTCTATACACACGAACCACATTACGGTATTCCTGAAAATAGAATGCATCAATGTATGTCTGGAATAATAATTCATTAATAATAATAACATTATACATATCATTTATATAAACTATTATATTAAAATTCATCATTATTGCTAACCAATAAAGGTGTTGATGACAAAACAAATGACAACATTTTGCAAAGTACTAATTCATCGTACACATGAACGATGATTTTATAACCCATTTGATAGATGAGTGTATAGTAATAAGGCAGAAAAAATAAATGATAATATAACATTTTATTTATTATAGTGATATAACTATATAAAAAATTTATAATTTGAATTTATTGGGTAGTAGGATGAATGAAAATGAACACACTCGTTGATGAAAATTACCACTTCTTTGGGTTTCCTCTCTAAGTTTGAACTAAATCCTTTCCTGGTGGAATTAATGTTTAAAATATGTATTAAATGATGAGGTTAAATAATTATAAATTTTATTTGCGTATTTATTTTTTAATCTAAATTATCATTACATTTGGATGAAGAGTGGATAGTGGTGGCCTTTTGAAAGTTGGGGAGAGGATATGCTTGAATTATTGAAAAGAAGTGAGTTGTACCCTTGTTTTTACCAACTATGAGGATAAAATAATGAGAAAAAAATGATAATAGAATGTATATTGTATAAATATTTATATATAATGGGTTTTTAAATGTTTATATCTCATTTCCCCTTATGATAAATTCTCAGTTTTTCTATAATCTATTTTTTCTCTTCATCACTATGATTAATTATAACTTTTTAAACTAATAATTATAGTAAAAATTAATGTTTGAAAATTTAAAAATAAGAAATTATATTGATTCAAAATATAGAATTCAATTTAACAAATCCCAGTCACATAAGTTTAAAATGAAATTTAACATTAATCCTGCAGATGTTATAAGAATGTGGGGTTTAAAAGAAAAATGATCAATAGTTTACGAATCTTTTATATCCAATTCCAATATGAAATTGATTCCCAAAAAATAAATTTCTTTAATTTATACAATTGATCAATTTTAACTTTAAAACTAATTTATAATATTATTCATCTTTATAAATAATTTTAATTAAATGTCATTTTTTAATTAAAATATAGTATTTTTAGTATTCCTCAAAAAATAAAAGCTTTCAGAAAAACCCCAATAATTCTCCCAAAGATAATTAAAATATTATAATTTTAAAAAAAAATTATTTTCTTAAATAAAATTTATAATTGTGTGAAAAATTAAATTTAAAATATGTACACCATTAAAAGGTGAGAAAAATATCTTATAAAAATATACAACCTTTTATGCATAAATTGGTATATACTATTTTCTCTAATATAGAAAACACATCCATTTAATATTAAATATTTTATTCAATTTATAATATATTAATTTCATTAAAATCATTCATAAAATTTGATTTTTTAATTTATTATTATTAAATTTGATTGTTTATAGGAAAATATTGTTTTTGGGAAATTAATTTCATTATTTTCAAATAGTTGTTACAGTATTTTAAAATTATTTTTCCATAAAAAATTATTTCATGTACATGTATGAATTTTTTTAACATAATTTAGATAATTATATTTATACCTTTAATCCACCAACTATGTGACAACTATCGTATTTAAAAATAATATTTTTATACTATATATGTTTCATTTAGACTTGGTGTTTACTATATTGCATGTTAAACTCAGTATTGTCTGTAACTTGTTCCAAACATAGTGTCTTGAATACTACAAGACAAACATAGTGTTAAATGTAGTCAAATCAAAACATGGTGTTGAAAAATAAATATTGCATAACATGGTGTGGCAGGAAATTTTAGTCATCAAGGGATTTTAATTTAATTGAAATAAATTACTTCTTAAATACTCAGGGTGTTACACATCCTAGGTAGAAATATATAAATTAAAAAAGAAAATATATCTCCCTTTAATTTAAATGGGTATTGGTTAATGATATTCTAATATTCATTTATATAAAAAATTTCTTGTATTTAAAATTGACATGGCTCATCATGATGAAATGTTATGAATATAAAATGGATAACTAACGTGGATAAAACAAATGTTTATTTTGTATAGGATAGAATAATCAAAACTCAGTGTAATGTTCTTAGTGACCCCATTGATGAATGGAAATTTTGGAAATATAAATTTAAATTAACCTATAAAATATTCGTTGTTCCATAGTACCTTATTTAATTTTTTTAATGTTAATACTATTTTTAGGTCGAAATGTTATATCTATGTTTCAAAATCTATAACCATAAGCTTTCAGAATAACTTTTTCAACTCATCTCTTTCCTCATAAAAAAATTTATCTCCTCGCCTAAAAAATATGCCTCTACTACTTCCTCTTCTCATTCATAGGTCGACCCTCCTTATCCATCCCTTTTTCCACTGATCCCTTATGCCTCTGATGCTATCATATTCTACAGTAGAGGTTGTGATGTCCCCCTCCTATGAACAATCATCAGGGTTCATGGACAAACCCATGACTAGGGTGCCTTCCCCACCGCCTCATTCTCGATTCCCACCCCTTCTATCTATGGATCCAACATCACCATTCTACCCATAATTTTTTGATTAGGGTTATAAAACACACAATTTACATCATTTTACACTAAAATCTCTAATTCATGCGTGTCTTAATTTTTGAGACCCTGATCATCATGTCCAACTAGCCCACTTATATGCCAAGATGACATGCCCTAACAAGACCTTGGATGTAGAAATTTTTTAGATGATCCTCATTAAAAAATAGATTATGCAATCACCTATGAGTGTGAACCTATCATTATTTTTTGTGGTCTATGAGGAGACATATCGAAAAATATTTTTAGAGATCTTGACTAATTTTTAGATGGATTTTAGCTGTGTCTCATTTGGATAGCACAACTGAGACACTGAGATAATTTTGGGGAGTTTCATGACATTCTAGGTTTTCACTCATTAAGAATCACATCCACTCTTACCTAGAGTAACTTTCATTTAGATCTAAAAAATATTGATACTCATAAGAGATTGGAGTAGATAGCCTATGAACCCACATACTTCCATGACCCCATCTATGGTGAATAGTGCCTATTTGAAGGGTGAAAATCTAAATAATCATCATCATGTTTTATCCCATGATTAGATTCCATGAGGATACTCTTATAGATCCATCCCTAAGATCAAGTTGTAAATTATTCCCAAAACAATGAAATCCCCTATACTAATCTTGGATCACCAGTTATCCTATACTACGTGATCCATAATGGAGGTGACACAACACTCTGATGGGTGGATCATTCAATACCCACTGGGCTAGCCATCTAGTTGTCATCAATATATCCGAACCACTATCATTCATGGGACCCATGAAGTACATGGGCATTACAATTATTTATAAAATGGAGCTTCTTCTGAAACATCTTAACCACTATGAATGGGAACCTTATAAATCCATGTCCACATACTGGGCTCTTTCTCCGAATGAATCATTCATTACAACTATTTCTAAAAGTTCATGTATCCCCTTCCAGACCCTAGGAGTTAGTATCTTATTAGCCTCCATTTTCTTTGTCAGATATTTTGGAGGGTTTTTGTAAACTTGATTATATTCTATAGTAAATTATGGGAAACTATTGGTGCATCTTCCATCATTTCAGAATCTCATTCATAGAGCCTTCCTTTGTACAAACCCACATCCATTGAAATTACCCCACCTTATAATTCTAATGGTCTATATTCATAATCCATTATAGTTTCCCCAACACCACACCTTCAATGGCGCCAATTGAGGTACCCCATGAACACATACCCTTCTACCCAGTTAAGATACATGGAGGTGTAAAGTCAATCAGGAATTGTCTGTGCTCTGAAATAAACTTCTATGGATCCATTTTTAAATACAGTTTCTAGACATATAAAATTAGTATACATCGACACCTCCCATCCACCAATGGAGTCTTCCCATGATTCGAGTACCATAACACCATCAACAGTGGTTGAACCATCTTCTCCAACCATTGTCAATAATATTGACATAGAGGGGTAGATAAAGCTGCCCATGTTCTGGGGGGCCCCACCTCTGCTACTACTAGTTATTCATTCTACCCTATTAATTTGTTCATAGTGTAACACATCCATTTAATAATTTTTTTTTACTATTTTTACTATATTCATGATACTACTAGTATATTTTACATTTTATTGGGAAGGGAAATATTATTTTGAGTAAAAATGTCTCTAATAAACTATTCATTTTTCTAATGAATTCAGTTAGATATCCCTCAATATTCATCAAACACTATTACATTAGATGCACTTGTTATGACTCCTGTTGGTCTTCCATAAGAGATATTCTATTATTCATCTAAATTATAGTGAACAAACCACCTGATCAACCCATGAGCTTCATTGGTGTTCTTGCTACCACACAATTGGTACGGTTAGACCATTGTGATGTGTTGAACACCCTCAAGAATCCATTCAGCAGATGGATTACTTTGATTAATCATTATCCATCCATCTAGATATTGATTTAAATAATATAAACTTATGGGAGGAAACAAGTATTTTTATATTTTAAATTATTTATTGACTCTTTTAGGATATTTATTTATTTAACTATATTCATATGTTTGATACATAATTTTATTTTTATTTGGTATTATTTCTTGATGAACATATCTCTCATATGATACACATTCATTTTATTCTGTACGGCTAATAATTTTTACACTTAAATATATATTATATTCTGTTATCTAATTTTTTATCTAGTGCGAGTATATTTTGTTTTACAAATATATTCTAGTAATGGTTTGAAATCAACAGCCATTATCCCCTCAGCCCATGGAATGAAATTTATTACAAAAATATCTCGACATATTATACTAATTTCAAATGTTAATGTTAATTTTTGGTTATTTTGTTTTTTGTCTCTTTAACATCACTTCCCAAACAAGTGTAGATACATTTCAAATTTTTGTGTTTGGGGATATTTATTGAGCTATATTATCTATACACATAGATTATTACTAACTATCATTAGTAAATGTGTCATTTTTTATTTTGATCATACATTAACTTCAAATATCAATGGAACGATAAAAATAATAGAATGTACTTTGAATGGAATTTTTTATTCTATTAATTACTTCGTGGAATTTTCTCATGATTTCTATGATGTGTAAAATAATTAATATCGTAATTTCTAAATAAAATATTGAATTATTAGAGGATTATATTCCATGATTGATTGTCTATAAATTTTTTATTGTCATTCTCAAAAGGATTTTAGGCATACTTTTTCTAAATCACATCACAGCATATTTTTTATGCGATACATGTGAAATGTAAACCTGTTAGAACATTTATTTATATCTTATCAAGGATATTGGTGTTATAATACACTTTTTAAATGTTTGAGTCAATTTTTACGGATATATTTTAAAGGACACCAAAAACTAGATTTTTTATGGAGACCGTTGAATCCTTGGATAACAATTATATGATTAAGCCCATTTTAAAAAAATATTTATCCATTAATACCCTACAAATTTTTAGGATTTCATGATTTTAACTTTTATCTGTTTGGGGTAATGTTCATTACTGATGGATGTAAGATGTTTGTTTCCCCAGAGATGTATAGTTATATTGTAACATTATTTTTGGAACGTGGCCCATGATTAATTTTAATATACCATTCATGACCACAATATATCAAAATAATAAAAATAACATGTTCTCATATTATAATGGTAAAAAATAAAAATTACTAGACCAATGTATTTTATGGTAGATTACATTTTGTTAGGCAGTGGATGTGAGATATGTCTAAAAAATTACTTTCTAAAAAAGGAAAAATAAATAAATAATATACTATAAATACCTATTTATACAGAATCTGTCAATTTACCTATATAATTAGGGAATATTTAAATGCTTATATAGGAAGGAGGATTTGTTTTTCAAGATTCATGATTAAATTTCATTCTACTTGAGAATTTACAATCACATTTGAGTTATACTTTTGTAATCAACCTTGCCAATATCAACCTCATATTAATTTGAACCATTTTGAAAATCCCTCATTATTATATCTATAATTTTTCATTAAGGATATGAGAAGTTAGAATGAATTAATGCCTATAGTTTTAAACAGGTATTAATCTTATGACCAAAACTACGATTTTATTTTATCTTGATTGATGAATGAAAATTTGTAGTGAGGTAAATTAAAAAATGGGTGTATCATATTTAAAATAGTTGAAAAATTGAAAATAATGGAAAATTGTATTTGGATAAAAGAACATGACTATGATTTTGGACTGATTTTAATTTAATTGATTATTTGGGAGGCCAATAATTTTCCACCATCACATTGTTTTATTTTTTTAGTTATAATCCACATTTTTGGTTAATCATTATTTCCATTTAAATCCATGTTGGGCTGATTTTAATCATTAGAACAATAAATTAGTCATGGGAAGTGTAATTTTATTTTATTAATTTATATATGTGTATGTATATTTTATATGTGTTTCATCAGGATTTCAACATGTTTTATCCATTAATATAGTGGGTTTCAATGAATTTTGTTGGAAATTGATCTTCCATTGAAAATGGAATGTAGTTATATATGTATCATGATTCATTAAATTTTAAATCATATAAAGTTATTTATAGTGTAATTTTATCAAAACAATAAAATTAATGGCCAATAAATAAAGCATATATTTTTTGAAGAAGTTTCTTTAATTATACGGCTTAATTCCTAATGGCAATATTTACACTATAAAATTTCTTGGGCTCAATGATAGAAAAAAAATTAAGCCACAGAATTCAGAGATATAGTCCCACCAAAGGAATTTATTATATCAAATTCAAGTTAGTTCAATTCACACACATAATATTTCATAGAATATACTGATTGAATAATAATTTCATCACAAAACATGTTGAGGCTGCAAGGTTATGTTCCATAAATATTTTCAATCCACCACACGTTTTGGCTGATTTACGATATTTTCACTATTTTACATTCATATGGTATTTTATATCCTAGTTTCCTTATTTTCATACTAATAAATTTCTATATGGATAATTTTTTGAATAATATTGTGTTTATTATCATTATTTCAATTAATCCTTAGAGGTCGAGACACATTTTGTTATTTATTCATCAATATCCATTGTCTGCTTTTATTTACTTTAAACATAGTGTTGTTTCAATTATTCTAGATTATTACACTGAATATAATTATTCTTCAATTTTAATTATTATTTTCATCTTTAGTACTAATTTTTTGATTTTTGGAAAACCCATAAGAGGATATGGATTAGAATTTAGAGTTAAATTTACTTACAAAATTTCAAAAACCATACATTGTTATATTTTTCTATGAAATTATGTTGTATATAAAATTATATAAAATATTATAGAATGGTCCAAAAGAATATATTTCATTAGAAGTATCAAAACCTAATTTGGATTAAAAAATCATAGACTAATAATTTTATTTATTTTTTATGTTTTTAGTTACACCTAATAAATCTATAATATAAATCTCGAATGGAGTGAAGAGAATTTTCTTATATTGATAGATCCAATTTTCTAGACTATGGCTAAATAGGTGACATATGAATAACTATATAGTATAAGAGAATTAACCCTCAAATATTATATTTAAGGTCATATTATATGTACGATGCCCAAATTCAATTATGAATCATTTAATTCATCCAATAGATGTTCAATCTAATTCATTTGTTTAAAACACAACTATCATAATCATGTTAGTAAACCACTTCTAGTTACCAATTACTATCTCAAAAGACATTTCCAAATCTTCTCTATGTGTTTGATCCTATATATACAATATTTTATGCATCTTAATTATAGTTCTTGTTACGTTATATAAATTTTCCATTTGATCACAACCATCTATAATCAACGACACTTTGAGGGATGATCAATTATTTATCCCCAAGTGTTGTTCCTGGAAGATCCTTACCCCTTATTGTTGTGAATAATGGCACATAATTTCATATATTCATTAATTATCAGGAACATAAAAAACCTCAATCTATAAAAAAGATTCATCCACCCCATGGTGATGACATATTTGATTAGTTGTGAGGGGCAATGTAATTTTCCAATAATTAACTTTGATCAAGATATCTTCAACTATGGGTGAAAAGAGATGACATATCCAATGAACCTATTCATAAAAAATGAGGGAACTATGAATTCATTGTGATTATTTTGTGATAGAAAAATGTCCTTGTGAACTTCATCGATCCAAAGATTTGATACATTATGGATCATATTAATCAATATTATGGAAATATTTATACATTATATTCTTGAACATTCCATAATCAAAGAAGATAATATTGGTCATTTGTTTAATGTCTAAAAATCCATGAAAAAAAATTAATTGTATTCCAAATTTATTAATTTTTAAATTATAGATATAGAATTTGTCATTCTTGTGTCATGTAGTTATAAGAGATGTTACATTTGTGCATCCTTTATGGGTATGGACCAAATCCCTTAATTGTTTATTGATTTTTAGATAATTATATTATCAAGGGATGAGGTTGAACCCACATAAGGCCCGGAGCAGTATGTGACACATTACAGGACCCATAGGTCATAGGAAATCATCCCAAATAGGAAAAATATGAACTACCCCTCCCTAGAAAATATCATGACAACATCTTTCCACCTTCACATGGTTTGTCAACCATGTATCCTATATAGAGCTTTATAGGCCTTTTACCGATAGAGATTTCATACACTATGAATCTTCAATGTTCGGTTACCACTGCTATAGTGAATTCACTTTCTTTGAATCTTCATATGGAGCATTGTTCTTTGTAATCTTTTAGGTTGTATTTAAATTTCCATGTGGCTAAAAGGCCTTGAGGTGGCCCAGAATCCATACTGACCTGAATGCCTTGGTTGGACTTGAGTACTTCACGCTCTCAAGGACATGACTTCTGTCCTGAATTCCTAAACAATTTAATAGTTCTGGCTGCTATAGTACTGAACATGACCTCCTACAGTACTACTATAGTAACAGGAAATATTTCTCCACACAGATTTGATATTGGGTATCATGGAAAACATTTCGAGTCCTCAGCAATCATGATGAGTCCCATGTTCCATTATTTCATTAATTAATTATAGAGATAAATTAATATTAGATCATACCAAAAATTGAAGGAATTGTGATGTATCATCATATATAATGGAAAAATGGTACATTTTCTATTCTACAATATAATTTTTTCCAAGGAAAATTACCCAACACATAATAAGGAGTTATACTCAATAATATTTTTACTAAATATATAATGTTAATATTTATGTGGTTAACAATATGAAATATATAATGATCACAACAGAATAAATTATATATTCACACAAAATGATTTGTGCATGCACCAAACAGTGTAGTTTAACCCTATTAATGAGAATTATTATTTATTACATTAACAATATGGGATGGAAAAGTAGGGTTATATTTATTTGATTAGGAATGATAGTGATACCTTCTCCCAGATGATAATTGAATGAAATATATTAATTAGGAATTTTCCATTTTTGGAACATGAAATCATGAGTAAAGAGTATTAATAATATTTTTCCATATCACAGCTTAATTATCACTCTATGAAAAAATAGCATGGATGAAAAAAATGAAATAGAGATTCGAAATAGTATTGGTTAAATATGATAGATTAGTTTTTTCTATGATAAAATTAAAATATTTAGGAAATGAATATTCTTTTCATCATTAAAAAAAATTATAGACGAGTTTGTGGGATAATGTACATAGTAAATCAATTTTTATCCTTCCTGAAAACAAAAAGGTGTATAGAGGTATGGTGAATAATGTAATGACTAAAATCATGAAGAGGGATGGTATAGAGTATATAACTTAGTTCTTATTATATACAAATGTCTTAGAGGAAAGGTGAAATTTTAATGGGACAACGTAATGATTAAACATTCCTTTATGTTAATGGGATATCATCTCCATCGATTTCATTTTCTAACATCACATTAATTATAAAGGAAATAAATTCGTGTGCATTGTAGTTGATCACCCTATGAATTAAAAAATTCATTGTTATTTGATTATAATTCCATCTCATCCAACATTACAATTTATACCTAAATGAATTTATAAGGTAACATAGTGTAACAATATAAATTGTATCTGATCAAGATTTATTGTTAACATCATTTCATTGAAGAAATATTTAACAAGAAACAGATGCATTATTGAAATTAAACACTGATTATCACACTTGGGTTGATGATCCATCTTAGAATATTATTCAATCTATAAAAGATATGACGAGATTTGATTAAATGGATTAGTAAAGAGGTTGGTATTATATCCTTCCTTTAGAAGAGTTCTCATTTGTCAATATTTTTTATTCTTTCATTCAAATAGAGATATATGAGGAATTTATAGGAATGTGGACATAACAAATATTTATTTGGAAAATATTAGATATTGTAAAATAATGGTATATGGTACTTCATTAATAAATTATTGGGAATATTAAAATAATTAATCATTATATTAAAAATATGTAATGTCGATAGAATAAAACCATTGATAATCAATAATTAGATTTATTTGTCAAATTTAGAGACAAATGATACTATCAAATATCAAAATGGTTGGGGGTTATAAAATTTGGGAAGGATGGAAAGTTGATCCCGAGATACATTGGCCCATATGAAATCCTAAATCATGTGGGCATGAGATCTCATCATCTAACACATTCACAAAACCACTTATAAGTTCCTTAGGTTTTACATGTATCATTTTTGATAGAGTATATACCTTACCCTAACAAAAACAGAACTCATATTTAGTTCAACTAATACATGATATTTTTACAGAGGAATAACTTGTAGAAATCATGTCTCGCGGAGATAAACTACAATGAAACAAGACGAGTCACCTAGTTAAAGTTCTATAAAAAAAATAACTTTATGAAAGCAACAAGGGAATTAAAATATATCATTAGTAAAAATAAAATAATTTTTTATCATTGGAGAAATAAATTATTGAGTAAACAAATCTCTCAACAATAGAATAGAAATCACCACAACATTTTTATATATTTTCCCATTAAATAAATATTAGGTAGAGTAGATTGTTTCACACGTGTCAAGAAACAATAACGAACCTATAAAATTTTATAAAGAAATAATATTATAATAAAATATAAGAATTAATATATTATTATAATAAAATATCAAAACTCATTATATAATATCTAATTTGAAATTATGTGCATGAATAAAATACCTCCATCATAAAATATTTATAAAACGTGGTTTGAAAACAAACTTATTACCCCATTTGAAACTATTAAAATAAAGTGTAGAGGATAAAATATAATAGAAATATTGATATAAAATTAAATTAATAATATTAATTATTTTATGAATATATATAAAGCCATATATTATAGTTAAATATGACTATTATTTATTTGATCATTGGAAAAATGCATTTTTAAAATATATGGTTATTTGGTGTGCATGTATCAATCATGTATATCAATGTCTTTATGTTTTTGTATCAAATTTAAATTAATAAAATTTATATTTCTTTAATTAAAAAAATAAATATTATTTATTTAAAATATATTATTATAAAAAATTTATGTTAAATATTATCATTACTAATATAATTAAAGGATTAATTATTTTATATATAAAATTTGAAAAAATTATTTTGCTAAAAAAGTGTACATAAATTTAAATGGGTATAAGATAAAAATGTACATTTATATAGGATTTGGTTAATTTACTTATTGTAGAAAGATGATCTTTTTCAAAGGGCTAATTTTTTGTAGTTTTTATTTTTATCATAATAAATCCATGTAATCACCAAAAAATATTATATTTAATTTAAGGATCCACTATCTAAAAAAATCACACTACTCATTGGGATATTAATTGATATTTAATAATATTAAGAACATATAATGTTTAAAAAAACTATTTTCTGTAAAAATAGATTTTTTTAAAAATATCGTATGTTATCAATAAAATTTAAAATTTAGTATATTGAGAAAATGAATTATAATAATTTGAGATAAATTTTTTAACACACAATTTAAAATTAGTGAGTATGTTTAATTTTAGGTTTAGGAATAAAAATAATTTACTAAGATAAAAATTGAGTTACCAAGGTTAAGATAAATCAACGAAAATGGGGTTAAATAAAGTGATTATAACTTAAAATATAATGAAATGTTCAATATAAATTGTGTTTATGAAGGTATTAAATTACCATATGAATTATTATCCTTTTTAAACACATTTCATATAAATTATCAACCTTATACTTTATCCAATGAATATTTGGGAAATGACACTCAGAACTAACATATACAAGTACCTCTCATCCACCCTTTTGAAACCAAACAAACTATTTGGTTCCATTCAAAATAAATTACCAGTTTTTCCTTAAAGAATATTTTATAGTTGTATCTTGGTTATTGTTCCATGAGGGAATCCTAAAAGTATCATTCGGAATTAACTTTTATTAAAAAATATAGAGTTAATCAAAGTTAGTACCTAGAATTCACTCTTTTTTTAATTAAAAACTCATATCCACAATTTATAAACATACTTCTCAATTACAATTATCTTATACTTATATCATTATTATAATTTTAAAATTATATTAGTATTATATTGCTCAAAACCACAATTTGTTTTTATAACATGAATCTTGTAGGGTTGGTTCAACCAACAATATTAATGAATTTATATTATCTTCCCCATTTCCAAAATAACATAGAATCATCACATTAATAATTGTAATATAATAAATTTTATATGATAAATTTATATATTTTTCCTATAAGGGTGACAAATAAATTTATTTTCAATATCAAGTAAATCATTATTATTATTAAATTATCTAAACAATGATCTTAAAGGATTATATTCAAAAAAGTCATACCAATAATATATAACAAATGAACATAGGACAAAAATAATAATTGCAAAAAATTATTTCACACCCTTGAATAAGCATTAAATTATGGACAATGAATTAAATAATTATTGCCGAGTTCACTATTATAAATCTATTATGAAATAATAAAAAAAAATTATCATTTTTTGATAAAAACATAATAACACAACTCACTAAAATATTGGGAGTGAGTAATTATAATTAAAGAGTATAAAAATTAAAATATATTAATAAGGTTCTAATTTTATTGATTAATATGGTTTTTTGATTATATATTTATTAGAAACACATTGAAGTATGTTGGGTGTAAATGTAATGGTTTTGTTACTATTCTCATATTGAAATAGATATTCTTTATATTTGAACATCTATATATGTAATATATATGTTAATATCTATAAAACCTATATATTTTATTTTTAAATAGTTATTCATTGAATTTTTAAGTATTCAATCCATTTATCCTCTATTTGTTTCATAATTCAACCAAAATGATTTATGTATGTAAAGCTGATTATATCTCTTTTTTTATATTTCTCTTCCACTTCCATTTCCTCTTTATTTTTTAGGGATGTCCTTTTCTCAAATTAAAATATTACATATGAGATTTCTCAAATGACATGACTTTCATTCCAATGAGATATTCTTCTTCGATTTTATATAGGATCACATTTAAAAAACATTGATCTTCTTTATAAAAGTGTGAAAGGAATCATATTTTTTAGAGTTACCCATATGAAAATATTTTTTATTGTCTTATTAATTTTTATTTATAAATTTAATTTTTATCTTTATTATTAATTTTATTTTCATTTTTAAATAAAGAAATTTAATAATAATTGATATTTCATATCATTAATCAAAATAATTGAATAATAATCAATTAAATAATTCTTTAAATGTGTAAAAATAAATTAATGTTCCTTATTCATCCCTAAAGTTATTTTCAATTGATACCATCTTTATTATTTTTAGTAATTCCATATGATCATGAATTGTGGATGTTTCTGTCAAACACATTCCCTTACATGGGTGAATTTATCTATGATTTAACTAGAAATATATTCATGTTCATGTGGAACACATATGTATGGTTGTTAATTTTCTAATGTGTGGATATAAAATCATACATGAATATAATTCATTTAGGGATGGTTTTAATCTCATAAGATGATATGTATTTGAATGTTGAGTATACCCAATCCATTATAGGACTATATAAACTAAATCTATAGTAATGGGTAGTGATCCCAATCTATTATGAGACTCTCTACTATGTAATGAGGATCTTGGATTGACATTTAATATAAGAAATCATTTTTTTCTTATATATATGATAAATTCTTATAAATATGTTATGATTTAATATATCAAGATTATTGAATCATGTTTCCACATTCATGTATCTCACATCATATGTTCTGAATAAAGACTTATTCCATGATACATTATTTATTTTCAATGTTTTATTTTATATTATAATCTTATATTATGACTGTGTCGCTTGATTATGTTCTCAAAACTAAATTCTTACATTATTCCTCTTTATGATATTTGAATAACATATCCCATCTTCCCCATTTCTGGGAATATTTTCTTACCCTCTCTTATGCTTCCACTCCAACATATGAAGGATATTATTATGTATGTTTTGTTTAAATGGGTATAAATTGACAATAAAATTTATGGGAATTGTTGAAAATGTTGTAAAATATTATTTTTTACTTCTATGATCTCAAAATTTACTAAGGGATTAGGTTATAGGGATGTGAATTATTGGGAGATATTATGAATATTCATAAAAAAGGATGTATCACTTTTTCATGTTCTACTCATTTCTCCCCAATTAACATCAGAGAGGTTTTTATTTATTTTTATGTTGTGGGATTTATAAATAATATGAAAGAACAAATATAACCTATGATGAACAAACAATTACATATGATACACATAAAATTTCAAATGTTTAAATGAATGTGTTTTAATTTTGGACATCTTATTAATGATTTTATTTATCATAGGACTTCATAATCCTAAAATAATTTTTTGATTCTCACATGAACCTTTTTCATTTTCATCAATGGTTAAAAGTAGTATTACATATATAAACAATTAGTTCATTGGAAAAATTCAATGTCCCAATGAGTAACAAAATTTTATTTGATATACAAAATTTAATATATTATATATGATCACTCTAATCTCTCAAAAAATGATAAAAACGTGAACCATATTGAACTCTTAACCATGACATGGAACAACCCACATTTAAATGATACCTTTATGTTGATACATTGACCCATTTTTGAGGGCCCTCTAACAATATAATTTCTGTGTAAATGTTCAGTACAATATAAATGATATTTTTTATTCAATAATTCTATTAACTAGAAATGTTTTTTTACTTATTTATCATTTGGAAGGTGAGTCTGATCAGTGATGCTCTCTTATTAATAATAGGTTGTATATATAAAAATTTAATTCATTTAATATTAATAATATTTAATTGTATATTTAAATATATACATTACTTTATTTATTTACAAATAAATTATGAGGGTGCCACTGGAGGAGAAACCAGGGGATAATTAATCCAATAAAATATATTAAAAAAATCACCATATTTAAAATATCAACTTTTGGTTTTATAATCGATCTTGAAATACGAACTGAAAATTTATTTATTAGATAAAATTGATATATATAAAATATTTTATCTCTAAGATACTTTTTTAGTAACTAAAATAAATTATAAAATTCTAATAAGTTGAAAAAAAGTGAATCTAAATATTTTCATGGTTTATGGAATATGAAGAAGAAAATGTAGTTTCGTGAAAAAAAGGATGAAAACATATGGAGTAAATAAAACCATTATTAATTTTTTTTATTATATGGGAAGAGTCATGGGAGGAATTATCTCAAAGTAATAGTTATATTCTTCATGTTTTGAAGAGAAGGACATCAAGTATGTAAATACTGATGAAATTTGAAGATAAAGCCAATGAAATGTATAACAGGAAAGATAATTTTAATGAAACCCCAAACACAATTTTATTATTTATAACGATTGTAAACATTATGAAAACTATTGTACTAATTCATGGGTTAATAATGGAAATGTATGTTAATAACCTCCAATGGAAAGGGAGGAAGGGAATGAAAATGAAATTAAAACTATTTAAATTGATCATAAAAATAACGTGGTTAATGGTACAATTACCATCCATACAAGAAATATAATTCTTTTATTACATTATATATTTTCCCAATCTATAATATCTGAGATTTTTTAAAATTTTACAATCATTTTTTTCAATGTGTAATAGATTAATTATCAATTAAAATTCATATTGGTATAATGATTTCTTCCACCTATATACCTTCACATCCAAAAGAGTTTTATGGAATGTTCTTCCAAAAAATACTATCATGATCCCTTAAGAGAAATTTCATATAATTTTTTGTCATGGAGTGTATCTATCTATAAATATCCCATATTAATTTTCTAGATTGTTAATTCAGGTTTCATATCCAAAATCTACCTATAATCAACTATAGAAGAAAGGATGTGCGTGATCACTATAAGGAAATTACTTCCATTATATAGTCTATAACACCCAATTATGATGGATATGTTTCTAAAATGGTTGGTGGATTAAATTTAAGATATACCTATAATGCTGGAATTTATGAAAATATTTCTAGAAGAATCTTTTAATACTCTCACAGATTATGAGGGTGAGTTTTCTATATAAATAACAGATGGAGTTGTACATATAACCAATACATAATAAAAATAAGCACCAATTTAATTGTAATAATTAAATAACTAAAATTAGTTAAATCCAAATAATCATTTTATACACTCATTTTCATCACTATGAGGATCAACTATATTCTTTGTTAAGAAATAATTTGCATCAATGTTCCACTATGTCAATGATCATCAACCTAAAATATCATGATCAATAAAATGTAACCTAAAATTTGAATTTAATAATTAAAAAATATACTATGATTCGATTTGTACTTTTCAACTATTGAACTTCTATATAGATGTAATCTATTTAGGGTTAAAATAGAAGATTTATCCAAGACAGCCATACATGATATGGGAACATTGAACTCTATGTGACGCCTTTTATTCTCACAAATTTAACATTTATATTCATTTATATGTTGAATAGTTTCATTAGATATTACCTTTTATACTCTATAAATATTATATTGAAATATATTATTAGAAAATTATGTTCATGAGTTTCATTTAGGAATTGTGCTATTGAACTTGATAAAGGAAAAACTTCTTTATGAAATTATCAAGCGACAATTCTCTCGGTAGAATCTATCATGCATGGGTCATATAATCATAATAGAGGTTATAATTATCAATACAAAAAAGGTATAGGCAATTAATAATTTCAATATAGAAACCATAATAAAATAAGCTTATATTTTTCATTACGTTCAATGATATTATAAAATATTTTTGATAGATTTATCTGGAATATAGAATACATTGACCAAGTTAATGCATAATGGAGTATGGTTTCAAAGGATAGATGAATGTGATTAAAATGTTAAAGATCTCAATATAATTATTTTCAATGATCTATTACTCAAATGAACCTATTGTGGAGGATCATTTGAGATATTTAGTGATGATTCTGATAAGGATTTAGATGTTTCATTATACTAAATCACATGGTTCTAGAATATGCCTCTCACATATTATATATTGGTTAGAAAAAATCCCTCACTCAATATTTTTAGATTGTAGTTGTTAGATTTGTAATGAATATATAGGGATATTTTCTATTTTTTTAAAACTATGATATATATATTAATTGTATGATTTTAATGTTCATATTAAAAGTGAATGATTTGAATATGAACAAAATTAGATAGTTGGATTTGATATTAGAATATGTTTGTTTGATATATTACCTCCCCAGAATAGAATATATGGTGGTCTGTATTCTCATTAGGAATAATGGTTCAAAATTATGTGTAATAACTATTCATTCAGGCCCAATAGTCATGTATTTCACAAGGGTCATCCTTAAAAACATGATAAATTATATAATTCCAATAATTCAAATATTAATAATCATACATACATCTTTATAATGTACATGGATTCATAAAATCCGAA
The DNA here is from genome assembly GCA_963277665.1 of Viscum album. Lineage (NCBI taxonomy): Eukaryota > Viridiplantae > Streptophyta > Magnoliopsida > Santalales > Viscaceae > Viscum > Viscum album. Next base: position 885,727,373 of record OY728135.1, on the reverse strand, counting down.
AATAGATCTATAAAAGAAGGTGGGTAATATTTCGGGGTCTACATTTAAAATATATGGAATTATAAGATTTGGGAAAGGAATTTCTGTTCCATTGATACAAAAATCGAAATAATTTTATGTTGAATGATACACATAAACAATCATTCTCTATGAATCATATATTTACAATGAATTATATATATCTCAAGAATCATTTCATGTGGGAAAACATGAAGATTTAGAATGTAGAGACTATATCTCTATATATGGCATGCTGGAATGTTATGTCAGAATAAAACAATTCTAAAGGGATTATGAATGAAAGAACCTAGTTCTTATTTTTGAGGTATGGGTTTCTTTTTTTATCTTTTCCTTGAGTGTTTTTGAGAAAATAAGGAAAATGGGGGAAAATCCTTAATTTTTGGACTACACATCGTGTACTTTTCCACATGCCATGTACTTTGGCCATGTGGGATGAGTACATAGGGTGTGTATCCATACTGGCGATGAAATGTGTAAGAACTGACTACGTGCCATGTAGTAGGTATTCACATGTCGTGTAGCCAGCCGGAAGGCATACAGTAAGGCGATGGAGGTAGCCGCTAGCTGAGCATCATTACACGCCATGTACTCATGTATTACATGCCTTGTACGCATGTCAACTGATGAACAATGTCGGGTAGCCGCCAGAGGAGTAGTTAAATGAAAAGTACAAGCTATGTACTTAAGAAGTACACACCGTGTAGTTTGTTTTTTCACATAAAATGGGTAGTATCCAACCCTGTTCATAGGATTGGCTTAGAACAGGAGGAAGGAGTTGGGAGAGAGGGTTAGACCTTTGGAGATCCCCTGATCGAGTACTGGGAATCCGTTTTCTTCACCGTCGATCTCCCTAGAACCACACAGGTGAGTTCTTACTCCTCGTTGTGAATTTCATTCCAATTATTCATCTAATGGAAGTTATTTGAGTTTGAACGAGGTTTTCTTCTACCCTATATCTACATCATCTTTGGGTGTTTCTGGTAGCATCATTCGCATATACCATTCAGGGGTGTTTGAGGTAGGTGGCTTGGTGTTTAAATTCCAACTGTGGTGCGTTTTTGTGTACTGTTGATCTATAAACCCATGTTTGGGTGACATGTGGATGAGTCCATGGCTATTCTGAATACCAATAATTGTATAGGTAATTATATGTGATAATAAATTTTTGTTTGGGATCATTGCTTGGATCTAGGACCACCCTAGAGGTGTGTTCCTCTATTTAGCCATTTGGCCAGGTTACCCGAGGGTATTTCTTAAAATTTAGCATGATTTAAATTGCCTTGATAATAATTTTATATAATTTCCTGCTTATATGTTGGGCTCGTTCCAGTTACTTGCTTAGCTTGAGTGTAGTTCTTTACATAGCCTGAGGGAAGTGTTCTTTTTAGCCTAAGGGCATTGTTTGTTTAGCCTAAGGGCATGGTACATCTTAGCCTGAGGGAAACATTCTATTTTGCCTGAGGGAAACTTTTCGTATGCCTGAAGGTAGTGACTTCTGTGCTTGAGGGAGACACTTCATACGCCTGAGGGCAATATCTGTTATTCCTGAGGGAAAGGACTGAGGGAATTATTCTGTTACTTGAGGGTAAGTGTTTGCATGTCTGAGGACACTGACTGTTTACTTAGAATATTCAATGTGGGGATATCATAAATTGAATAATTAAATGAATATTTAAAATGGAAATATAACTGGTAGAGTTAGTTACTTGTGAGCACTTCTTTGTTTATTGCATTTTAATACTTCACACTACTATTGTACATTTACACTGACAGTTGGTCACATGCCTTTGGTGGGTTCCAACTGGGATTTATTTCTCACACCCTGGTTGGGGTCATGTCTTCGGCTCCAAAAAGATTATGTTTCTTTATGTATGGATAAGGGAAAGGGTCTCTATACATGTATATGAGTGTTGCTGAGGTGTAGGGGATCATGGGACCGAGCTCCAGCTCGCGATGCTGCCGGCTGTTTTGTTTTGTTCTGTTTTACCTATAATTTCTATTGTATTGTACTTTATTGTTGTGTAACATGTTCTGGCTGTTTTCTTAGAAATTGAGGCATGTTGCATCATTATCTATATAACTGGTTGGTTATCTTTACTTCATTTGTTTATTTTAAATGTGTACGATTTATTTCTTCCGCTGTTGATGTATTTTTTATCTAGTATTCTTCTGCGTTACACTTTTAAAAATGAGGGCATAGTTTCCTCACTATCAGACCTGGGCCCTCGCTACTAGTCGGTAGCCTCTGGCATTTTGGGAAATGTACTTGAGGTTATGTGAAGAACCGGGTTCGGGGCACCCGTGGAGTGGTACCTGGATCCGGGATGTTACAAAGTGGTATCAGAGGAGTTCTTTTCTTTGACTTACTATTTGGATCCCTAGTCAGGGATTAGATGGAAACGGTAGTTGGTAATAAGTTGTGCCCGGGCGTAGCTAACCCGTGTAAATGGAAAATCTAGTCTACCTTGGAAATTGCAATTGATTTTTCAATTTTACAGTTGATTTAATTTCACCTTTGGGTGACGCAATTGTGATTGTGCTATTTATATTTCATCCATGGGTTCTATTTAGTTGCAACCCGATTAGATGAGGGTATGCCATCTCATGCATCATTTAGGCACAAGCTATCAATCACATGTCATGCATAGTTCCATGCCATGTAGGCACATTAGAAATTGCATGTTGTTGTGATAATCGTTGTGCTATAAAAGCATGTTGTTGTGATAAATTCTTTGATAAATACCTGTTATGTGATAGGGTATATTTGTTTGAGTAATTGGAAGAATGAACTCCAAACATTGGTTACAGAGGATTATGGGCCCTCATTGACCAAAATTTGGTGGATCATTGGTTGTTTACCATATTTATAACTCAGATAAGATGCCAAAATTTGATTTGCAGGGAGTATGGGCCCTCGTGGGTTGGAATTTGGCACATAGGAGTTGCTTCAGTGGTTTCCCTAGGTTTAGAAGAAGTATCCGAGGCTTACTGTCTGGGGAACCCAGGATACACGCCATGTAGTTCCTCGGACACACGATGTGTGTTCATATGTTTGGGAAGTAAGGAGAAATATTTATGTAAACGGCGTGTACCCTCAGTACACGCCCTGTAGTCTCTTTTCGTGTCATAGACCGTGTGGGTGGGGACACGGGGAAGGGAAATGCTTGTGGAAAAAACATTGTGTACTGGATACACACATCGTGTAGTATTGACCCAGAGTCCGCCCGTGTAATGAACAAACACAGATGGAGGATAAAATAAGACATACACGTTGTGTCCACTATGGAACACGCCGTGTATTCTGACCTAGGATATATCCATGTAACTAATAACACGGTTCAATGTAAATCCTTTCGTGTACACACCGTGTGTATATGGAACACGTCGTGTAGTCTGAGCTGTGTATCCAACCGTGTAACTAACAACTTGGGTGGGAGGAGCTCGTCCCATACACGTCGTGTGCATGAGGGTCACACCATGTAGTTTTGTACAAGGACAGACCATGTGGACTTAGCTGTGTGGCTGGGAAATTGGGTGGTGTACACGTCGTGTGCGAGTGTAACATGCCATGTAGTGTCAAGCCGAGTAGTCAGTCATGTCACAAACGACACGGGAAGTTGGAAAAAATTATACCATACACACCGTGTAGATGATACACACGCCATGTAGTTTTGTTCAGTGGAAGCCATGTAGCCTAGCCATGTAGAAGGACCCGGGCAGGGGAAGAGAAGTCCGGTACACGCCGTGTAGTCATTATACACGTCGTGTAATCTTTTTTTTTCAAATCTTGAATGCCTTCTTCCTCCTGTTCCCCTTTTGGTCTCTTCGCTTTTTAGTCTTTGATAATCTTGATCTAAGGTGTGCGTTTGACCTTGTAGAGTCATGCCTCCAAGATGACCATGCATTGTTCTCCAAGAGAGTGGAAATGAGTATATTCCAGAGATGGTAGGCCATGGGAAACAATTGGATCCTCTAGTAGAGCCAGATGTAGTGCCAGCTATTATACCCGAAAAATGTGTGGATGCGCAGTTCCGTGAAGGCATTATGTTGTTCATGAAAACCTTTTAGGGATCACCGCTGGCTGCCACATCTTTGGCCGAGCTGACTCGTATCATCTAGCAGCAGCATCCCCCTACATTTTTATGGGATGGAGGACCACATGCTGTGGAGTCTTGGGTGAGGTCTATGAAGACTATTTTTGAGAATCTTGATATGCCTCCAGGGTAGAGGTTCCAGATTACAACTTATATGCTACGTGATTCCACCAAGAGGTGGTGGGATGTTACCACTCAGACAGAGCATCATAGAAACAAGGTGTGGGAAGATTTTCACACAGGTTTCTATGACTTCTTCTTCCCAGAGATGCTGAGGGTAGATCAAGCTCGAGAGTTCATGAACCTGCAGTAGGGAGCTATATTGGTGATGGATTATACTTATCATTTCACTGATCTTCAGCGTTTTTCACCTATTCTAGTGGGTAATGAGACGTTGAGGGATAGATGCTTTGAGAATGGTCTTTGGTATGACATCCGAGCACTGGTGAATGTTTTCAGGTAGCCTTCAGTACATGATATTGTGAACCGGGAGCTGATTACCAAGAAGAACATTCGGTAATCTAGTGGTGCATGCCAGGGAAGTTCGGCACTATTTTTGGTACTATTTCATCTGGTAAGAGGAAGAGACAGATGAGTTTTATCTCACAGTGGTAGTACTATCCTGGCAGTTACTTTAGGTGGCCCGAACATGTGCTGCCAGTGTGGTAAAGAGGGGAACAAAAGACCACAGTGTCCACGAGACCTAGTAAAGTGCCGATCTTGCGGCATATGGGTCATCTAAAGCGATTTTGCAGGGCGTTTACATCATTGGATAGTGAGAGGGGCTCTGTGTAGACTACATGTGCAGGAGCAGGACCCGTAGCTTCATACTAGTAGAGAAACTGGAATACGTCAGGGTGTGCAGGCAGGGATGGTGGTCGTCACCATGGTAGCTAGACACCAGGATATTAGAGGCAACAGAGCGGGATAGCTCAGGGTAGACAGGCTGTGTTGCAGGTTCGTGGCACTAAGCAGGCATATGTAGTGCAACATTACCAGCAGTAGCAGGATCCCAGACCTTCTACTATCAGAGGTACTATTCTAGTAGCTTCTGTCTTATATTCAGTACTTTTCGATACGGGTGCTACACATAGATTTATGTCTGTGCCTGTTGTGGAGATCATTGGGCTCTATGTTTCTTTTTCTTCTGCTATTATGAAACTGGACACTCCGTTGGGAATTATAACGGCTGCTGTGCACAAGTGCAAGGAGTTCCCCTTAAGGTTGGTGGGTGTCACTTCCTTTGAGACCTCTATGTCTTGGAGATGATGAGCTATGATTTCATTCTTGGGATGGACTGGTTGGTTCCATTTCGAGCCTTTGTAGATTGCTATCATCGCAGGGTTAGTTTCATGTCACCAGAGGGAGGAGAGTTTCTATACAAGGGCGAGTGGTGCATTCTAGTCCTTTTTTGCGAAGAAGGTGGATGGTACCCTCAAACTCTATGTGGATTATCAGATGCTGAACCTATTTATGGTCAAGAACAGATATCCCTTGCCTAGTATTGATGATATTTTTGATCAACTTCGAGGTGCACTAGTGTTTACGAAGACTGACTTGAGATCAATATTTCATCAGTTGCGCTTTAGACCATATGATATACCTCTCACAACCTTCAGGAGTAGGTATGGTCTATATGAGTACTTGGTGATGCCGTTTGGACTTACGAACGCACTAGTAGTTTTCATGGATCTGATGTATAGTGTGATACATCCTTATCTGGATTTTTTTGTGGTAGTCTTTGTGGATGACATCTTGGTGTACACTTACACTCGACCCGACCATGCTACCCATCTTAAGATCGTACTGAGTATACTGAGAGAGTATCGGCTCTATGATAAGCCCTCAAAGGCCACTTTTGGATAGACTAGATTCACTTCCTCGGTCATATCATATCAGAGGTGGGAGTTGTAGTAGATCCATAGAAGCTTAGAATAGTAGTTTCTTGGGAGCAGCCTACGAATGTGTTTGAGATACGGAGTTTCTTGGGGCTGGATGGTTACTAAAGACGCATCATACAGGACTTCTCCAGCTTGGGAGTGCCATTGATGGGGTTTACTAAGAAGTTTGTGATGTTCATTTGGACAGAAGCTTGCAAGAATATCTTTCAGGACCTGAAAGGAAGGTTGAAATAGGCACCGGTCCGGATACTTCTAGAGCAAGGGAAAAGCTATACAGTTTAATGTGATGCATCAGGTATTGTTATGGGATCTGTGTTGATACAGGGTGATTGAGTTGTTGTGTACGGTTCTCGGTAGTTGAGGCCACATGAGAGGAATTACCCAATGCATGACCTCGAGTTGGCTACAGTTGTCCATGCATTACAATGTTGGAGGCATTATATCTTGGGAGATCATTTTTTGGTTTTCACCAATTATAAAAGTCTCAAGTATATCTTTACTCAGTGTGACTTGAATTTTAGATAGAGAAGGTGGGTGTAATTGTTTCAGCCTTTCCATTTTGAGCATGCCTATACACCTGGTAAGGGTAATGTGGTAGTTGATGAACTGAGAAGAAGGACTCAGATACAGGCAGTGCTGGAGGCCAGTGGTGAGTGGCGGCTTACGACTTTGTTCACTGAGATGCATTTAGAGGTTCATGACAGTCAGGGGCAGACCTATCTTTCATCTATAGATTTGAACTCTACCCTCCTGGATAGAGTGAGGATGAGACAACTATCTGATTCAGAAGGCCTAGTTCTATAGGAGATGGTGGCAAGTGAGGAACCTCCTCCTGGGTGGATGATAGGTGATGATGAGGTACTGTGTTTCCATGGACAAGTATGGGTTCCATGGGATATACGTGAGGAGCTTATGCGGGAGTTTCATGCTTTGGCATGGGAAGTTCATCCCGAAGATAACAAAATGTACTGAGACATGAGGCGTTTGTACTGTTGGCCTGGTACGAAGAGAGATGTAGCTAGTTTTGTTATTAGATGTTCCACCTGTCAGTAGGTGAAGGTAGAGCATCATAGAACAGCTAGAATGTTATAGCAGTTACCCATCCTGGAGTGGAAATGGGATGATGTCACGATGGACTTTGTGATAGGTTTGCCAAGGTCACCGTGAGACAATGATGTCGTGTGGGTTTTTGTGGATGGACTCACAAAGGTATCTCAGTTTTTATCGATCAAGGATACCTTTGGTGTTGACGAGCTCGACATGTTGTATATCCAAGAGGTCGTACATCTTCATGGGGTTCCTCTTTCTATCATTTCAGATAGGGACGCCCATTTTACATCTCGCCTCTGGCAGAGTTTTCAGAGGGCACTGGGTAAACAGGTGATTTTGAGCACAACTTACCACCCTCAGACTGATGGCCAGTCAGAGCGTACGATACATGTGTTTGAGGACATTTTGTGTGCATGCGTCTTAGACTTTGGGGGCTCTTAGGAGAAGCATATACCCTTATTCAAGTTTTCCTATAATAACAGTTCTCAAGAAACTATTGAGATGGAAGCTTACGATGATTTATATGGTTGGCCATGCCGATGACCCTTGTGCCAGTTAAAGGCATGTGAGGCAGCTTTAATGGGACCAATTATCATGCAGGAGACATCTGAGTAGGTCCAGTTGATTCAGAAGCGGATGGCTGCTGTGCAGTCTCATCAGAAATCTTATGCTAATCACCACAGATGACCCTTAGAGTTCATGGTCGTGGATCAAGTTTTCTTGCATGTTTTTTCAAGGATGGGACATAGACAAATCAAGAGATAGGGTAAAATTTCACTGAGGTATGTTGGGCAATTTGAGATTCTGGAGAGAGTCAGGCTGGTTTCCTATCGGTTGCCGTTACTATAGAGGTACTAGGCCATGCATGACGTCTTCCATGTATCTCAATTGCACCACTATCATTCAGACCCATCTCATGTCTTTCATCCTAAGGAGGTTGAGCTTTAGGTTGATGCGTCCTTTGAAGAACATCTGATTCTTATCGTAGATAGGATCATGAAGGTTCCCCGAAGCCAGTTAGTTCCTCAATTACGGGTGTTATGGCCGCATGACCAAGTGCATGATGAAACCTGGGAGCGGGTGACCGACGTACGTGATCTGTTTCCAGAGAACTTCTGAGCATTATCTTCACCACCCTTGGAAGGGAAATTCGAAGACGAATTGCTTTAAGGGGGAAGTTTGTAAGAACCTGGTTTTTATTTTTGAGGTAAGGGCTTCTTATTTTCACTTTTCCTTAATTGTTTTGGAGAAAATAATGAAAATGGGGAAAATCCTAAATTTTGGGACTACACTCCATGTACTTTTCCACACACCATGTACTTTGGCCGTGTGGGATGAGTACACAGGGTGTGTAGCCATGCTGGTGATGAAAGATGTAAAAACCGACTACATGCCATGTAGTGGGTATTTACACGCCGTATAGTCAGTCGGCTGGCTTACAGTAAGGCGGTGGAGGCAGCAGCCAGCTGAGCATCATTACATGCTGTGAATTCATGTATTACACGCCGTGTATGAATGTCGACTAATGAACAGTGTCGTGTAGCTTCCAGAGGAGTAGTTAAATGAAAAGTACACGCTGTGTAGTTTATTTTTTTCACTTAAAATGGTACATAGACAACCCAATTCATAATATTGGCTTAGAGTCGGAGGAAGGAGTTGGGAGAGAGGGCCAGACATTGGGAGATCCCTCGATCGAGTACTTGGAATCCGTTTTCTGCACCGTCAATCTTCATGGAACCGCACGGGTGAGTTCTTCATCCTCCCTGCATAGTTCGAGAAAATTATTCTGCTAAGGGAAGTTATTTGAGTTTGAAAGAGTTTTTCTTCTACCCCAGATCTACATTATCTTTGGGAATTTCTGGAAGTGACGTTCACATATACCGTTCAGGGGTGTTTGAGGTTGGTGTCTTGGTGTTTAAATTCCATCTTTTGTGTATTTTTTTGTACCATTGATCTACAAACCGATGTTGGGGTGCCGTGTGGCTGAGGCCTTGGCTGTTTTGAATACCTAAAATTGTATAGGAAATTAAATGTGATAATAAATTTTTGTTTGGGATCACTTCTTGGATCTAGGACCACCCTGGGGATGTGTTCCTCTGTTTAGACATTTGGCCAGGTTACATGAGGCTATACCGTAAAATTTAGCATTCATTAAATAGCCTTCAAAGAAATTTTATATAATTTTATGCTTATATGTTGGTCTCATCCTGGTTACATACTTAGCCTGAGGGAAGTGCTTTACTTAGCCTGAGGGCAATGTTCATTTCAGCCTGAGGGCATTGTATGTTTAGCCTGAGGGCTTGGTATTGGTTATCCTGAGGGAAACATTCTATTTCACCTAAGGGAAACTCTTTGTATGTCTGAGGGTGGTGACTTTTATTCCTGAGGGAGAAACCTCATACGCCTGAGGGCAATATCTGTTATGCCTACTGTCAATGCCTGAGGGCGAGATTCTGTTACTTGAGGGTAAGTGTTTTCATGTCTGAGGACACTATCTGTTTACTTAGAATATTCACTATGGTGATATCCTAAATTGAATGATTTAATCAATATTTAAAATGGAAATATAACTGGTAGAGTTAGTTACTTGTGAATACTTCTTATTTTATTTCATTTTTCGACTTCACACTGTCGTTGCACATTTACACTGATAGTTGGTCACAGGCCTTTGGTGGGTGCCTATAGGGATTTATTTGTCACACCCTAGTTGGGGTCATGTCTTCGGCCCCAAACAAATTATGTTTCTATAGGTATGGATAAGGTAAAGGGTCCCTATACAAGTATATGAGTGTTGCTGAGGTGTAGGGGAGCATAGGACCGAGCTCAAGCTCATGATGCTTCCGACTATTTTGTTTTGTTCTTTTGTACCTGTACTTTCTATTATATTGCACTATTTTGTTGTGTAACTTATTCTGGATGTTTTCTTTGTACTTGAGGCATGTTGCATCATTATCTATATAACTGGTTTGTTAGCTTTACTGCAGTTGTTTATTTTAAATGTGTATGGTTTATTGCTTCCGCTATTGTTGTATGTTTTATCTAGTATTCCTCTACGTTACACTTTGAAAAATGAGGGCATAATTTCCACACTATCAGACCTGGGTCCTCACTGCTAGTCGGAAGTCTCTGGAGTTTGGGGAAATGCACTTGAGGTCATGTGGAGAACTAGATTCAGGACACCCATGGAGTGGTACCCAGATCTGGGACATTACAAAGTGGTATCCGAGGATTTCTTTTCTTTGACTTACTATTTAGAGCCTTATTCAGGGATAGGACAGAAACAGTAGTTGGTACTAAGCTGTTCTCGGGCATAGAAAACCTGTGTACAGGGAAAAGCCAGTCTACCATAGAAATTGCAATTGATTTTTCAATTTTACAATTGATTTGATTTCACCTTTAGGTGAAACACCTGTGATTGTGCTGTTTATATTTTATCCATGGGTTCTATTTAGTTGCAACCCAATGAGATGAGGGTATGCCATCTCATTCATCATTTAGGCACAAGCTAGAAATCATATGACATGAATAGTTCCATGCCATGTAGGCAGATTAGAAATTTCATGTTGTTGTGATAGTCGTTGTGCAAGAAAAGTATGTTGTTGTGATAGGTTCTTTGATAAATACCTACTATGTGATAGGGTATGTTTGTGTGAGGCCTTGGAAGAATGAATACCCAAATTTGGTTACTAAGGAGTACGGGCCCTCATTGACTGGAATTTGGTGGATCATCGTCTATTTTCCGTATTTATAACTCAAATAAGATGCAAAAATTTGATGTGTAGGGAGTATGGGCCCTCACGGGTTAGAATTTCTCACTTAGGAGTTGTTTCGGTGGTTTTTTTTGTGTTTAGTAGAAGTATTTAAGGCTTACTATTTGGGAAACCCCGGATACATGCTGTGTAGTTCCTCAGACACATGCCATTTGTTCTTCTGTTTGGGAAGAAAAGAAAACATTTTAACTACACATCATGTACCCTCAGTACACTCCACATAGTCTCTTTCTGTGTCATAGACTGTTTGGGTGGGGAAACGGGGAAGGGAAATGCTTGGGGAAAACACGCCATGTACTGGATATACATGCCGTGTGGTCTTGACCCAGAGTCTGCATGTGTAACGAACAAACACTAATGGAGGAGACCATAAGACATACACACCATGTCCACTATGGAACACACCGTGTAGTCTGACCTAGGATCCAACCATGTAAATAACAACACGGGTCGGTTTAAATCCTTCCGTGTACACATCGTGTGTATATGGAACACTCCGTGGAGTGTGAGATGTGTATCTGGCTGTGTAACTAACAACATGGGTCGGCAGAGCTCCTCCAGTACACGTCGTGTGCCTAAGGGACATTCCATGTAGCCTTATACAAGGACAGACCTTGTATACTTAGCCGAGTGGATGGGAAACAGGGTGGTGTACATGCCGTGTGTGGGTGTAACACGCAGTGTAGTGTCAAGCCGTGTACAAGGCTTTATACGGTTCATGCAGACCTTTCAGGGAGAATCTCTGGCTGCCACATCTACGGTCGAGCTGACCCGTATCTTCCAGTAGCTGCATCCGCCTACGTTTTCAGGGGATGGTGGACCACAGGCTGCATAGTCTTGGCTAGGGTCTATGCAGACTATTTTTGAGAATCATGAGATTCCTCTTGGGTGGATGGTCAAGCTCGCTACTTATATGCTATCTGATTCCACCAAGAGGTGGTGGGATGTTACCACTCAGATAGAGCATCAAAGAGACATGGCATGAGAAGATTTTTAGACAACTTTCTATGACTTCTTCTTCACAGAAACACTGGGGGCAGATCAAGCTCGAGAGTTCATGAACCTGCAACATGACACTTTTTCGGTGATGGATTATTCTACTCGTTTCACTGAGCTTCGGTGTTTTGCACCTATTCTGGTGGGTGATGAGATGTTGAGGTCTAGAAGCATTGAGTATGGTCTTCAGTATGACATCCAAGCACTGGTGAATGTTTTTAGGTTGCCTTCAGTACATGCTATTGTGAACCCGGTGCTGATTACTGAGAGGAACCTTTGAGAAGCTTGTGGTGCTGGTCAGGGTGGTTCAGCACCAGTTTCTGGTACAATTTCTGCCGGTAAGAGGAAAAGACAAATGATTTTCTCTCACGATGGTCGTATTAGCCATGCAGTTACATCAGGTGGCCCAGTTGTGTGCTACCAGTGCGGTAAAAAGGTGCACAAGAGACTGCAGTGTCCACAAGACCCAGTGGAGTGCCGAGCTTGTGGAAAGATGGGTCATCTACAGTTCTTTTACAGGTTGTTTCCATCAGTGGTTAGTGAGAGGGGTTCTGTATAGACTCCACATATGGGAGGAGGACCAGTAGCTTTTTACCAGTTGGGAAACTTGAATATGTCAGGGTGTGCAGTCAGGGATGGTGGTCATGGCCATGGTAGCCAGACACCAGGATCTCAGAGGCAACAAGGCAGGAAAACTCAGGGTAGCCAGGCTGTGTCATAGGGCCACAGCACTGGGCAGACATATGCAGTGCAGTAGGCTGAGCAGGAGTAGGATCCCAGACCTTCTACTATCAGAGGTACTATTCTAGTAGCTTCTGTCTTATCTTCAGTACTTTTTGATACGGGTGCTACACATAGCTTTATATTTGTGCCCGTTTTGGAGATCCATGGGATCTAAGTCTCTTTTTCATCTTTAGTTATGACACTAGACACTCCATTGGGATTTAGAACAACTTTTGTGCATAAGTGCAAGGAGTTACCCCTTGAGGTTGGTGGGTTTCACTTCCTTTGGGACCTCTATATCTTCAATATGACAAGCTATTATTTCATTCTTTCGATGGAGTTTTTTGTTCCCTTTCAAACCTTTGTAGACTGCTATCATCATAGGGTGAGTTTCACATCATCAGAGGGCAGAGAGTTTCTATACAAGGGTGAGTGGGATGTTCAGGCGAGTCGAGCTGGACCAGAGCATCATGGGCGAGGTGGTGTGACAACCCAGATTGTGATTTTATATCTAGATGATCAGGGGACTTTTTATTTAATTTTCCCTCAAGTGGTTGATCATTTCTGAGATGTCATCCTGGACGAATTTTTAGGTCTACCATCAGAGTGAGAGGTGGATTGTCTTATTGAACTTGTGCAAGGTGTAGCACCGGTGTACATTCCTCCTTATAGGATATCCATGCCTAAGTTACAGGAGCTTAAGAGGCAGTTAGAAGATTTACAAGAAAAGGGTTTTATCCGACCCAGTACGTATTTTTTGGGTTCTCTGATCCTTTTTGTTAAGAAGGAAGATAGCACCCTCAGACTCTGTGTAGATAATCAGAAGCTGAACCAGTTGACGGTCAAGAACCGATATCCCTTGCCTAGGATTGATGATCTTTTTGATCAACTTTGTGTTGCACGAGTGTTCTCAATGATTGACTTGAGATCATTAGATCATCAGTTGCATGTGAGACCATCTGGTATACCACTCACAAACTTCAAGAGTAGGTGTGGTTTATAAGAATACATGGTGATGCTGTTCGGACTGACGAATGCACCATCAATTTTCATGGCTTTGATGAATCGTGTCTTCCATCCTTATTTGGACTCTTTTGTGGTAGTATTAATGGATAACATCTTGGTGTACTCTCAAACTCAACATGACCATGCTACCTATCTTGAGATCATACCGAGTACACTGAGAGACAATCAGCTATATTCTATGCTCTCAAAGTGCAACTTTTGGATGTACCAGATTCACTTTCTGGGTCATATCATCTCATAGGTAGGAGTTGCAGTAGACCCAGAGAAGGTGAAAGCAGTAGTTTCCTGGGACCAGCCAACAAACATTTTTGATATACGGAGTTTCTTGGGGCTGGCTGGTTACTACAAATGCTTCATAAAGGACTTCTCCCACTTGGAAGCACCGTTGATGGGTTTGACTAAGAAGGGTGTATAGTTCGTTTGGACAGAAGCTTGTGAGACAGCCTTTACAAACCTGAAAGGAAGGTTGACATCAGCACCAGTCCTGATACTTCTAGAGAAAGGTAAAATCTATACAGTTTACTGAGATGCATCAGGTATTGGGTTGGGAGATGTGTTGATGCAGGGAGATCGAGTTGCTGCGTATTTTTCTCATTAGTTGAGGACACATTAGAGGAATTACACGATGCATGACCTCAAGTTGGATATAGTTGTTCATGCGTTACACTGTTGGAGACATTATCTCTTGGGAGAGTATTTTGTTGTTTTCACCAACCATAAAAGTCTCAAGTATATCTTTACTCAGCGTGACTTGAATTTGAGACAGCGAAGGTGGTTCGAATACCTTTCATCACTTTGATTTTGAGCTTGCCTATACACCTAGTAAGGGTAATGTGGTAGCTAATGAACTGAGTAGGAGGACTCAGATACAAGTAGTGCAGGAGGCTAGTGGTGGGTGGAAGCTTATGGCTTTGTTCTCTGAGATGCATTTAGTGGTGGACGAAAGTCAGGGATAGACCTATCTTTCATCTTTAACTGTGACATCTACCCTCTTGGATAGAGTGAGGATGAGACAACTGTCTGATTCAGAAGGCCTAGTTCTACGAGAGTCGGTTGAAAGTAAGGACCCTCTTCCTGGGTGGACGATAGGCGATGATGAGGTACTACGTTCCCATGTACGAGTATGGGTTCTAGGGGATATACGTGAGGAGTTGATGCGGAAGTTTCATGATTCAGCTTGGGAAGTTCATCCTGGATTTACCAAAATATACCGTGACTTGAGACGTCTGTACAGGTGGTCGGGTATGAAGAGATATGTAGTTAGTTTTTCTATGAGATGTTCCACCTGTCAACAGGTGAATGTAGAGCATCAGAGACAAGAATGACTGTTATAGCAGGTACCCATTCCGGAGTGGAAATGGGATGATGTCCCGATGGACTTCGTGACTGGGTTACCAAGGTCACCACGAGGCAATGATGCCGTGTGGGTATTTGTGGACAGACTTACGAAGGTAGTCCACTTTTTTCTGATTAAGGAGACCTTTGGTGTTAACAAGCTCCGGACGTTTTATATCTTAGAGGTCGTACATCTTCGAGGGGTTCCTCGTTCTATCATTTCAGATAGGGACAGCTGTTTTATGTCTCATATCTAGCAGATTTTTAAGAGGGCACTGGGTACACAGGTTCTTCTGAGCACATCATACCAACCTCAGAATGATGTCTTATCCTAGCGTACGATACAGATGCTTGAGGACATGCTGCGTGCATGCATCCTAGACTTTGGGAGCTCTTGGGAGAAGCATATACCCTTAGTCATGTTTTCCTATAGTAATATTTTTCAAGAAACTATTGATATGGAACCTTACGGTGCATTATATGGTAGGCCATGCCGATCACCCTTGTACTGGTTAGAGGCTTGTGAGGAAGCTTTACTGGTTCCACGTATCGTGTAGGAGACTTTTGAGCAGGTCTAGTTGATTCAAAAGTGGATTGCTACTGCGCAGTCTCATCATAA
Organism: Viscum album; assembly: GCA_963277665.1. NCBI lineage: Eukaryota > Viridiplantae > Streptophyta > Magnoliopsida > Santalales > Viscaceae > Viscum > Viscum album. The sequence goes on along the minus strand of OY728135.1, from coordinate 885,711,838 downwards.
ATCTTATGTTGATCCCCGCAGACGACCCTTAGTGTTCGTGGTCGGGGATCAGGTATTCTTGCATGTTTCCCCGAGGATAGAACATAGATGAATCAGGAGACAGGGTAAACTTTTACCAAGGTATGTGGGGCCATTTGAGATTTTGGAGAGAGTTGGGCTGGTTGCCTATCGGTTGCAGTTACCACAGAGGTACTGAGCTATGCCAAAAGTCTTCCATGTATCTCAGTTATGCCACTATCATTCAGACCCATCTCACCTCATTCATCCCGAGGAGTTTGAGCTTCAGGTTGATGCGTTCTTTGAGGAGCATCTGATTTGTATCGTATATGGGAGAACGAAGGTTCTCTAAGTCGAGTCAGTTCCTCTCGTACGGGTGCTATGGAAGCATGGCCGAGTACAGGATGAAACCAGGGAGTGGGAGACCAACGTACGTGCTCAATGGCCCATGTTTTTTTGAGCTTTATCTTCACCACCCTTGGAAGGGAAATTCCGGGATGAATTTCAATAAGGTGGGATGTTTGTAAGAACCCAGTTCTTATTTTTGAGGTATGGGTTTCTTCTTTTTTATTTTCCTTTTGTGTTTTTGAGAAAATAAGGAAAATGGGGAAAAATAAAAAATTTGGGGACTACATGCCATGTACTTTGGCCATAAGGGATGAGTACACTGGGTGTGTATCCATGCTAGAAATGAAAGGTGTAAAAACTAACTACAAATCGTATAGTGGGCATTTACATGCCATGTAGTCAGTCAGCAAGCATACAGTAAGGTGGTAGTGGCAGTCTCCCACTGAGCATCTTTACATGTTGTGTACTCATGTATTACACATTGTGTACGCATGTCAACTAATGAATAGTGTCGGGTAGCCACTAAAGGAGCAGTTAAATTAAAATTAAACGTCGTGTACTTAAGAAGTACACACTGTGTACTATTTTGTTTCGCTTAAAATGGGCAGTATCCTACCCTACTCATAGGATTGGCTTAGAACCAGAGGAAGGAGTTGGGAGAGAGGGCCAGACCTTTAGAGATCCCCCGATCGAGTACCAGGAATCCATTTTCTACACCATCGATCTCCCTGGAACAACACGGGTGAGTTCTTCCTCTTCCGTGAGTATTTATTGCCAATTATTCCTCTACGGGATGTTATTTGAGTTTGAATGAGATTTATTCTACCCCATATCTACGCCGTCTTTGGGTGTTTCTGGAAATCAATGCTCACATATACCGTTCAGGGGTGTTTGAAGTAGGTGGCTTGGTGTTTAAATTCCAACGGTTGTGCATTTTTGTGTACCGTTGAGCTACGAACCCATGTTGTGGTGTTGTGTGGCTGAGGCCTTGGATGTTTTGAATACCTAGAATTGTATAGGTAATTAAATGTGATAATAAAATTTGGTTTGGGATCAATACTTGGATCTAGGACCACCCTGGGGTTGCGTTCCTATTTTTAGCCATTTGGAAAGGTTACCCGAGGGTATACCATAAAATTCAGCATGATTTAAATTGCATTGAGAGTAATTTCATATAATTTATTACTTATATGTTGGGATCAGCCCGATTAATTTCTTAGCCTGAGGGTAGTGCTTTACTTAGCCTGACGGCAGTGTTCTTTTATGCATGAGGGGATTGTTTGTTTAGCCTGAGGGCATGGTACTACATAGCCTGAGGGAAACGTTCTATTTCACCTGAGGGAAAATTTCCGTATGCCTGAGGGCAGTGACTTCTATGCATGATGGGGGCACATCCTATGCCTGAGGGAAATATCTGTTATGCCTGAGGGCATGATTCTGCTTCCAGAGGGTAAGTGTTTGCATGTCTGAGGGCACTGACTATTTACATAGAATATTCACTATGGTGATATCTTATATAATATGATTGAATGGATATTTAAAATGGAAATATAACTGGTAGAGCTATTTAAATGTGATTACTACTTAGTTTATTTCATTTTACTACTTCACACTACTGTTGCACATTTACACTGATAGTTGGGCACAAGCCTTTGGTGGGTTACTAATGGGATTTATTTCTCACACCCTGGTTGGGTTCATGTCTTCGGCCCAAAACAGATTATGTTTTTGCAGGTATGGATAAGGTAAAGGGTCCTTATACAGGTACATTAGTGTTTCTGAGGTGTAGGGGAGCATGGTACCAAGCCCAGGCTCGCGATGCTGCTGGCGGTTTTCTTTTGTTCTGTTGTACTCATACTTTCTTTTGTATTGTACTGTATTATTGTGTAACAGGTTCTGGCTGTTTTTTTAGAACTTGAGGCATATTGCATCATTATCTATATAACTGGTTGGTCATATTTACTACAGTTGTTTATTTTAAATGTGTATGGTTTATTTCTTTCACTGTTGTTGTATGTTTTATCTAGTATTCCACTGCATTACACTTTGACAAATGAGGGCATAGTATCCCCACTATCAGACCTGGGGCCTCGCTTCAAGTCGGCAGCCTCTGGCATTTGGGGAAATGCGCTTGAGGTCATGTGGTGATCCGGGTTAGGGGCACCCGTGGAGTAGTACCCAGATCCGAGACATTACAAAGAAACCATTACACAGAACGATTGGAAAATGGGTTAAATCATTGTGGACTTCAATATTGGACTTACCATGACTTTAAATACTAGAATTTTTTATTTTATTTTATCACCATATCAAGACAACATATTTCATTGATATGTAATATGTGTTTTATCTTGGTTAACATTCCATGGTACACATAAAGGTCTTTTAAGTCATAATGGGATAACACTCTCCATTATATATGATTGATATTTTAGGCTTCTCTCCATTTTTATGATATTTTTTCAATACAATTTTTATTAAACTCTATACATTAGTACCACCTATCATCCTCAAACCAATGGTCAATATAATGGAACCATTCAAAAACTATAAGATATATTGATATCTTATTCAATATATTTTAAATGTGTTCAGAATTAACAACATCATCTATTAGTGTTCTCATATAAACAAGTCATTCTAGAATTTAAAAGGAATCATATTAGGATCTTTAGGGGAATTATTTTGGAACACCATCATGATGGTTTGATGATGGAGAGTATATATTGATGGTAATATATCTTTATTAAGATATTGTAATGATAATTTAGGCCACTAATCATCACATTAAAACTATGAAATTTCCATAGAATAGCCATGATGATAATCATTAGGGAGATTCAATATATTTTTTATGGGCCAAGAAATCCTTCAAATAAAACCCTATAATCTTGTGATGAAAATAACAAACAAGGGAATTCATATCCCTAGATATATTGGAAATTTTAAAATCATTTACTTTGTGGGGTGGATAGATTATCATCTTAAAAATCCATTGAACCTCTCCTAAGAGAATTTTATAATCCATTTTTCATTTTATGTATCTATATATCGGATGCTTAATAATTATTTTACCAAGTCATAGAAAAAATTAAATATGATCACTCTAATGAGAGCACTTTGATTGAAATTATTGAATATAAATAAAATACTATAAAATAAGACCACTCACCTTGTTAATGTTCTCAAATAATATAATAATTTTGAGGAATAAACATGGTAACCATAATATGTAATGATGCAAAAAAAACTATATTTTCTAAATCATATTAACAAAATTGTGACTCAGGAACTTTTTAAATCTAAAAAAATAACACCCCTTTAGTTTACAATGTATTTTCCTTTAAAATAAATATGTTGCAGAATATATTGTTTTATATCAAATAGAAAACTAAAAAAATTATATATTTTATTCATATAAAAGATGATAATGTAAGAAAATAATTAATACATTTTGAGAATATAATTTACAAGATCATTGAGAAATGTACAACTCAATAAAATAGACCAGAAAATAAAAAATCCAAGAAAATAAAATAATTTTCCAATTATTTTTACATGATAATTGTAACCCTAATTGAATCTCTCAAAATTAGGTAGAGAAATAGAAATTTTATAGTCATGTTGAGAGAAAATTATTTGAATATGAAGAATTATTCTAGGAATATTTGTATGAATTTATATGAGAATGAAATTTGAACATTATAAATATGGTCATTGTAAATATAGTTTTTAGATATAAAGACATTGGATATGAATATATCCAAATGGTACATTGAATTTTTCTAATTATTAGTAATTAAATTTACATAATATTGGTAATAATTCTATAAAGAAATAAGAAGATAAGTTTTAATTAAAATATTGGATTATGATTTTTTTTATGATTTACATATAATTAATATTATTATAGAATTAATTAATTTATTTAAAAATTTAAATAAATAATTTAATAATTATTTTTAATATTAAATGGTTAAAATATTTATAAATATTTTAAATGGGTTATTGTAAATAATACAATGCTAAAAATATTGTTTTTTATAGAATTATTTTTTGAGTGTTGTGTATTTTTAACATAATGAATCTAATTGATACCTTCTATATTATTGGAAAAAATATATATGATATACAAACTCGGTTGAAACACATTTACTTTATAATATATATGAAATAATATTATGAACACTTAATGTTTAGAAAACATGTTTCAATAGAAATAGTTTTTCTTATATAAATTATTCAAAATTAAAAAATAATTTTATCATATTTATATAATGAATTTAAATAACTAGAAAATCATTTTCTTAATGATCACATCAATATTATTTAATAATTTTAATTTCATTTCTATACATAAAAACAAGTTGTTGAGGTAAAAAGTGAGTAACCATTAAAAATGATAAATGAGTAAAAAATGATTAAGAAATGTGATAAGGAAATAAAATATATTAAATAATTATCTCTAAATAATTTTTATGGGGATATGAATAACCCATATCCATTAATTTATATATTTGATCCCCTTTCTTTTAAAAGGATATACTTTTACATTTATAAATAAATATTTTTTGAAATGCTACCTGAAACTCACCGACAAAAGGAACCCTCGTGTTCCCCTTCTAAACCACTCAAATTAATCAATAATAACATAAAAAAACTTACACAATTACTTGTAATAATGTTTTCTATAGTGTTTGCTGACTTGTGATTTTATTTATAAATAATAATAGCTTCATTAAAAATTTACCCTTATCGAGAAGGAGTGAATTTACCAAGGTACACACCGTTCCTTTACCATTTTTTTCACTTACATTATCATTTTGACGCAATAAAAATATAATAATCCTTTATAATTATGTTATATTATGATCTTTATTCATAAATTTAAAGGATAATACTATAATATAAATCCAATCATTTAATCATTTATTTGTATAACATGTTCTATTTTGGGAGTGTTTCATCATCCACATGAATGTTGTTATAATATGTTCACATTTTCCATAATTAATCAGTATCATGATATTAATAATACTAATATATGAATTTATATATGAATTTATATTATGTATATTATAGGGAGGGGTGACACACATATAAATTTTTAATATTAAGTAACTCTATTTTGTCAATAAGTTATCCAAAAAATGATAATCGTGGATTGCATTCTCACAAACCATACCCATAAATTACATCAATTGAACAAGAGGCTAAAAAAAATAATTAGTACATAACAATTCCACTACTATGAGTAATGTTTCAATGTTGTACTTGGTATAAATGAATGTATACTAACATCCCCAATACAAAAATAATATGAATTATTCCAAATTTGTAATATCTGATTATTAAATAACAAAACAACTAAAAAATATTTGTATAATTAATGAATTTATTTTAAGATTATCAGAGGTAAAATATGTATGTAATTTTCAAAAATTATTTATTAGTATGGTTGTGTTTATTATACAAGAGTATAAATTGAAATCATGGATGTCAAGATTGAATCTATTGGTTTCATTACCAATATAATTTAAAAGTTGATATTGTTTATATTTTAATATCCATATATATAAATTATATATTAGATCTAGAAAACACTGATAATTTCATATATTTGGACTATTATTTTGATTTAAATTTTATCATTCCCTTTATACTTAGAAACAATCAACCAAATTGATGATTTTATATGGATCCAACCATATCTATTATGTTTAGTTTGGAATCATTATCTTCCATGTCCATAAAATCTATATAATTTTATGGAGATCGATTTTTCTACTTATATTGTTGCATAAGTCTATTTTCAATGGAATTTAATTTTTCAAAAATTCTAATCATATTTGATTATTTAATATACAAAGATTTTCTACCACCTTTGACAACCTTTTAAAATGCATGAAAGGATTAATCCATTTAATGACCTATGAATAACCATGTTTTCATTTCATATTGTTCATTTTTATTTAATATTCTTCCTATTCATGTTTTTTAGGGTTTTCCAATATAATTAATATTCACATTATTTCATGAATTCTTAACATTGAAATATAATTTTTTAAAAACATAACATTGTATTGTTTCTCATTATACAAAGTAATTTCATAATGATATTATTATTATTTTTTAATATATATCTAAATAATTTAATATTTATTATCCTATTTGGATAATATGATCTATCGATACTATATGCCTTCATCATGTGGAAGGATTATGATCATTTATTGGACGTTTTCATGAAACACATTTCATTACATCATCTAATTATTATCTTATTTAATTATGAATTATTTCATGTTTATATTTCATTCATTTATATTTTTTATATTAATAATTGGGTGGAAAGTGAATTATATATCCTTCCAATTCATTGGGTAAATATTAATATATAATGAGATGAAATGTGAGGGAATAGGTCTTGATCCTTCTCTATTATGGGATGTTGATCACTATATGATGATAATCATGTTAGTGGGTTTGGTAATATGAAATTATTTTCAATGATTGTGTATATGAAAAATTCTTATAGAAATTTTTTATTAAATTTGTTTTTTATTATTAAAGAATGTTTCCACACTCATAAATTTCATTTATGATTTTATTAATAAATCATCATTACATGAGTCAAGATGTATTGTCTATATTTTTTATAATATGATTCCCTTAGGTTATTACCATGTTCATTGAATATATTCAAATAAAAAAATTGTAATATTAAACTCAGTTATGATATTTGACTGATATATCTTATATTTTTTCTAACTAATAATTTGATGTTAATTTTTATCATGTGTCCATCACCCATGCCATGAAAGAGTGTATTATATATTTTGATTTTAAAAGGATATTTTAATGGGATGGACCTCTCCAATCCATTCCTTTTTGAAAACGTGGTGCTGGAGGTGTTCTGGGAGGTCAATGTGACTTGGTATGCATTTGGGTAGACTTTTAAGGAAATTTATGGCCTTCACACGAGAGGCACATAGTTTGTCAACCCATTCAAGGATATTATTGGATGCAGTGGAAAATGCATGGTTATCGAACGAGTTAGCTAACCATGTGGACTAACTATGTGAGGAGTGTTTGAAGAGGTAGAATCTAGCGCACGGTTAGCACATAGTTTGGTAAACCGTGCAGACCAACCGTGCGGGAACATAAAGTTAGATCCTAAAATTGTGGATCTAAACCCTTTTGCCTCTAAATGGTTTGTTTAAGACTCTAAGAATCCATAAATCGGGATTACCTTTCCTTGGATGTAAAGAAGCTCTCCCAAACGGTTTGGAGGCAATCCGAAGGCTTTTCTTGGAAAATAGAAGCTGGTTTCTTGATGTATGTTGTCGTTCTTGCTTGGTTTCATAGAAATAATTAGATCTACTCCACCTCTTCTCTTGGTTTCTTATATCTAATCATGTTATGGGTAGATCTAAGCACATAGATATTGAATATGATGATATTTTGTCTAGGTTGTGTTAGGAGAAGATATCTAGGGAGGATCCTTGGTGAATCGGGCAGGTCTTCTTGGGCGTTCTTCGACCATTGTGGTTTCCGTAGAAAGTGTTGAGGTAGGGGATTCGTGGCATCTATAATTTTATGTGCAGTCGTAGTGTTATCATGATTTATCCATTTGGTTCACAATTGAATTTAACTAATAAAATACTTGAACTGGATTAAAATAATTGGTTTAATCACATGTTGTTTATTTGTGCCGTGATAACGGTACGCCTATTGATTTTCTAGATAGTGTGCTATATATTCCTTGATTGTTATCATGTTTCTCTTGATGAAATTGTTAAAGAACATAAATCTGGAATTAATTTATAATTAATTGGATAAATATAAAGAGGTATGTAAATGAATTTGGTTGTTTTTATTGTGGATGTTGTTCCAAATTGGTGTTAATCAAATTGAGGCTGATTATGTGTTTAATTCAGTTGGTTGGTAAACCTAAAATCTATTGTTACTTGTTGTTTGAAGGGTAGATACCTTGTAAAAATATCCAAGATCCCAACTTGATGTGATGTTTGTTTTTCCTGCTACATGTGCTGTGATGTGGCCCTGGAAGGGTGTTGTGATATGTGAGGGTATAGAGGCCTTGTGGTTGTGGCTGCGGATGATGCCTAGAGTGGAGAGATGCATCGGTTTATGCATGTGGGTGTTGAGGAGGACACCAGGGATTATGGAATGGGATGTATGTGGTTGTTGGATACTTGTGGATTCTTTGGTTATTTATCTACTTTTATTTTCCCCACTACTCAAGGCAGCTGGTCTTGCTTACCCTTCATCGGATAGAGGCGAAGACACTTGGGGTATGCCAGGTGCTTTCTGTGTTTAGCCTCTCCAGGGAGAATTGGTCTACGCTCTTTCTATAGGCGGCACAGACTCGACAGATAGTACATCTACTCACCATGTTGAGCCCCTTGTGTTTAGTATCATTGGATGCATTTATAAAATTCCTGGGAATATGGGAAACTATTTCTATAATGAATGATTGAGTAATTGATGTTAACCCATCGGGTTGGAGTTTGTTGAAACATAATGATGAGGTTGAGAACTTTTAAAGGGACAGAGGAAGTTTTGGATGTGGTGTTAATGGAATTTATTGTCGGTTTTCTCATGGTTAATTATTGTTGGAAGAATTAATTAACATACAGTGGAACTGATAAAAATGGAATGAAGTAACCTAATAAGGAACTTTAAATGGTTGTGTGCTTATAGGATACCTAGTCTTAGAAGTTGCATCCCGGAGTTCGAGAGATCTTAGATGCAGTTGTCTCTATGACTAGGTTATTCCCATAGTGTGGTTGTGAGTTAATATATTTTGTACTTTTTCTATTTCTACACGCTACTCCACCTTTTTAGTAAGAGAAACTGACACCCTAGGGATTCTGAGCCCTAGGGGGGTGTTTTCCCCAACATTCTGATGGGAGGGTGAATGGTTGATTACCCCCTTTGACCCCGCTCTCTTTTGTTGGTAGATACTAGTTCCATTAGGCACATCGGTTGGTTTTCCCCATATTTGTGTTTAGAGGGTTGTAATGGATTATGGTTATTCACACACATATATTCTGGATATATTATCCTATGGACTACTGTAGGTGTAACGTGCATAGGCTGTGATGGCTTGAGGATCCTCACTCATTGTATGGGCTGTAATGTCTTGAGGTATAATACCTGACGTATGATACATGTTATGCAAGCAGTGGTGGCTCCCAGAAACTACCTGGTTACTTTTATTTGTAAGGATGGTGTGGTGCTTCGCCCATGTGTCTATGGGAAAGCCTTTGTGGTGCACGTGGTGCAGATTGTGGAGCTTAGCCCAGGTGTATTCGGGAAAGCCTTTGGAAAGAGATGCACAAGACGTATGTCATTTGGGAAAAGTGGAAAACATGTGGAGAAGTAGTAGTAGGATACCCTTGATATTCCTTACTCTATGATATATTCTATTATGCGTTACTTGGTGAGAGTAGACATAGTGAGGTTGGGAACATAGTATACCTATTTAGGTGATGAGTTAGTTTCACTAGTTTTTCACTGTGCTTTAGCTCGCTTTATTCACTTTTTCAAGAGAGGATTCAGGGAGGATCCTACTGAGTATACTGTTATACTCACCCTACATATGTTTAAACTGTTCTTTAGGTCACTTGGAATAGGTTGGAGATCAAGCTGGTTACTAATAGCTTGTGGTCAGAGGAGTTGTTCGGGCGTGTGGTCGCTGTCGTTTTACCTTTTTTGGGTACTTGTAGTTTTCCTTTACAATTGTAGTAATTTTTCATTGCATTTCATATATGTACTTGTGTTTCTTATACATTTTCAGTTCTGAGTGGGAGGTGGTTGGTGTCTATCTTATCTCTCTCTTCCGCATGGGTTCTCTTAAAGGGAAATGGCTCCCATTTGTGTTTTTATTATACCCTTGGTGCTAGTCTCCAACCCAATGCCTACAGGAGAAGAGAATCACGGGTTATTATCTCCCTTATCACATTGTTGGCCCAGGAGGGGTACACTTTTTGGGGAGAGGGTCGTGACAGAGTGGTATCAGAGGTCTGGTTGAGGGATAGTATGGAGTTTTCTATTAGGCACATGTGAGGTAGCATGGGTTGGTAGGTCAACGACGTCATTCATGTTTATAAAGTGAGGTAAAAACTGGAGTCTATCTGTGACAAAGGAGTTTAGGGCCCCCTATGATCTAATGGATGGACCTTTATGTTTACAATGGATAATAAACAAGGTGATACTAGTTGCAGTGTAGAGACCTAGGAAAAGATCAGGCATCATTTTTCTTTGTCCCTATGTTTGAATGGGTAGACCATGGGATATGTTAACCTAAAATGAATAAAAAGAAAACAATTAATTAATAAATGTTGATTATTCCATATTCCAGTGTTATGAGCTCTACGTGTTAGTTATTTTGCAGGTATGTCTCTAGGTCGACGTCCTCGTCAGGTTTTCATAGATGATTTCCAGCAGGCAGTTCCAGCAGGTCACTGCAGGGTAGAGGTTGACGACGATGACACTTGGAGGAAGACACTCTATGAGTTTCAGCACCAGAGTCTGCAGAAGTATGAGGGATCTGTTTCAGATGCAGTCACAGAAGACTGGTTGGAGGAGGTTGAGATAGGCTTCATTTCGATCCGTGCTCGGAAGGATCACTGGGTGTCCATAGCTGTGATGATGCTGCGTGGGGTAGCAAGGCAGTGGTGGTTCTTGTTCCTTGGGGATTGTGAGGAGTTAATGATCTCATGTGAGGAGATCTGAGATAAGTTCAGAGTCGAGTTTCTTTCCTCGACTGCAATGGAGTCCAGTCGCCAGGAGCTTCTTACCCTTTGACAGGGGAGCTCTAGTGTTTGGGTGTCTGGGATCTGTTTCAAGAACCTTTTACGATATGTTTCGGACCAATTACCAGATGAGGAGCCCATGGCAAGGCATTTCGAGGAGGCTTTGTGTATAGTGATCTAGTGCCAGGTCACCCCATTTATGCTGAAGAAATATCTCGAGGTGATGGCAAGGGAATAGTTTATCAAGAGGACTTTGGCGAGGACCAGATCATCACGAGAGTGGAATCAGAATGATTCCTCACGAAGCAGAGATGTGGTCTGGGGTTCCTGATTTTCATGGCAGAAGAGATTTAGTTCAGTCGATGGTAGGTCCCAACCCTTCACATCTCGTTTCTTCGGAGGCAGCAACTCTTAGGACTATGCTAAGGGACCAGGAGCTTGTTTTTCTTGTGGTGGTCATGGCCATTAGCAGCAGGAGTGCCCGAACATTCAGAGTGGTCATTGTGCACCGGGAAATACGCTCCAGGTTCCTCCTTTGAGGTAGTCCCAGCCAAGGCAGAAGCAGCCAGTTGCACCAGCTTTTGATCAGAAGAGGGTAGAAAGGGTAGGCAAAGGACAGCCCCATGACGCTCCTTGTCCATAGAGAGTAGAGCGCGACAATGGTGGTGGTCGTCATCAGGGTCAGAGAGGCCATATAGGTGGTCTTGGTCAGCTTCATGCTCTTGCGTTTCCAGCGCCATACAAGCTAGATGTCATTTGAGGTACCCTTTCCTTGTTTTCTACCTTGGTGTATGCTCTGTTTAATTTAGGAGTGACACAATCCTTTATATCACCTACCCTTGTCCATGATTTGGGACTTGAGGTAGAGAGGCTTCCAGTTCCCTTGGTGTTGACTACACCAGTTGGAGGTTGAGATGACATGCTAGAAGTATAGAGAGACTGTGAGATAGTGTTGGGGCAACACCACTCTTGGGTAGATTTCCTATGTTTATAGATACAACCATATGATGTCATCCTCGTCATGGATTGGTTGTATTCGGTGTAGGATATCGTGGACTGCTTCAGGAAGTAGGTTGTTTTCTTTGGTCTGGATAGAGAACCAATGGTGTTTGTTGGTGAGTGAGATCCTCGTATGGGTCACATGCGCATTCCATCCATATCATCCATGGCAGCTGAGTTGATGCTGAGTTCTTCAGTGGTTCAGCAGTTGGAGATTCCTAGGGTCAAAAGGGAGTACCCTAATGCCTTCCAAGAATAGGTTGTAGCATTACCCCCTCAAAGAGAGATCGCGTTTGTGATCGAGCTACAACCATGATCTTCTCCTATCTCTATGTCTCCATATAGGGATGGCCACTTCTGAGTTACGAGAGTGGCGTATACAGCTTGATGGTCTGTTGCAATGCAGTTTTGTTTGACCAAGTGTGTCCCAATTGGGTGCACCAGTTCTGTTTGTGAAGAAGGCCAACGAAAGTATCCGATTGTGTGTCGATTATCATCACTTAAAAAAAAGTAACAATAAAGAATCGCTATCCTATTCCACAAATTGATCTTTTATTTGATCAACTGAAGGGCTCAAGTTGGTTCTCAAAGATCGACTTGCGGTCAGGATATCATCAGATGCGTGTGAAGGATGAGGATATTCCGAAGACTACTTTCCGTTGTCGTCATGGGAATTATGAGTTCGTTGTAATGTTATTTGGTGTGACGAATGCTCCAGCGGTGTTCATGGGTTTGATGAATGTTGTGTTCCATGAGTTCCTGGACAAGTTCGTTGTAGTTTTCATCGATGACATCCTTGTGTACTCCACATCTGAAGTGGATCCTGCAAAGCATCTACGAACAGTTTTGGGAGTTCTTCATCGACATCAGCTATTCAGGAAGTCGTCGAAGTTTTAGTTTTAGGCTCTATAAGTCCATTTTTTGGGCATGTTGTGTCCCAATAGGGATTAGATATGGATCCATCAAAGATTGATGTAGTTGTGTCTTGGGTAGCTCCCAAGATAGTTTCAGAGGTGCGAAGATTCCTTAGACTCACAGGATACTACAAGAGGTTCATAACCAATTTCTCACAGGTTGCAACTCCTATAAAAACTTTTACTAGGATCGATCAGGCTTTCATATGGACTGATCGGTGCTAGGCATCATTTGAGTATCTAAAGGATAAGTTAGTAAGTCCACCAGTCCTTTGTCTTCCAGATGAAGGAGTTAAGTTTGATGTCTTCTGCGATGCTTCACATCTGGGGTTAGGCTGTGTTCTTATGCAACAAATTTCATATGTTTCATACAGGTATCAGCAATTGCATCCCCATGAACACAACTATTCGACCCATGATATTGAGTTGGCAGCCATGGTGATTGCTTTGAAGTTATGGTGACATTACCTCATTGGTGAATGCTTTGTTCTTTTCACCAGTCATAAGAGTTTTAAGTATGTTTTCTCCCGGCATGACATGAACTTACGACAACGAATGTGGATGGAGTTATTACAGGAATATGACTTTGAAATAATGTATACACCTGGAAAAGGGAATACTGTGGCTGATGCGCTGAGCGGAAAGTCACGTAGTGATGCTGTGTGTGAATCCAGTGAATCCTGGAGAGTAATGGATGAACGATCAGAATTACATCTTGATATGGAAGAAGTTGGGGGTAGAGGCTGTCTCTTCCAAATGATAGTGTAGTCATCCCTGGTGCAGAAGGTGGAAGAGTCCCAGTTGGGTGATCTTGAGGTGGAGGTCTGGAGAGACTGAGTTGCTTGTGGTGAGGCCACTGAAAGTTGTCCAGATGATGAACAACACAGAGTGTTGTATCATGGAATCCTTTTTGTTCCCTTGGCGATGTGTGAGACGATTATTAGAGAGTTACATGGTTCCCCTTTAGCAGTGAATCCTGGTGTGAAAAAGATGTATCAATCCTTGAGGAGTTAGTTTTGGTGGCCTAGCATGAAGCATGCGGTTGCAGAGTTTGTGTCTCAATGTTTAGTCTGCCAGAAGTTGAAGGCTGAACACCGTGTTCCTAGTGGTATTCTCCAGCCATTAGAGATTCCTCAGTGGAAGTGGGAGGACATATCAATGGACATTGTTACAAGTTTACCTCGAGCTCTGGGAGGTTATGATGTTATTTTGGTGGTAGTGGATCTTTTTATAAAGTCATCCAACTTTATAGAAATCAAGGAGTCAAGATCAGTGGTAGTTTTGGCGAGGAAGTATCTAGAGGAGGGGGTGAGACTTCATGGAGTTCCTAGGATGATCTTTTCTGATCAATATACTCATTTTACCCCAAAGGTGTGGAGAGGTCTCCAACATGCTTTTTGTTCTCAGATATGCCTTAACAATAATTTTCATCTTCAAACGGATGGTCAGACGGAGGGATCCATCCAAACTCATGAATACATGTTGTGCTCTGGTGTTCTTGACATTGGAGGTTCATGGATGAGGCAAATACCTTCGGTGGAGTTTTCCTATAATAATAGTTTTGACTACACCATTGGTATGGCGCCATTTGAAGCCTTGTATGGAAAACCTTTCTGTTCTCCATTGTGCTGTACTGGGGTCGGAGAGTTAGCAATTCTTGGACCGGAACTAGTGCAGAATACACCAGAGATGGTTTAGGTGATTCGTGAGAGGATGAAGGTAGCACAAGATCGCCAGAAATCATATGATGATCAAAGGAGGATACCCTTGGAGTTTAATATTGGAGATCATGTGTTTCTAAAGGTGACTCCCCGTCGTGGGCAGTGAAGGTTTGGTCATGGGAGGAAGCTTTCTCCCCATTTTTATGGGCCTTTTGAGGTGTTATATCATGTTGGAGCTGTGGCATATCGATTAGCACTTCCCCCTCATATGAGTCAGATACATGATGTTTTCCTTGTATCACAGCTCTGTCATTACCTTCATGATGACTCTCATGTCATCGATTGGGGAAATATTGTTATTGATGATGATGGAAACTTTGAGGAGAAACCTGTGGAGATCCAATACCGTAAGGAGAAGGTATTTTGTAGGCATTCCACCCCCTTACTTCATGTCTTGTTGCGACATAGTGGCATGGAGGAGAGTACCTGGGAAAGTGAATCACAGATACATGCTCAGTACCTAGAGTTGTTTGATGTTAAACTCATTCCATGTATTGTTGTAACTTATGTGGTTGTGTAACTTTCATGTTTATGAGATGTCTCCTTTTGTTTCTTTGGTGGCTTTCTCTCTTTTGAGAGGTATCTTAGTGGGTGGTTGTTCAGACCCTGTTTCGTTTTCTCTTTAGGTGGGTTTTGGATTCTCGAGGATGAGAATGTTTTGAAAGGTATCTCAGGTAATGGTCTGGACCTCTCCAGTCCATTCCTTTGTGAAAATGTGGTGTTAGAGGTGTTCTAGGAGGTCAAGGAGACATGGTGGGCATTTGGGTGGACTTTTAAAGAAAGTTAAAGGGTTATGTCCTTCGCACGGGAGGCGCACAGTTTGTCAAATTGTGTGGACAAAACCATGCAAGGATGTTCTTAGAGGCAGTGGCTAACACACGGTTAGCACACGGGTTTTCTAACCATGAAAACTAACCATGCGAGGAGTGTTTGAAGAGACGGAATCTAGCGCACGGTTAGAACACGGTTTGGTAAACCATGCGGACTAACCGTGCGGGCACATAATGTTAGATCCTAAAATTGTGGATCTGAACAATTTTTCCTCTAAATGGTTCGTTTAAGCCTCTAAGAGGCCATAATTGGGGATTACACTTCCTTGGAGGTATAAGAATCTCCCCCAAAAATTTTGGAGGTGATCCGGAGGCTTTTCTTGGTGAATTGAAGCTGGTTTCTTGAGGTATGTGGTCGTTCTTTCTTGGTTTCTTAGATCTAATTAGATCTACTCATCCTCTTCTCTCAGTTTCTTAGATCTACGCCCGTTACGGGTATGTCTAAGCATGTGGATGTCGAATATAATGATCATTTTTTTTGGTTGTGTTAGGAGAAGAGATCTAGGGAGGATCCTTGGTGAATCGGCCTGGTCTTCTTGGGTGTTCTTCGACCAATGTGGTTTCTGTCAAAACCATTGAGGTAAGGGATTCATGGATTCTCTAATTCTATGTGAAATCGTAGAGTTATCATGATATTGCTCTTTGGATCAGAATGGAATTGACTTAATTAAATTCTTGATCTAAATTAAAATAATTGGTTTGGTCACATGTTATTGATTTCTACCGGGATAACATTTCGCCTCTTGATTTTCATGATAGTGTGCTATATATGCCTTGCCTGTTAGCATGTTGCTCTTGATGAAATTGATAAAGAACGTAAAGACATAATTAATTGATAATTAATTGGATAATGATAAAGAAGCATGTAAATGAATCTAGTTGTTGTTGTTGTGGATGTTGTTCCAACTTGGTCTTAATCAAATTGAGTCCGATGATGTGTTTAATTCAGTTGGCTGGTAAACCTGAAATATGTTGGTACTTGTTGTTTGAAGGCTAGATATGAGGCCCCAGCCATAAACCATACTTAATCTTGAGTCTTTACAAGATTACACATTGCGGATCTTTTCAGGTTTAGAGTTTTAGAGAATTAGATCATAACTATTACATCTCAAAAGATTACAAAGTAGACACTTCTGATACGTTTCCATAAAATAAAACTCTAAAAAAGAAACAATTCTAGTTCCATGTTTTAGATAGCATGACTTTCCCTTGATCACATCCTTGACCCTATTCCACATTAAGTCCTGTGAAAAACATTTCAAAAAAACTTGGGGTGAGCATAAAAAGCTCAGTAAGGGATACACAAATAATGAAAACTGTTAGTTTATCAAAACAACAAGTAAACCATGTAAACATTATCAAAGTAATAATTATCACCTTTATGAAGTAGTAAAAACTCTTCACTGAATAAAAGATCATTACTTACCCTTTTGTAACAAAACGATTACCATAAAACCCATATAAAGATCACATAACATATAAAGGTAACTTGGGACATAAACATACTTAAGTGGAATAACCATACGGTCAACTTCCACACATATCACTTAATGGAATAGCCATTCAGCCAACTTCCATTCATACTTAATGGAATAGCCATACGACCGACTTTCATACCCAATGCATTGGAGGTTATAATGTAACCACCCGTCCTGGTATTCATAGCACCACCCGTCATATGGTTCATCACGTAACCACCCACCAAATGTCCAAGTACCATTATAAAATCATAAGACATAAAACAAATATAATGGAAAGAAAACATTTCCACACTTTGATCACAATATCTCACTTAAAGATATTGACCTAAAAAAACCATTATAAAAACAATTTTCGATACATAAATACATAAAAGAGTATATGGTATTTATTTCATTTAAAAAAAACATTACGGCTTGTTGAGGAAGCCAAAGACCAAATAATACTCGCGGCAACGGAAAAGGTCGTTGTCACCGTATACGTTAAAATAAACATTCATTTTTGTCGTTTTATAAAATGCTTCATAGAAAAAGATTCTTTTTGTATAAAAGTAAAAGTCAATGAGGTTTATATACCGTATAAAATAATGTTGTGTATAAAACGATATATGCCTCAATGAAAGGAGATTGAGACGAATTCCCTTACCTCGGGTCCGACTTGACTCGATCGTTCTTTAACATCCTGAATAATAAACTTGAGTTTATTTCTAATTTCTTAATAACCTTTTTCAAGTTCATTATTCATTTTATGTCACTTATTACCATGTTATGGAGATTATGTGGTCATTTAAGTTAATAATGTTTTTTTCTCATATTTGGTTCTTAAGTCGAAATTGGACTTCTTACAATTTCATGTTGTTCATGTGGTCAAAGGTTCATTATATCCAGAATTATATTCATGATTTTGGATATCATATATATCATATATATACATCATATACATGTATTTATAATATTAAATAATCATTTAGATGTAATAAATGAAATGCACCGTTTATGGAGACGGTAAGCCGTACGTACGCATGAACGCTACTTTCATTTCTATGTCATATTAATGGAATTAAAACTAAACGAGAGATATGTATATTTTTAATTCCAGAATTATATTCATCCTTTAGATGTATCATAAATCGTATATATCCATTATATGTACTTATAATAGTACATTACATTTGAGGATAAGAAATGAAATGCACCGTTCATGGAGACGGTATGTCGTACGTACGCATGAACGCTACTTTCATTTCTATCTCATACTTTAATGGAAAGAAAATAATAATAATATAAAGGTATATTATAATTCTAGTATAACATCATATATAATAACTTTAAATCCATCCTTTATATGTCCCACATATGGCATTAACGAATCCAATCACTTTGAGGGGGCGGTAGTTCGCACTTCCTAAAATGAAATTATCATGTTTACCCACAATGTAAACCATAAAGTTATGCCAAAAATGAAAAATATATAAGCTTAAGTAATACATAAACATATTATATATCATATATAAACATAGTTATATCTTGATGGCCTCATTTGAATGTGTTATATGAGTTTGAACAATCGTCGTTTCGTGAGGCAGAAATTCACCATCCACAGAAACAATATGTTATTTAACCTTTAGATGAAGGTGTGTGTAAGTGTAGCTCGAATAAATATTATAACAACATCCTAGTATATTTAATATACTGGAGTTGTTACAAATGAAATGAATAAAAAGAGTTTAGGGTGTTGGCGAAGCAAAATAATACAAATGGACTCAGGTGAAGACATTACCTTTAAATCAGGTAAATCCCTTTGGTTTGAGCTCAAAGGCTTCCTTGGGAAGACTTCTGCCCAATGTGAGGCTTCTAGGAGTAATATAGGGATGTGTAGAGCCAAAATGGGAAGAGGTTGGCCGAGCCAAAGGCTTGAGAGGTGTGGTTAAGGAGGTATAGGTGGGGGCCTTTTATAAGAGGAGAGGAGGGGCACTCTTGGAAAGTAAGAAAATGTTACTTTATTTTAGACTGAGTTTCAGATTTTAATGGTCCCACATTGAAGTGTTTCTAGGATAAGAAGATAAGGGTTATAAATCCACCCATACAATAGGTTTTGGACATGTGTAGGTCTTATATTTTACATTATCTTTCCATTTTATTTAAATCGTTAAATAATGAGGTAATCATTGCATCATCATGATGTCATATATAATTAAATTTATTTAATGTCTAAAAATTATAAAGACAATACTATGATTTATTAAATCTTCTTATCTTTCCGATGAATATTTGTAGTCAAAAATATGACTTGTATAAACCCATTTAAAAATTGTATTAGTAAAACAACTCATGTTTGTGTCGTTTTAATTTTAACATTAAATAAAACGATATTAATGTCATTTTCCAACTAAAGTGGCTCCATGGGGTCCCCAAGTTGACCCTTTAATTTTATTGGCCGGCCATGACACATCCAATAAGTGTAGGACATGTTTCTAGGTATTTTCAATTTATTATAATATCAATTTTTCCTTAAATTGCACTAATTACCTCTAATCGCAATTAAAAACTTTATAAGTTACTATTCACCAAAAAATTATTCTAATCCCATTGAATCAAATTTTACTTCCTAATGACAACCATGTATGTCGGATTTTTGAAATTGAAAACACAATGGTCTTTAAAATTTCATTTAAACAAAAAATTAGTTTTTATAAGTACCACTTAGTGGTTTCACTATTCATCAAAAATTGAAGTTTTTTAGAAAAATACCAAAAATTCACCCTAAGCTATATTTGATATTCCGAATTCAAAAATGATGTCTATTTTACAAAATTAAAAACATATGAGTTGAATTAATTAATATAATAATTAATTCCCACTGTCAGAGAAAATAGCGTGTTTTTATGAAACAATAAGTATCAAAATATTGACACTAGTTTAAGTCCAATTTCAAAGTGAAATTAATTCCAATGACCACTATTGGATTAAATGGTAAAAATATATTCTAATTTCACATTAAAACCACTTCAAAAGATAACCTAATCATATAAAAAAAGATTAAAAATAGGTTTTGAATTAAAATACAACATTTTTCACTATTCATTAAAAAAAAGATCTTTATCGGAAAAATACAGAAAATTTTCACAAAGTAAATTTTGATGTCCCAATTATAAAGAAAAATTTTATTTGGTCCAATAAAATGTATAAGAGTGACCAAAACTATATTTAATAACGGTTCACCATTAAAAGTTGATAAGTGGACCTTTAGTGAAAATTAGAGAATATATGCCTAAAATTGAATTCTTTTCATATTTTAAGCCTTTATCCTTTATTGGATAATTATAAAAACATTTAACAAACATATATAATAACATTTTAGTTATTTTTATTCATTCCCGCCAATACAACATCTACGTGTTAACTAACATTTAAAATAATATTATTTTATTACTAGTGTGCAACGTAAGATTTCGAAGAAACTCTCTGTTGCGTATCGGGTACGCTATCAAATATTGCAACCACTTTAAAGTAAAATTAATATTTAATTCACAAATATTAATAAATATGAAGATGTATTATTCTTTATTTACCTGGGATGTTACATCCTTCCCCCCTTTTGGGAATTGCGTCCTCGCAATTTTATTCACTTATCAAAATAAGTGGGGGTATTTATCCCTCATAGCATTTTCAGAATTCCATGTTGCCTCTTCAACCAGATGGTTTTTCCACAAAACCATTACCTGGTGAATTTCCTTATTTCACAACACTTTCTCCCTTTGGTCAAGAATCCAGACTAGTTGTTCTTCATAAGAGATATTCTCTACCAACTGAACTACCTCTGGGCTCAAAACATGAGATGGATCTGGCATATACTTTGTCAACATCGAAACATGAAAAACATTGTGTACCTGATATAAACTTTGTGGTAAAGCCACTCGGTATGCAACTGATCTAACTTTCTCCAGAATTTCATATGGTCTAATGAACCTTGGACTTAGTTTTTCTTTCTTACCAAATCGCATCACACTCTTCAATGGTGAAACTTTGAGAAAAACATGATCACCTACCTCGAAAGATAGATCCTTCCTTCAGTTATCTGCATAACATTTCTATCTACTCTGAGCTGTTCTCATGTGTTTCTGAATCAACTGCACTTTCTCTGCCATCTCTTCTACCAATTTTGGTCCCATCAGCTTCCTTCCACCCACTTCATCCCAAAAAACTAGAGTTCGACACCGTTTACCATATAATGCTTCAAATGGATCCATCTGTATACTGGAATGAAAACTGTTATTATATGGAAACTGAACCAAAGAAATATTTTGGTCACAACTTCCCTGATAATCTATCATACAAGCCCGTAGCATATCTTCCAATGTCTGAATTGTTCATTCTGACTACCCATCTAATTGAGGATGAAAAGCTGTACTGAAATTTAATTCAGTAGCCAACGACTTTTGAAGGCCTTTCCAAAAGTTAAAAGTAAACCTGGGATCACGATCAGATACAATGGACAAGGGAACTCCATGAAACTTGACTATCTCGTTAAGATACAAACGTGAAAGTTGATCTGCAGAGAAAGTATCTCGAATAGGGAGGAAATGAGCAGATTTAGACAATCAATCAACAATAACCCAGATTGGATTATTACCTCTAGATGTATTTGGTAATCCCACAACAAATTCGATGGATATATTTTCCCATTTCCACTCGGGCACTGGTAAAGGCTAAAGAATAACTTTCGATAACTTCTTCTCTTCTTTAACCTGCTGACAATTAAAACACTTCATAGTAAAATCAGCAATATCCCTTTTCATTCCATCCCACCAGTAATACTCCTGCAGATCTCTAGACATCTTAGTACTGCCAGGATGAACTGAAACGGGTTGCTATGAGCCTCACATAATAACTAATTATTCAACTGTGAATCACAAGGCACACATAATCTCTTCCCAAATCTTAAAACGCAATCATTATCAATGTTGAATTCAGGCAACTGACCTTTATGAACCAGCTCTACCTTTTTCTGCAACTCACTGTCTTGCTTCTGTGCTTGCTTGATTCTGTCTGATAGAGATGATTTCACTGATAACTGAAACACAACAGAAGAACTTTCTGCACCAACAACTTCTATGCCAAAGTTCATCAAATCAAAAACCAAAGGATCGCATTCCAAACGTAGGATGGTTAATGAAGCATTACTTTTTCGACTCAAAGCATCAGCAACTTTATTTGCTTTTCCCGGAAGGTAGTGAATTGTACAATCATAATCCTTGATTAATTCTAGCTATCTCCTCTGTCTCATGTTCAATTATTTCTGAGTGAATATATACTTTAAACTTTTGTGATCAGTATATATTTCACACTTTAATCCATACAAATTATGCCTCCAAATATTTAGAGCAAAAACAACAGCAGCTAATTCCAAATCATGTGTAGGGTAATTTTCTTCATGAGTTTTCAACTGACATGAAGCATATGCAATTACCTGATCATTCTGCATAAGGACACAACCAAGTCCCTTCAACAAAGCGTCATTGTATATAACAAACTCACCATTCCTGGAAGGAAGTGCCAAAACTGGAGCATTCACCAATCTTCTTTTCCACTCCTGAAAACAATCATCACATTCTTTTGTCCAGATAAACTTAACACCCTTCCGAGTTAGCTTAGTCATTGGACTAGATAACCGTGAAAAATTTTCAACAAACCTTCGGTAGTAACCTGCCAATCCAAGGTAACTATGGTTCTCAGTTACATTGGTGGGTCTTGGCCATTCTCCAACAACATTTGTTTTAACAAGATCAACAGTTATGCCATTTTTTTGAAACAATATGACCAAGGAAAGAAATTTGTTGTGACCAAAACTCACACTTGCTGAATTTTCCATATAGTTTCTTTTATATTATGGTTTTCAAGATAACCCTTAAATGACTTTCATGCTCCTCTTTACTTTTAGAAAACATAAAAATATCATCAATAAAAACAACCGACATTTTTCACCTGAATCAACTGAGCCATCACTGCAACAAACTGTTTAGTTCTGATTCTGACCATCTCAGGATACTGATTTGAACGGTCATTTCCCAATGTATGCCTGTAGAGATCTGAATCTTGACATACATGGACATTACATTACTTTTGCGGAATACTTAGTACATAACAAAAACACACACACAAGGATCGTAATAGTTTAGTGTTTTTGGAAACTCGGAATATAATCTTCTAATCGTGGTGAAAGATCTTCAACATCTCCCATAAAGATCTTCCTTTTTTTTACCTAAAACCATTCTTTATATCCTGGGGAAAAGAAAACATAAAAGGGTTAGCTCAAATGCTCAGTAAGGGGAAAAAAAGAAATATCAATCACATCAATTTCATAAGAACATAACATTTTGGAAATCTTAACCTGCAAAAGAGAGCATAATTTCATAACATGGGATAAATCATAGTAGTGAAATGAAATCCCAATAATCATAACATAAAACATGAAACTTTGTGGCATACACACATAATCATAGAGAATCATATCTTATTAGTCAAGACTCATTGCCAATACTATCTTAGTGAAGAAAGTCCATTTCTGAACCGAGTCACCCTCGTTTCAGTCTTGTTTTACTGAACCGGTATAACCTACCGTTCCAGTCATGTCTATCTCATGAGATATAAAATCTTTACCCAATGAATTGGAGGGAGATATAGGTCACACCCATCTCATAATTAAATAATTCTTACTTGTTCCACAAAATAAATATACATCATTCATAATAACCCAATAAATAAAATGGGTTTCATAAACATCATCCCATCATCACATAATCCATATAAAATAAATGGATATCATTTCACAATAAGAAATGTGAAACCATGTAAATCATAGAAACATGATACTTGAAACATACACATATGAAATAATTTCATCTTAGATGGAAAATGGTTTTGATAAAGCACTTGAAATGAATTCTTGAGGAAAATATCGTTTCAACTTGAAAATCTTTTTCTTTTCACAAAATGCCATTTAATTTTAAAAGAAAAGGATTTTGTTGAAAATATTCATTAAATATTTTGGAGGAAGCTTCATGAAAATAAGGCTTTATAAAACTGTAAAAATCCTTTCATGTCATATAAGTTAAAAAAACATTCTTCTTGCACCTTTGTCGGAAAAGTCAAAAAGTACCTCGTACGAAAAACGACAAAAGATTCCTTTCATATCCTTTACTATAAACTCACCGAAGGGTAAAATTGGATTTAAACAATTATAGGTGGATGGAAATAATATTACTTATTGAGGAAACATGGATTTGGATGATAAAATACACCCCAGTAAATACTAAAGTATAAACAATCTCGGATAAAAATGAGATTGTGATATTTCCCTTACCTTATGTCCGATATGCTTTGTACGTATCCAAACCTCCTGTATACTGATTTAAAAAATGTCATTAACTTATTACAGAATCATATTCATTGTTATGATATCATATATGATTCACTTATGACTTTATATTACCCGTTATTTTGTAAATTTCATGTTAAAGAAGCGCTTTGGGTAAAATCGTTTCATTTATCGTAGGTGATTGGACTTGTTGTTCTTGACATTATTATTACTTATATCATGATTTACTTACTTCCAGAATATAAAATATGATTTATATATCATATATATTCAGTATATATATATATATATATATATAATAGATAGATAAATGAAATGAAACCCACCGTTCATGGAGACGGTAGTCCGTATGTACACATGAGCGTTGTTTTCCTTTCATTATTGTCTTGAATGGAAGTAAGTAGATGAAAAATATATATACATAAATCCATTAAATTTACCATGTCATATATTTCATTATTATTCATTATATATACATTATAATCATTTCTGAATGGTTAACATGGATAATGAATCTCATCACGTCGTGGAGACGGTATTCCGTAGGTACACACGCGTGGTGATTACATTTTCCGTAGGATGGATAGAAGGTTAATTAGAGTTGTTTTATATTTATAATAACATATCAGTATATAATAAATACTGATCTTATTACTTTATCATGAAAGAACTAAATAAGAATAAGTTGAAGAAGAAATAAATTGAAAATGATCGGTAATGGATATTACCTCTTTTTGACGCGCCTTCACTTAACCTCCACTTAATGAACTAAGGATGGTCATTGAAGAAGACCAGGACCTCTAGGATGAAACTAGGGAAGTGGAGAAGAGATTTTAGCAGGGTTTGGACGAGCTTGAATGCTCAAATTGGTGTGAGGAGGAGAGAGAGGAGGTGCCCTTTTATAAGGGAGGAGAGGGGCACCTTAGGAAAATCTCAAAATATTATTTTATATTAAGGTCAAATTCGGTTTATAATGGTTCCAAAGGGTCTTATTTCGAAGATAATGTGGAGATGGGTCGAAATTCTCTCATCAAATAGTATTTAGACAAGTTTAGGTTATTATTTTAACCTTATCAATTAGATTTAACTCTATGTTAAATAATTTAACTTTTACCGTGTCTTTTTGTTTTCTTACACTATATGGTTAATAAACTTACCATAACAAGCCAAAATAACCCCAAGTTGTTTATTATTAATATATATATATATCCTTATCCAAGTCATTTGGCCGAACCTTAGATTTTTAGGAATTAAATAACAATTAATAATATAATAGTGTTTTTAAAAACTAATTTATGTCAATTTTGACACTATTTGGTACATTATTTTTATGAAATTCATAACAAAATGATAAGTTCAAACCATGTTACTTAAATAAACAATAACATGTCATAGTAACCTATAAAATTAGTGTAAGTCATAAAAAGTCTCAAATTACATTTATTTGGGCATTTATAACATCAATTATGTCAATATTTCATTAATAAGACAATTACTGCATCATCGTTGTGTCATAAATAAATTAAATTATTTAATGTATAAAAATTACAAATAAAATACCATTATGTATTAAATGTTTTTATCTTTCTAATGAATATTTATCGTCGAATTTTTCTTATGTATAACCCCATATTAAAAATGATTTACTTATTAAACTTTGATTTTAACAATTTTAACCCTTCTTTAAATAAATTAATATTAAATGTCCTAATCTAATCAAAGTGGGCCTAAATGGTCATATTTTATTCCAAAGGTTGTTTTTGGTCGAATTACACTTGTCCAATAGAATTAGAACATGTGTTAGGGTAATAATAATATCATTTTTACCCTTAATTTCCCTATTTAATTTTAACCGTGGTAAAAAAAGTAAAAAGTTACTATTCACCAAAAATTATTTTCATCTCATTGAACCACATTTTAGTCCTTGATATTAACCGTGTCTCTCGAATTTTCGAAATTCCACTCACAGAAGCGGTAAAATTATGTTTTATAAAAAATTCAGTTTTTTTAACTACCACTTAGTGGTTTCACTATTCATCAAAAAATGAAAGTTTCCAGATAAATTCCAAAAATTAGATCTATGCTATATTTGATATTATGAACTCAAAAATGATGTCAATTTTACCAAATTCAAAACATATCAGTTGCATTAATTAATTTAAAAATTAATTCCCGTCGTCAAAACAAATAGCGTGTTCTTAAGAGATAATAACAATCAAAAGATTGACACTTGTTTATGTCTGGTTTAAATGTATAATTACATCCAATGACCATCATTGTATTAAATTATAAAAATATATTATAAATATAATTTAAAACCACTCAAATTAATAATTTATCACTATTAATTTTTCTATTAAAAAAGTTCTTTATAATTAAAATTTATTAATTTTCACTATTCATCAAAATATGAACGTTATCCGAAAAGTACCAAAATTTCACCCTAAGCTAAAATCGATATTCCGAATCCAAAAATGAAGTCCATTTTGAAAAATAAAATTTACAAAATTTCAAAAAGTGGTTATTACTATTCATAATGGCTAGTTTTAATAATATTTTAATAGCATATCGTTGTTTAGTGAAACTCGGTATTACGTACTACACATGCTATCGAGGAAGGTCGCGATTGGGTGTAATGCAAGGCAAGTCAAGGATGCATGTTGTGAAAGCTCCTTTTGGTGTAGCGTACAACACAAGAAATTAATAAAAAGAATATTTTTCATGAAATCTCGGGGTGTTACATTCTACCCCCCTTAAAATGAATTTCGCCCTCGAAATTCGTCGGGGTTATAAATGGTTTACTACTTGAAAGTTTCTTTAATAGAAACCCACATCGTAAAAAGGAATACCAAAACCAATCTATAAAAACAAAAGTATGAAATGTAACTGTTACCCAAATAAACTAATCACTAGGTTTCCACATAGGTGAAAATATGGATAAGGAAGAGAAATCTAACCATCATGTTCTGATGGAGAGTGGTAGAGAACATGGCTATGGAAAATCCAGAAATTACAAAGCCATAAATTTGTGATGATCTATGGTACCATCTTATTCATCAGATATAAGATCACTAGGAAAACATTTTTGGTTTTCAAGATCATTTCCCTAAAGTTGATGAAATAGGAATTAGAAGAAATACTTCCGTGATTTTGGTATAGTCTCACCATTTGTCATTCTTTGGACAATTTACACTTCATCTCTTAAATAAATGAAGTTGAATTTGTCATTCGTGATGTGTTAGGAGATCATGTGATAGAGTGATGGGTCATTCCATCTGTCTCAAACAAAAGGTTAGAATAGTTATCAAAAAATACATAAGTCCATCTACAGTGAGATTAATCATATATAGTTCCTAAAATGGACTTATACTTCATATATCATACTGCTTAATATAATAAAACTAGTTTCTACTAAACAGGGACTTCCTGTAGGCCAGTGGTAGGAAATAAAGGCCAGTCACACTTCGGTTGTGGGTTCGATTCCCACAGCCTTGTCCAACGCGATGGGTTGTCGCCTGTCCTGCAGGTTGTCCTTTTTCTATAACAACATTACTATAACATCACATAAATAATATCAAAAAAAGTTATATCCTTAAACAATACTAACTTATGGTTAATGTAATCCATTCCAATCTTTAGGCTCATCTAAAATACTTCGGTCCAAGCTCATAGTATAAAGAAAATGATAACGTGAAATGTCATCAACCAAGCATGTGAATACCATCATTTATCCCCCATATATCTTGTTCGTCACATTCCAATCATGTGAATACCTTAATGATGTATTCTCTTGAAAAATAAATACCCATTAAACCTTAGTGAAAACATGAATGCTGTCAAAAGTTAACTCTTTCCATATACCAAAATCCAAAAATTCTATATACTCAGACCATGATATAACCTTCTCATTATATCAGTCATGAGCTCATGAATACATTTAATTTTCTCCTTATCCTTTCATTATGCGCATATCATCTACTTTCCAAAAATATTTCAATCACTTTTCATGGTTACCGATGCCATAAAATTATTGAAAACCACAATAGACCAAAACATAAATATTCCAATATTCCATGATACTATATAAATCATTATTATGGAATCCCATTACATAAACACTTAATCATTCCACCACATCATTTTCATATTAAACATCGCCAATGGTGATCGCATGTGACTTCCCATTGTCCTTATCCTTAAGTGGTTGCTCACGTCGATCATCACTAACCCTTGGATTAGGGCATTTATTAGCATAATGCCCCATTTCCTTGCACTTGAATCATTGATATGTTGGTGGTGCGTTCTCTGTAGTGTTTACTTTATTCACATCATTAGAAACCCTTTTTCTATTACTTAGACACTCATCTGCTCGATGACCTTCTTTTCCACACTTAAAAAACATTTTCTAGTCCCTTTAAGACAATCTCCACCATGCTTGTTTCCACACTTTGTGCATAAGGAAACATTCATCTTCTTTTCTCCATTATTCTGAGATTTCTCCTTGAACTCCATCTTTCGTTTCATGTCAAAACCATGAGATGGATATGTAACACCAACTTCCATTTCTACCTTGATAGAACAACGCACAATTTCTTCATAGCTACTGAAGTCTCTTATAGCTAATTCCCTTCGAAGACTTGGTTTTAAGCCACTGAAAAACTGATCAACATTACTTTCAGGTTGGATGATAATGCCAGATGCATACCTTGCAAGTCCTGTAAAATTCGCATCGTATATACCAACAGATTCATCATCCTTCTGCTTCATCTCAAGAAACTACTTTTCCATCTTTGTTCGAAGAATACGAGGGAAGTACTTACTGAAAAACAAGTTATTGAACTCATCCCATTCCGTGGAATCAATTTCATCTATTGGCCTCGTATTCTTGATAAGATTCCACCA
This sequence comes from Viscum album, assembly GCA_963277665.1. Taxonomy (NCBI): domain Eukaryota; kingdom Viridiplantae; phylum Streptophyta; class Magnoliopsida; order Santalales; family Viscaceae; genus Viscum; species Viscum album. The sequence continues at coordinate 885,682,490 of OY728135.1, read as the reverse complement.
TTGATCAGCTTCACCATCCAAACGATATACTGATAAGATGACTTTATCGTGTTCATAACATTGAAGAACTGAAAATATCTTTTCAGTGGTACTGATCCATTGTTCAGCAACAAGTGGATCAGAAGACCCACTGAAAGAAGGTGGACGTTTCCTCATGAAGGACTCAATAGAATATTGTTCCCTTCTCTGCTCATTTGGAAGTCCAGAATGATTCATATCTTTTGTAAGTATATCAATAAGATTTTTCACTCCATCTCCCATAACACTTGTTTGTTCAGGAGGACAATCTTTTCATTGTCCATTGCATTGATCAACACGGTTCCTTCAGGTTCCATCCATCGTCTAAAGCCCAAAAAGAATAGTGTGAGAGGAAAAAATCATGCTAGGGAAAACAGCATAATAAAGGGGGAGTACCTTCAATATCTAACATCGTAGGTTTAATTTTATGATCGTTAGCGTAATTCTAGTACTATAACCTATACGTATACTTAACATTAGGGACATCCCTAGACATACCTTTGAAATATCTCTAGGGATCTCACAAACTTTTTCGCATCCTAGTTTCCAAAGGTTGACTAAACCTTTCCTCTGATACCAACTGTAGAGACCTGAAGCTTGACGTACATGGACATTACATTACTTTTGCGGAATACTTAGTACATAACAAAAACACACACACAAGGATCGTAATAGTTTAGTGTCTTTGGAAACATGAAATATAATCTTCTAATCGTGGTGAAAGATCTTCAACATATCCCATAAAGATCTGCCTTTTTTACCTAAAACCTTTTTTTATATCCTAGGGAAAAGAAAACATAAAAGGGTGATCTCAAATGCTCAGTATGGGTAAAAAAAGAAATTTTAATCACATCATTTTCATAAGAACATAACATTTTGGAAATCTTAACCTGCAAAAGAGAGCATAATTTCATAACATGGGATAAATCATAGTAGTGAAATGAAATCTCAATAATCATAACATAAAACATGAAACATTGAGGCATACACAAATAATCATATAGAATCATATCTTATTAGTCAAGACTCGTTGCCAAGACTATCTTAGTGGACAAAGTCCATTTCTGAACCGAGTCACCCTCGTTTCAGTCCTGTTTCACTGAACCGGTATAACCTACCGTTCCAGCCATGTCTATCTCATGATATATAAAATATTTAACCAATGCATTTGAGGGAGATATAGGTCCCACCCATCTCATAATGAAATCATTCTTCATTGTGCCACAAAATAAACATACATCATTCATAATAACCCAATAAATAAAATGGGTTTCATAAACATCATCCCATCATCACATAATCCATATAAAATAAATGGATATCATTTCATAATAAGAAAAGTGAAACCATGTAAATCATAGACACATGATAATTGAAACATACAAATATGAAATAATGTCATCTTAGATGGAAAATTGTTTTGATAAAGCACTTGAAATGAATTTTTGAAGAAAATATCCTTTCATCATGAAAATCATTTTCTTTTCACAAAATGTGATTTAATTTTAAAAGAAAAGGATTTTGTTGAAAATATTCATGAAATATTTTGGAGGAAGCGTCATTAAAATAAGGCTTTGTAAAACCGTAAAAATCCATTCATGCCGTATAAGTTAAAAAAACATTCTTCTCGTACCTTTGTCAGAAAAGTCAAAAAGTACCTCGTATGAAAAACGACAAAAGATTAATTTCATATACTTTACTAAAAACTCACCGGAGGGTAAAATTGGATTTAAAAAATTGTAGGTGTGTGGAAATAATATTACTTATTGTGGAAACATGGATGTAGTTGATAAAATACCCCCCAGTAAATACTAAAGTATAAACAATCTCGGATAAAAATGAGATTGTGATATTTCCCTTACCTTTTGTCCGATATGCTTTGTACGTATCTGAACCTCCTGTATAATGATTTAAATAATGTCATTAACTTATTACAGAATCATATTGATTGTTATGATATCATATATGGTTCACTTATGACTTTTTATTACCCGTTCTTTTGTAAATTCCATGTTAAAGAAGCGTTTTGGGTAAAATCGTTTCATTTATCGTAGGTGTTTGGACTTGTTGTTCTGGAAATTATTAATACTTATATAATGATTTAATTACTTCCAGAATATAAAATATGATTTATATATCATATATATTCAGTATATATGTATATAATAGATAGATAAATGAAATGAAACACACCGTTCATGGAGACAGTAGTCCATACGTACGCATGAACGTTGATTTCCTTTCCTTGTTGTCTTAAATGGAAGTAAGTAGATGAAATATATATATACATAAATTCAGTAGATTTACCATGTCATATATTTCATTATTATTCATTATATATACTTTATAATCATTCTGGAATGGTTAACATGGATAATGAATCTCATCGCGTCGTGGAGACGGTATTCCGTACGTACGCACGCGTGGTGATTTCCTTTTTCCGTAGGATGGACAGAAGGTTAATTAGAGTTGTTTCATATTTATAATAACATATCAGTATATAATAAATACTTATGTTTTTACTTTATCATTAAAAAACTAAATAAGAAGAAGTTGAAGAAGAAGGAAATTGAAAAAGATCGGTAATGGATATTACCTCTTTTTGAAGCGCCTTCACTTAACCTCCACTTAAAGAACTAAGGATGGTCTTTGAAGAATACCAGGAACTCTAGGATGATACTAGGGAAGTGGAGAAGTGATTTTGTCAGGGGTTGTCCGAGCTTGAATGCTCAAATTGTTGTGAGGAGGAGAGGGAGTAGGTGCCCTTTTATAAGGGAGGAGAGGGGCACCTTAGGAAAATCTCAAAATATTATTTTATATTAAGGTAAAATTCGGATTATAATGGTTCCAAAGGGTCTTATTTCGATGATAAAGTGGGTATGGGTAGAAATAATCTCATACTATAGGATTTAGACAAGTTTAGGTTATTATTTTAACCTTATTAATTAGATTTAACTCTAAGTTAAATAATTTAACTTTTACCGTGTCTTTTTGTTTTCTTACACTATATGGTTAATAAACTTACCATAACAAGCCTAAAGAACCCCATGTTGTTTATTATTAATATATATATTTGTATCTAATTCATTTGAGATAACCTTAGATTTTTATGAATTAAATAACAATTAATAATATAATATTTGTTTTCAAAACTAATTTATGTCAATTTTGACACTATTTGGTACATGATTTTTATGAAATTCATAACAAATTGATAAGTTCGAACCAAGTTACTTAAATAAACAATCACATGACATAGTAACCTAAAAAATTAGTTTATGTCATAAAAAGTCTCAAATTACATTTATTTGGGCATTTATAACATCAATTGTGTCAATATTTCATTAATAAGACAATTACTGCATCATCGTTGTGTCATAAATAAATTAAATTATTTAATGTCTAAAAATTAAAAATAAACTACCCTTATGTATGAAATCTTTTTATCTTTCTAATTAATATTTATAGTCGAATTTATATTATGTATAACCCCATATTAAAAATGATTTACTTATTAAAATTTGATTTTAACTATTTTAACCCTTCTTTAAATAAATTAATAATAAATGTCCTAATCTAATCCAAGTGGGCCTAAATGGTCATATTTTATTCCTAAGGTTGTTTTTGGTCGAATTAAACTTGTCCAATAGAATTAGGACATGTGTTAGGGTAATAATAATAATATCATTTTTACCCTTAATTACCCTATTTACTTTTAACCGTGGGAAAAAAAATTAAAAAGTTACTATTCACGAAAAATTATTTTCATCTCATTGAACCACATTTTAGTCCTTGATATTAACCGTGTCTCTCGGATTTTCGAAATTTCACTCACAGAAGCGGTAAAATTATGTTTTATGAAAAAATCAGTTTTTTTAACTACCACTTAGTGGTTTCACTATTCATCAAAAAATGAAAGTTTCCAGAAAAATACCAAAAATTAGATCTATGCTATATTTGATATTATGAACTCAAAAATGATGTCTATTTTACCAAATTCAAAAAATATCAGTTACATTAATTAATTTAAAAATTAATTTCTTTCGTCAAAAAAAATAGCGTGTTCTTAAGAGATAATAACCATCAAAAGATTGACACTTGTTTACGTCTGGTTTAAATGTAGAATTACATCCAATGACCAACATTGTATTAAATTGTAAAAATATATTCTAAATATACTTTAAAACCACTCAAATTAATAATTTATCACTATTAATTATTTCTATTAAAAAAGTTCATTTTAATTAAATTTTAGTAAATATCACTATTCATCAAAATATGAAAGTTATCCGAAAAGTACCAAAATTTAACCCTAAGCTAATTTCGATATTCCGAATCCAAAAATGAAGTCCATTTTGAAAAATAAAATTTACAAAATTTCAAAAAGTGGTTATTACTATTCATAACGGCTAGTTTTAATAATATTTTAATTGCATATCATTATTTAGTGAATCTCGGTATTGCGTACTACACACTCTATCGAGGAAGGTCGTGATTGCATGTAATGCAAGGCATGTGAAGGATGCGTGTTGTAAAAGCTCATTTAGGTGTAGCGTACAACAGAAGACATTAAGAAAAAGAATATTTTTCATGAAATCTCGGGGTGTTACAATGCCTTCCTAGAAAAGCTGTTCTATTTCTTCTACGAAAAACCATTCTTAACACAGAAATATCTTAGGAGAAGCAACATGGTAATCTGTAAATTCTATCTCATTTCAATCATACCATAAATTAATTTATAATTTAACACTTTTATAACTCCTAAAGTTTTCTAAACCGACCTCTGATACCAACTATAAGGCCCCAGCCTTAAACCGTACTTAATCTTGAGTCTTTACAAGATTACGCATTGAGGATATTTTCAGGTTTAGAGTTTTAGAGAATTAGAACATAACTATTATATCTCAAAATATTACAAAGTAGACACTTCTACTAAGTTTCCATAAAATAAAACTCTTAAAAAGAATCATTTGTAGTTACATGTTTTAGATAGCATGACTTTCCCTTGATCCCATCCTTGACCCTATTCCACATTAAGTCCTGTGAAAAAAATTTCAAAAAAACTTGGGGTGAGCATAAAAAGCTCAGTAAGGGATACACAAATAATGAAAACTGTTAGTTTATCAAAACAAAAAGTAAACCATGTATACTTTATCAAAGTAATACATTTCACCTTTGTGAAGTAGTAAAAACTCATCACTGAATAAAAGATCATTACTTACCATTTTGTAACAAAAATATTACCATAAAACCCATATAAAGATCACATAACATATAAAGGTAACTTGGGACATAAACATACTTAAGTGGAATAACCATACGATCGACTTCCACACATATCACTTAATGGAATAGCCATTCGGCCAACTTACATTCATACTTAATGGAATAGCCATACGGCCGACTTCCATACCCAATGCATTGAAGGTTATAACTTAACCACATGTCCTGGTATTCACGGCACCACCCGTTATATGGTTCATCATGTAACCACCCGTCAAATGTCCAAGTACCATTATAAAATCATAAGACATAAAAAAATATAATGGAAAGAAAACATTTCCACACTTTGATCACAATATCTCACTTAAAAATATTGACATAAAAAAACCATTATGAAAACCATTTTCAATACCAAAATACATAAAAGCATATATTATATTTATTTCATTTAAAATAAACATTACGGCTTGTTGAGGAATCCAAAGACCAAATAATACTCACGGCGGCGGAAAAGGTCGTTGTCACCGCATACGTTAAAATAAAAATTTCATTTTATTGTTTTGTAAAAGGCTTTGTAGAAAAAGATTCCTTTTGTATCAAAGTAAAATTCAACGGGGTTTATATACCGTATAAAAGAAAGTTGTGTATAAAATGTAATATGCCTCAATGAAAGGAGATTGAGACAAAGTCCCTTACCTCGGGTCCGACTTGACTCGATCGTTCTTTAACGTCCTGAATAATAATCTTGAGTTAATCTATACTTGCTTAAGAACCTTTTTCAAGTTCATTATTCATTTTATGTCACTTATTACCATGTTATGGACATTATTTAGTCATTTAAGTTAATAATGTTTGTTTTGTCGATATTTGGTTCTTAAGTAGAAAGTGGACTTCTTACAATTACATATTGTTCATGTGGTCAAAGGTTCATTATATCCAGAATGATATTCATGATTTTGGATATCATATATATCATATATATCCATCATATACATGTATTTATAATATTATATAATCATTTAGAGGTAAGAAATGAAATGCACTGTTCATGGAGACGGTAAGCCGTACGTACGCATGAACGCTGCTTTCATTTCTATGTCATATTAATGGAATTAAAACTAAATGAGAGATATGTATATTTTTAATTACAGAATTATATTCATCCTTTAGATGTATCATACATGATATATATCCATTATATGTACTTATAATAGTACATTACATTTGAGGATAAGAAATGAAATGCACCGTTCATGGAGACGGTAAGCCGTACGTACACATGAACGCTACTTTCATTTCTATATCATACTTTAATGGAAAGAAAATAATATGATATAAAGGTATATTATAATTCCAGTATAACATCATATATAATAACTTTAAATCCATCCTTTATACGTCCAACATATGGCATTAACGAATGAAATCACTTTAAGGGGGCGATAGTCCGCACTTCCTAAAATGAAATTATTGTGTTTACCCACAATGGAATCCATAAAGTTATGCCACAAATAAAAAATATAAAAGATTAAGTAAAAAAATAAACATATTATATATCATATATAAACATAGTGGCATCTTGATGGCCACCTTTGAAGGTGTTATATGAGTTTGAAGAATCATCGTTTCGTGAGGCCGAAATTCGCCATCCACAGAAACAGTATGTTCTTTAACCATTAGATGAAGGTGTGTGTAAGTGTAACTTTAAAAATTATTATAACTAAATCCTAGTATATTGAAGATACTGTATTTGTTACAAAAGAAATGAATAAAAAGAGTTTAGGGGGTTGGAGAAGCAAAATAAAACAAGAGGACTCAAGTGAAGACAATACCATAAAATTGGGTAACTCCCTTTGGTTTGAGCTCAAAGGCTACCTTGGGAAGACTTCTGCCCAAAGTGAGGCTTCTAGGAGTAATAGAGGGATGTGGGGAGACAAAATGGGCAAAGGTTGGCCGAGCGAAAGGCATGAGAGGTGTGGGTAAGGAGGTATAGGTGGGGGCCTTTTATAAGAGGAGAGGAGGGGCACTCTTGGAAAGTAAGCAAATGTTACTTTATTTTAGAATGAGTATCGGATTTTAGTGGTCTCATATTGATTTGTTTTGAGGATAATGAGATAAGGGTTCAAAATCCACGCATCCAACAGGTCTTGGACTTGTTTAGGTCTTAGATTTTACATTATCTTTCAATTTTATTTAAATCGTTAAATAATGAAGTAATCGTTGCATCACCATGATGTCATATACAATTAAATTTATTTAATGTATAAAAATTATAAGAAACTACTATGATGTAGGAAATATTTTTATTTTTCCAATTAATATATATAGTCAAAAATCTGACTTGTATAAACCCATATAAAAATTGTATCAGTAAAACAACTCATGTTTGTGTCATTTTAATTTTAACATTAAATAAAATGATATTAATGTCATTTTCCATCCAAAGTGGATCCATGGGGTCCCAAAGTTGTCCCTTGGCTTTTCTGGGTCGGCCATGTCACATCCACTAATTTTAGGACATGTGTCTAGGTCTTTTCAGTTTATTATATTATCATTTTTTCCTTAAATTGCACTAATTACCTCTAATCGCGATTAAAAACTTAATAAGTTACTATTCACCAAAAAAATTATTCTAATCCCATTGAACCAAATTTTACTTCCTAATGAAAACCATTTATGTCTAATTTTTGAAATTCAAAATACAAAGGTGGTAAAATTTCATTTAAATGGAAAATTAGTTTTTATAAGTACCACTTAATGGTTTCACTATTCATAAAAAATTGATGTTTTTCAGAAAAATACCAAAAATTCACCCTAAGCTATATTTGATATTCCGAATTCAAAAATGATGTCTATTTTAAAAAATTCAAAACATATGAGTTGAATTAATTAATTTAATAATTAATTCCCGCTGTCAGAGCAAATAGCGTGTTTTTATGAAACAATAAGTATCAAAAGATTGACACTAGTTTAAGTCCAATTTCTAAGTGAAATTAATTCCAAAGACCACTATTGGATTCAATGGTAATAATATATTATAATTTAACTTTAAAACCACTTCAAAAGATAATCTAATAATATTAAAAAATAGATTAAAAAGAGTTTTTGATTTAAAATACAACATTTTTCACTATTCATTAAAAAAAGATCTTTATCGGAAAAATACAGAAAATTTACACAAAGTAAATTTTGATTTCCCAATTATAAAGAAGAATTTTATTTGGTACAATAGAATGTATAAGAGTGACCAAAACTATATTTAATGACAGTTCACCATTAAAAGTTGATAAGTGGAACTTTAGTGAAAATTAGAGTATATATGCCTTAAATTGAATTCTTTTCATATTTTAAGCCTTTATCCTTTATCGGATATGCATAAAAACATTTAACATACATATATAATAACATTTTAGTTATTTATATTCATTTCCCACCAACACATCAACTACGTGTCAACTAACATTTAAAATAATATTATTTTATTACTAGTGTGCTACGTAAGATTTCGAAGAAACTCCCTGTTGCATATCGGGTACGCTATCGAATATAGAAACCAATTTAAAGTAAAATTAATATTTATTTCACAAATATTAGTAAATATGAGAATGTATTATTCTTTATTTACCTGGGATGTTACACTAGATACCATGTAAAAAGGTCCAAGAGATCAATTTGATGTGATGTTTGTTTTTCCTACTGCTTGTGCTTTGATGTGACCCCGGAGGGGTTTTGTGATATATGGGGGCATGGAGGCCTTATGGTTGGGGCATCGGATTATGCCTAGAGTGGAGAGATGCATCAGTTTATGCATGTGGGTGTCGGGGAGGACACCATGGATGATGGAATGGGATGGATGTGGTTGTTGGATGCTTGTGGATTCTTTTGTTGTTTATCTTATTTGCTTTTCTCCACTGCTCAATGCAGCTAGTCTTGATTACCCTTCTTCCAAAAGAGGTGAAGAGATGTGGGGTATGCCACGTGCTTTCCATGTTTAGCCTCTTGAGGGAGAATGGGTATATGCTCTTGATATAGGTGGCATAGACTCGACAAGTAGTATATCTACTTACCATGTTGATCTCCTTGTGTTTAGTTGCTTAGGACGCTTTTATAGAATGACGGGGAATATGGGAAAGTATTTCTGTAATTAATGTTTGAATAATTGATGTTAACCCATGAGGATGGAGTTTTTTGAATCTTAATGATGAGGTTGATCACTTTTGAATGGACAATGGAAGATTTAGATGTGTTGTTAATGGAATTTATTGTGGTTTTGATCATGGTTAATTAATGTTGGAAGAATTAATTATCATACAATAGAATCGATAAAAAAGGAATGATGTAACCTAATAACTCTCTTTAAATGGTTGTGTGCTTATAGGATACCAAGTATTATAAGTGGCAACCCGATGTTCGAGAGATGTTAGCTGCAGCTGTGTCTATTACTAGGTTATTCCCATAGTGTGGTTGTGAGTTAATATATTTTTCACCTTTTTTGTTTCTATACACTACTCCACCCTTTCATTAAGGGAAACTGAGACCCTGGGGATTTTCTGCCCTAGGGGGTGTTTTCCCCAACATTCCGATGGGAGGGTGAATGGCTAAATACCCCCTTTGACCCCGCTCTCTTCTCATGGTAGATACTAGTGCCATTAGGCACAATGGTTAGTTTTCCCTATATATGTGTGTAGAGGGATGTAATGGCTTGTGGTTATTCACACACATATATTTTGGATATAGTATCCTATGGACTACTATAGGGGTAACATGTATTGGCTGTGATGGCTTGAGGATCCTTACTCAGTGTATGGGATGGAATGGCGTGAGGTATAATATCTGGCGTATGATACATGTTATGCGAGTTGTGGTGGCTCCCAGAAACTACCTGGTTACTTTTGGTTATGAGGATGGTGTGGTCCTTCGCCCAGGTGTCTACGGGAATGCTCTTGTGGTGCACGTGGTGCACATTGTGGATCTTATCCCTGGTGTATTCAGGCAAGCCTATGGAGAGAGATGCAAAGGACGTATGTCATTTGGGAAATGTGGAAAACGAGTGGGGAAGTATTAGCGAGGTACCCTTGATATTATTTACTATATGATATATTCTTTTATGCATTACTTGGTGATAGTAGCCAGAGTGAGGTTGGGAACTTAGTATACCTGTTTTGGTGACAAGTTAGTTTCACTTGTTGTTCACTATGCTTTTGCATGCTTTCATTACTTTTTCATGAGAGGCTTCAGGGAGGATCCTACTGAGTATACTATTATACTCACCCTATGTATATATAAACTGTTTTTCAGGTCACATGGAGAAGGTTGGAGTTGAAGCTGGTTACTACTAGCTTGTGGTTGGAGGAGCTATTCGGGCATGTGGTCCCTGCTGTTTTACCTTCTTTTGGGTACTTTTATTTTTCCCTTACAGTTGTAGTACATTTTCATGGAATTTCATATATGTACTTAGTTTTCTTCTATATTTTTAGTTCTGAGTTGGAGTTCGTTGGTGTCTATCTTATCTCTCTCTTCCTCATGTGTTCTCATAGAGGGTAATGCCTCCCATTTGTGTGTTTATTATACCCTCGGTGTTGGTCCCCAACCCAGGGCCTACTAGAGGTGGGACTTGGGGGTCATAATCTCCCTTTCCACATTTCCGGCCTAGGAGGGGTACACTTTGTGTTGAGGACGTCGTGACAGATATTATGTGAGATTACAATTTTAGGGAAATTTGAAGTTTATTCATAATAATTATTATATATAACTAATCTACAATGAATATAAACACCCAGGTTATTAGGAGTAATTTATTATAAGATGTTATAGAAATTCTTCTCTAATGATTAGTTATGTATATATGTTCTACTCGGGTTTCCATCCAATTATTCCATGGTTTGTATTCCTGAGTTTCATAAAAACTCATGTGTGAATAAAAATGTAAATATTGTTCATATTTCAGACTCTTTCCCCGACATCATTTCTTGGATATGAACATTATAACATTTCTATTGAAACATTGGGATATTCTTCCAAAGAATATTCTTCTCACCCTGGTAAATTTTACATACATGGCACTCCCCAAATGATATATTGGACAATATCTCAATATTATTAGTAATAATTACATTTTAAGGGTATCAATAATACTACAAAATGTAAAACATATGTAAAAAATAATCAATATAATAGATATCATATAGAATGCTAAATTGTTACACTACCATAATTGTTGTCTCCAAAATCTAAAATGACCATATATACCTAGGAACTAATTCTCGATTCCAACGAATGTGTCTGTGTACCAATATAGGAAAAACTCACAAGAACATTTTATCAATACATAAAACATCATATGAATAAATTAACACCCAGTATATAACTTCTACATAAACTAACTAGTTTCCAACCACTTCTATTTCTACAATAAATTCCACAACGTCACCTACATGAGACATAATTTAATAACCGCTCGGATTCTATCCTCCAGAAAATACAACGAAAATTATCATATACTGTTGTGTCATGTGTTAAAAGAATCGATGTTAAAATATGATTGAAAATAAATATACTATAAAACCTACAACCATTCTAAATGTGTCTTCAAAGAACTAATAAAAAACCAATATAATTTCCCACAAATTATCCACTATTATATGATTAGTATACTCAAACTACCCAATAGTTTTTGAAAGATATATTTTTCTTTGATGAACTAGATTATCAAATACCTTATATAGACCTTCCTATAATCATGATGTAATGTGGGTTTTTAGTCCAACACAACAGTCTATGGTACCCTACATAGTTGTATATTATCTAGGATATATATTTTTTCAAGGTCATTGATAGATAAGGTCTCTCGGATCATCAAGATATGTGAAAAAATTGTAAAATTATCCACATAATCCCATAGCATTTTACAACCTTTGGGATTCATTATCAACCAAATCATGAAATCCATATTCCAATAATCCCACATCCGCACAAGAATGATTAGTGAACGAATAATACCAATAGGTTAATTGTTCTTGTCCTTCAACAAATTACAGCTGGAGGACTATGTAATGAAACTCACAATATCCCTTTTAATACCAATCCTCCAATATGTCATGAATATTATTCGTACAGTTATTGAAAATCCCATATGAACATTAATGATCCTTTCCTATTAATAATACCTTATAGATTTGAAGTAATTTTTAGAGTGACCCTACAAATACCACCTATAATATGCTCTAGGGCGGGGACTTGCACCATGAGCATAGTCACATAAATCAGAGGAATTTCCCCTTAAATCCCATGAATATGAAATGAATCCTATCAATAAATAATATGATATAAAAATAATCCAATCCCCTAAAAATTCCCCATGCGCAACAAGATATATAAATATAAGTGTTTTTTATAGAAAAGTGAGTGTGGAGGCTCATAAATTGAGAAAGTTAAAACATGACACAAGTCAGAATGGAGGAATTTTACATTTGTCCCTAGTAAAAAGATGACCCATTTCATTAGGAAGGGTTTTTCTATGAATGCTCCCTTCTTCCAACACCCAATTGTTTACAAGTCCATCTGCAATGTGATTCGCCTCTTGGAATGTGTGTGATAAAGTAATTCTGAGAGGAGATCTTTTCAATACAATTTATCCACTTACCTGCCATTTTCTATGATAGTATTTTTTGACCCATCCTTATTGCATGAACCACTGTTGCCGAGTCACATTCAAACCAAATGTTGTTTCAATGTCGTTGGGAAGCGATGTCCACTGCGTTTATGAGTGCCATCATTTCAGCTTCCAATGATGTAGCATGCCCACAAGGACCATAACTACACATCATAACCTCCCCATATTGATCTCTAAAAATAACCTTGAAACCGGAGGTTCCTGGGTTTCCTTTGGAGGCCCCATCCATGTTGCATTTTATCCATCCAGTGAAGGGGGCATTCCATATCACCTCCATCATGTCCCTTGTCTTAGGATAGTAACATGCAACATTTAAGCGCCTGAGAATCATAAAATCTCTGACTGAGTTGTTACAATTCTCATTTATTAGTTAATTAGGATTTTGGATGGCCATAATAATACTGCTAATTGCAGTAGCTTAATGAAATCTTTCATACCTATGAACAGAGTTATTGCAAGACCTCTAGACAGCATGTAAGAGTTCAGTACAGGTGACATGCAACAAAGCATTCAGTTGTTTGGATTGTTGGAATTCCGGCAGCTGCTGTATAAACTGTGTAACAGAGTAAGTGTTAGGGGGTTCAAGATCAAATTTTTTTATAATCATGTTCCACAGAGATGATGCTGTAATGAAGGATAAAAACAAGTGATCCACATCTTCTCCATGCTGACCACAAAGAGAAAATCTCGAGCATAAGGAGAATCTGAGCCTCTGAATGCTCACCTCTATTGGAATTTTATTGTGAAAAAGTCTCCATATTAGTATAAATATAGAGGGAAGTAACCATTTTTTTCCAGTACACCAATCCAACTTGTTTCGGCCTGTAGCATGTGTCTGTAATTTTTTTTAAATTCTACATTCCATATTGAGACCCTTCCCATAGCAGCATTTCCTAATGATTGATAAAGTCTTATTTTTCAAGGATAGAGGCAATGTATTCTAGAATTTCACCCATGTGTTGGAGCTGGTCTTTGATGGATCTATTGCTGTCAATAATCTATTCCTCATTGTCAAATCTATCAGTAAGTGTTGTACCAGTCCAATTGGTAGTCTAGAATTTCAGACTTGAGTTTGCATTGACCACCCACCGTGAGTGCTCCATGGTTGTGCTGAACACCATTCTCAGGCCATGCCAGATTGAAGAATCCATGTATTCATGCTTCCCATCAATAAGCCTTGCAAGAATTCTTCTCCTCAGAAAATCAAGAGAGGCAGAGCTGCTGTGAATAAGATTCCAGAGTAATTTGGCTTGTAACGCCTTATTGAAGCAGTTTAGGTTCTTAATTCCCAGTCCTCCCTTCTTGATAGGCAGGCAGCATGTACTCCATTTAGAAGTTATGAGCTTCCTTTACAATACATTTCCAATCCATACAAAGTTCATTATAATGTATTTGATTTTTTTTTCACAACAGAGACAGGCCACATATAAACCATGAGAGAGTAGACCAGTTTTGAGATTACCACATGTTTGACAAGACATATTTTTCCTGCCATTAATAATGAATTGCCCTTCCAAGACGCAAGAGTTATCCATATCTATGATAAAGCCTGTGAAAAGTGGGAGGCCCTGGATTTTCCCTAGAACATAGGAACACCAAGATACATAAAGGGCAGGTCTCCCTCTCAGAGACCAAGGTAATTAATTAGCTGGGTCTTTCTTATCACTTTAATATTTTTTCCAAAGTAAATAAAGGATTTATTGTTATTTGAATGGTGGATATGAACAAAATTTATGATATTATGAATATATATTTTTTAAACATGTATTAATAATATATTATTTGTTTCCAAAATAATTTAAAATGAAAATAAAAACTATTAAAAAAACAGAAAACATTTTATGAAAAAATGTTACTATGCATACAAACTTGTGCTACAATAATAATTTTAAAAAATATTATATTGTGATTGATATAAATTTAAATTATATATTATATATTCAATAAAAGTATTTACATTCATCTTATGTGATTTCCAATATATTGATTAGATTGAATCCAATTTTATTCTTAAAACTATGTGGTACTAAAAATTTGAGTTTTCAAATTTTGAATCATTGTATTAAAATTGATTTTTGTTTTCCTCATTTATAAAATTTATTTAACAAAATAAATTTAGTTTTTGGAATCAAAATCCACAAATTATTATACAATTCCTTGTAATAATTTTAAAAAATATAGAGATTTTGATGAATTGTGAAAATTCTAGTTTATATTATGAATTATCATTCCTTTTATAAAATTTGGAAACATATTGTAGACGCCGGAAAAGTCCGTTGCTCCCAAACGAAGCTCCGGATGCGGAAAGCGAGGTCATATTTGGAGTCGGAAGGATGTTTCGGAGGGCCCGGAGGCCTTGCGCGGAATTTCAGAGGCACGCGCGCAAAGGGGATGTTCCGCGCGCAAACCCCCCGGGATGCGCGCAATGCGCCGGTCCGGCGCGCAATTCTGCGCGCCGCGGGTCCGCGCGACTCCCTTACGCGCCGCGCCCGATTCCGCGCCCGCGAGAAGAATTTCGCGCTCGCACCCTGGATTCCGCGCCCGGGGTTGCCTATAAATACAAGGCGACCCCCAACGTTTCAAAGGTTGCTGGAAGTCGAAACGTCTCCCGTGCGCGCAATTCAACCCCTTCCGCGCGCAATGACGAACTTCAGGTAACCTCCTTTCTTTCGCGCAAGAATGCCTCGGGGTCCGCCTTCGCGCGCAATCCCCGCTGGCTCCTTTCATTTGAATAAAAACTCACCCTAAGGCCTTTGCGCGCAAAAGAACCCGCTTGCGCGCAATTGCCCCCGGGGTGCGCGCAATCCGGCCTGATTGCGCGCACCCCCCCTTCTTTCAAGTGGCCATTCGTTAAAGAATGAGCTGTTGCCCCCGCGCGCTATCCGAAGCCCGGTGTGAGCAATCTCAAGCATCCGCGCGCAAGGCGCTGGCCCAATTGCGCGCCAGCCGCCCCGATTGCGCGCCGGCCCGCAGTATTGCGCGCAAAGCTTCCTTTTTGCGCGCAATCTGCCAGGGTCGTCCCCGTTGACCTCCTAAGGTTACCCGCCTGTGTGGCACCCGATGATTCTCATCCCGGGTGCCCGCACCGTGCGTTGTCTTCCCGTGCGGCCCTCCAGGCTTGCGCGAAGTGACACGCACCTATGTCCAGCATGACGTTAAACTGCATATATGTCCAGCATGACGTTAAACTGCATACTCGTCCAGCATGACGTTAAACTGCATATACGTCCTGCACGACGTTAAACTGTACATCGTCCGCGCTGCAAGACGTTAAACTGCCAAGTGCTTCGTCCGGCAACCTATGCCCAGCATGACGTTAAACTGCACACCCGTCCAAGCTGCACGACATTAAACTGCCTAGCCCCCATCGTCCGTGCTGCAAGACGTTAAACTGCCAAGTGCCTCGTCCTCAACACATGACGTTAAACTGTACTTCGTCTGGCAAGACGCTAAACCGTCCGCAACCTGATCCTGTGCTCCGCACGCAGGGTCTCCCCCGGTTTGGACGTGGCCCCCACCCGCTCGTCTCTGCAGGGATGTCGGGATTGTCCCCCTTTTGGGACGATTTAATGGGAGTGGCTTTTCCCTACGGGGGCAGGGTATTACAAACCCCTAGTTTCTCGTGGGAGGCTGCACATGTGTATCTCCATTGCACCTCCCCACTGCCGAAGCCAGTAGAGGGTCTGACTGGGATCGAGGTGTCTTTTGCTTTCGGTCCAAGTCCCTTCCAACTGAGTTTTGCAGTATCCGGGCCGCCCCAAGTGCGTAAGTCCTGACAGAATGAACTACGTGGACTTTGATCCCTGTCTTCTATACAGGGTACGTAGGAAGCCTCCCTGAGGTCCAAGCCCACCACCTGGTCGTCCCGGTCGTATTTACGTCGGTTCGTCCATCAGTGGACCCCTCCAGGGTTCACGCTTGCGTTGATTCACCTATGAATCCGCCCCTGTGGGAGACTGCCCGTGTGTATCTCCACGGTGCCTCCCCACAGCCCCCCTTTTCCATTTCCCCTTTTATCGTCCAGCATGACGTGAAACTGTGATCCACCCGGCCGTTCCATCCCCCTCCGTGCGAGGTGGTTCGGTTCAATCCTCCGCCCGGCGGCCTCGACCTCTTCGTGAGTCGGCTTGCCGACGTCCAGCATGACGTTAAACTGTATGCCCGAACTACGTTGACTTTGATCCGTGTTAACGCGCGGTACGTAGGAAGCCCCTCTGGGGTCCAAGCTCTTTACTCCATCATCCACCCTGATCCTTACCCGGGCCGCCACATCCCGGTGGGGTCATGCCACTTCACTTCACTCCACGTTACTTGGGAAGCCGCCCATGTGCTGGCCCCAGCGTCGGAGGTTCCCCGCAAGGGGTTCTGTCATCTGATCCACTTTTCGTGTTGATCGGTCCGATGCCGTCCCCGCTGGACGTTAAACTCGCGGCATACCCCGTGTTAAACACGGGAAGCTGAGGAAAACCTCAGGTGACACAGTTCCCCGCACCTAGTACGGGATGCCTCAGGCCATCGTGCCTTCGAGAAGCCCTATTAGGGACGGAAGACAGACGTGCAGAGCCGCAGTGTTACGACACGCCCCCAGCACCCAGAGCCACCCGGCCTTCTCACCGCAGGTTGCTGCCCCGCCCAGACTCCTTGGAACGTCCGGGCGGAAGCAGCGTAATTAACCGGTGTCCATGAAGATATGGCGCCGGGAACGAGATTCACGAACATTCTTAAGTCTATGAGGGAGACCCGGATTAGGCGACAAGTTCCGAGGAGACGTCCAAGGAAGGAGAAGCCGACATCCCATCATCCCGGTTTCGATCAAGGAGCAGACGCCCCTGAATAAGGGACGGATGCCGCCCGCCCTTGGAAAGCGGGACTGCGGGACCACAAGCCGCGCGCCCATCCCCTCGGGTTGACGGGTGCACGCGCGAACGCGTCCTGGCGGAACAGCGTAACCCGACGCACATCCGCACCGAAACAGAAAAATGGTGAACCCGACGTGAATCTCTTCTCCTCGATACGAAGACCGATGGCTTTCAGAGGTGTTGGAAGACCGGCGTGTTGCCCGGCCAAGCATTCAGTCTTACCCGCCAGGGGCTGGGGAAGGGACATCGGGCACTCTGTCTCGCAACGTCGAGGGCCTGGGTTCCCCCCACGGAAGGCGTCGTGGCGCTAATGGTTGGTTGTCGATTCCTTTTTCCTGTCAGTATTAATGGGTCATTCTCCCTGCTTTCAGAAATCAGGTCGCCCGATCTAGTGCCCGAACGCCACCCGCCCACTGGCGCAGGGACAGGGGAAACACCGACGCGGCTACTCCGCGCGGTCCCGCCCGTTCCACAGCCGTCCCAGCAGCCGCAATTGCGGGACGACCACGCCCTCTCTCCCCCTCGGAGGTCATCCAGAGAAGGGTGATCAACACCCTGGTGCGGAGATACGAGGAAGAGGGAGTCATCCCCACTAGGGACATGGCTCGCCTAGACCTTGAGGAGGCTGCGCCTCGCCACCACTGCCGCCCCCGAGGGCCGCGCAGGGAGGCACCACTGCCTACCTCAACGTCCAATCGCTTCGGGAGTTTATCCCCGGAGCGCTCTGACAGTTCCCTTCCCTATGCGGATGAAGTGGAAGATGCCCAGGATCACCCTATCCGAGGTCCGCTCCAGGGATCCACGATAAGGGCTCCCGCCAGGCCACGGCGACATCGCCGCCAGGCCCCTCAAGTCGAGGAACAGGCTCTCCACCTGCCCGCGCCGCTCATCCCGGCTCGTCTGTCTCGACGCCAACGTCGGGCACGAGCGGAAGAGGATGCCCACCTTGGGGCTCTAGCAACAGCGGCCGCATTGGCCCAAGCCACTGCTGGCTCCAGTCGCCAGGCCTCTGTGCATCCTGAGCGGGGGAACTCCTATGCCCGACCCGGATCGAGGCCCCGACCGCCCCAAAGGCAGGTTGGGTTGACTCTCCCGGTTGCTGGCACTGGCAGTAGCCACCGCGGACCACCTCGCGGTAGCGCTATTCACCGGCAGGATCTACTCTGTGTGGCCGATCCAGGAGGCATGGGTCATCCCACCCCCCGATCCCGGCCCGGAGTCCTGCCCGGGATCATCTCTCCCCGCGTCCCCTTTGATATCTGTCCCGGTGCCCCTCGCACCTTGGTTCCCAGTCCTCTCGGCCCCAGCACCAGTGCGGCCGGAGGACGCCAGGACAGAGATCAGCCCTGCCCCGAAGAACCACCCAGGGGCAGGAAGGCAAGGCGTCGACGCCGAGGGAAGAATGTTGCGGAGTTCCGGACAGAGATCCGACCGGTTTGCTTCTCTGACTCAGAGGCAGAGTACGATTCGGCGACAGAGCCCCTTCCCCAATCCCGCCAGTCAAGGGAAGGGGTAGGAATGCGGCACGTCAGCCTCGTGCTCCCCGAGAGCGAGATCGATGTGATCCCCGCGTCTCTCCGAAGGTATATCCGGAGTAACGAGGGCCTGGTAGACCCCCAAGGATCAAACTTGCGGTTGGTACCGGCCCCTCCGGAAGTGCCTTCCGTCTCGATCAGAGAAGCCGGAGACTTTTTCTGGGGACCGACGGTCGAACCACGATCTGGTGCGCCCTCGGCGAGCACCGATGCTACGGCAGGATGTTCGCTCGCCGGCCCGTCCTATCGTGATGTGGTAGCTGGGGCACCGCCACCCTCAGGGGGAGGCCCGGGATATGGAGGCCAATCGGCCTGCTCGCCGTATTCACCGCCGGCCAGCCCGTCGGCCCGACGGACCGCCTCGGCACCACTACCAGTTCCCCGTCCGTTCCCAGCCATGGAAGAGGACCGAGGAGATCTGGGTCCCGAGTTTGAGTCGTGGAGCTTCTGGACCGTCCTTGCAGAGGGCCACTTCCCTGAGAAGTTTTGGCCAGTCGCAGGACCGGGCTTTGATGCACCCGAATCGCTCACCCCGGATGAGTTCGAGTGCTTCCGCCGAACTCTCCGGGAGACTCACTCCCGTCTTCACTGCCTACAAATGCCATACCCCGGGAGTCAACTACACCTGGAGGATATTGGTGAGCAGTGCCGTCAAATTGACCTGGCCATGCTCCCCGCGGTTCGGCACCCCGGGTCATTTGGGCACCACGAGGCCCTCCAACAACGATGCGTTGAGTGCTTTCAAGTACTCCGCAAATTTATCGAGGAAGCCACTCCCCACGTGTATATCCGTGGATGGGGGCAGTACGCTGCCCTACGCTTCAGTGTGATTCGCCGACAGCCCGATTCGTTGGGTGGCCCTGAGGGTATATCCCCAGGGACAGGAACAGTCAATATGGCTGACCTGTCGGGAGAGGGGAACGACTTGGAACTTCTCGACGGGGGCTTCCCCCCCGAAGAGAAGCCGTCGTCAGACCCATCAGTGAGAGTTACTCGTCATCAGAGGAACCTCCTGGGGCTCCCCGCACCCACTGAAGCACTGACGTTGAGCCGAAACGTCAGCAAAGGAAAAGAGCACAGCGAGGCTATAAGGCCCGCCGACCCATCTGCCTCCATGCGGAAGGCAGAGGAGGATCCCGAGAAGGCTACGCTACGTCAGCAGCTCGCCGAACAGAAGAGGCTGGTTGACCAGCTCCTCGCCGAGCGCGCTGCAGAACGGCGGCCTGACTACGGTGATCCCAGGCCAGGGCAGCAGGGACCGGAACAACCACCCCTCGATGAGACTCTCCCGGGCAACCGTGATTACGCCGTGTTCGCCGACAGGAGAGAGGCCATTGCCTACGGCAAGAGGGCGCGGTATGTTTCGCCACACCCTCCCGAGCGGCGCGACTACCCGGGAGATCCCGCTCGGATTCCTCCCGCTGCCCCAAGGGCCGCTCCGCCAGCCATCCCACGAGCTGCCGAGTTCGACGATCCGGTCGACGACCCGATTGAAGGGCCATGCAATGCGCTCGTGGTTAGAGATCCTCGCCAGGACTGGAACCCATGTCCGGACGATCCGATGGCGGCACTCATTGCCCGCTTGGAAGCCTTGGAGACTCGGCAGGTGGCGATCCCACCGGACGGCAAGCCATACCCAGCATGGGTGGATGACATGCCGGCGCCTCCGGGATTCGGGAATCCCACTTTCGCCCCCTTCAACGGGACCGGAGATCCGCCACAACATTTGGCCCATTTCAACTCGAGGTGCGGGCCTATGTTGGGGACTCCGGCGCAGCAAGAGGCCGCTAAGCTTCGCTGCTTTGTCCAGACACTGGAAGGGCCAGCATTTGTCTGGTACAGCCAGCTCCCCGTCGGGTCGGTAACCTGCTGGGAGGACCTCCGTAGACAGTTCCTCTACCAGTTCAGTTCCACGACCCGGAAGACGAGTATCGCAGACCTCTTCAAGTGCAAGCAGAGGCCTGATGAGCGAGTCGCGAACTTCGTCGCCCGATGGAAGGGTCTCACGTATTCCCTTGACATGCCATTGACTCAGGAGCAGTTGCTGACAATGTGCGTCGGGAACGTCAAGACCGAGCTGGTCCCTTCCCTGATTACTCAGAATTACCCCGGAGGGTTCAGGGACTTCTCAGACAAAGCTCAACGTCTTGAGGAAGCCCTGCAACAGGCCAGCCAGGCACACCCGCTGCCTCCTATGATTCCTGCAAGGAGAGCCAGCAGGGCTGAGCCCGCTGCTGTGGCCCAGATAGAGGCTCCCAGGCCGTTGGAGCTGCTGCCGGTGAGGCCAGCTCCGCAGCCTCACAGGAATCCGCCTCCACGGGCTCAGTTCCCGGCCCAGCAACGGCAGCCTCA
Source organism: Viscum album (assembly GCA_963277665.1). Taxonomy (NCBI): domain Eukaryota; kingdom Viridiplantae; phylum Streptophyta; class Magnoliopsida; order Santalales; family Viscaceae; genus Viscum; species Viscum album. The sequence goes on along the minus strand of OY728135.1, from coordinate 885,660,831 downwards.
GAACCGGCCGGCCCCTCCGCGTAATGTACCGCCGCAACCCCGGCGAGATAATCAGGGTCCACCTCCTCGGCAGGCCCCTCCGGCCCCTCGTCAAGACCGCGCTCCCAGGGGCCCGCGACACCTGACGTACTCATTCCATGAGGATCAGGTCCCCGGTTATTTCCGGAGCGCCCTGGAGCAGAGGATTGTGCGATTGCCTGAGTGCTGGAGGCCAGAGGAGGCACATCTCACGGATAACCCCCGCTACTGCCCCTACCATCGGGCCCTGGGGCACACCATCCAGCGGTGCTATGTGTTCAAGGACTGGCTCCAAGACCAGATTAACAACAATGTAATCAGGTTGGGCCCAGCTCCAGCACATGTAGCGGGCGTGTTCGTGGGATCAGATGACGATAGTGGCAACGAGGACGAATGGCAACTGGTCTCCGACCGCGGGTCCCAGAAGTATAATAACTGGATGGCCCGCAAGACGACCATTCGCGCCCAGGGAATCATCCGTGCGCGCTTGAATCAGCCTGAGCCCCCAGAACCTGCGGGTGCTGCTTCGGCATCGTCGTCCCAGTCTGCCTCCTCCAAGAGGAGCAAACGGCGGCAGCGCAAGAAGGAAGAGCGCGCCCCGCCAGTTCCGCCACTATCCCGTACTCTCGGCGATTTCATGCCCCCGGAGATGGGGGTCCCTCCTCGGATCCGCCCGGTGATGGATGATTCGTCCGATGACGGTATTGGGTACGCTTCGGTTAACACCGTCGAGCTGGTAAATCCCTTTTCGGTTCCCGACGTTGAAGAACACCAGGTGTACCTCCCTAGCGTCCCCGGTCGTCGCCACCGTCGGAAGAACCGCAGCAGCAGGAGTCGCCGGGGCACAGCCGTCGGTACCTCCGGCCAGGCCGTGCACGCCACTGAGACTAGGCGGCAGGCTCAAGATCGAGCTCAACGTACGCAGGCTCCCCATCCGGGGATGACGGATTCGCCTCCGCCACTGTTTGTGGTATGGGACCGGGCAGAACCGCCTCAGCCGCGTCGCGACCAGCTCCGCCCTGCCACAAGTCCATCCCGGCCTCCTGACTCCAGTACGGTGACCATTTCCCGGACTGCGACCAGTGAACAGCGAGATGCGCCAAGTACCAGTCGGCCGCCGATCCAACCGGTAAGGCCCGTCATGCCACCAACCGCAGAGCAATCTCCTGCAACCAGGAGCTCGCGCTTGGCCAAAAAGTATGATGTCCTGAAGCACTTGGCCGACATCCCAGCAAGGCTCTCCATCCTTGAGGCTCTGCGCATGTCATCTGAGATGCGCGAGGCACTCGCTGAAGCCCTGAAGAGCCCCCTCCAGTTCGAGACAGAGGTTGCGGCTGCAGAGGCCTTCCACGCCGAAACGATCGAGGACGCCGAATGTCAGGCAGTTATCTCGTTCTCTGGTAAGGATGAGGACCCTCCTATACAGGGACACATCCGTCCGCTGTATGTCACTGGCCAGTTCAATGGCCTTGAAGTCCGGCGTTGTCTTGTCGACACGGGGTCCGGGATTAATCTGATTCCAACTCGGACGCTCCGGAGATTGGGGTTGTCTGAGGATGACTTGATTCCCTCCGACCTCAGGATCCAGGGGTACGACCGCACCGAGCAAACCCCGGTCGGCAAGATACGTTTGAAGACCCAGTTCGGTGACTTGGTTGCCAACACCGAATTCATGGTAGTCTCTCAGGACACTGCGTATAACGCATTGATGGGCAGGCCATGGCTTCACCTTCATGCGGCGGTTCCCTCGTCATACCACCAATGCCTCAAATACTCCCTTAATGGTCGAGTAGGCGTGCTTCAAGGAGATGCCTCTCCTTTTGCCTCATGTGAAGCCCGCTATCTGGACGCGGACTATTACAAGAGCAAGGATAAGCAGATCCTGGCAGGTGAGGTTGAGCCTGTCGCTGTTGCAAGCGATCCCTGGGAAAGTCTGGATGACGCTTACGTCCTCCCGATTCACCGGTTGGACGTCGCCATGGTCTTGACGGTCCGCGAGTCTCCTGATGAGACGGCCGCGACCGCCCGCGCCAGCACCAGTGGCCCAGCAGGATCTGGTAGCCCCAATGCAGTTTCCAACGCAGTCTCTCCCGTGGATGATCCCTCTCCGAGTGGAGAGGGTATGGAAGACGCACCCCCAGCCTTTGAGGAGGGCGTCCCCGCCACGGTCGATGAGTTAATACAGGTGAACCTTGGAACCGAGGCCGATCCAAGACCCACGTTGGTTAGTGCCGCCATGCCCTCTGAGGAGCGGCAGCAGTACGTGGACTTTCTCAGGCAGCACCGTGATGTGTTCGCTTGGGGCTATGACGAGATGCCGGGGCTAGATCCTCAGGTAGCCGTCCACCGCCTAGGTCTCCCGGCGAACCATCGCGGGTTCAAGCAGCCTCCCAGGAAGATGCACCCATACCATGGTGCCATGGTTGAGGCCGAAGTTGACAAGCTTATCAAAGCCAACTTCGTGAGGGAAGTTCAGTACCCCAAATGGCTGGCCAACATTGTGCCGGTCAGGAAGAAGAACGGGCAGATTAGAGTCTGCATCGACTTCCGCGATCTCAACCGCCACTGTCCGAAGGATGATTTTCCCCTTCCAGTGACAGAGCTGTTGATTGATGCCACGGCAGGGTTCCAAGCCCTCTCCTTCATGGATGGATACTCCGGATACAACCAAATTCGGATGGCCCCTGAGGATGAGGAGTTCACTGCCTTCAGGGCCCCCCAAGGTACCTTTTGCTACCGGGTCATGCCCTTCGGCCTGAAGAATGCAGGTGCCACCTATCAACGGGCGATGCACCGCATATTCAAGCCAATCCTCGGCACACTGGTGGAATGCTACGTCGACGACTTGGTTGTCAAATCGCGCCAGCGTCAGGACCATCTCAAAGATCTTGAGAAAGTGTTCAGCTTCCTCCGGTCTCGCTGCCTGAAGATGAACCCGTTGAAGTGTGCCTTTGGGGTCACCTCCGGAAAGTTCCTTGGATTTGTGGTAAGATACCGGGGTATTGAGATCGACCCAGAGAAAATCAGGGCGATTAGCCAGATGCCTCCCCCGGGTACCGTCCGGGAACTGCAAGGGTTCCAAGGCCACTTAGCCTATATACGCCGATTCATCGCGAATCTGGCCGGCAAGTGTAAGCCCTTTTCTCGGCTTATGAAGAAGGGTGTCACCTATGTATGGGATAAAGAGTGTCAGACCGCTTTCGAGGAAATCAAGCAGTACCTGCTTCAACCTCCGGTCCTGATGCCGCCCGTATCCGGAAAGCCGCTGGTCCTTTATGTGACCGCCCTGGAACGGTCCCTGGGTGCCCTTCTCGCCCAGAAGAACAACGAGGGAACAGAGAATAGCCTCTATTACCTCAGTCGCATGCTCCTCGATGCGGAGGTTAGGTATTCCCCCATCGAGAAGAGCTGCCTGGCGCTCGTATTTGCCGTACAGAAATTACGGCACTACTTGCAGCACCATGAGGTACAGTTGGTTTCTCGGGTAGACCCGTTGAAATATATCCTGAGCCGACCTATGTTGACTGGCCGTCTAGCGCGGTGGGCTGTGATTCTCCAGCAGTTCGACATCAGGTATGTGTCTCAGAAGGCCATCAAAGGGCAAGCGTTGGCAGACTTTCTGGCCGCTCACCCGACCTCCGCGGATCAGCCGCTGGATCTCGGCTTTCCTGATGAGACCATTCTCTCGGTTGATCGAGCCGATCCATGCTGGCAGATTCACTTTGACGGTGCCTCCCGGAGCCCCACCGGTAGAAGACTCGATAATCCTAAGCTCAATAGAGTGGGCTTGGGCATCGTCTTCATTACCCCGGAGCGAGCCGTGCTGCCATACTCTTTCCTGTTGTCAGAGGGCTGTACCAACAATGAGGCGGAATACCATGCCCTCATCACCGGCCTCGAGTTAGCTCTCGAGATCGACGTGCCCCATCTGTGTGTGAAAGGGGACTCCGAGCTGGTCATTAAGCAGATCAATGGCGACTACGTTGTCAGGAAGCCGGAACTTGTGCCATTGTTGGAGTGCACCCTCCTTCTGATGGCCCGGTTCCCTTCTCGGCCAGAAATTGTCCATATTCCCCGGTCGCAGAACGGTCGAGCAGATGCTTTGGCCAGCCTGGCTGCGTCACTTGCGGAACCTGAACAGGACAACCTGATCGTCCGCGTGACGCGCCGCAGGCTCATCGCTCCCGTTATCCCGGAAGAAGATCGCGGCCCGTTGGTAAGTAATCTCACCACGGTTGCCCCTATGCCCGGAGCCCCGAGTACCCCAGATATAGCAGTCGGATCAGCCCCTGATTGGAGGACGCCTTTGGTTGAGTACCTCCAACATGGCATTCTTCCGTCAGATCGGGCCGAGCGCGAGCGAGTTCGACGCCGCGCATCGCAGTTCGTCCTCCAGAGCAGTCCCGGCCTGGAGCAGATCCTCTACAAACGCGGATTTGATGGTGTTCTCCTCCGTTGCCTTCAGGGAGTTGAGATCCCACGAGTCATGCAAGAGGTTCATGCTGGTTCATGCGGCGCCCACCAAACTGGGCCGAAGCTGTCCCACCAGATTCGGAGGTTGGGATACTTCTGGCCCTCTATGATCCATGACTGCATCAAGTACGCCAGGAGGTGCCATGCGTGCCAGGTTCACGCGAACTTTGTGCATCGGCCGCCGGAGCCTCTCCATACCACAAGGTATTCCTGGCCCTTTGCAGTCTGGGGACTGGACGTTGTGGGACCTTACCCGCCGGCGACAGCTCGCCAGTGCCGGTTCATTCTGACCGCCACGGACTTCTTCTCCAAATGGGCAGAAGCGATTCCGCTCAGAGAGGTCAAATCCTGTTCGATCGCTGACTTCGTGACCTCCAACATCATCTATCGATTTGGAGTGCCTCACGCTATCCTCACGGATAACGGAACCAATTTCCGAGCAGCCGAGTTGAAGAAGTTGTACGCCAAGTATAACATCCGCTCGAACCATACATCTCGCTATCATGCGCAGGCGAATGGACAGATCGAGGCGTTTAACAAAACCCTCTCTAACATTCTGCAAAAGATGGTTGGTCAGAACAAGAAGAGTTGGCCGGACAAGCTCCCCAACGCCCTCTGGGCTTATCGGACGACGACTCGCAATTCCACCCAGATGACCCCTTATTCCCTGGTGTATGGAGCTGAGGCCGTCCTGCCCATCGAGATCCAGTTACCGTCCTTGCGCACTGCGGTCTACGACCAGCAAGCGCCGGACAGAGTTGCTGAAGCCCGTCTAGTCGAGTTGGAAGCACTGGATGAGAATAGACTTCGCGCTTTGCACAACTTGGAGAGGCATCAAAGCAGGATGGCTCGAGCTTTCAATAAGAAGGTTCGCCTCCGCTCCTTCCTACAGGGTGATCTAGTGCTAGCCCTAAGAGCACCGATGATCCCCGGCAGGAAGCCGCCCAAGTTGGAGCCCAAGTGGGAGGGACCTTTTGTTGTCCACAAGGTCTATCCCAATGGCGCGTACTCCCTAGCGACTATGGATGGTGAGCGTGTCACTCCTCCCACCAACGCTAGGTTCCTCAAGCAATACTTTGCCTGAGTGTCACCACGTCCTGCACGACGTTAAACTGCATTCGTCCAGGCTACAAGACTTTAAACTGTTCAGCATTCGTCCGCGCTGCAAGACGTTAAACTGCCAAGTGCTTCGTCCCGCATGACGCTAAACTGCACTACGTCCGAGCTACAAGACGTTAAACTGTTCAGCATTCGTCCTGCATGACGTTAAACTGCCTCTCCAGAACTACGTATGGCTTGATTCCCATCCTTATGGGATACGTAGGACCGCCTGAACCCTCGTGTTTCAGGCCCAGCCCCATTCTTCGGGAATTTCCATCCCATCTCGGGCCCTTGGCCCAGTTGCCCCGGGGTGTGCGGCGTATGGTGTGAGTGCGGGGCTATGCCCTCATTCACGTCGGTTTGTTCGTCACGCTGTACGCCCCCCTCCACGTTTGGGGATGCCTTCTGCTCCCCCCTTCTTTTTTCCTCATCGTCCTGCATGACGTTAAACTGCACTTCAAGAACTACGTATGGCTTGATTCCCATCCTTATGGGATACGTAGGACCGCCTGGACATCATGTTTCAGGCCCAGCCCCATTTCCCGGGAATCCCTATCCCGCGTTGGGCCTCTGGCCCCAGTTCCCCTCCTTTTTGTGCGAGGCGTATCGCGTGAGCGGGGGATTATGTCCTCATTCGCGTCGGTCTACTAGCCGCGCCGTACGCCTCCCCCGTGTGTGGGACTACCTCACACCCCTCATCGTCCTGCATGACGTTAAACTGCCTTTCCCGAACTACGTATGGCTTGATTCCCATCCTTATGGGATACGTAGGACCGCCTGGACGCTTGTGTCTCAGGTCCAGCCCCGTCTCTTGGTTGATCACGGGGACCTGCCCCCCTTCGGTTGCTCTCAGGGTGAGTCCTCCGACCCTTTCCGGAGATCTGTTAACATGTTTTGGGGTGCTTCGGTCTATGACTCGTAGTGTCAGATTCAATCCCGACAAGTCCTGTGTTGCTTGTCAGGCCTCGCGCTTCCTCTTGTTCGAGCCTTCACTCAAAGGGATCCTCGTTAGCGGTTTGGGTACGATGCCTCAGTGCTCTCCCACCGCTCCGGGTCGATTTACCGGCGGGTCTTGGGCCGCAAATCGATATGAATCCTGCGATTGAGCGGTTGATGCTCGTTTGCTTGCCCCGTCTTAGGCTGACGCGATCGGATGTTGTGTTGCGAATGCGTCAGCAACGTCCTTGATCGCCATGTCAGCTCTCTCGGGCTCTGAACATTGGTTGCGCAGTCCTCATCACACTCCGCCTTTGTGCGTTGTAGTGGGATCTTGACACTCTCTTCATACCGACCTCCGGTACGCCTCTACACGTTAGGCAGACCAACCAGGGTAATGATGTCGTTCGAGGCTCCCATGATCTGAGCACCAAGGATATATGCAGATATCCTCCCTAAGGGCCATGCGTAGCTGGACCCTCGTCCCCATAAGGAGGAGGGAGTCGCCCGAACAATTGCGTTCTGGGCCCAGTATATCTGGAGGCTAGCATCTCTGCCCCTCGGGTGATGGACATACGCAGACCCCCATCCCAAGACTCTTCTCCTGGAATCGTGCGTGACCGCAGGGCTGGGTATGCTCCCACCTCCGCCGTGTCCGCCGTACCGCGGTAAGCGGATTCCTCCATAGTCCGAACCACACGACCTTAAACTGTGTTGTCTGGTCCTACCACACGACCGTAAACTGTGATCGTCTTGGCCGCCCGACGAGAAACGGCACTGCATCGTGATGTCCTCCTCAGGGGACACTCATGTTGGGCGCTGGTTAATGACCACGCCATTCATCAATGCCTTCCATGGCTTGATTATTGTGGCGACGCCAGAGATTTCTCAATCACGGGCATGTCGTCGCACAAAGAAAAACCATTCATCTTTAAGGACAAACAAGAAATATCAAATGCCGCTCCTTTTGTGTGCGAGGGTCAGACCCGCACTCTTCCCCGCGCTGGTGCCCGATTGTGTTGCACCGCGCTTCAAGAACTACGTGCGGCTTGATTCCCATCCTTATGGGATACGTAGGAACGCCCGGATGTTTAAAACTTCGGGTCCAGCCCCCCACCTCTTAGAGATTCCCCCTTCTCTGGGGAATCCGCCGCCTTCAGGTCACCCTCAAGGCGTGTTCCCCGACCCCTTGTCGTGGTCCACCGGTGTCAAGAGTACTCTGGTTTATTGCCAGGAGGGTCAGGATCCGCTTGGTCAGGTTTCCTCCACTTTTCAGGCTTCGTGCTCCCTTTCATTCGGACCCATCGTCTACGCCCTGGGTGGAGCCCCCGTGAACGGTTCGGACACAATGCCTCAGTGCTCTCCCACCGACTCGGGCCGGTACCCCCAATGGCCTCGGGCAGCAAATCGATATAAATCCTGCGATTGAGCGGTCGATGCTCGTTTGCTGCCTCATTCCACCAACGGTTGGTGCGATGTTGATGCTGCTTTTCCGCCACGGTCGGCAGTATTCTCATATCGTCACGCCGGCGCTCCCGGTCCTCGAGTGAATGGCCGCATGATTCACATTTTCCACCTCCCATTCTGACCAGGCGAAACCTCGACACTCTTGACACTATCCCTCAGTGCATCTTCGCATATCCAGGGGATATGACCACGATGTGGCGTGCTTTGAGCCCTTCTGGTCCGAGCTCTAAGACCTTAAACTAAGATCCCCCCTTTATGGTCCGAGCTCTAAGACCTTAAACTAAGATCCCCCCTTTATGGTCCGAGCTCTAAGACCTTAAACTAAGATCTCCCCTTCTGGTCCGAGCTCTAAGACCTTAAACTAAGATCTAGCCCTTATGGTCCGAGCTCTAAGACCTTAAACTAAGATCCTCTAGCCCTTATGGTCCGAGCTCTAAGACCTTAAACTAAGATCCTCTAGCCCTTATGGTCCGAGCTCTAAGACCTTAAACTAAGATCCTCCACCTTTATGGTCCGAGCTCTAAGACCTTAAACTAAGATCCAGCCCTTATGGTCCGAGCTCTAAGACCCTAAACTAAGATCTACCCCAAATGGGGTCCTACGTCCTGCATGACGTTAAACTGCACTCACAGAACTACGTGTGGCTTGATCTCCAGCCTGATGGAGTACGTAGGAACGCCCGGACATTTCGACTCGGGTCCAGCCTCAGGGATCGATAAGTCCCGCCCCTCCTCGTCGCCGGCCGTCTGGCCTGACTTCGGGTAGAGTGGTGCAGTTGTGATATTCTCCCCGATTCAGCTCGGGATGCCCCATCGCAATGATGGGAAGCGACAGTTTCCTCGTCAGAGAGGTGCTGTCTGAGAATTGAGGTGACTCACGGCCAGATTAGTGCATCCGCCCAATACGCTTTCCCCACGGTGGCGCAATTTTGAGAGCGTTGGATTCTGTCCGAACAAATCGTCACTTCGCCCCACGCTTCGCATGCCCTGTTGATCTGGATTTTCCACCCTTGTGTCTGAAGGAACCCCAAAGCGGTATTCATGATGACATGTGGTCCGCCTCCTGCAATATGAATGATGGCCTTTTTCGGTCCGTCTATTGCAGTTGTTATGGTCGATCCACTGTCCGCCTACCGTCTTGGGCATTTCCTGGAAGGCCGATCGTTGTGGATGTCTGGATTCGGGACACGCGATTCACCCTTTCTCATTTCCCTATGTTCGGATAAAATCTCAACGCCCCTAGCGTTGTCCCGCTCGTGTGTTGGAACAAGTTGGGGGACGATACATTGGTTAGGTCTGAGGTCTCCTTTCCCAGGAATGACCTCCCTCTTTTCTCCAGAAACCCAGGCCCAATTATGGATGCCTGATGCTTGGTTAACGCTCCCACGAGACAATTTGTGGTTGAGCATGTTAAACCAAAAGACGCAGATAAATATGGCGATTCGTACAAGTGGATCAAATATTAAGTAGCGGGAGCAAATGTTCTGGGAATGGCAAAAAACAGCCCTTAGGGATTAGCGTGCTGAATGAGTCTTTCTAATGCCGCTACCCTTTGGCTGGCGGCCTCCAGGGCTGCTTCTCGTTCTCTGCGTGCCCTCTCCTCGTCGGCGGTCGCAGCACGCAGTTCGTCAATCCTGGCCTGTGCACGCTCCCGCTCGACTTGGAGTGTGACCATCTGTTGGCCCGCCTCCGTCAGCTGTACCTGAGCGTCGATCAGTTGTGCCGATAGTTGCTCCACAAGCTCGGTACATGCTGCGACGAAGGCCTCCTTCTCTGCCGCCTGCCCTTCGAGGCGCCGGACTTCCTGCTCTGCCGCGATGAGCGCCTGCGTGCTCTCCGACATGTCCCGACTTTGTGCGACGTCGGCACGCCGGCGGCTCTCGCGCATCTTCTCGGCCATGTAATCACGGACCGTCAGATGGAGGCGTTGAGCATCAGCTCCCCCGGCACACAGGAAGCGCAGCCAGGTCTGAAGTGATCCCATGCGCCCCAGCCATTCCGATGGGTCTCGCTTGAGGAAGCGCTGGATGCACTTCCACCCCCTGCGTCGCGTTACCCGGCTATCCTCGACCGCCTCCGCGTCCGAGTCATCCATCTCCTCTGGGTCGGCAGGCCGGTAGGCAGGGAAGGCAGCCAGCAGGTCTGCTGCAGGGTCCGCCCCTGTGAGGTCCTCACGAGGGAAAGGTTCCCCAACATCCGGGCAACCTTCTTCTCTCTCCCCAGCGGCGCTGACACCCTCGTCAGCCCCCAGCCTCTCTCCGGTGGCAGCACCGCCGACGTCCGCAGCCCCTTGATCAGCAGTTGGTGGGGCCGGCTCGGTTTGGGAAGCCTGTTCCGGAGCAGGCGGCATGTCCACCACTGGTCCACTCGTAGATGGCCCGGGTTCGGCAACCCGACGAGCCTCCGATGTTGAGATCACTGCGCAGGGCAGCGGCGAATTTCGCGACCGGTGCCCCTTTTTGCGCGCCTAAGTCCCGCGCCGCCCAGGACTTCGGCATTCCGGCGTCTCCCTCGGAACCCGATCGTTGCGACCTCTCGCCGATCAGATTCCGAGGGGGGGCTTTTGTAGACGCCGGAAAAGTCCGTTGCTCCCAAACGAAGCTCCGGATGCGGAAAGCGAGGTCATATTTGGAGTCGGAAGGATGTTTCGGAGGGCCCGGAGGCCTTGCGCGGAATTTCAGAGGCACGCGCGCAAAGGGGATGTTCCGCGCGCAAACCCCCCGGGATGCGCGCAATGCGCCGGTCCGGCGCGCAATTCTGCGCGCCGCGGGTCCGCGCGACTCCCTTACGCGCCGCGCCCGATTCCGCGCCCGCGAGAAGAATTTCGCGCTCGCACCCTGGATTCCGCGCCCGGGGTTGCCTATAAATACAAGGCGACCCCCAACGTTTCAAAGGTTGCTGGAAGTCGAAACGTCTCCCGTGCGCGCAATTCAACCCCTTCCGCGCGCAATGACGAACTTCAGGTAACCTCCTTTCTTTCGCGCAAGAAAGCCTCGGGGTCCGCCTTCGCGCGCAATCCCCGCTGGCTCCTTTCATTTGAATAAAAACTCACCCTAAGGCCTTTGCGCGCAAAAGAACCCGCTTGCGCGCAATTGCCCCCGGGGTGCGCGCAATCCGGCCTGATTGCGCGCACCCCCCCTTCTTTCAAGTGGCCATTCGTTAAAGAATGAGCCGTTGCCCCCGCGCGCTATCCGAAGCCCGGTGTGAGCAATCTCAAGCATCCGCGCGCAAGGCGCTGGCCCAATTGCGCGCCAGCCGCCCCGATTGCGCGCCGGCCCGCAGTATTGCGCGCAAAGCTTCCTTTTTGCGCGCAATCTGCCAGGGTCGTCCCCGTTGACCTCCTAAGGTTACCCGCCTGTGTGGCACCCGATGATTCTCATCCCGGGTGCCCGCACCGTGCGTTGTCTTCCCGTGCGGCCCTCCAGGCTTGCGCGAAGTGACACGCACCTATGTCCAGCATGACGTTAAACTGCATATATGTCCAGCATGACGTTAAACTGCATACTCGTCCAGCATGACGTTAAACTGCATATACGTCCTGCACGACGTTAAACTGTACATCGTCCGCGCTGCAAGACGTTAAACTGCCAAGTGCTTCGTCCGGCAACCTATGCCCAGCATGACGTTAAACTGCACACCCGTCCAAGCTGCACGACATTAAACTGCCTAGCCCCCATCGTCCGTGCTGCAAGACGTTAAACTGCCAAGTGCCTCGTCCTCAACACATGACGTTAAACTGTACTTCGTCTGGCAAGACGCTAAACCGTCCGCAACCTGATCCCGTGCTCCGCACGCAGGGTCTCCCCCGGTTTGGACGTGGCCCCCACCCGCTCGTCTCTGCAGGGATGTCGGGATTGTCCCCCTTTTGGGACGATTTAATGGGAGTGGCTTTTCCCTACGGGGGCAGGGTATTACAAACCCCTAGTTTCTCGTGGGAGGCTGCACATGTGTATCTCCATTGCACCTCCCCACTGCCGAAGCCAGTAGAGGGTCTGACTGGGATCGAGGTGTCTTTTGCTTTCGGTCCAAGTCCCTTCCAACTGAGTTTTGCAGTATCCGGGCCGCCCCAAGTGCGTAAGTCCTGACAGAATGAACTACGTGGACTTTGATCCCTGTCTTCTATACAGGGTACGTAGGAAGCCTCCCTGAGGTCCAAGCCCACCACCTGGTCGTCCCGGTCGTATTTACGTCGGTTCGTCCATCAGTGGACCCCTCCAGGGTTCACGCTTGCGTTGATTCACCTATGAATCCGCCCCTGTGGGAGACTGCCCGTGTGTATCTCCACGGTGCCTCCCCACAGCCCCCCTTTTCCATTTCCCCTTTTATCGTCCAGCATGACGTGAAACTGTGATCCACCCGGCCATTCCATCCCCCTCCGTGCGAGGTGGTTCGGTTCAATCCTCCGCCCGGCGGCCTCGACCTCTTCGTGAGTCGGCTTGCCGACGTCCAGCATGACGTTAAACTGTATGCCCGAACTACGTTGACTTTGATCCGTGTTAACGCGCGGTACGTAGGAAGCCCCTCTGGGGTCCAAGCTCTTTACTCCATCATCCACCCTGATCCTTACCCGGGCCGCCACATCCCGGTGGGGTCATGCCACTTCACTTCACTCCACGTTACTTGGGAAGCCGCCCATGTGCTGGCCCCAGCATCGGAGGTTCCCCGCAAGGGGTTCTGTCATCTGATCCACTTTTCGTGTTGATCGGTCCGATGCCGTCCCCGCTGGACGTTAAACTCGCGGCATACCCCGTGTTAAACACGGGAAGCTGAGGAAAACCTCAGGTGACACAGTTCCCCGCACCTAGTACGGGATGCCTCAGGCCATCGTGCCTTCGAGAAGCCCTATTAGGGACGGAAGACAGACGTGCAGAGCCGCAGTGTTACGACACGCCCCCAGCACCCAGAGCCACCCGGCCTTCTCACCGCAGGTTGCTGCCCCGCCCAGACTCCTTGGAACGTCCGGGCGGAAGCAGCGTAATTAACCGGTGTCCATGAAGATATGGCGCCGGGAACGAGATTCACGAACATTCTTAAGTCTATGAGGGAGACCCGGATTAGGCGACAAGTTCCGAGGAGACGTCCAAGGAAGGAGAAGCCGACATCCCATCATCCCGGTTTCGATCAAGGAGCAGACGCCCCTGAATAAGGGACGGATGCCGCCCGCCCTTGGAAAGCGGGACTGCGGGACCACAAGCCGCGCGCCCATCCCCTCGGGTTGACGGGTGCACGCGCGAACGCGTCCTGGCGGAACAGCGTAACCCGACGCACATCCGCACCGAAACACATATCTTTTATTTAATATGTTATTAAAAGTAAAATTAGTCATGTTTTATATCTATAATTCTAATATAGTTCAATAGAAAATATTTAATTTTAAAATTTTATATAAAAACTTCTAAAACTTTAGAAAAAAAATTCTTTCAAAAAGATATTTCTCTACGCATTTATGGGTTCAATTTTTTTAAATTATACCACATTTTTTCTTAAAAATTGAAAAAGTTATTTTTATAATATTATTAATTAATATTAAATAATAACTTCAACTTAATTTTTAAGAATAATGATTGATAATATATAAAACATTATTGACATCATCTAAGGTAAAAATGGTTTATTCGAGGGTTAACCCCAAAATGATAAGAGGTAAAATGGCCCAAAACAAGTCCAACATCAATTTGTTTTCCATATTTCAAAAATATTGTACAAGGATCAATAATTGACTAATATGGAGAATTGTGGCATGTGAATGGAATTGGTATACCTTTATCTTTTCCTAAATTACATGTGTTCCTCTAATGTTACTTATAAAGGCCCACCCATTGTCGTATCATCTTTAATCTAAATAACAAATTAGTTTGGCCATGACTTAATAATTTTATCCCTCACATATCTATTATTATCTTAGAAGGATTATTTAGATCAGATATCCAACCTATAATGCATTTGGGTGAAAACCAAATGATTTTGTCTGAAGAAGACATATTTTTTCTAACCAATCATTTTATTTTATTACGGCATCAACCTCAATAAATTCTTATTAATCCATGATGATATAATATATTAATTCTATTGCATTTACTATAAATGTTTTCATCCAATGGTAATCACATAAAACCATCTCCACTTCCATAAAATTGGATATGAAATCACCGTTCATTTTTACAAGTGACAACCATCTCATGAAATGATACTAACGATTTTCTAATGGCATCTATCATGGGTGTATATAATGATGATTTTTTAATTGATATTTATTTTATTATTATGCTTAAAGAATCATTGTATATTTTATTTATTCTTACATTACATTCTATGGGTATAAAATAATGTCTCTCGTGTGTATGGGGGACTACTGCTTCACAGAGCGATGTCATTCATTCATGTGTTATGTGGAATGTCATATGGATGGGATTAATTAACAGATTTGATATTTATGACAATAAATTCAATTTGAAATTTTAAAATATCATTTACCATTGCATTATTTCACTCAATGATAATATGGAAACAACATTAATGGGTATGTATGACCTTCTTTCTCCATGATCAATGTATATCACATCCAATCTCTAAATTTTATAGATTAATATAAATAAAAATATTATAAATATATATTTCATTTACATCATGGATTAAATTTTTAATATTATGGAACCCTGACCAATGTATGAGTACTGAAAATAAAAAATCAAAATATTCATGAAAAAACATTTGTTACACAAAACAAGAGTTTAAGATGGTATTACATATAATGGGGTAATAAAAGTTCATCAGTACATTATATATAGTGTTATATATATATTTATAATTTTTGTTGTGCAATATATGTAAAATAAAACTTTATTATTATACATAAGTTTCAATTTTTTGTGAAGGAAGATGAAAGATAATGTTTGATATTTCTACCTCACTTTTTACATTTGTGAGACATATGCCATATGAAAATAGAAACATGAATTTTTTTTAAAAAATTGGATATGTATCCTTATATTCTAGGGATATGGAACAATAAGGCATGGGGAACTATATTAGAGGATCCTAATAGAATCATTAATTACAAAGAAAATTCTTCCATAGGGTTGGATCCTGTACCAGAAAAGAAAGCGGGTGTCAGAAGACAGAGAATATGAGGTAAGAGAATCAGTTGCATTATTTCCCTCACACCATGTGTGGGTTGATACTCATTCATTCACTAATTAAGTTCATACACATGAATATATACTAAATATTCAAGAAAAGAAGTGGATATCAGACCACACAAAAAGTTTAATAAAAATTAAGGGATCAGTTTCTAATTGCAAGAGGCATGTTGCTCTTTTCCATCTATAGTTCATGGCTAGTAAGAATCACAATGGCTTCTACATAAGGGTAATAACCCAACCCAAAGGAGGAATAAAAAAATAATAATGATGGAACTGTTCTTATCTCACACAATACATCAACCTCACATCATACATGATATATAGGTGCCATCTATAACGAGCTTCAAACCTGCACACTAAGGGAACTACCATATATAGTACCTGGGAGGTAGAGTGGAAGAATATACCACAATAATCTAGGAATTTTGATTTATTTAAGGAAAATAGAGGCATCCCGGATCTAGATATGACAAATCATATCTTCATGTTTTTCATTTTGATGGAAACAGACATCCAAGAACTACAAATACCTTCAAACCAGTCATTCTTCCTTAGGAACCACAAACACAAACCACAGAAATATAAATTCAACTTCTCATTGTGATCTCCACACTATTATCCCATGTTCATAGAATCCATTGATCTAGAAAATTATCATACATGGAATCTTGAGATACCATTCTGATTATGCTTCCAATTTTATTCCATAACCACTTTGCACACTGACACATGGAAAATAAATGATGAATATTTTTATGTCAATGCATGTTACAACAACTACACCTAGAATAAAGTTGAAAACATGTGTGATGAACAATATCATTTGTTAGTTGGGAGTTATTCATGATATTACACACTAGCAAATTGAGTTTTTAAGTGATATTCATACACCATGAATTCTCACCCAACTATTCTGATCCATAGTTGAGGGTTTCTTTCTACATTACACCTTAGTGGAGAAGACTATGGAAGCCTATCAAGAAATGTTACAAAGGTTATGGTCCCTTAGAGAATAAATGATACAAAAATTTCTCCACTAATTAATTTTAGTACTATCATTAAAAAAAATTTGTTGATTGTGTGTTCACTGAAGGAGATTTTATAAATTAGTGATCTTGGAGGTAGAGTTTCATTACACACCAGTTGTGGAAAAATAATCTAATTTCACCATTTATGATGATAAAATTCACCATGTTTTCAATATCACAGATGAATGATCTAACATAATACTTTATAAAGGAAACCATTCTATTTGAAGAATATGAGGAATAACATAAATTTTTAAACATGGATCCTACCCCTAAGATTCTATCCCAATAATAAATCCCCTGAAAAATTATCATACTTCCCATGAATTTTATCTGATAGTCTATGGACACCAAAACCTTCCACTCTCATTTGTTTTAATGTTTATCCCAAGAGGCCCATTTGATACCCCCCTCAAGTTAAGAATCCCAAAATAATTTTCTCATTGTATTCTCCGAGTCAGATATAATTGTATTCAGGGACCTATCTTATAGAGAGAACATTCATGGTGGAGGAAGTTAATATGATATTTATATACATTATAGTGCCACAAAAATAAAAGTAATGGCTCTTCCAATTTTTAATTATTTGGGTTATATTGTAAATCACTTTTTCATTGTGACAGACCAAAAGTTGATAATAATATATTAGAAAACCAATATACTCTATACGAATTATTCTTATTAAAATATCGAGGTGAGCCTCTAGGTACCTCATTTACTTCAAAACACTAATTTGAGAGAAGTTGGATTATCTTCTCCTTGTTGAACTACTTCCCACACTAATGGTAATAATCATTCATAACACTTTTGAGATCTAGAATGGTGTGATTGTCACCATTAATAAAATGAATGGTTTCATCCTTATATTTGGGAAGCATGATTCATTTGAAGTAGTTCAGATTAAGAAATAGTGAAATATATCATTCATGAATATTCCTATTAATAAACAAACAAAAATTGTCCTTCATCCAAACAAAATAGTGGGGGAAAGAGGATCACCATGGTATAGTCCCTAAACAAACTTGAAGTAATTGTATTACTACCCCATATAGAAAATTGATAACTATAGGGGAGCCAAAATAGTGAAAATTAATATCAATGGTAGAGACACTGAAAACTCATATAAGAAAGAACCTTGAGAATACATGACCATTCCAACCAATAAAAAATTTTATTCATGTTTTGTTTTAATATGATGGCAGAACAAGGCACCATATAATTAATATCATGAAGAATTTCATGGGATATACCAACAACATATTGAATGGATCTTATTTTGATAGTCATGCTACTCCTATGAAATAAAACAGTGTATGTAAAGATAATGGAACCTATTGATTATGGTTTCCCTGATTTTAATCAAAAATTTATCCAAGCGAATGGGTTAGTAGTGATTAAGTGAAGAGGGTTTATTCCATTTGGTAATAAGGACCATGGAAGTCACATAGGGAACATGAGTAATAATTACACCATTATAGAATTCTTGAACTTCTTCAATAAAAGAATCCCATCATATATCATAGAAGGTCATAATTATTGATCATGGAAATCAATATGGGTTGGTGGTGCTATTCAGGTAGTGGGAAAGGGAATCCTGATGGATTTCAAGATCTCTAGGAATGGATTCCAACCATATGTTATACTTGATAGAAAACACATGATGTATACCATTAGTAAAGTCCAAGTGACCACTCAGATATGCCCTGACCAAGAATAGATTTGCCTTATCTGGAATATACCTAAAATAAGTTTTATCCAGGACTCTAACCACATACCAATAATTAGAATTTGATCTGTCATCACATTTAATGTTATGACATATATTAAATGTCTCTCCTTTATGTATTCATGAAAATAAGTGGTGTTATAATGCCCCTCTTAATGGAATCTTATTGTAGAATTTATGATGGGAGGCTTCTACTATTTTAGAAGGAGCTCTTCCTAGTCATTCTTTTTTTAGAATGGATGGTTAAAGAAATGATCATCCCATTTAGTCTCTATATCGACTTCAATCTGCTCTAATTCTTAGATTAGAGAATCCAAATCATGAAAGTTTCCTAATAGACTCCATATCTATATATATTAATCAGTACAAAGGAACATCAACCTATTCTAATGAGCAATCGAAAGACATACCTAAACTGGTTTTTCCAAAAACTCATCCACCATTTTGAGATAACTAGGTTCAGAAATCCATCATTGTAAAAAAAAGTAGCATCTATCTCTATTAAAAAACAAGTACAAATCAACATTGATCAGGGACTGATATGAGAGGCTACTGGGATGGGGAGTAACTCTAGAATCATGGATGTAATAAATTTCATTTTGGTTTTCAGGGAAGTTTTCAAGTCTTCACCAATTAAGGGTTCCTATTTTCTAGTTTTTGAACTAATTATAACAATATCCTATGAATCAAAAAATAAAAATGAATTTTTGGGATAGGAAAAATGAGGAAAAAAACTAAAATGCCTCCTAAAAATCCTCCTCTCCCATTCTCTGAATGATCCAACATGACGTTAAAATAACCACCCAAGATTAATAGAAATTATTCATGATAAATGGATTGGATATCATACCAAATTATCTCAATGGAAGTCATATGAATAATTTCATATATATATGTCAATATTAACCACCGAATCCATATACAAAATTATATCATTTTAAAACGTTCATACAAATTCTCAAATTTGATATTAATGTTCAAATTATAGAAACCCAAGATGAATTGGTTTTGTGGGAGTTCATACAATTAGTTTCACCCTTTTATATGTAATATCATTAATTTTGTAATCATCATGATATTATAAGTTCAATTTAATTTTTTCAGGGAGAAAAATGACTAACGATGCTATAATAATAGATTATAGAGAAGTAATCAATGATACATGAGTCTGAATATGGAGAATTTAAATTTACACCTTTATAAAAATAGAACCACATCATTAGAGGGATTTCTAGAAATCAAACAATCTTCATCATTCACACATTTGTTTTCAATTCATTATCAAGAGTATTTTCCTCCCAATATATGCATGTAATGATATATCTCATTGATCATAGTTTCTCTAGTGTATTATCCCCTTTATCTATAACCTTTTATGCTAGGTAATCCTTTCCAGTTCTGACAGCATGAACAATAGCCATGGAATCGCACTGAAACTAGATATGATTCCAGTTTTTTTGTTGACCAGCCTTGACAATGTAAATCAATCCAGAAATCGTAACTTCCAAGGCCATAGAAAAGCCACAATAACTCAAATAAAATTCAGCGAAATCGCATGATGAGTCCTTGAAGATGTAATCATATCCTTCCAGTCCAGTGTTCCCAAATGAGGCCCCATCAGAATTTGCATTTTTTCTAACCATTGAATATTGGGTACTAAAATCCTCCATGGTACAACTTGGTGGAGGGTAATATCCACTAACC
This sequence comes from Viscum album, assembly GCA_963277665.1. Classification (NCBI taxonomy): domain Eukaryota; kingdom Viridiplantae; phylum Streptophyta; class Magnoliopsida; order Santalales; family Viscaceae; genus Viscum; species Viscum album. The sequence continues at coordinate 885,641,237 of OY728135.1, read as the reverse complement.
ATCATCCAATACAATACCACGAACTCTCTCACGGTGTTATCACAACAGCTCGAGAGAAGATATTTGGAATTTGGTATCTTGGCCATGATTTTGGTAGTGGTTGTATTCATGTTGATTTGGGCCAGCTAGTTGAGTTCTTTATTTTGGACTGTCCATATAGTGTGCACAAGTTCAAAAAAAGAATCCATGAAGAGAGAAGAATACTATTTGGATATTTTAATAACAAGTAGAGAAGTCAAGAATTCCATGACCATGATGTACATTTGGATATGTACTTCAAATATGTTAGAAATGAATTACCACAAATATGAATCAGAATAAAATCAGAAAAAATGATCAGGATCCTCACGTTGATGATGACAAATAGCAATCCATTCACAGAGAGTGATTCCAACCTATGGTAGCATGGCATAAATAGGTATATTATTGAATGGAAATCTCTAAAAGAGAGTAATAATATAAGGGGTAATTCATTTCTTATTGAAATCACTGATCCATTATCAAGGATCTGAAACAAGGGAATTATAGAAGCATTTTGAGCCGAGTTGTACATTAAGTGTTTTTCCCCAAACCATCATGTAATCCAAATAGAGAAATTAATCATAGGAAACAACCTATAAAATTTCAACTATAAGTAGATCCATGTTGGCCATATGATCATTACTAGAGTTGTATAAGTATAAATCATGACTCATTGAATTGGACATACCTAAAATACGACTTCCAATCCATTTATAGTTCCAAAATATTAGATAAAAATTAACATTGACTATCCAATGAGAGTAATAAAAAACATTCTATGATACTCTTTTGAGCCCATTCCAGACTAAGGACTACATGTAGTTGTCATATTATGAAATTAATTTATCCAAACACCTGAGTATTACAAAATTTATGTATTCTTCCACATTGTTGAGAATCATAAAAATGAATTGTTCCTGCAAGGACTAATTGAACATGGTCAGAATTTTGATCCCATGGTCCCCGTGGTCATAAGGAATACAAATGTTTTTGAATGAGATAGTAATGCATTTTTTGGATTATGATAACGCTCAAAAACAAAGATCATCATTAAAATTGAGATGGATTTTAACATCGAGGTGGTCAAGGAGTAGTTCATGATGGAATAAACCAACCTTGGGAAAACCACATGACTAACAAGATATGATCTTCCATCCAATAATAATGATTTTCCCTTCAAGGAAGCAGTAGTTATTCTAACCAGGCTAATGATGTTAATGAAGTATGATGCCTATGGCCTAACCCAAAACACGAGGACACAAGGGTAGGTAAAATAGAGGGATCCATATCATATTCCATGGTCATTGATCATGCTCACCTTTATAGATGTTGGAATGTGTTTTTTAATGTAAATGATAGAGTTTCCGCAATTTACATCTTATTTTGAGACATCCTCATAGTGTAAGAGGTATTGTTGTTTACTTTTGATATTCCCCAAATCTCCCAGAGTTAAAATATTAATGTCATCTTAAAAAACCAATGGGATTGCATGGAAATACCTCTGGATACCATGCTGCTTTTAAGATTTCCATTTTCACCATGTGAAAAAGAATTCTGTTGAGATAGTATTCTATTTAGAATTAAAAATCTAGATAGAGGGTTACCCTGTCTCACCCCTATCTAACATTTATTATTCCATTCTAGATATCTATTGATATATATGGAAATGTGTGAATATATCTAAAGTGATTTGATTGTTTTGACAAACTATAAATTGATACCAATACTCATAAGAACTGTAAAGATAAATTCTTAATACATGGTATCAAAAGATTTCTTAATGTCAAGATTGAGCACAAGGTTACCCCCTCATGAAGATTTACACAGAATATTTTCACATTCTGATGTGATAATAAAATAGTATTTTATATATCATCCTTTGAAAAATCTAAATTGATTTTATGACATTATTTTGTTTGATATTGGAATAAGTCTATTGGCATGGAATTTAGTAATAATCCTTTGAATGGTGTGGACCAGTAGAAAATGTATGAATTGACTTATGTCACTATCATTATCAGCCTTTGGGACATGGGTAAAAAATTGGGAATTGATTCCCTGAGGGTAGGAGCCTCTTTGAAGAAGTGTATAACAAGGTTGCAAACAACATAATCAATTTACTCCAAAAATGCTGAAAATCATTGTTCGTAAAATAATCAATACCAGGAGAGATGTCATTATTATGACTAAAACATAATTTTTAATTTTTAATCCATGTGAAATTGACGTCAGAATATTTTTATTAGCTTACGTGACATGCTTTGGAATAATTCCATCCCATCGGTTCTCATTTCATGGTGTCCCATTGAAGAGGTTATCATAAAAAGAAAATTATGATTAGAAAGTGGTTGTTTTTCATTAATAATTTGATCTTCATATTTCATAATGGAGAGGGGCATACTTTCACTTCTAGCACATTGGGGAGAAATTGAGATCATAGTATTTATATATCCATCATAAGCCACATGGATTTGAATAATTATTTTCTCGTACTTTCTTCGAGTTTAATGAGACTCTGAAGGATGGTGGTCGTCACTACTTCTTGAGTCATACATTTAAGAAACATTTTCTCAGAGTTGACCTCTTGAATGTCATGAGGAGAAAATTTCATTGAATCAATTTCCTCATCATTTTGGATAAAAATATTCTTTCTCTAATATTTCATAATAGCCTTTAAATTTTCTATTTTGAATATTCAACTGAGTAGGGTGCCAAAATTTTCCACCCTTTCTTAGGTGTCTTGAAAAATTATGCAATAATTAGTTAATTATGTCCAAAAATAGTTGAACCTAAAAGCGATTGGAATATTGATTTTGGTTCCATGAATTTCCATCAATATAGGATAATGGTCAAAACAACTTAACCATGATAACTTAAGATATAGATATCCAATTCTTAAGGGAGGTATTATTAACAGAATCTCTATCAATCCTTATATCTCTCACTCCATCAAAATGTCTTCGGTACCAAGTGTTTGTTTCCTTATTAAGATGAATTCAGTTAGGCTGGAATTTTTTGATACATGTATTGAACTCCCTAATGGTGGATGAGGTGATGGCATACCCCACATTCTCATATGATTTCAATATGGAGTTAAAATCACCCACAACGAACCATGGATCAAAAATAGAGATTAAGAGGTCCTTAATTTGGGATTGATGAGTCTAAATTTCCTAATAATCATTTAATTCATATATGATGGTAATGAAAGTAATATTGTGATCCTTGAAGAGTGATAAAGTGATACAATGATCCCCTTATGGGATAATTGTGGGGTTTTCCACTAAGAAATTCACAATAATACAAATCTCTTTTTGAGTGTAATATGGCTGAGTATTTCTAAGGATTTGATACTTGTTAGAATCAATTTATTTTTTGTCAATGTGGATGATTTTATGGACCTAGTACACCAATTTTTTTAGTTTTATTATTATTTTCTATAAGACTTATGCAACTATGAGTGTCAAGGTTATCTATACCATAATAGTTCCAAAAAGGCTCTTCATTTTGACAAAGTTTTGGGGTTGTGCTCCCCCATTTTCATAACATCTTCATTATTCTCTTGATAAAAATTTATAGGATTCTCCTTTGAATCTATTACTGATGGTATTTAGGTTCATATGCATCAACTATATAAAAATTAACAACATCATTATCTTTGGATGAGACATCATTTAATGGGGAGCTTAATGTATGTTTGGGAGAAAGTTCAGATTGCTAAATGTGGACCAATTTTTTGACACTTCATTAATCTAATCGGTGGTCAACTGAACAACCAAAGTCCTCTTCTCTTGAATTGGGATATAGACCTATGATATATCTAGGTCCTTATCTGATCTAATAAATCCATACAATTCTAGCATAATCATTTCATTAATATCATGTGATATTTTATTTTTTAACAATTATTGGTCTCGTAAAGTGGAGACAATATAGAAGATTTCTCATGATAATCAAATAAACTCGTAACTATTTCCTTCTCAGAGTTATGTATAAAATCCTCAGCATGTGTGTCATCACTTAGTGGTTCATCCTACTAGGTTGGAGTTTATTAAAAGTTTTCCTAGTTATCCAAGTCATCCCAAGAGATGTTTCTTCCAAAATTTCCCCATTTTACATAGATAGTTTGGTTATTATTATATTTTCTAGTGTTTTCCATTACATTACATCCCTTTCCATTTACCGCTTCATTCTAGCCTATGGAAGATGTTGTTGGTTCAATTAGATTATTCACCACCATTCCATTCTTTATTTTATGACCAACAACATTAACCTAGTCAGAAAATAGGGATAATGTCTCAAAATCTAGAAATATTTAATTCATGGCCTCATTAACAGTAAGTGAAATGTACTTTAGAGGATGTGAAGAAATGTTTATATCCTCATGTATTCTGACCAACAGGCCAGTGACACCTTCAAATGTGTTCTAATCAATTATGTGAGGTGTTCCAATTCCATAAGAAACTTATTTAGGATTTTTTTGTTCTAATACATCCATTTAATCCCATGAACTCTAGCCTAATCATGGGAATTTGTTTAGCTTTGATTTTGGTGGTTAATAGTCACCTCCCACTCTGATAACTGAAAAATGCCAAGTTTCAGATTTAGGATATCAATCCACCATGATAAGTAGACCTACTCCTACATCCAAATTCTTATTTAAAAATAATCATTTCATATAGGTATTACCTAGAACTTATTGATGTTCTAACATTGGGAAATTTTTTTTGAGCTCAGTATATGACTAGGGTTTTCCCCTCTTTTATAAGAAATCCGAATGTTCATAAAGAACATACAAATATCCAACCATTGTTTAATTGCCTACTAATCAGGCAGTCAATATAATATTTTTCCATCATGGAACTTATTATTAAAAGTTACCAATGTAGTAATGTTTTTATGATAAAATCTGATCATTTATCATGAATTTTCATGACTACAAATCAAGTGAAAAAATATTTCAATATATCTCTCATGAAACTAAATAATTTTCATCTCATATTTTAATTTCATGAGAATACATGTTTTCACATATTTTTCTTCTATTTATATACACATTATTTTAAAATAATAATATTAGAAAAATTATATTTATTTTCCAATTTAGTTGAAAACCCATTTTTATTCAAAAAAAATGTTTTCTAAAAGTGTATTAAAAATGATTTATAATTTTTAAAGGATTAAATAAAAAACATTAACCATGATTTAATTTTAAAACTTTTATTAAAAATAATCATGCCATTTGCAAACCAAAAAAATCTCATTTTGATTTTACTGAAAATAAGGATGGAATATTTGTTTTCGAGTGGTAGACATTAATTGTATTTTCTCAATCATGAAAAAATATGTTAATTTAAATATTCCATTAAAAATTTCATGTATAATTTTTCATAAATAGTTATTTTTAATTTTTTTAATTTTTAAAAAATAATTTTTTTCTATGTGGAAAGGATAATTTTCACCCGAACAATTTCATGTTATTTTTATATCAAAAATTTTTTCAGTCTATGGTGGAATATATTGAGATTACATATGAATAATATGAAATATGATCTCAAGATTACATTTTTATTCCATCTCTAAATCGTTTATGATTATGAAAAAATATATTTATGAATCCATATTCTCTTGTATGGGTGAAACAATGATAAAATCATTATGAAACCTTCTTATTTATTCATGGTTTTTATTTTTGATGAAATGTTGGAATGATTCTAAAACATATCTCATTTTCACAGGTTATGTTGTGATGAAATGGTTTATGGAACCAAAATATTTTCATGGAATCTAATATGATAAATCTTTTATGATCTAATGGAATTCAAATGTTTGAAATTTATTATTTGAAGGGTGGGAAATGTGTCTCTCTCCAAAACATTTTCTAAATATGGATATCTAATGAGACAAATAAAAATGTAATGTGGAGTGAACCTCATATTCATGGGACTATATTCACAATGATTGTCTAGGGATTGAACCATGGAATCCAAAAAAAATTAGAGAGTGAAATAATTACACTATGATTGCCTTTCTAATAATCCTTGAACTACTATGGAAATTATTTTTTATTCTTAGGTGTATGCTACACATATATCTCTTATGAAAATGATATGTTCTCATGATTCACTATCTTATATTCTATTATTATTCATGACTTATGAACTGCCATGTTTTATCCCATGACTCATGTTTCTGGTCATTGAAATGCACTGTATAACTTCTGAATGTTATTATCATGTTATTATACTCGTAGAATTATGATTTCATGATATCTCTATTATTATCCATTAATTATAATTCTATACCATCTTTTATTATGTTTCCTTTCCTCACATCATGGGGAATGTTTTTATGTATGAATATAATAGTAAGGGTTCTATTTATGATAGTCTTTATGGGAGATGGCATAGATCATTTGTGAAAAGGTTGTTTATGAATCCATGTTTTTAATGGTACTATATATAAATAATTCTAGCATTGATATCTGTCATATGTGATAAATAATTAATTTATTATGATATAATATTATTATGAGTGTTTTGGGTCACAGTAATTAGTCATCAAAAAACACAGACTAGATACCTTATGAAGTAACTCTAAATCGAATCAAAAGATCAAAGAAAATACTATACATCATGGTACTTATACTCACCCAATACGATTTTACAATATTTTTTTTGCACAATGGGTTGATTAATACATTTATACTCCATATGATAACACTCAAATGTTATCATTCAAATGTGGAATAATAATTCATATTACCTAATAAATAAATGATGAACCAATATACAACTACAGAAGATTAAATACCACCCAAACTCTATGAGGCACACTATTTATGTGTTGCATGATACAAAGTGTTATTGTAGTAAGGAATATAATAAATGGAACCCCACGATTGCTTACCCATTAGTATAAGTTTATTTGAAGACAAAATAAAATTTAATCTTATCAATCTCCCATATACTAATGTTGGTGGGTCACATCTATAAGGCCCCAACCTTAAACATTACTTAATCTTGAGTTATTACAAGATTACACATTTAGGATCTTTTCAGGTTTAGAGATTTAGAGAATTAGATCATAAAACATGCCTTACATTCCACATTTACACAAAGTGGTTACATATAAGATAGTATTCATTTTTTTCCATCAGCGGAAATATATTTAAAAATAAAGCATGGATTCTTTCGTGACACTTCCTTGAAACTATCATCATATCATTTACCTTTCCCTTGACCTATGAAAAACATTTCAAAAAAACTTGGGATGAACATAAAAAGCTCAGTAAGGGTTATAAAAATATGGAAAGGAAACATGAGTTCATATATACATAAGAATGAAATCATACTTTACCCATAAAACATATGCACTTTAACATACCTCATCAAATCATGAATAAATCATAGAAATCATAATACATAAAAGGTAACTTGATGCATTCATAACATTCTTACATAGGGAGTAACCCTATGGGTTACGTTTGGAATACCCACCACAGTATATTCCCTAAATCTCTTCGGAGAAACCATAACGTTTCACTCCTTTGCATTACCCAATGCATTGGAGAGCTATAACGGGCTCACCCGCCCTTAGTTTATCACGGAACCACCCATATTCATAACAATGCCCAAGAAGCATAACATAATCTTATCACATAAAACATGCATAAAGGAAACATAACATTTCCACCTTTAAATAACATGATATCAATACAACACATTGATATAAAAACAATATGAAAACCATTTTGAATACCAAAATAAATGAAAAGTAAAACATGGTATTTATTTTTCTTTTTAAAAAGAGGGTATGTCTTGTAGAGGAAGCCGAAATTTAAAAAATGGTCACGGCGGTGGAGAAGTCGTTGTCGCCGCATATGTATGACAAAAACATTCCCTTTTCTCGTTTAGTAAATGCTTCATATAAAAAATATTCCTTTTGAATAAATGTATATTTCAAAGGGGTTTATACACCATGTAAAATAAAGTTGTGTATAAAAAAAATATGCCTCAATGAAAGGAGATTGAGATGAATTTCCATACAAAGACGGTATCCTTGGATTAAGGATAAATCAGTTACATAATTATGTGTGACAAATGAATACACAAAATATAACTGGGTATTAAGTGTATAAAAATCAGAGGTCATTCACACATAATCATAGAACGACATATTCAAGGTGTACAAGTTTATCCCAAATAATCAAAATTGGGTTAAGAAGTTCCCTTGCAAAAATTCGACAGCCTAACGACGTCGGTACAAAATTCAGAAAAAGAGTTGATGAGAGATAAAAAGGGTATCTCATCACTTGATCATAAAATTTACATCAATAAGGATATATAAGAACATATCCCAACATAATAGTATTTGAAATAAAAGACATAACAAAATAAGCCTTTTAAAAAGAGGAGGGTGAAAGGTTCCCTTACCGACTTGGGTAACTTTCGAAACAGACACCCCGTGAAAGAAGGACTATACAACATTGATGTAAATACTCATAAATGAAAGTATATTACACAATGAGTAAAATAATGGGAAGTACATACCCCACTCAAAGTAAATTGAGGCAAATGTAGCATAAATCTAATGGGAATAAAAGTGAGATGAAAAATCCCTTACGAAAACTCGGCAGCCTAACGATGCCACTTAAAACTTCCAAAATGGATTGATTAAAGAAAATAGGGTCTCTCATCATATGAACATAAAAAGTATAGTAGGAGTAATATAAATGAACATCCCAATAATAATAAATATGAGATTAAAAGGAATGACATAAAATAGTGTACATAAAAAGAAAGAGAGAGTTTGGATCCCTTACCTCGGGTCCGACTTGACTCGATCGTTCTTTAATCTCCTTAAAATCGGGTAACTCCCTTTGGTTTGAGATCAAAGGCTTCCTTGGGAAGACTTCTGACCAAAGTGAGGCTTCTAAGAGTTAGATAGGGATGTGTAGAGGAAAAATGGGCAGGTTTTGGCTGAGCCAAAGGCTTTGGAAGTGTGGGTAAGGAGGTAGAGGTGGGGGCCTTTTATAAGAGGAGGGGAGGGGCACTCTTGGAAACTAAAGAAATGTTAATTTATTTTAGAATGCGTTTCAGATTTTAATGGACCCACATTGACTTTTTTCGAGGATAAGGTGATAAGGGTTCGAAATCCACCCATCCAATAGGTTTTGGACATGTGTAGGACTTAGAATTTACATTATCTTTCCATTTTATTTAAATCATTAAATAATGAGGTCATCGCTGCATCATCATGATGTCATAAATAATTTAAATTATTTAATGTCTAAAAATTATAAAAAAAAACTAATATGATGTAGGAAATCTTTTTATCTTTCTAATGAATATTTACAGTCAAAAATCTGAGTTGTATAACACCATGAAAAAATTGTTTTACTAAAACATTTCATGTTTGTGTTATTTTTACTTTAACATTAAATAAAAAGTTATTTATGTCATTTCCCAACCAAAGTTGCTCCATGGGGTCCCAATGTTGCCCCATGGGTTTTCTTGGTCGTCCATGACACATACAATGAGGGTAGGACATGTGTCAAGCTCATCTCATACTATTAAAAAATTATTTTTACCTTAAACTACACTAATTACCTCTAATCGCGATTAAAAACATAATAAGTTACTATTCACCAAAAAATTATTTTAATCCCATTGAACCAAATTTTACTTCTTAATGAAAACCATGTATGCTGGATTTTTTAAATTCAAAACACAAAGGTGGAAAAATTTCATTTAAACGGAAAATCAGTTTTTATAAGTACCACTTAGTGGTTTCACTATTCATCAAAAATTGAAGTTTTTCAGAAAAATACCAAAAATTCACCATAAGATATATTTGATTTTACAAATTAAAAAATGATGTCTATTTTACAAAATTAAAAACATATAAGTTGCATTAATTAATTTAATAATTAATTCCTGCTGTCAAAACAAATAGCGTGTTTTTATGAAATAAAATGTATCAAAAGATTGACACTAGTTTAAGTCCGATTTCAAAGTGAAATTAATTCCAACGACCACTATTGGATTAAATGGTAAAAATATATTATAATTTCACATTCAGCCCAATTCAAAAGATAATATAATCATATAAATAATTTAGATTAAAAAGTGGTTTGGAATTAAAATACAACATTTTTCACTATTCATTAAAAAATGAACATTATCGGAAAAATACCAAAAATTTACACAAAGTAAATTTTGATGTCCCGGTTCTAAAGAAGAATTTAATTTTGTCAAATATAACAATTTTTTTTTCAAAAAGTGGAATTAAAAGTGTTTCTCCATCAAAAGGCGGTTAATTGACTCTTTAAACAATATTTGAATGTTTACGCTTAAAATTGGATTCATTCGCATTTTTAATCCTCTAACATTTTTTGTAAAAAGTAAAAATATTTGACAAACATATATAATCATTTTGTAGTCAGTTCTATTCATTCCCGCCATCACAATAGCTAGACGTTCACTACCATTTAAAATAATATTATTTTATTATTTGAGTGCGACATAAGATTCTCAAGAAACTCGTTGTTGCGTGTTGGGTACGCCATCGAGCATGGCGTCCCATTTAAAGTAATATAAGTATTTTATTCAAAAATATGGATAAATATGAAAATGTCATATTCTTTATTTACCTGGGGTGTTACATCCTTCCCCCCTTTTGGGAATTGCATCCTCGCAATTTTAAAATTGGGCTTGGAAACATCCTTGAAAGTCCCACATCGAAACAAGAGTTGGTAAAACAATCACTTTAAAAAAAAGAAAGATAAGTACAAAGGTCACCCGAGTTAAGCCATACTAGGATTCCATGTAGGAAAACATGGACATTGAGGAGAAAACATAGGGTCATGTTCTGATGGAGAGTGATAGAAAACATGTTTAGGAGAAAGTTAACCACAAGAAAATCACAAAATTGTGATGGGTTAAACGGTATTCGATTCCCCATTTGGAAAAGTTAATAGATAACATTTTTGTTTTAAGTTAATTTTTATTGAAGAATTTATTCATAAGGAAACATAATCACTTATCATGTTGACTTTCAACTTTTATTAGATTCTTTACACAAACTCATATTCTCTCCAAAAGATGAGTATTTAGAAAGACTTGTTCACATTAAGAGTACTATAATCAACTTCAATAGAATCACCTAATCCACAAAAGTGAACTATATAATTCCCATGTCTTTAGACCATAACCAAAACCAAAACCAAAAAGGTTAGTGCAAGATCAGATAATCCTGAAGAGTATAATTCTTTATAAAAAGAAAACCTATTCTTAATCTCCAAAATTTGTCCCCAAAAAAACCGAAAGTTCAACAAAGACCATTTGACAAACAATTTGTCCATAAAATACATCAAAGTAAACTAATCTAAGATTGAAACCCAAATATTTGAATGATTTAGTCACATAGTCTTCCATGTTAAATCGTAACATTTATCTCCAAACAACATCAGTTGCTCTTAAAGTCTCATATTGAAAAGTTATTAACCTAATCACATATCCTCCAAGATAGGTTAATATATTTTCAATAGATAACCCAAAATGAACTTACTCTTAATTCATAAAATCATCTAACTAAAAAGAATCAGTCAAAATAACCAGGGACTTCACATAGTCCAGTGGTAGGCGATAAATACCAGTCGCACTTTGGTTGTGGGTTCGATTCTCGTAGCTTTGTACGATGCGATGGGTTGTCACACGGTCTGCGTGTTTTCCTTTTTACAAAACTATATAATTCTCAAATAATTCCTCGAAAAGTGATAAAATCATCAAAAATAAGTATAACATAATTTAACCTCAATTTTATCTCGTGCCTTTAACTTCCATCATAACATACAGTAACCCATAATTACCACAAAAGTAAGGATCATATAAACCCAAATGGTTCTTTATAACTATGTCCACAAAAGAACAGATAACTATTCCTTGAATAAAATTTTCATATATTAAACATCAGGGTTACACATACTATAAAAAGCCTTCTAATATAACCCCGTCATCAAAAGATACTTAATACTCATAAGAATTTCACCATAACTCTTGAAGCCCTTATATGTTGAATTCTTACTCATTAAACAATATTCATGATCCATTAACCATTCCTTTCCAACTTATTCTGAAATACTTCTTTCCTACAAACAAAATCATGAATCATATCCTAAGATTCCAAAATAGGAAAACAAAAGTTATGAAATAATCCATACCTTTGATTGGTCATTGTCAGTTTCTTCATCCGCAATCGGAATGGCATTAGGTATTGGTAAACAAGTATTTGTTCGATCTTAGTGATCCCATTCATGAATATTCTTCATAGGACACGTGTTTTCATAATGACCATGCACACCACATTTAAAACATTCAATTGATCCCTCAGAAAGAACTTCTTTCCCTTTCATCGAGTCAACTAGATGCTTCCTTTTTCCATGGCAGGTTCTTGCTTTATGATCTTAATTTCCACATCTATAGCATATTTATGTCCCTTTGAATCATTTTCCTAGGTGTTTCTTTCCACATCTTTCACACATAGGTTTTTGAACACACTTACCTTTATGATTGTTACCTATAGTTCCGTAGGGATTTGTTTCTCACATATTTGATGCCTTAGAGAAATAACCAAGGTTTAGGTGGTCAATCATGACTCTAGATAGTTAGTTGAGGATAAACACAAGAGTTCTCATTGCAGATCCCAAATCATTCAGTTGCATGCTCAAAAAACTGTCACAGTTTCCTTCACATCCACTATTACATTGGTTCCTGCTAGATCCAACCATTTACTAAAACCAAAAAGGTCAGTGTGAGTATATCAACAAAACCATCATGTACTAATGAGGAAGATAAACACTAAGATATACTTACTCATTCACTTTATCTAAAACATGGAATCTTTCTGAAATCCTAACCATTATGGCAATTTCACTTATGCTTAAAGAATACCCTAACCTCGAAAGTTATCTAAACCGACCGCTGATACCAACTATAAGGCCCCAGCCTTAAACCTTACTTAATCTTGAGTTATTACATGATTACACATTTACGATCTTTTCAGGTTTAGAGTTTTAGAGAATTAGATCATAAAACTTTCATTACATTCCACATTTACACAAAGTGGTTACATAAAAGATAGTATTCATTTTTTCCATCAATGGAAATATATTTAAAAATAAAGCATGGATTATTTCTTGACACTTCCTTGACACTTTCATCATATCATGTACCTTTCCCTTGACCTGTGAAAAACATTTCAAAAAAAAATTCGGATGAGCATAAAAAGCTCAGTAAGGGTTATAAAAATATGGAAAGGAAACATGAGTTCTTATATACATAAGAATGAAATCATACTTTACCCATAAAACATAGGCACTTTAACATACCTCATCAAATCATGAATAAATCATAGAAATCATAAGACATAAAGGGTAACTTGATGCATTCATAACATACTTACGTAGGGAGTAACCCTCTTGGTTACGTTTGGAATACCCACCACAGTATATTCCCTAAATCACTTCGGAGAAACCTTAACATTTCACTCCTTCGCGTTACCCAATGCATTGGAGAGCTATATCGGGCTCACCCACCCTTATTTTGTCACAGAACCAGTCGTCTTCCTAACAATTCCCAAGAACCATAACATAATCTTATCACATAAAACATGCATAAAGGATTCATAACATTTCCACCTTTCAATTACAAGATATCAATACAAAAGATTGATATAAAAACAATATAAAAACCATTTTCAATACCATAATAAAGGAAAAGAAAAACATGTTATTTATTTTTCTTTTTAAAAAGAGGGTATGGCTTGTAGAGGAATCCAAAACTCAAAAAATGGTCACAGCGATGGAGAAGTCGTTGTCGCCGCATACGTATGACGAAAACATTCCCTTTTGACGTTTAGTAAACGCTTCGTATAAAAAAGATTCATTTTAAATAAACGTGAAAGTCAAAGGGGTTTATACACCGTATAAAAGAAAGTTGCGTATAAAAAAAATATTCCTCAATGAAAGGAGATTGAGATGAATTCCCATATAAAGACGGTATCCTTGGATTAAGGATAAATCAGTTGTATAATTATGTGTGACAAATGAATACACGAAATATAAGTGGGTATTAAGTGTATAAAAATCAGATTACATTCAAACATAATCATAGAACGACATATTCAAGGAGTAAAAGTTTATCCCAAGGAAGCAAAATTGGGTTAAGAAGTTCCCTTTCAAAAATTTGACAGCCTAACGATGTCACCTCAAAATTCTGAAAAAGAGTTGATGAGAGATAAAAAGGGTATCTCATCACTTGGTCATAAAATTTACATCAATAAGGATATATAATAACATATCCCAACATAATATTATGTGAATTAAAAGACATAACAAACTTATTCTTTTAAATAGAGGAGGGTGAAAGGTTCCCTTACCGACTTGGGTAACTTTCGAAACATACATCCCGTGAAAGAAGGACAATACAACATTGATGTAAATACTCATGAATGAAAGTATATTACACAATGAGTAAAATAATGGGTAGTAAATACACCACTCAGAGGAAATTGTGGAAAATGTAGTATAAATTTTCCGGAATAAAAGTGATATGAAAAATCCCTTACAAAAACTCGGCAGCCTAACGACGCCACTTAAAACTTCCAAAATGGATTGATGAGAGAAAATATGGTCTCTCAACATATGAACATAAAAAGTAAAGTAGGAGTAATATAAAAGAACATCCCAATAATAATAAATATGAGCTTAAAAGGAATGAAATAAAAGAGTGTACTAAAAAAGAAAAGATAGGTTGGATCCCTTACCACGAGTCTGACTTGACTCGATCGTTCTTTAATCTCCTTAAAATCGGGTAACTCCATTTGGTTTGAGCTCAAAGGATTGCTTGGGAAGACTTCTAACCAACGTGAGGATTCTAATATTTAGAGTAGGATTTGAAGAGGAAAAATGGGCAGGGGATGGCCGAGCCAAAGGCTTTGGAAGTGTGGGTAAGGAGGTAGAGGTGGGGGCCTTTTATAATAGGTGGGGAGGGGCACTCTTGGAAAGTAAAGAAATGTTAATTTATTTTAGAATGAGTTTCAAATATTAATGGCCCCACATTGATGTTTTTCGAGGATAAGGTTATAAGTGTTCGAAATCCACCCATCCAATAGTTTTTGGACATGTGTAGGTTTTTTATTTTAAATTATCTTTCCATTTTATTTAAATCATTAAATATTGAGGTCATCGCTGCATCATCATGATGTCATAAATAATTTAATTTATTTAATGTATAAAAATTATAAAAAAATACTATGATGTTGGAAATATTTTTATCTTTCTAATTAATATTTATAGTCAAAAATCTGACTTGTATAACCCCATTCAAAAATTGTTTTAGTAAAACATTTCATGTTTGTGTCATTTTTACTTTTACATTAAATAAAACGTTAGTTATGTCATTTCCCTACCAAAGTGGCTCCATGGGGTACCCAGGTTGACCAATGGGTTTTATTGGTCGGCCTTGACACATAAAATGAGGGTAGGACATGTTTCAAGCTCATCTTATATTATTAAAACATTATTTTTACCCTAAACTACACTAATTACCTCTAATCGCGATTAAAAACTTAATAATTTACTATTCACCAAAAAATTATTTTAATCCCATTGAACCAAATTTTACTTCTTAATGACAACCATGTATGTCGGATTTTTGAAATTCAAAACACAAAGGTGGAAAAATTTCATATAAACGGAAAATCAGTTTTTATAAGTATCACTTAGTGGTTTCACTATTCATCAAAAATTGAAGTTTTTCAGAAAATTATCAAAAATTCATCCTAAGATATATTAGATATTCCAAATTCAAAAATGATGCCTATTTTACAAAATTAAAAACATATAAGTTTCATTAATTAATTTAATAATTAATTCCCGCTGTCAAAACAAATAGCATGTTTTTATGAAACAAAATGTATCAAAAGATTGACACTAGTTTAAGTCCGATTTCAAAGTGAAATTAATTCCAATGACCACTATTAGATTAAATGATAAAAATATATTCTAATTTCTCTTTCAAAAAAATTCAAAAGATAATCTAATCATATAAATAAATTAGATTAAAAAGTGGTTTTGAATTAAAATACAGCATTTTTCACTATTCATTAAAAATGAACTTTATCGGAAGAATACCAAAAATTTGCACAAAGTAAATTTTGATGTCCTGATTCTAAAAGAGAATTTAATTTTGTCAAATATAACACATAATATTGTCAAAAATTATATTTTATAGAGGTTCACCATCAAAAGGTTGTTAATCGAACCTTTAAAGAATATTAGAATGTTTACGCTTAAAGTTGGATTCATTCGCATTTTTAAGCGTTTAACATTTATTGTAAAAAGTAAAAATATTTGAAAAACATATATAATCATTTTTTATGCAGTTCCATTCATTCCTGCCATCACAACAGTTAGGCCTTAACTACCATTTAAAATAATATTATTTTATTATTAGAGTTCAACGTAAGATTCCCAAGAAACTCGTTGTTGCGTGTTGGGTACGCCATCGAGCATAGCGTCCCATTTAATGTAATATTAATATTTTATTCAAAAATATGGATAAATGTGAAAATGTCATATTTTTATTTACCTGGGGTGTTACAACCTCACTATATGCCTCAATATCTTACATGTTCCAGATATCATGCTGAAATTATTATGAATACTCATCTCATAAATGTTGTTGGTCGAACTGTGGCCTTTCTTATCTTAAATTACCATAGGGCCTAACAACGTATATTGTTATAGGATCATAGCTATATTTCTTTATCCATAACCATATTCTTCATAGTAGGGTTTCATGAATATGAAGGGAATTATACCAGATCAATTCTCCTATTATACATGACCACCACAAACTAATTTCATCAATACCATACCATATAAAAAAGAGAGATATGGGAAGAGGGAGAATTCATCAATCTATTCTCTCACTAACCAACATGTCTAAATAGGGCACAAGATACCCCAAACCATTGGGCATCATTATGGTTATAATACATAGATATGGAGTGTATATAAATCAAAATAAATAAAATCACAAAATAAAAGAACACACAATCCCAACCTAGTAGGGTTACTCCAACATGAAATTGTTACAACCCACAACCATCACTACATAATAAGAACCAAAAAAACCATAATAGTATCAAATTACATAACTAAAAACATCCAACGTTTCCAGGTAAATAAGAAAAAAAAGTAATTAAAATTTTTTAGACCAGTCATGTCATTACACTATTTCAATATATACCATTTTCTAACCAATTTACATTAATTAATCCTTTCAATATAATATTTATGGAAAATTAATTTCCAACCCTTTACCATGTTTCTTCCACATCTATTTCCCATTAATTAAAAATTTCAATATCTTTTTTATGGAGATGGTTTATTTAGTTTTTTTCAAAAAAATAATTTCTCTACTTCTATTATTAATCTACTTCCCTGGCTATATTGAAATTAAAAAATCATCCCCACATCAAAAAATTAGATTATCTATCAAAATCCACTGACCATTTTCCATTAAGTACAACAACCTTCCAGGAATTGACAACAAACCTCTTCAAGGCCAGCCAAAACATCATCCAAAGCGATACAATTGAAGCACTAATTCCCGACATGTTACAAGGCCCATAATCCACCACATGATCACCATATAACACTCCTTCATATAATCCACACCCAGCCTTATAAAATCAAAAAACTAATATAAGTCAATAAACCCAATAATACCAGATTGGATTAGTAATACATATTCAAATATTTTTTCTATCATAATATCACATTGGTTTAACATCAATTATACCGGCATCAATTTTGAAATTCAATATTTTTACAAATATGGTTTCTTACTTTGTATTAATATTTATCCTTTTAAGAGAGGTGATTCTAGTATCAGAGTCACATAAATTACATACAAACTCAAAATGAAACTAATAATTACTTCAATTCAATGAAAAATCATCAATATTGTGAGAAATATCTAAAAATAAACTAATTACATGGGATTCCATCCCTCATTTTACATACCCACATTTATTAGCGTCATTAATCCAATCCACACCATTATTATAATTAATGTAGACACATGATAATTTCACAGTGTTCTATAATATAATGGTAGTTATTTAATCCCCTTCCCCAATTGGTTCTTTGATGATTGATGAGAAATCCCAATTTAGTGAAGAGAGGATCCCAAATCAAAAATCACAGAAGAGATCCATAATGACAAAGAACACATGAATACCCATAAAAAATTCCCATTTCCATCGAAAAAAGCATCTAATAAATGACAGAAGCTTCCTAGCATGGAGGATAGAAAAGATAGTAAGAATAAAAATGAAGGAACTCTCTAGAGGTTCAATAATTCTCAATTAGTCATACCATTGACAAAAATCTATTTAAGGGGATCTAGAGTTTCCCAAGTTGAACTTATCATTCCAACATGTTTGAGAGAAATAGTAGTGATAATGGGAATATTAATGGGTATATATCAATTACCAATGTAAAAAAACTAGGCATCACAGCATGATAGACCCTTATCACAACACATCGGATGATGTACATCGATTCTTTAAATATGAGGATTTGAAATTTTTTTCTCTCACTTAGTCATAGCTCATTTTTCGTACCATATTTATAAAACACAATAATAAGTATCATGATGATCACTATTACTGTATAATTATGATTCCTTGAACAGAACCAATAAACCTCATCCTCCTGGTCCAACACCATGAAAAACATTTTCATATAGAAAATATTTACTTTGGAAATAATTCTCTCTTTCTAGGAAATGTCAATCCAATTAATCATCTCTCATGTTGTGAACAAGAAATCTGAAATACATCTTTATACGGATTATAGAGACTTCATAAGGTTCAACCCACTAAAATAAATATTTTTAAGACACCTTTTAGCACCATAACCAATCCCTCATGACATGCTAGGACATGCAATGAATCATACACTCTCATAAAATGACCAAGATAGTCACCCCTTGACTGGATTTTACTAGCTAGACTATTCAACATAAGTAAGAATATTTTTCCTCTACAATCCTCTTAAATCCGTTGACCAAAAAAATACCATAATAATATAGAGAAAATGGTTCTTTTTATTATTTAAAATATATATCAAAAAATTATCATACCTGAGAATCAAAACATATCTCATAACGAAAACCACAAAAAACATCTACGAATAAATTCTAAAATAATACATCTAAAATAGAATGGTTCCACCTAAAAACATGAAAAAACATCATAAGATGAAATCAATGAAAATTTTCATATCATTCATCCTATAAAAATTTATTTAAATAACAATGACCTCACTAAAAATATAGAAACAATATCAAAAATAAATTTGATAATTGGTAAATATCATTGAATAATGACCCATGTAATCTCCTCTTTGGAAATATAACTCAAAAATATGTTAAATATATAAATAAGAAAGCAACACGTCACCTTAATATGGTAATAATGAATCACAATTCACCACTCCACAATCATTACTTCATCGTTCACCTCTAACAACACCCAAGAAATGAATTATGATTCATCATGAAGATACTAAGTTATATATTATATCTATAGAACATAATAAACATATGAAATATTTAATACATGTAATCCAATGATATTAATGATATGATACATCAATTTTCAGTATAAATACTCCACAAACATTAAATAGTGGTGAATAAGCCATATCTTATGATAATAAATGTGAGGTGAGAAAAGACTTTCCATATGTATGAATGTGATAATAACATGATTATAATGTGATGGATTATTAGATTAAATCTAGTAATTATATAATTTAATACCTTTTTATACATTTCTTTGTTTTATTATATTATATTTAATTTCATTTATATATGTTTTGATAAGATAAACAATTCAATTTTATCATTCAAGAGCATTCCTTTCCTTGGATTACATGATCTATTTAAATGTATATATGTATGGAAAATCATATAAAATGGGAATATATGTCCAAAACTGATAATATATGTTATTAATAAACATATATAATATTAAATGGTTATATAATTATTTGTTTTTATGGTTTGAAGAGGAATTATTAGAAAAACATATAGTGATAACCATTTAGATTATTTTAGTATTTTTTCGATCATCACAAAATAGTTTTTTCTAATAAAATAATATTAAATATATATAGTGGTTATAAAACATTAAATAAGATTAATTAAATATAATATAGTATATTTTAACCATAAAAATGGTGTTGTTACCATCCTTGAATGAGGAATTGAAAAATGGAAACTCATCACCCATGAATGTGGTAAATTTGTACCTCATAGACGACATTTTAATTTTTAGAATAAAATAGGGAAGATAATAAGAATTATGAGGATGAATTTTACATTTAAATAATAAAATTCCATTATATATAAGATATTGCATTAATCATGCATGTTTGGTTAGAGGATTTTATGAAAGGAAAATAAAATAAATGAAAAAGAATGGGAAGGATTAAGGGTTTTACCTCTTGAATTCTTTCCCTTGAGAACAACCTAATGGAGCATGGAATTGGGATTTATTTTAGAAAAAGGCTTATGGACGTTAGAAAAGTCACTGGAAATGTATTGGATTGTAATTGTGGATGCTTCAAGTCTTATGAGGTATGAAAAGAAGTGTTGGTTAGGGGTGGTATTTATAGTGGAGGAGAGTTGTGTCTGTCATTATATTTTTCATTTTATTTTTATATTTCATAAAAAATACGAATAGTTTGATAATTATCAAAAAATAAACTAATTTAATGATGTTATTCTGGATAATATGGTGATTATATCATCAATGACACAACAAATAGTGTATTGAATTTGTAATGTACATATACCTTAAATTTCCATATCTTATAATTCCCCAAAAATTCCGCTATATGAGAAAGATAACAAATATTTAACCCTAATATTTTTTTTGACATTTTGACTTAAATAATTGAGTCCATTTTATGAAAATATTTACCTAAAGATGGAATTTTTTATTTTTATTTCTAATCATTATATATTAATAAAAATAAAAATTTTACAATTATAACTGATATTATTGAACATTAAAATATAAACTAACGTATCATAAAATTAACTTGAAATCCCATTAAATAAATTTATTAATTGATGAATATATTTTATAAAAATGTACTTAATATTATATTTATATATTGATTATAAAATTGTAAAAACATTAATGTTTCCAAAAATTAACCATATATAATTTATATTTTTTAAAACATTTTTTGGTTAACCGTGATATAAATATACCATTTTTTCATTAATAAGTCAAAAAAAATTTATTTAAACATTCATAGGAGAATTTAAAATTATAATCATAATTATACCACTTATATAATGAAAATGCTAATTTTATAAAAAATGGGATTTTTAAAAATTCACTACAAAATTTTTATGTTCATAAAAATAAAAAATTTAAATCTCATATAATGTATACAATTTATTTTTAAAATGATGTTTATTTTTTCAAAATAATTTATACAGGTGTTGAAAGTTAATTTTAAAACAAGTTCACCATTTAAAGTTGGTAAAACTGCTGTTAGAATATATATATCATTTTAATGTGTAATATTAGATTTGATCTTTTATTATGCATATAAAATCATATGGATTAAATTAAAAATAAATTTATTATGTATATATAATTTATGTTTCATATTTGTTTAATATTATTTAGTCAATCCAATTTAACTGTTATGATATAACGATCATTTTAAAATAATGATATTTAATTATATATTATTTTTCATTTATGATTGTTATTTTCTTAAATAAATGATGTCAAATAAATTAAACATAAAAAGTGACATACCATAAAATTTTCGGGTGGCACCAAATGAGGTCTTGAATGGGTGGTGAGAGGCCAATTTTATATGTCAGGAAAATAAAATTTCTATAATTAAAACCACTTATTATAAAGGGGAAATATATAAAACATGTCAAGAGGCATCAAAATTGTAAAATAATGTATTTTAGTCTAATCTAAGGCTGATAATACCATAAAAAATTATTTTCACACATGTTTTAAAAAAATTAATTTATTTACACTTTGTATCTTCAATATTTCTATATTTGGATTTTTTTGTGGAAACTAACTTATACCAAACATATTTTAATTTATTTCCAAAAAATAAATGGTATATATTACAAAATATTCACCCACTAATTAAAAAAATTAACTTCATTTTATTATATAATATTTACTTTTATAATATAAATCATTTTTACCATTAGTCAATGTATTGTGTAAAAATCATTTTTTGAAAAGTTTATATTTAAGCTCAAAATTTATGTGTGTGGTATATTGGTCCTTATAGCTAATTTTAATGATATAAATTGATTTATTATTTACTATATAAATTATATCTCATATTCAAGAAATTAGAAATCATGTTTTTCTAAAAATGTTTTTAATTAAACAAAAAGACAACAAATGATTTCTTTTCTAAGATAATATTATTTATGATAAAAAAATCATACATATATTTTTTAAATTATTAATATTATATTTAATTTAATGTTATTACTCTTAAAATGAGTCATTAAGAATTATTTTTTTATAATTTTATAATGATTCAATTAAATTTAGATATATTGATTATTGTTTTTATTTCAGTAGAAAATGTATTTTGAGATATTCAACTAAAGACAAATTATCGTAGGAAAATCTCAGAACCATTATTATTATTTTTCATATGGTTATTTCAAATATTATATTAATATTAAGAATTATAGTTATAAAAATTATTTATTTTAAAAATTAAATGAAATATATTTAGAAACTATTTTCTATAAAAATAAAAATAGTTTTTCTATAAATGTAAAAATATCAAAATACCAAAAATTTATGTGATAAAAAAATTTCCATTAATAATTAACTGATAATATCATCCAAACTTATAGATTCATATCCCTTTAATATCTATATGTGTCATGTTTGAATAATATAATGACTTATAGAAGTTAGTGTGGTGACTAATTATGGTTATATCTCTTGAAAAATTATATAATCATTAATTTCTCCAACCTATGATATCAATCCTTCCATAATTTCTCAGGTTAGGATTTGGATTTGTATCCATGAAAACATAGAGAATATACCTCTCCCATTCCAGGATATATGAGTTTCATAAGGGACACTTCTCTAACATGATATTATTTCATTTTTTCGAGATTTTATAAGATAGATACTTACTTTTATAATTGTTAATTTAAGAGATAAATAATAAAAGAAAAATTTTATGAAAACATTTCGTAGTTTGTCTAGTTATGTATTTTTTCTAAAAAATATTTCGATAAAAAATTTACATAGAGATTATACTTAGTGAAATTATTGTGTTTCACATCACACTATAAAATTAATTACATTGTCACAATATTAATTACAACACTATAATGGAAAATTTAATGGGTGTGTAATTTGGTCTCGACTCAATATTTCATTTAAACTGATGATTAATCCATACTATTGGATTTTTATCTTGTTAACTCATGCCATACATTATAATTAGTATATACCTAATATTTTATTTTTTACCATTTTTATAAATTACCCTAATATAATGGGATTATGTTTCTATAAGGAGTTAATTTTAATCCTTAAAAGGTGTTCTTGTGCACAAGAAATATTACTAGTGGGTGGGTAATAAGATTTTATAAGAATCATATTCTAATAGACTTATGTTATAGGAGAGTTAAATAATTATAATACTATTATTGTACAATTAAAATATTCTTATTAACTAATTGATAATCTAGTTATAAGGGTGGATATTTTATATTTATATTTATCATTATTGGTACAGATAAGTATGTTGGATAAAAAAATATTACAACAATCACAATTCTTAATTGAGTGATTAGTGTTTCTCATTAGATGTCTTTTCCAAAGAAAAATGTTTTTTTTTATTTTATAGGGTTTCCCCTAAATGGGAAATTAATAGTTCTTATCATCCTTGTTATCCCCTTGAATTATATAATTTTATAATATAAATAAAATGTTCTCAACATTTTATTCACAGAACTATCCAATGTAATCTATGATGAAATATTTTTTATCTATATTGTGTTGACTAAATTAATTCTTCTTTTCCTTTGTTATTTGTGGTTAGATATATTCTTACACCAAATATATATCATATTTCAGTTCATTTGATCCATTTCAATGTGTATTAATTCCCACATTTATGGCATTGTTGGCAAATCAATATTACTTCTATTGTCCTATTAATCACCCGAACATCCATGATAGTCTATCCTACTATTTTTGTGTATAGAAAATTTTTTATGTTCTCATCATTAATTATAATATATTGAATTTTTTTAATAATAATAATAACATTTCTAACTTTAGCCCATATCCCATTGGGTTTGTTGTGGGAATAATCTCAGCAGTACTGATGACACCCCACATTAACATCATTATTTGGGCAATAAAAAATACTAAAATGAAACATGGTTAACATGATTGGTGAAAAAATAACATCATAATAGTATTATCAGAAATTATCATATAAAAAACAACCTCAAAATTTATTACACTACAATTCCATCAAATTAAAACTCATTTTAACGGATTTCACAATCAATTAAATATATTTTTGTTTGTGTTGGGTTCCTGCCTACATAATTTTATAATTAATTAACCATATAAATATTTCTTGATAGATTATAAAGATAATGTTTTAATGATATAATATTTTATTTAGAGTTCATACTATGGGTCATATTTTTACTCTATGTTGTACACATGGTGATAATTGAGTTACTACTGATCATGGACTTTTAGCAGTATTACTCATAGGTTCATATATGCTAGATAAAGATGAAATTGTAGTATTTATAAATAGATTCCATTTCTATAAGAACCACACAATATATACCTTAAAAAAATTCAATGCTGTTATCATATACATAGAAATATAAATTAGAATTATTCATAATATTTATCCAAATTTATTCACAAAATATCTATATAATAATCCATAAAATAAAAAAACCCTACATTGATACCTATAATAAAACCCCAATCTAAATAATCACACTTAATTCACTATTTTTCACGAATATTCAATATATTTTAAATTTATTTAACATAAATGTATTTAACGAAATGAGAGAATATAAGGATTAGTGTATATGAATATTAGCTATAAAAAATTATTTTATGACACTCATAATCATTTCTTTATAACCACGTATCTCTAAAACCCAATATATGCATATAACATGTAATTCCATTCTTCATAACATATGAATAGAAAATATAATAATGGGTTTTTCTATGAAGCTCCATAAGGTCTACATAAGATATAATAATTGATGATTATTTGTTAGAAATAAATAGGCATTTGAGCATTAGAGATTTGTCCTGATCCATTAACTTAACATTAGGAAAGCAATCCCACTTTAAACATGGAGCATAATATATATGAAATCACAACATTTTTACATTTTTATACATAATTATATGGAAAAAATATGTTTATATGTAAAATATCATATTTTTTTCAGGTATCATAAATTATTTCCCTTAGGTGAATAGTTTTTACACCTTTTTTCCCTTTAGTGGATTAGATTTAACTCACCCATTTTCTTTTGAATGATCATTCTTCACTCAACTATTACCCTTGGTGGATTAGGTCATCACAAATTGTTTCCCATTACATTATGTCATCTAATGATTAAAAAAATTAATTTGAGACCCATATATGGCTCAACTATCATATTATGAATTAAATTATTTTTTTTTACTATTAAATACATCATTAATTCAATACATAATTAAAACCCATAGGATAAAATGGTTTTCATTCATCACATAAAAAAGAACCCATGGATATGAAAAAGTGTTCAAAATATATATATATATATATATAACATCACAAAATATGACAACCTTCATTTAAATGGTTGATAGTCACAAATCAATCACCCAAAAAAGAGTATTTCATAATGGAATTAAGAGGTTAATTAATGTAAAATATCATTCGATAATTGAATTATTTGGAGATTAAAAATAAAATTGTAGTCAAATTGTAAAATAGTTATTGTAAATTATTTAGTGTTTACAATAAAGCATAAGGCGATGGTCAATTTAAGAATTCCTTTTAAAAAATTTATAGTGAATTAATTTGAAAATTAATTATCTATATAAAGAATATTATCTTGTAGAGTCATGATAATGAATTAATTATTTAAAAAATATAAATTCAAAAGATATTTAAAAAATAAATATTTGTAAAAAGAATATCAAATAAAAAATCCCATAAAAAATATGGCCTTTAAAATTTGATGTTACTTATTTTTAGAGAATATAATTTTGACAAAAAACAAACAAAATAAATCCTTTAATATAAATGGATTCTATAAAATTAAGATCTATGTTGTAGGATAAATAATTTATTGTGGAAAGATTGAATTTTTTTAAGATTTCGATGTACCGTTGTCCGAATACCCCATCTTAAAAAAATTTCAATTGTTTTTCATTAGTGTTAAAGATATTTATAAGGATAATAAAAAATAATTTACATTAGAGATATAATAAATAGGAGTTATTTGTAGTAAAGGGAAATATGGACATATAAGAGGTGATCTATTTTAATGATTTTGAATTTCATATCAAATATCAAACTTTTATTTTAGAAGTTATTTCATCAAGGAGGATGATATTTTTTGGATAAATTAACATGCCAAAATAGAAAATGAAAATACCATTGTGAAATTAAATTGGATTTATAAAATGGTCTTAGAATATCACACTCAAGTTGAGAATTTATGACTCATGGAAAACTAACATGAGTCGAGAAAACTATTAAGAATTGAGTGAAATTTAAATTGACACCCATTAAATGTGAGAGATATTTAAATTGAGCTCGTATTATGAGGAATAAATTGGATTTAATTGTGTAATTAATAAAATAATATTAATATAAACAATTCTAAAATTATTATAAAACAAATATATCACAATGAATGGAATTTGAGAGATCAAACTTATACAAACATTGAAACATTTAATTCAAGCCCCCATTTAGGAAATGATTCCAAATGAGTCATTAATTATAATAAATAATTATAGGAACAATATATAACCTATTTAATGAGATTTAATCACACCATTTTTAATAAGACAAGGAATACAATAAGTAATATTCCCCACGGGTTAATATTTGAGACATGAAGCCATTATAAAGTTATGAGATTTTGAGTAAAATAACCTTAAATGAATTATGAAGATTCACTAAAGAGATTTAATATACTATATAAAAATAATTATCATAATCACTTATTTATAAACATCATAAATATCAATAAAATTTTATAAAATTCACTTCTAATTATTCAATACTTTATTATTAGTAATTTATTATCTATTTTTAGAACAGTTTGTCTGTAATCAGGATCATTTTAAACTTGTATTTTATTAGGATTTTTATTCATTATTCATCTCAAAATTTTCATCAATAATAGATCATATAATTTGAGATAAATGATGAATTATAATTATTTATAATGTTTTAATTTCATTTTATGCATTTTTTTGACAATTCGTGTAGGCAAAATTATGACATGCTTGTTTAAGTGATTTTTAACAAAGAAACTATGGTATATTTAATAATGAGATTAATATTAATGTTAAAATTATTTAACCAAAATAAAATCCCAGATAAATATATACACCATATTTTTATATTCATTATCTTCTAATAATTATCTCTGATATTATTTATTTCACTGATCATGTAGTTGTTTAGACTGACCCTAACCTGAGCATACCATAATTAATGGTGTTTTATGATTTTGAAAGTAGTTAATTTTGAAAAGTAAAATCATTAATATAGATTTATAATTATATTATTTATATTATATTAATATGGGTATTCCTATTTTAAAAGTAATTAGTAAATAAGAATGTAAACTGGTGGAAAATAAGATATGTAACTTCATAGAGGTGGTAGACCTCCAAACACATAGAAAACATATTGATTTCATTATAACTAAAATATGTAAGAGTTATATTATAGTTTTTTCTTAATAATAATAATTATATTATATATGAAATATTTATTCATTTATTTCACATTTATAATCCTCGAGTGTAGTTTGTTGTGGAAAACTAATTTCATTACTTCATGGAGGTAGTATTTTACCTAATTAATGAATATCAATTTCATTTTTCTAAATGAAATTATTAAAAATGGTAAATAGTTTATTACAAAGCATAATAATATTGATTACATAATAAGTAAATATTCTAATATATACTAATTATAAATAAATTAGGAATGAATGATAGAAAAGTATTGAAACATGGAAAAAATAGTACTCACAATGGGGACATAAGATTTACTTTTGGATACTCTTAGAAAATGAATCTCATAAAACTATTTTTATTGGCCATATGATCTATTAAATGTAATTGTAATATAATGGTGGTAATATGGGTGGTTTCTTAAGTGTAATCCTTGTTAGTTTTTTTTGTTTCTAAGGGGTGATGAGAGGACCCTTTTATAAGTGATGAAAATGAACTTTTGGAAAATAAAATGACATAATATAATTAGAGAACATGTCAATCATGTGAAATTCCATATAAAATGGAAAATAATATTTTGTAAGATGATATAAGTTCAAAAAAAATCAACCATTCTTTTACACATATGTTTTCAACATGTTTTAATATTGGTTTAAACATGTTTTATGTCAATTAATATTAAAATCCATTATTTTACATTTCATTGTTTCATATTGTAAATAATTTTTATCCATGAAATTTAGTTATAATATATAAAAATTAACTTTTTAAATAATTTTTCAACATATTTATATTATTACATTCATTTTATAAGAAAAAACCTATTTGAGAAAAATTCAAATTTAACATTAGTGCATTTAACATGTAAAAATTTGATTTTAAAAAATGTATCGTTATGCTTAAAATTTACTCATATGTTAAAATCACAAATGTATTATATTTTTAGGATATAAATATGTTTATTAAAAATGAATGAAAATTTTTGGGTCTTTCAATACGATTTAATCTAAATTTTGGCAAAAATATAATTTAATTAATTGAAATGACCAAAAATAGTTTTTTTCATTGAAAAATATTACATGAGTTAACAAAAGAATATTCATTAGTTTAAAAATTTGTTAATAATAATTTTTTATAATTATTTTTCATTCTTTATTTTAATATTTTTTCATGAATAGGTTTTTTTATGTTTTTGAATTATATTTCTCGATACACTCATACAACAGAAAAAAATAATTCAAAACTGTATTTTTAAGAGTTCACATTAAAAAACTAATTTAGAAAATAATCAGAAATTAAAAATCAGATAAATTTGATATGATTAATTCCAAAATTAAATTCAGTTTAAAAATTGAAAATTTCTAATATAAAATTTTTTCTCTTCAATATGAAATATAATGAGAACATATTTTCATACAAAAAAATATTTTCCTTGAAATGTCAAAGTGTGAAATTTATAAAAACAAAATTTGATGATTATATTTCTACATTAACAATTACCTAAATATATCATCATTATTTGAAGTTATGTGTCCCATAATGATTTCAATGTATGATTTATATATAGCTGCACTCTGGTGGAATTTGATTATGGTGATTCTTGTAGTATAAGATATCATAGTGATTTCCAGAAGCTTGAATTTCAATTGCATAAGACTTAACTCATACCTTTATTGTATGGGTTTTTAGTTGGATACAATAAGGGTGAATCCTATCACAGTTAACTATTTTCTTGACTTGGATAACATAGCTTCAAAAGGAAGTCATACGTTACATGATTCTATTTCATTCCATCAGAGATTTTATATAATGATTAATTTTATTTATACCTGATAATTAAAATTAAATATTATAACATTAAAATATTTTATTAAATATTCTATTATACTTTAACATTTATGTTTAACATAAAATATTCTATATAAATAAAATTTATTTATGGAAATTATTCAGTGCAATTTCAATTCATTATATTATTGATTTATGTTACTGATGCATCCATAGAATGAAGATACCAACTTATTTTCCACCTAAAATGATGCTTTTGATCACCTATAGAATAATTCTCAATAATATATCATTGATAGAAGAAATATAATGGGGTTATACTCAACTATATCAATATAATAATGGGTGAAAAAAATCTTGATCCACGACTAGCTTAACAACAACAATTCATAAAAAATATACATTATTCTTATTGAATGTTGTTATATCCATTATAGATATTAACCAAGATAAGAATTAACTCTATAAGTGAAATTATTCTTTTTATACACATAAATATATGTATAAAACTTAAAATGGGTGATTTTATATTGAATCACGATACATAGTATTTCTTCTAATGTCCAATACATAGAATTTTGATGTAGAAATAAATTAGCAGTGTTGAAAAGTAGATCCTTAATTTTGAACGAGATATCTCACATACTGAGGATCCCCCGATGATTGGATGAAATATCTATCCAGTACCTCACCCCTATCATCGATGACGTATACTCAACGAAAGACAACCTCTAGAATTCATCACACAAAACACCTACCTCATTCACCTCTATATAATTCAAGACACACTAATGACGTACTATTCCCAGAATTTGACTATAATATAGTGGAACTGGATACTCACTCCAAAATGGAAGGAGTTGAACAAAATCATAATATAATAATTCTTTTTCCCCATCTCCAAATTAGAGATTCTACTATAACAGATTTCCGAACCTTGGTGTTGATAAAATAAATTATCTTAATGAAATACTTTTCCTCTATAATGTGGAAACTATTTAGTGATCAACAATATAATCCAATAGAACATCACCAATATAAACCACATGTGGATGAGGAACAGAAGAAAAATATGAAAAAAAAGTGAAAATGCACTTAAACTAATAATATGGATGTTTTATAATAAATTTAATTTAATTTATTTTAATAAAATTCTTAAAGACATCATATATATAAACACAGTCCCAAGAATGAATGTTCTGTGTACCGTTCCTATTTTCCAACATAATATGTAACACTATTAATCATTGTAGTTTAGTAAACATTGGGTCCTTAAATTATGTTATACAGAACCTAAAATCTTATTTACACAATGGCCTCCCTAGTGTACGTTATACAATGTAATCATTATGAATTTTCCATACTAAATCATGAAATAATTTTTATTTCCAAACCTCCAACTCCATCATAACTCTCAAAAAATATCTAAGATTATTTTATATTTAATTACCCCAACAAATAACCTAGTGTGGTTAATTATAAAGAAAGGAATGACCCATGAAGCTTACCACTAATAGACCACGAGCTAAAGAGTAGACAAAAAGATTAAATCATATAAATGTTAGGCATTTACCTCATAAAACACATGAATATATATATATAAATAAAATAAACAATATGAAGATATAACACCCTCCCCCCTCCATAATAATTAACAATACATGATTTTTGATAATATTTCATTTCTCAGAATAAAAATAAGAAGTAAATTTCCAAGGAAGAACCTCCACAAAAAATACCCCACTCCAATCATATATTATCTAGTTAATTAATAAACATACCCTAGAAATATAAAAAATATGTTTTTTACATTGGGCTGGGAATAACATGAATTATCAAAAGGATTATATTAAAAAATAATATTTTTGAAATGTGAAATAAAAATATCAATTACTTTTTCAGAAAATGTTATAAACAATAAGCACCTATATAATTTCAATTTTCCCCTTTCCTCACTAAGGTTTACTAACTACATATCGCTTCAATGATAGTAAGATAATAGATTACACTATAATCCATGTCATCCAAAATGTTTTTCCAACAGTTCCTTCACTCTTGAACCCACAAACTCAACCGATTATGCTAAATCCCTCGTCTATTGATGTGGGTATGGTCACAACCATACCCAGCCAAACCACTTACAGTGTCCAAAATCTCATATTTTTGTCAATCGAAATACTCACATCATAATGGATGTGTATAACATTACAAACCTACCATTAAAGACCCCCACCATGTCTCATAATTTAAATCATACCACATTTGAATGAGATAAGTAGTAAAACAAATATGCCATTTATGAATTCCTTTACCTATATATATTTTTCAGAAAACACCTAGAACAAATCTCATTTGGACTTTAGGAACATTATATAACATGTCGGTGGTGTGTAATGAAATAAAAAGTAATAAAATGGAATAATAAAAATACAAACTTGCTCATCCTAGTATATTTACACTAACATGGAACCATCATGAACCTAATCATCATTTCATGATCATTGCCACAAATTGCCACCACCTCCAAATACATGACCACACACTACACCAAAGTTTCATATAAAATAATCCAACATGATCATTCAAAAGTTTTTAATTAATTATACCATTTCACTATATCTATATTTACCATTCACCAACTATTTTCAATTAATTATGAATATCAATTCAATATTTAATTAAAAATCAACTCTGTCCTTTTGAAAAATTTCATTCCCAACCAATACGCCTCAATTTCATATATAATTTTCTCATTTAAGGAAATTTTTTATTTATCTCCACCCACACCCAATAAACAGATAGCTTTTGAAAATATCATTCCATTAATAATAGAAGATTAAAAAATCATACCCATGTGACACATAAAATTATCCACATCAATCCCAATGTATCACTTTCTATAAGGCGTAATAACATCTCAGCAACCATAAATTATATGCTACAAGACTATCCCACAACTCATACCATGCTATCCAACAATATCCACACTACCAAACCCATTAAAAATTCATAATCCAACTATAAGATATCTCTTTAATGGAACAAAAAACCATCCACAACCAAACGCGATATAATTATAACATTAATGAACGGAAAAAATTATCAAACACACCCAATCCCATGAATAAAAAACCTCAATAGATTTCGTTTCTCATATTGTCTTATTAATACTATATCTTTTATATGAGAATCAAATAGGAAATTAAAAAACTCAAACATAGATAGTTTATTACAAAATTTATGCATTTCCCCATTTATGAGATCTGATTCCACAAATAAATTCATCTAAATAACCTAAAACATGGGTAATTATTATATTTTTTACGTTAAAACAGAAAACATGAATTAAATGTATGTCCAATATCATAGAAACAAGGAAATACTTGTTATTATTTCCCCATTATATATATATTATGTTTCATTATATTCATTAATAAAATACATTCCATCCCCCTATACAAATTAAAATATTTTTAAATACCCATTATACCATTAAATAATAATTGTTTTTGAGACCCTTTATCATCTAATAATTTGAAATCATTTCATAAACATAACGCGTTGAAGAAATGATATAAAGTCTAGAATCTTGTAGGGGAACCCAGATGTCTTAAAAGTCACCAATACACATCAATACCATAATCCATGTCCACAAAAACAATCTCAAAACAACAACCATCTTCTTTTTTAAATGAATGGGTGTGAGAAATCCATGAAGAAAAGATAATGAAATAGCCTTATATGTAAAATTTGACATTCTAGGAATCTAATTATCAAAATATAATAAATGGGGATCATGAATCTCTTAATAAAAACTTATTATTAATAATTGTTTGATGGAAACTAAAGGTAATATTAGAAAATAAAATGGGTTCCTAACATAAACCATGACTAGAAAAGAATTCATTGGGGTGTGATAACCCCTCACCATTCAACAATAGATCAAAAACATCAACCATCTAGAAATATAACATTAAATCCCTTATATATCCCAAATTCAATTATTTTTCAACCATTAAAATTGAAAATACCAAATAAGGTTCAATGATGAGATAAAAATTATTATATCACTACAATACTAAAGTAATGACAATTAAACCTCTGTCTCTCAGATCCACCAAATGACAACTATGTTCATGTAATAATGTTTTACGCCAAAAAAATTATGAATGAAAATAAAATTTGATAAAGGATCAAATCCAAAACACCTTTAATAAAGAACTAAAAATACAAATATATAATTTTAATGGAAACTGCATAAGGGTCACCCCATTAAATACATAGTTTGGTGCTATGAATCATCGCATTGTGACCAAAGTCAAATGAGAGGGCTAGACATCCAGCACAACCAAATCTCCCACATCATTACCCAAATTTCAAAATCTTGACCACATATTCCTTGATAAAATTTAAAATCCAAAGAAACTAATCATCATAAAAAATCTTCACATTTCCTCCAATACCAGTAATTTAAAAAAGTATAAGGCCATAAAGACCCTATTTTTTATATACATTTTCCACATATATATATATGTGACTCCCTAATCATCTTCATATATATCCTCATAGGAACTAAAAAACAAACTATTTAATTTTAATCTTATCCTGAATATGAGACTAAAATTGTTGTAGATCAAACTATACTGGATATCCCTCATCACATGCTTGTCTAAGTCTGAAAATTAGCTAATTTTACCCTACTAAATTGTGAGGATGTTATAGATAATGAAATAAGGGTTAATTTTGGTGATACGATTTAATATTTGTTGATTTATTAGTGAAGAGGGATATTGGATTCCCCCTTTTGACCCCTTTCTCACTAGATCAACTCTCGTCTAGGTTGGTTCATCAATAACATCGTTCCACCTCATTGGTTATATGAAATTTCTAATTTAAATTATTAAAAGTACCCAACACACCTTCACTGATGATAGATTTGGTCATGTTTGGTGAAATTAATTATCAATAACATAATCTCTATGTATACAATAAACCACTCAATCAATTTTTTCACCAAATCCCAAGTCATACACCATAATTACAAACTGAAAATCATACATCTAGTAGTTCAATTCATGTTCCATCCATTTCATTGACCAATAAGTTAATACCCAACCCCCTGACCACAAAACTTTTTTAATCCCAACTTCTACTACTCCCTAATAAAGAGTAAACTTCTTATCTAGATTAAATATAGTATAAATCAGTATAGATGTCGATCTACCATAAATATCATTAAATGAATTTCCACAATCATCTACGTTGTGTAATTTAACCACAGTATTTCATAATCCCAACATTAGTTCATTAAATAGAAATGTTATTTTTTAAACCTCAATTAATAACAAACCAACCCCCATATTCTATGGATTATAAACTTTTTAGTGTGCCTCTTGTGTGAAATAACGGACTCAACATTCTTTGAGGTTAATGATATATCAACAGTTGATATCACGTGCACTGAAAATCATACTTGATCAATCCACTCATAAAACATTGTGATATAGAAATCAATTTAAGTCTTTCTATGTATGCTCAAGAAAACCTCCAAATATCTAATGTGATCCTCCCTCAACTATTAGTACTTGAGGATATCGTAATAAAGATAACCATTAAAGATATAATATTAGTATTTTATACCTATATAATATATCCAAAAAGACTGTTGGAACATATATACTGTCAACAAGAAACCCCAATTACACTTATATAAAATATGTACTCTTAAGTTAAGTGTTAGGAATATCAAAAGGTCTCATTCATAGATGATAGAATCCTAATTTTGATTATATAATAGAGAACAATTTAGAACATTTAAGGTAGCTAATCAAAGAATCAATGCAACGTATTGTTTATCAGTTCTTGATTATACCTTATCATGACCGTTGATAAACAATAAAAATCCTCAAGGGCATGTATACCTTATTAAAAAAAATATGATAAGACCCAGGGTATATACTTGATTATATAAATCCCATCACCTCGATATCTTCAATATAAGAGTTCATCTCTCTGATCTCTACATGATACATCCTATATGGTGGAACAACAATAGGATCCATTCCTAGAAAGAGATTATAAAAAATATTAACCTCATTTTTAGATTCATTACCATGATATATTGAGGGAAAAATCATAAACATGGTCAATTATTAAAGGAATTATTGTTTGATACACCTCCCCAACATCCAAAATAAAATAACATACCTTGGATGCAATAAAACATTGTTGTTTATGTTCATGTCATATAAGATCATACTATATGTCCCACTCTCACATGTAGACATAATCTTCACACTCATAAGTTGTAAAAAAACACCCATCAGTAATAATAGCTGACATGATCTTTATACTGAACTATAAATTCCATCTTGAGGATCACATCATAACTACTAATGTTTAGATATATTAAATACCAATCAAATAAATAGACATCATTCAATATGTAATAGTCTAAAATCCAATGAATACTTTTATATAAAATTCATAATAGTGTATCAATCAATATCAACACATTTAGAATCATAATAATTAGCCTCCAAAAACTAATTTCTTAATGAAAAATAAAATAGTAGTGTTCACTTATATCAAAAAAGATGTTTCTAAAATACAATTAACAAAAAACTTACCTAAAAAGGTTGATGAGCCAACATCTTGATTAGTATGTGATAGATCAATATCATTTCATTGGAGTTTACCATTCCAATGAGAATTATCTAAAATCCCTTAACAATAATACCCTACATCTACTATTTGACCTTTATTTGGGAATCAAATTCTCCATGTCAACCTAAAAGGCCTTTGAAACTCTAGCTACCAACCTACTATAGTGTACTATAAATAGATTCTACAACCTCAGCCTTTCTAAATCACCTATAAATAGATTCATACTCAGTATCCAAACAATATCAAAACAAATTCCACATATTCACCCATGATAGATACTCTACTAGATATTGATAACACTTATTGAGAATATCAATAGGTCTATAACATTGATTAAACACTACATGACCTATATCCATATGAGAATGAAATAAATAGACACCAATAATACAAAGTCTATGGAATACCATGTGTCATCCATTAAACCAACACATTATGGTGAACTATGGTCAATAATCATCATCCATTCAATAATCCATCCGTCCTAAACCATTTCCTCATTTAGGTTCTTTCCTTTCATGAGGAATAGATCCCAAACCGCAAAAAATTAGCGAGGTAAAAGATACATACCATATCATATATATAATACCATAGATATTCATAAAAAAGTCACAAACATGATACCTCATACCCATCCAACATATAGTAAAATCAATAAAATCAGTGAAATGAGTTACATAATAAATAACTATCATACCTCCCTAGGTGAAGTTCATAAACTCACAAGATAATGTTATGATACATGAAACAAATATATTAGATTTCAATTCCCATAAAAAAACGTTTAACTTGAATTATATACAATACAATGACCCTTCATTAGCTTTTTTTAATTCATGGTCAGTTTTTATTAAACTACAGTAGACTATAAATAATATTATTAAAATTTTATTATATTTTCCACCTAACTATTTGATTATACATTACGAATAATACTAAATATTTTATGAAAATATCATTTACACATGTATATAAAATTAATCATTTTCTTATCAATTAGTAGATGTGAATGAAATAACTATTTGAAAACAAAGAAACTCCCTTTCTATGGAAACTATTTTTTTATTTTCAAAATCCATTTTATCCCAATAAATTAAACAAAAAACTATTGATTACTTTTTTAATATAAATAATATATTATATATTAAATAAAAATTTTCCACTCGTTAAATGGGTTTGATAAGAAAAATATAACAATAATTAAAATTTTATAAATAAAAATATGTATTTTTTTTATAAAAGGTAATTTTATTGCTTTTAATGGAATACACATTTTAAATATAATTTTTGAATATTTATAATTTTAACTTTTAAAAATATTTATTTTTAAATTGGAATATCAAATTATTATTTTGGTGATTTTTTTATTTTTAAGGTATGTTTCATATTTTTATGAATAGTGAAAAATACAGAATTTTAATTAATATTAGTTTTTATTATTATTTGTTTATATAGAAAAAATGTATTGAAATATTTTTTTAACATTTAATTAGATAATATTTACATCAATTAATCCAATTTATATAATTTTAACCAACTACACATTGAGAATGGATATAAAATCATTTCAATTTATTGAACATTTTGTTTTTGAAAATTACCATTGTCGGCCCATGTAAGAGATAAATATTAAATTAATTTTATTTACATTTTTCATAATTTTTTTTAAATGATATGATACCATATATATAGTTATCTTATTATTTAATATATAATAATTTTAACTATTTTCTAAAAAATAATATTACAAAATGTAATTACAATTAATTTGAGCGATTAAGAGATAAAAATTGTAGAGAAAATGACAAATTCTTAACCATATGGACCAAAATTCCTACGAAACATGTCAAAAATATATTTTTTGTTAATATATAGTCCATATCCACAATTTTATGGGTTTTGGACCATTATTGGATCCATGTGATGGGGTAAAAATGTTTTTATAATTACTTTTTCAAATTTTTACACAAATGTCACTCCTCCTACACTATAAAATGGAACTCACACCTCCCACTAATTTACACCTATAATTAAACATTAATCAACCAAATAAATGCCCAAATATCATAATTTAAACCATTCCATCATACTATAATCAGTCCATTCTATGTAAATCCATCCAAAGAATCCATTTGGTGAAAACCAAGATGAGTTACCAAAGAAGAGGTTTTATACTTCCTCAAGCTAATTTGTTTTATTTTCATTATCCACCATCTCAATTATTATTAATAGTTTCTAATATAATAATATAACTATCATAAATATACTATTATGTTATTATTATATGGTTTTATCTTGCGCATACAGATACTTTCATCTAATGGGTACCATACCATTCCGGTGTACGACGGACTAGAACCTCATGAAATGATGTTGTTTATTTTTTTCATTACCACCTATCTTGTGTGGGAATTATGATATAAACTATATTTTTACTGGATATATATGAAATTTATGATGTATTTATACTTATTTAATTATTAAATAAAACATTCCTTCATGAATTCCATTTTGTGTAAATATAATAACTTCATTAGTACATGTGTGGACTACCTCCTTCTCACAATGATATAATTGATTCAATCATTACCTAAAATGTATTAAGGATGGGTTTAGTAAAAACATATGATATATATGAATGACTAATTATACATGATGTTTATTATTTATATATATATTTGTGTGTGTCATGTTCCTTTTTTATTGCAAATCCACAATAAAATTGAAACACCGTTCATGCGTACATACGACATACTATCTCCATGAACAGTGAATTTCATTAGTGTTCCACCATTAATATATTATTATAAATTATTATAAAATAAATATATATTATATTTATATAATTTTTAAATTATATAAATAAATAAATCTTTATCTATCTAAGATAATTAATAATAATAGTTCAAAAAAGACATGTAATATAATGTAGATCATACCCAAAACAAAACATTAACGTGGAGTTGTTTAAAACTGGGAAATGTAATGTTAATAACAAATAATATATGGTGCTAGGTATAATATTATGGTTCATTAATAGATGTATAATATAATTATATTTATTATACATGAGGTTTGTATGAGTATGATGTGAATCAAGATGTAAGGTATGTGTTTTCTCGTTTCACTTTTGTTTTTGTAAGACTTATGATTTATTCACCACTAAATTTTGTTCTGTTGGGTATATACATCCCATGAATAAATTATTTGATTAGTATACTTAAATTTATTTTTATTTTAAATATCCAATTAATGATTTTTATTTCATGGGGTTCATGGATCTAATGATTCAAATCCAGTAAATTAGTTTTTTATAATTTTCTTTCATCGAGACACATTTCATTTAAGAAAAATCATTTTTTATGATGTGTATATACTAAATTTTAAATTTTATATCATGTATATACTGCTATTTGTTATATTTTACATTTCATTTAATTTTATTATTTTTTTATTATGACTCAATGTTAACAAAGTGATAATGGATTGTGGCAACAATCACATCATCTATTTGTATTTTTTATGAATATGTTTTCATTGATGAAATATTATAACCCATATCTCGTAAACACATATAAATTTTACTATCATCTATTTATTAATTATTTATTCATGTATTAGTACTATTTTTCACTCTATAGTACTTAATAAAATTAATAAACTATTTTTAATAAAATTATATTACACTTTACTTTTCGATCCGAAATAAATTTATTTCAGAAACCGTGTTTCCAAAAAAATTGATTTTTTTTAAATAAAAATTAAATATAATTTTCATTGAAAATGGATTTTATATTTTTTTACTGGTTTGTAATTCCTCATTTATATGTTTTCAAAATTAATTAAAATTAGGAATATTCATAAAAATATATTATGTTTTAAAAATTGTTTTTATTTAAGAAAATATTTTTTCCTCCATAACGGTTTTCAAAATATCATTCCCTATTATTTCACACCTAAGACAAAATTCCCTAGTGTTAATCACGCCCTTATTGGAAATTATTCATAGTGTTCATTCATATTTAATCTCTAAATGGGTTTTCTTTTGATGGAATGTTGTTTATGAAACCTTTTTTTTCTTTAAAGGGTTATATTTTTATGAAAAATTATTTTCTTTCATGGGATATATGTTTATTAAATTCTGTTTTCTTATCAGTAATTATGTAGAGAAATTTAGGATACATTTATATTTTCCAAAAAATATGATATGACGAGAATTTTATGGCACTCATTTCATTTTATGGGTAATTATATTATTGTTTATGCTCTTGTAGAACACATATGTATGAATTATTTATACGATTTCTGGGACCTATATCTCCCATAAATTCATTGGGATAACATTTATATCTCATGAGATAAACATGGTTGGAATGGGGAGTGAACTCGGTTCATTAATGGACTTTGTCTACATAGATTGTAATTTCAGATAAACATGACTAGAAAGATGGTCATGGGAGTAAACCATGACTACCAAGATGTCATGGAGAGTGAAAAAATATTAAAAAAATGGAATTGGAACATATTCCTTAACTATTATGGAAATAATTTTATATGTTGATGTTTCTAATAAAAATTCCATATATTATTCCTATGTTACGATTTCGTGGTTTTTGATTGTGATTACATTATGATTAATTTCTTATTGAACTAGAAATATAATTTCCATTTTTCATGTATATGTTATTTTTTTTGCTTGTTCTGATATTCTTGTATCATGAGCACATACTCATAACCATTTTCTCATGTTTACACTTGCATATATTTTTTCCTACCCATGCTGATTATATAATCTCAAATATTATTAAGTTTTCTTTCCCCAGGTTATGTAGATATGTATTATGCATGATGTGTCTAAGAATAAGGATAGTCATGAAGATCTTATTGGGAGATAATTTAGCTTACTTATGTATCTATTTTTCTATTTCTATTTTTCAAATGGCACTAGAACAAAATGGTCATTTGGAATCAATTGTTTAATGTAATAAGTATTCCTATAAATTGATGAAATTTGAATTTTTGAAATGCATAGTCATCTACATTTAGTATTAGAGAAAAGGAATTTGAAATTTTGGAAACTAGAATTAGAAATATTTATTATATCAATAGGGTTATTTCAAAGGATATATCGTAGAATGTATCTATGGAGAAGCCTATGTTATCATAGAATAAAAATAATGGGACATAATTTTGACATCATATAAGTGATTTTTTAGTATTATGTTGTTTTACTATATGATTATTAATGTTCACACAATATTTATTGTTTTATTACATGGAAGGAATTCAAGGGATCTAGGGTAATGCT
The DNA here is from genome assembly GCA_963277665.1 of Viscum album. NCBI lineage: Eukaryota > Viridiplantae > Streptophyta > Magnoliopsida > Santalales > Viscaceae > Viscum > Viscum album. Next base: position 885,599,311 of record OY728135.1, on the reverse strand, counting down.
AATTGTGAAGGTCAATTGGATGCTGATTTGTCAAATGGGATGATCACTAGAGAGAAAGATACTTCAATTATGTCGAAATAAATATCATAAAATATGATAAATAGTGTGATATTTTTTGAAATTAAAAACAAAAATAATAATATTAATATAGAAATTAACAATTTATCACATGTTATTTAACATAGAGTAAATATTATTTGGCATCCTGCATATAAGGGAGAATGGATGAAACAACTTGTGGAATACCTCTAATAGAGGGATGATGTTATCTATGAGAGAAAAATTTTCATAGAGTGTAGATTTGTTATGGAGATCAATATATTATTTTTGGAGAATATAGGAATTATCTAACTCAATAACCTATCCAATGAAAATACTTCTGAGCCAAGGATGGAACTATTCAATGTCAAAAATTATAAAGGATATATTGAACTGTTTATGTATTTTTTTTCAAGAATAATGAATTCTAAAATTTATAAGGATTGTTCTATTCATATTTTTAACAATATATTAAAAATAATATGTTGAATATTATTAATAAACTAGAAATTTTATTTAATCGAAAGGTGATATTCATCTGAAACACATGCATAAGATAAATATAACACTTAATATGTTCTTGATGTTTAGATAATGATGTTTGGATAAAGTTATATTGGATATGAACAATTAAATGGGATAGTACTGAATACCTTATAACTGATAATGGATTTGTTGAAAATGTTTTTTATGCTATCTTGAATGGATTTTACAACATTTTTATAATTAAGGAAAATATCCAATATACATTTGAAAAAGGATACATGCATGTTTTCCAAAAAAAATTCAGGTAATTCAGGTTATTAATGTGTTTTAAAAGAATATATGATGATAGTATTCACATGTTCGGATTTTGGAAACCAAAATATGTATTATGATATATGGTTGGGTCAATGATAAGTTGATTTGGTGACCTTAATTCTCATGTTTTTTTATTTTAATCTCTTGGAACGGAGTATCAGGGTTACCCTATAGGGAATGGTTTATGTTAAACTTCACATAAAGTTTGGGATATTAAATTATTATCTCACAAAATAAGTATTTATGTATATTAGATAGCATGAAAATACAATTTTTTTGTGATTTTAACTGAAGAATTATTCAATTAATTAACATTCTATTTTTGGATGTCATGATCTTTTTGTTCTTTTGTAATTAAAAATTCACTTTAATTCCTTAGATTAAGTGATGATATATTAATTGATTAAGTAACCACTAAAGGATGAGATTTTCAATAATTAATTGAATGAAATCACTTTTCTATATATTATATAGGAATTTTGACATGAAAAAATAAGTTTTCATATTATAATTATATCTATTACCTCTTTCACACTTCTTCAGTTTATGGTTTTCTGATTGTTAACATTGTTTGGATCACTCACTTTCAAGTGATCAGTTATATTTTGTAATCACTTTAATTGTTCACACTTTCCATATGTGTCCATCTTTTTTAAATTCCCACTATGTTATCCTATGTGTGAGTATCATTGGGTTATATATATAGTTTTAACATGAATATTTATTAGATGTTGTAGTATTCTGTTTTATGATATGTATTTTTACGGAAGAGACTATGAAGAATTTAAAAATTGATAAAACTAATGAATTTCGATGGAAATTTTAATTTAATTTGTCTAAAATGTAACACTGTAAGGTTTTTTAATTTTTTAATTAATTTAGTCATTTTATATTTTTCATTTCACAAAACACTAGATATTTCTTTTGAAAGCACTATGTTATTTTTCATTGTACACTACATCATGTTAAGATTTCAGTATACACTACACCATGATAAGAGTGTGATACATGAAATAAATAGATAATTTAGTGTTACACATGACAGAATGTTTTTGATTGTATTACACATTATATCAAGCCCCATTGATCTATTTCATTTCCCACATGGATGAGTTTTTACCGTACTACAACATATTATTAATGTTATTATTAAAATAATATTATAGCTACCACATAATCATTGCAATAGAGGATATAAATTAGAATACATAAATTTTGAAAATATATCATAATCAGGTATATAATATTAACCATTAAATTACTAATCATTATAAGTGAATAAAAATAAAATTGAAATAAATGGAATTCAATTTCTACGAAAGCTATTTTTTAATATAAAATCACCAATTTATCTCATTAAACTAAATAAAATACAATTTATTAATGTTTATATTAAAATTTATATATTATTTATACAAAAAAATTGACAATAATCCAATAGTTTTCATTAGCATATTTTATCAATAAACTGAATTTTATGAATAAAAAGTTTTATTTTTTCCAAAATGTAATCTTACAACATTTTAATTCAAACCCATTTTATATCTAATTTTTGAAACATTAATAATTTTATTTTTTAAAAAATATACTTAATTTTTCATTACAGGATATCAATGTTTACTTGGAGTCATTTTTTTTGTATTTTTCATTAAAGTTTCAGATTTTGATTAATACTTAAAATACAAAATCTTAATTCAAAAATACATTTCCATATAATTTATTAATATAGGTATTTTATTTTTTTAATTTGGTTTTAATATTTAATTGGATATATTACACTTAAATTAACTTAAATTAAGATATTTTATATAAACCTACATTGAAAATTGATATAAAATAATTTAAATCATTTGATTTTTTGACATAAAAACCCTGTATTTCCCCACATATAAATGATTGATTTTAAATAATTTTCCTCCACTTATGTGGTCCGAATATGAAAATATCAATTACATGTTTATGATAAACATAATTTATAATTTATAATAATTTAACCCTATTTTTTACATAAAATAATAATTAATGTGATTGAAATTAATTACAGGGATTAAGAGAAACATTTTCACAGTGAAAGACTAAACCAAAATTGTAAGGCCATAAATAACCAAGAAACAAGCCAAAATACATTTATATTAAAATAAAGACCATATCCAACTATTTATATGTTTTTCTTATTATTTTTCCCCACTTACATGGGTAAAAAGTTCATTGGATTTTCTTTATAAAAATTACTAGAATGCCACTACTCCTCTACTATAAAAGGAACTCACCCCTCCCACCTATTCAGACATCTTAATCAGTTTTTATGCTAAAATAAAATCCAAAATTAACCCCAAAAGTTGCACCCTTAATAATATAATTCATTATTTATGAATAAATACATCAAAGGAACCCATTTGGGGAAAACAATAAGAGTAACCTAAAGAATTTGTAAGCTTCTTTTTTCAGTGTACTTTATTTTATTTTCATTCTCCACCACATCAACTATTTTGATTCATTATTTATATAATGAAATTAATTTTTTAAATATTCAGATATTTTATTCTTTTATTTTTTTACCTAAACGTACACAAACATATATCTAATAGGTAACAAAAATGTTTTTTCATGTTTACGATAGGCTACCCCCTAATGAAACAATACTGTTTTATTGTTTACAATATCTGATAATGTATTAGAAAAGTGGGGTTTTAAAAAATGATTGTGGTGGATTATATAATTTTCATGTTTGGAAATAAAAAATTTGTTTTCATATAGCGGTATTTTTACATCAATTGAAAATGTAATTTGCTTAGTTTCTATTTTTTTAATAATATGCATTGAATCAGATTTATGAATGTAACTTCTGGGATACATTTTTGTGAAATGATTAAATGAATTTATTTATGAAGCTAGAAAATAAATTATGACTTGGTTATTAGTGAGATTGTGAAAATTATTGTGAATCTTTAAATGATAATTTTTATTTATTTTTATCTATGTGTATGATCATTTGCATGAATATGTGTGGAAATAATTTGGATGATGATGTTATCGGATGTGTTCCATGTATTTCATGAGTAGATATGTGCCTAGGGTGTCATGGGAATGTTCATGTGAGTGAGACCCTATGGAATATTATTGGAAAGTGTTAAACCCCCCATGTGTTTCTTCATTTCAAAAAATTTTCTAGAAAATTGTTTTGAGGATTTTAATGATTGATTATTATGTTGTTTGTTTTCACGTGATTTGGGAAGTGTTGTTTTTGTGGTTTGTTAATTTTGATAACACTTGTTGATGATTTATTTTTCACTGATCTCTTATTTTCCTGTTTTCTAGTGTTTCCCACAATAATTATTGATGTATATTCTATGTGATGCTATTTCTTATTACCCACTATTATACCATTATTGTTAATCAACCTAGGGATTTCATTCATGAGTTTTAAAAGTAAAATCCAACATTATTTTATAGGGAACTATATCATATCAAATATGAATAGTGGATGTAGAAACTTTAAAGGATCTTCATCCTCATTGAGTGTAATATATAATTTAGGGTAATTTCCACAAAAATCATGCTTAATGGTTCACCCTAGAAGTGCTGAAAGTAAGTCTCTCAGAACAAGCCTTGGGAGGATCTTACCTGGGAAATCATCAAGGCTCTTTTCATGTGACAATAATTCCCAGAAATAAATATTATCTGGAATGGAATGGTGAACTGATGCATGAATCATGGTGATGGATTGACTTTGGAGTTTCTTTGTCACTTTTTAGACCTAGATCCATATGATCTAGAATATGTTTGGTATGATTCCTTGAAGGATAGGGATTTCGGGTTTGGGATTCATCGTTATCTACAGTCAAAGGTGTTATTGTTAAGTATGACCACAACTGTCGGCATGGTGAGGTATGTTGTTATTGTTCAATATGTAGTTGTGAAAGTTCTTGATTTGGTATTACCTCCATCAACTCCAATAAGTGTTGAGGTTAATTATAATAAGGATGTGGGGAAACAAACAGATGTTATTTTCGGTTGTCATGGGATTAAAATCCTTTGGGAGATTTTTTCATCTTATTTTGGGTGTGCAGTTGTGGTGTTTCATCAGTGTGGTAAGCAAGATCATAAGAATTTATTATGTTTGAGTTCATAGAAGGGGCTTGTATGATACTAGGACAATAGTATATGTCATTTCATGGTGTTTCAAAGAAGTAAGAATGTCCCAATTAATAGAATTGTAGTGATTTTTGACCTCATCCCATTCATTTGTAATGTTTCTTTCTATTGTGGACATATTACTATATAGTGTGCACATTTATTTTTTAAATTTTGATATATTGTAGATCTAAAAGGGAATCCAATTTTAATGAAATTTTGTTCTTCTTCTTGAAATTACGAATCCTTCTTTGACCTAAATTGGGGTGTCCACACTGTGTATATTTCAAACTATTGTCTTGGTGATCAGAGGTTATTGGATTCTGACTGTGGGGAAGGATATTCCTCAAACATATGGGCTCTAGACATATGCCCCAGAGTGATGTCTCACCTAGCAAGAAAATCCCTAGGGTCTGAGGGGCCTTAGTCATGTTGAGTTGTCAGAGTAGGAATGTTGATAGTTTAAGGTTCGATATCATAGTTTTCCTTATCACTGTAATTTTTTTCCGTAGAATCAGTTTATTTTTCTAGGGCCCCCTTGTGGTGGGGGTGGTTGTCATATGTTGTAGGGTCCTTGTGTTGTTCTATACTATCGGTTAAGCATGTTGATTTTTAATAGTGAGGAGACCCACCATAGGTCTTGGCATGGTCTCTATCAATTTGGATGATCATAGTTGTTTTATTATATTGGAGAGACCATTCTACACTCCCTTGTTAATGATTCAATTTTTTATGGTGTTAGTACAGTATGATGTTCCCATTTTGATGTTGTTGATTTCGAGATCATTCCAATTTGGGTGAATTTTGGGATCTCTTTGAAGCATGCACAATTTTCATATTCAAATCAATGTTTTGGGGGATCTGGATTAAGTTCATGTTATTTTTATTGAAGTGGTTTTTTGTTGTTTTATTTTGAAAAATATTCTTATGTTTCATTTGGTGTTATTTTACTTGTTTTGTTTAAGAGGGTTGTTTTGAAATATTCAAAAAAATTTATTTGTTGATCAATCATCCAGAAGATATTGTGTATTTTTAAGGGGTGAAATGGTTACTGGTGGGAATAATTTTCACACAAGGGTTTTTATTTTTTACCTATGATCAATTTGACCTTTATTCCATGGGTTTGGCATTCAATTTTAGGGTGTGACTAGTTTAGATTTTGAGGTTTGGTGTGTTTTTCACTTGGTTCATGGTCAACAAAAAATTTGGGCACACTATGTGGCATGCTCCAGAAAACCATGAAAGTCGTGGAGTGCTTATGGTTGAGGTTGCATGACCCATAGAATGTTATTCAAACCATTCTTATATCATGTGGGAAGCTATTATCTTGGGATAGAACCATTATGCACCATGGGTGAATGGTTTTCAAACGATGCGGCCAAACTGTGGAGGTTCTTAGTTGAGCCCTGTAAGGGGCACACATTTGGTGAACGGTTCATTAAACCAAGTGTCCAAACCATGAATGATAACCATATCTTAATATTGGTGAAATTCCAACTCGACCCATTCCGGAGTATAAACCCAAAACGCCTCCCCACTTATCCCTATAGTTTGTGAGACCATAAGGGGCCCCCTTATCATCCAGGATACCCCCTCCCTCTTGTGGTATGAATCTATGGTTTCTTGGGGGTTTGGTCTAGATTTCAAAAAGTAATAATCTATCATTTCCTCCCTCTTCCATCTCCATCAATTTTCTATTGGGATGCCTTTATTTTTTGTACTTGTTGAACAAGAATTCATGTTTTCCTTTTATTTATTTTATAGGTTTTGTTTGTTTATATTTTTCCATAGTAGATCATGGATTTGGAACCTTGGTGATGATGTTTCCGTTGTGCATTTTCGAGACGATTGTTGTTTGAGGTAGGTTTCCATTTATAGTTGAAATTTTGATTAAATAATAATTATTTTAATTATTTTAAAACCACCATTATATGATAAATAATGATGTGTTTCCTTTAAATTTTTTTCATGTGAACTGTCATTTTTTCCCCAGTTATGGGAGAAAATGATTTTTTTTGTTCAATACTACACACCATGTATTTTATTAAATTGATGGTAAGCTTTTACATGTTCTTAGTGATGTCTAATGAATGGTTTTTATTTTTTAATGTATTAATGATGTGTAAAATGATGATTTGATTTACTTGTATGTATTTTCAATGTAGTTGGGATTTAAAGGAAGCAAATATTTGAATTTTAAAAGTGGTATTTCATATGGTGGTGGTGGTTAATGGATTGTTTTTCATTTTTAGGAAAACAGATGGACATTAAAATGTGGTTTGAATATTTAAAAATTTATTTTATTATATAATTATGAAATTGTAAATGGTTTGTTTTAACTGTTTTGGGATGGTGGATTTAGTTCCTTTAAAATGGAGGCTTTCTAAATGTTTATATGAATCTAATTTGTCATTTTCTGAAAATAGTGAATGTTTTCATCATGGAAACTCTCCTTGGATCGTCCTATTTCATTTTAGATATAAATTTTGAATGAGCGAGATGTCCTCATTGAGGAATAAATGAAACCCATGTACATAATTGGGAATGGGAGGGCCTCGGTGTGGACTCCATTGAGATGAATCACTTTTAAGGAATGAGATGGTTCATTAGGGTGGCGCTCGTGATGGCTATTGTTTGGATTATTATTATATTCATGTGTGTGAATGGATGCTCATTTGTCAACGGGTGGACCAACCCATTCTTAAATATTGAAACGAGAAAATGAAGTTGTGTGTGCACTATCTGATAGTCATTGATGCATTTGCTAGGATTATGCTCTAACTAGTCACCCATAGTTCGATGATATATTAGGTTTTATTTTTATGGGATAGTTCCCCTCGATCTATACACACTGGGGTGTGGCTGAGCATATTGGTAGATTTTACATCATTAAGTGGGGCATTATTTATGGAATGAGGAAATATGTATTATTATGTTATAGATTATTCAAGATATCTTGGGTTCAACCATATTTATTGGAACATATATGTATATGGAAAATGATGATGACACATGGTTGGTTAGATACTCTTGTGTAATATTTTCCATTCCCCCTTTTTTTTTATTATTGTTCTTCTATAATTAGTAGTATGTATTTCTTCCATGAATGAAAACATAATTTCAAGTGCTCATGAAAATTGTTTTGGAAATGTTTTACTATTTTTATCCTTATAGTAAATATAATGTTAGTTTTTTATTCTATGATTTTTATGGTATCCCCTTAGAGATGTTTTTTGTTTTAATTGATTAAAAGGTCATTGGACCCTGTTAGGTCTAATATAGGAAATGTGAGGAAACTTTTACAGTTATATATTATATTACAAACATTAATATATTGATTATCTATTTTAAAATGATCTACAATGGTAATAGATTAGTTTTGGAATGCCTAATAGAATTTTAATACTCAAGAATATAGTAAATGATTGTTTGTAGTCTTTCGTACAAGTTTGGGTGGTTTTCGATCATCGTGAGAGATGGTTATTTTCATATCTTAGAGTGAAACTCATGATCACCCAAAGATATCATTTTGGTCATTAAGTTTCATGTTGGTTTTGTTGTTTAGTTGTTGTATTTTTAGTTTCATTGTAAAATAAATTATGTTTGTAGTTTTATATAATATTTAGGCTTGTTTGTTTACCATTCATATGTTTAATTTGTTTTTTTATATTGAGAAACATCATTCCATTTTTTCACTCTGTTTATTCATGAAACTAGATTCCAACCATTGGGTATTGATAATAACATTCGAGTCATGCCACAAATCGGCTCAGGTGACCCATTCGAGGGAGACCCGTGTTAGTTCATGAGAGTCACTCCCTAATGATCATTGAAAAATCATAACATTACTCATAAATATATAGGAGCTACCATATCGCTAATTTTAATTTTTTTTCATTTTAATTAACTATGTTTCATAAAGATTATAGTGGGATAATTTATTTATAAATAAAAGAATTATATTGTGATTATTATTATGGAGATGTTCATATAATGGCCTCTTTGACCTTTGTCGACCTCTGAAATTTTGTATTGACACATAATCTGATTATTTTAAAAACATCTAACATACACATAACATGAAAAGTAATTTTATATTAATATTTTATAAGTGAAATAAATGTAATATAAAAATGGTAAAGGTTCTAAAAAATATTAATAATTAATATAAGACTGTTATTAAGGATGATAAATAACAATTGTGCTGAATATTACTCAATGTAATCATTTTTCCCATCTCATTATTAATTCTCTAGGACATATTTAATATTCCCATTTTTTTTGTTTTTTGGTCTATATAATTCACCCAGATTAATTTTATGATTACTGTATTTAAATGTAGGCAGATTTTGATATCCATTAGAGGGAATCTCTTTTGTAGAAGTGATATTTTCAATGTTAGCACAATAGTAAGGGATATTTTTTTCAAAATATTCATTGTTTGGGACATTTGTAATATTATACACACATATTATTTTATAAGGTACATATATTACCCCATTGACATTTTATATCATTAATATCCTTGTATCTATGATTTTTCAAATGATATACCTTCCTTTTAATTTTGTTTTAATGTCTTAACATTCTTTTTTCATAGTCTCATCGTTTTTTAGGATTTTGTATGAATATGTCTCTAATGTTTAAATATTATATCTCTCATTAAATATATTTTCCTCATGTTTTTCATGATTTTTTAAATTATATTTTACATTTTTACACTCTAAGGTACTTAAAATTTTTGAGAATATGTTTTAAGAAAATTCTACTTCATTTTTCATATCACTCAGATGTTTTTCTTCTTCCAATCCATGGGTTCAAAAATTGGTTTGAATAATGGTTTTAAAAAGTTTTTTTCATATAATTTTTTTCCTTAATAATTATTTTAATTTAATATTAAAATATCGATTATATAATTCCATTAGTGTTTTCAAAGGTTAGTATTTGAAAAATGATATATGTTTTAAAACGTGATTATCAATGATGAAGGAATATTTTCATAAAAAAATTTGTTAATTATATTTTATTTGAATTTCTATTCATCATTATTATAAACCCTTGTTATTACATACCCTCCACATGGAATACTGTTTGTATTGATACTAAAATAATTATTAATCAGGATGGTGAATGTTTTTTTGAAATAGATTAATATAAAACTAGTTTTATTTCCATGGGTTATTCAAGTTACAAAGAGATTGACATGATAATAATTGTTTTAGATGGATAATTAGGTTATAAAAGAATAATAATTTATTTTCAAAATTTTTATAATGAATTGAAATTTGTATATAATTTATTCATGTTATGATTCATGGAATTTAATATGTAAACATGGGGTATTTTATATAGCATCCATGTAAGATTGTTTAAAATGAAAATGAGGTGTCCTTGATAGTACAAGGTTATCCTATTAAATATTATCATATTTTGGAAAATATATCCTTAGGTAATCCTATTAAAGATTAACATGGGTGTCACTATGTGGGCCTATAATAGAATAAATAATGGGTTTAACCAGATAGATTTTCAATGCAGTGGTTAAGGATTATATTGTAAGCTACCCATATGGTTAAAAAAATTCAAAGGGGTATGAATGTTTTTTATGAATATAATGATTCATGTTACTGAAAAAAAAAAGATTTCATTTCTTGTAATTGGGTTTCAACGTATCTTATGATCAATATTGATGTCACATATCCCATTATTATTGATTCACATGCATCTTTGCATTTCCATGTTTTCATATTTGATGATCTATATATTGATGGGTATGAGTTATTTTGTGATTCATTGATGCACTCTTATTATTTCTTTATAGCCTTATGAACATTTTTTCTCGTTGATGACATTGAATTTTTAATTCATATTTTTACACTTATTAAGAATTTGAGGTCTACCATTTTATGTTTCCTTTTACCCAGGATATAAATAATGAGGTCGAAAAAAGGTTTCCTCAATAAAGAATTTGATTTTTTTATGGTGATGACCAAATGTGTAATAATAAAATATATGTTAATTGGGTGAAATTCTCATTTAAAGATGATGTAATTTTTTATTTAAGAGTTGTATCAATTCATTAAACTCTAATCCTAAAAGATAAAATAGAATGTAGGTGATAGAAATTCACTTTTTTATGTTGTATGGTTTGGATGAAAATAATTTGGTCAAAAATACAAGTAGCATTTCAAGAAATGTAATTATTTTGATTTCTGTAAAACATCCAAGAGTGTATAACCTGGACTATTATAGTTTGTTATAATGGTTAGTTTAAATATATTTTTAGATTAATATGTTTTTATGAGAAGATATATTATGTGTTATGGATTCCATGATAGTTCTATAGGATTATATATGATATCAATTTCAAAGTCCTAAACCCTTTTTTGAGGGGTTTATGTATTAAAAAAATTAATGACCTTATTTGAGACATAATATTAGGTAGATGGATATGTAAAAAATAAAATAAAATTTATTTATTTATTTTCATTTTGAAGACATTAGTTATAACATATTGATGACCTTTGGGGAACATATGTTTTTGGATATTGAGGTTATTATGGTAATAGAAGTATTATCGTATATATAACAACATTATTTAAAATTGATTTGGAAACTATGGGATTGATGTTATATATAAAGATGATTAATATATTTTTGGAATTAAAATATATAAGGTATTAGTTAACCTTTCAGGTTAAAATATACTCTAATTTTTATTTATTGATGTTATTTGGGATAGATAATTATGAAATGATTTAGTTTATTATTTTGGTATTGCTATTTTATTTGGAAGATTATTTTATCATATGATGGTATATTCATTTTTGGAATTTTCTAACCATATTCTAAAAGTTATTGTTTTTGGATAATGTTTAAAGATAAAGGAAAATTATTATTGTCCCTTTTATGGTTATGTAGAATTTAAAATTTACTTTCAGTCACTCGGCAATGAATACATCGTCATCAATAATCATCATCTGGAGAAAATATGCGATTTTGGCAGAAATTGAATAAAGGATGAGATTTAAATTTTAATGTAATTATATCTCATTATGTATTAATTATAAATGATGAAAGAATCCATACAAATATGAAAAGGGGTCTTAAAAAAATTTAATCATGATAACATGTTTTTTAATAGTATCAGTTGCCTTTTCCACACCCATTTGGTTATTCATTTTGATGTAATTGAATTTACGTTGACCATGTTTTCTATTACAATGTATTATTCTGTGGAAATTAGTTTTCCCTTTCAAATCATTCTTTTAATTTCCCACTAAAGTACTCTTTATGTGGAATCATAGTTTTATGTAACATTATATGGCCTTTATATTTCCCACATTTCCTTATTAAGTTATTTTTCCATTATTTAATTATTAGAATGTGGGATTCAATAATGGAATTCCGAAAAAAATATAATTCTTTGGTAACAAAGATGAATTTTGAGGGAATAATTCATTTTATATTTAGTAGGGAGTAAAATACTCATATTTAATGAAATATCATCTTTTAGATTAATTTAATTCATTGATAGAGTTCTTTTAATTTAATTCACACATTACCATCTATTATATGAAAAACCACATTTTTCTTGCACTGCAAAAAATATTATGATTCTTCAGTAACCTATCGTACACGCAAGGCCGAGTCTTACCAGAAAAAACTATACTATTATTATTTTTTTAAAAGGATAGTTATCACATTTCCTTTGGAATTATGTGAATAAATAAGAATAACAGGATTTTAGAATTTGTTTAAAAAATTCATGTATAATTAATTACTTCTTTACTAGTTAATTAAAAATGAATATATAATTTATTAGAATTGAAATTGCCTTAATATGTTCAGTGAAATTTTTCTTAATAAACTATATTAATTACTATTATTGAATGATTTTAATGATATATATAAATATATATATTATGAAATATGACTTTAGAATATCATCCAATTTATTTATAGACATGATATAAAAATAAATCCAAATGTACCCAAAAAAGGAATCATTTTTTATAAACCTTCTTTTTTTGTCTTTAGATGGAGTGGTTTTTTTAAAAATAAATTATGAATAAAATTTAAATTTTTTTATAAAATATATATCTAATTTTTTAAATAATAATGTTGAAAATCGCTTTGGGAGAAGTTTTTATATTTTCCAATAAGCAGAAATTTTTTATGATAATTGAAAAATAGTAAATTTTAATTACAAACTATCTTTTCAATGAAATCATATACAAAATTAACAGTATTAAAATTTGTTTTTGATGTCAATTTATCTAAACAAAAAATTTAATAATCTATTTTAGGTCATTTTTATCATTTTCTTATTAAATTTTATATAAAATCATTTCGAACTTTTGGACATTTTTACATTAAAATATGACTTTAAAGGAAAATATGTGGATTAGTTTGATATTAAATTCTATAACATATACAAATTTAATTTATAATAAACATATTTCCTATTTCTGCTGATAATAATTTATATAATGTAATTATTTATGAATAATTTTTTACTAATGAAATTTGGGATTAAAATGAAAAATAATTGCATTGATGAAGGTAAAATCTAGTTCACTTAGGTGTTAAACATAGAATATAATGTATAATAATTTCCCAACACTCTTAAAACACCCATAGGGTGAAATATATCAATATATATGATGTTAGCCTAGAATAAATGTGTTTTTGTGATGTATTTAGTTAATTTAACCAAAATAATAATATAGAAAAAGAAAAGGAAAAATTTACCTTTTATTATTTAATCTTAGTAATGATTTAGTGATAGGTAAAACTACCTAAGAGGGGGTATTAATAATATTTTTAAATATAAATGAATTATTTTTAGAAAAAAAATTGGTATTTAAATTTTTTAGAATATATGTTTAAATTAAATTCTTGAGAATGGACAACACATTTATTATTTAGTTAAAAATTAAATAAAATGAATTTTATCAAAAATATTAAAATTTTGGTAAATTGAAGAAATTTTTCTGTAAATTTTTTTAAGATGAATATATCATGAAAAAAAGATTTTAAATTGTGTTTTATCCATTCCATTATTGTATTGATATTTTTAAAACTCCATATTAGTAAATACAGGAAAAATAGGTAGTAATTTTTTTTTATAATAAGTGATATTTCATTAAATGATTTAAAACTACTTGATGTCCTATATTTTTTAGTGTGGACTCTAAATTTTAAAAAATATAGAATACGGTAAATTAATTTAGAAATTAACCTTTGTTAATGAAAATATTGACCTTTAAATAGTAAAAAAATTATTGGCATGGTTATGGATAAAGAAGTATTTTTGTGTAAAATATTGTTCTATTAAATATAATTTCCAAATCGCATGGTATTTTAATTTTAGAATTTTGGTTTTATATTTAAAATTAGTATGTGTAAATATTATGGTTATTATCACTTTAATATAGTCTTAATATATTTACTACATAGGTTATAAAACATCTTACCTTATTAAAAAACTATAATGAATAAAATATGGATACATATGAGTTATGAAAAAAATATTTACAATGTTTATTTATTTTTCATTATATAAGTTATTATCAAAAACATAATTACTCCCCTAAATTATTAGTTAGTTATGGAGGCATATGTGGCAAGAATTATATCCCAATATTAAATTTATTTGTGTATGTTTATGGATTCCACAACTTCTCAAATAATAAAGCGTACTAATTCCCCTCAATTCTGCACACCTATAATTCCATTTTGACCATTCCAAAAACTATAAAATCAATTCCAAAAATACATCCTATCATCATATAATCCTCATATTGGTAATAAAAAACTGTAAGGAATTTGGTTCAAGCTAAATGTAGATACCCAAAGAAAATGCGATGTTCATCAACTAACATTTTATTTATTTATTCCACAACACCCTTTAATTATTTATATATATTTATTATATAATAAATAAAATAGAATATATATATATATATATACTTAAATTTTTATATTATATGTTTACCACTTCAAATCATGGAATCATTAATCAAATGTTTATGGAAATCATTATTTGTCTGTACCGTGGACCACCACCTAGGGAAAAAATGTCATTATTTCCCATTACAACCTATAATAGTTGCACGTAATGATTGAAATAATATTAATATATTATATTTATGATATTAATAATAATATAATTCTTATGATTTCAAAATATCATATAAACCTCTTATATATTCTACTCTATAAGGGATTTGATAATGTGGCTCATGTGTACGGTGGATTGCCACCTCACGAAGAAACGTGAAGCATTATTTACTAACATGTTACGTAGAAGGATATAATTATATATATAATTAATATATAAGATATAAAAGAAATTATGTTTCCATTGATGATGAAATTATCTTTATTAATTAATATTATATCATTATATTCTTACCATTTCACACATAAAAAATTTAATAACATCATTTGAGGATGTGTAAACTACTACCTCCTCGAAGTGATGTGATTATTATTTTTTCATGACAAAATAACTTGAAGGATATATTAATATATAATTAAATTATATAGAGTGATTATCATTTTATAATTACCAATGATACTTACCTTATTTCCATAATGATCATTGAGAAATAGGAACCCTACTTATGCGAACGTACGACCTACCATCCCCATTACCATAATGTATGTTCATTTTTCATAACCTTATTTAATGATTAAAATTGTGAGTGTAATTTATATATAAATATGATAATTATCATATGATTATATTTTTTTTATTTTTAAATAATTTAAAAATTTACCTTAGTCGACCTACCCAATTCAGTTATGACACATAAGTTGAATATGGTTGAAACATCCCACATAAACCTAATTTAATAAGTAATTGTATATATCAATTTTTTATTTGAAATAAAATTAAAATTAAAAAATGGAACATTTTTCTTAGGAATGATAATAATTAAAATAAATTTATTATTCATGCATTTAAAAAATCATGTGTGATGGATCATACACCAAGTAAGGGTTTTCTACGTTCCAATTTTATTATTGTCAGATATATGCCATATTCACTAATTATTTTAATTGTGTGGTGTATATAATTACTATGAATGTTTTCTTCTTATTATATTAAATTTATTTGGTCATATATATATTTATCCATTTTTTTAAATCTCTCTCATGGGGAAAAGAGTTTCGATGTTACCAATGTGACAATTGGTTTTTTCCACAATTTTAATTCATCATGGTGTTTGTTATATTATAAACCAATTTTATTTTTCAATGTGTATGTAATACCCCTTTGAGAAGTTATTTCATGAATATAATTATTTTAATATTATTTTAAATTACATTAATTCATTTGGATTATGATTCAATGTTATAATAGTGTTCAATGTCTTTTATTATAGTCAGATCCTTTATCGAGATTATATTTGACTAAGTCTCCAATGTCAAAATATTATTATCCTCATGAAATATCATCATATATAAATATATATTTATGTATATTATGTTTTAAAAAAAATTTACCATTTTAAACTCTTTGTTACATAAAATTTTTTGGAATTTGTTTTATATAAAATTTTACATTCTTGTTCACTTTAGTCAGAAATCAGTTTTCTTCCAAAACCATGTCTCTATCAAATGTGTTAAAAATTATTTTAAATAGATTATTTAAATTTTTATAATGATATTTTTATCAAAAAATATTTTTAATTATTTTCAAAAAATCATTTTCAATATGTCCATGTTTTTTTCAAAAAAAAAAGATTCAAAGAATGTTTTTGGATTTAAAAATTAATTTTTGGAGATGGGAAAACTTTTTCCTCAAAATTTTTTCAATGATATTTTAATATTATTTTTATTCATTATGGTAAATAACATTTTTATACCAAACCACCAATATTTATAATATATATTGATACCATTGTAATTTTTTCTCTCTATAGATAATGTTTTTTCAATGTTATTTTTTGGAACGCATTTCATTTCAATGAACTAATCTTGTTTCAACAAGATTGATACATATCCCATTTATTTTCCCTGGGATAATCAGTTTATGAATGAATAATGACGTTTTAATTTAATTTTATGTTATATTTAAAATAACTATGTAATATATTCATCTTATTATTTCTGGACTATAAAACCTAATCATGGGGCGGCCTAGATAGCGGTGGCTAAGCCTGTTAAACCTTAACATGGGGTGGCCTAGATAGTGTTGGATAATACCATTATAACATATCATGTGTTTTAATTAATAACACCAGGTAGTCCCATTACATTGTGATATGTAGTGGATTATTGAGTATTGAGTAATCAATTAATATCTTATATGATGGGTGTTCCCATATGGTGCTCTAATCAATTTAGAAATGAATAAATTTGAAGTCAGTTGGATAGTGATTCAAAAATAATGGAGATTAAAAGCATTTTAGGAAAGTGATGATATAGGTCACTGAGAAAATGTTTTAAATTGTTTATATTTGTTTATAATGTTTCTATGGATCAATATGAAAAATACAAGGCTCATGATTAAAGATTTGTATTAATCATTCCTTTTACATGTTTTCATATTTGCTGATCCAAAAATATATGGTTATGATTTCATTTATGATTCATTATGTAATCTGATTATTTCATCATACCCTAATGAAATTTTACTATAAATGAAGATATTTGATTGTAAATGATTATGTTTTCCATTATTGAACATTTTTATATCTCCCTACTTATGTTGCCTTTACCCTGAGTCATAATAAATGCGGCTGGACAATTTTTGTGTATAATGTATTTCACAAGGATGATGTTCATGACCAAGTGTAAAATAAGAAAAAATATTATATAGGAGGAATGTAATTGTGAGTTAATGGAAATTGTTTATTTATATTTTTTCACAATTATCTAATAATATTAACAAAAAAGACTTCGAGATTATGAGTGATCAAATTTTTCATTCTGATGTTGTAAGATTCGGATGAAAAATATTGGGTTACAAATATAATCACCATATAATTAAATTTAATTTTTAGTATTCCATTAAATGTTTTTGGAGTGTGACTCATTGGATTCTTTGGTTCTTTTTCCCTAAATATTGAAGGAAATAATTTGTTTAGAGTCAGAGCTTGCATAAGGGATGGATAAGATACTTCTGCTCATGTCTCTTCCAGTGTTTAATGATCACATCCACGTATAGTGGTTTTCTTGATGTGTTATCCCTAGGAGATAAGATAAGAAATGGTTTATAAATCATGTATTTTATAGTTCATTGACCTCGGTCTACTATTTTTCAAGGATATCATTTATCAAAATTCTTCACAAGATTGGATGAACCATGTTTACAATGACAACATTTTTCTGATTGGGAAATAGATACACTAGTCACATGTGATAAGAAATTTATAACCCTCAACTATCAAAAATAAATCATGAATTGGATGAAATATTTGATGATAATGAAAACATTGATGTTGTGACCCAACATCCTTTGGAAAGGGTCATAGTTGTAAAGGATTATGAGGTTGATCTCATTGGTTTTCCAAGGATGTGACAACTTGAGTATGTTATTCTCTATATCTACAAAAGATGGGTTTGAACATAATAATTTCAGAAGGAGTATGAATTATTCAACAATTCCTAAAATATTCAGTGAAAAGGATATAATTTTTCGTTTGGTCCAAAAATATTTTATTCATTCTACAACTCAACAGGAGGATCTATGAAATTTGAGGCTGGACTAGGCACTTGAGTGGGCTCTATTAATGTTTTAATGGTGATGTCTCTTCCTTACGAGACAATTGTTACTATAATGAGTTAATGATTTAGGCCATAGCTAATTTTCATTGAATGGATTCTTCTAAAAATAGTTCTATTATTAACAAAACTTTATGAATATAGCATTTAACTTCATCGGGATCAAAGGTTTACATATCTTGCAGTATATTTTCAGCATGGAGCACCATCAATTTCACCAGTGAGAAATGTATGTTGATTGAATAGGTCATTTAATTCCATATAGTTATGAAGGAAGAACCCATATCATTTTTAACAACATTTATATTACGAGTTCAATAATTTTCATTTTCCTTTCCGTTGACATGAACTAATAACATAATTGATGATGATGGTTTACCAACACAGAAATGGATCATATTGGATGAAGTTGTTCTAGATGAAGGTTGACACAATCAGATTTTATTAAATAATTATTAGAATTGTTGATTCATTCTATTGTCGATGTGCCATTATTAGGCATCATTATGACACAATGTATTTGGAATTTTTTTTGCATCTGCCAAAATTTCAAAGGTATGTATTTAAGGAATTTCAAAATTGGGTGGGGGGAAATATTCATCCTGATTTGGTAAATGGATTATTTTTATGCTACATAGGTCTGTATTGCACTTCTATGGATTCTATTAGATCATCATGGCATTCAAGGGAATTTATAATTTTCAGGGTTTTTCTATCTGGGATTCATCCCATCTACAATGAGTGGGAAAGTCTTGAATATGTATCCTCATTTCCATATCCTGGTGATTTATAATCTATGTTAATAACAAATAAACACCATATAAGGGGATAATATTTCACAATAATAGAGGAATTTCTCGACCAGCCTTTGATTCAATAATTTTTCATATCAACTTCATGGATCTAGAAACACCCCAATGCTCATATACCACTCCTATATGAGATACAACTACTTCCTATTGTGTGGGATCATGGATATTTTTTATAACCGAATGTGACACCAAGTGACAATGTATCCACTAACTATTTACTCATTTAGTTGCCGATGATTTTTTATATCAATCACATAGATTTTTATATATTCCTCTATGGACATAGCATTAGCTCTTCAAAGTTGTTTTGGGTATGTATCCAGACCATTACCTTTATCCATAGTAGTGTTCTTCCTCAATGGTGAAAAATCAATATATAAGGGTTCAATGTTTTGAATTATCCTATAGTTTTGTTGTATTTTTGTATATGTTTTGGGCATGAAAATCCTTATCCAGTCATGAAATATTTTATGCGTTGTGTCCCTCTATGTTTTCAACCATGATCACATCATTTGTTTTGTTGAAGGAAGCAATACTAGCTTAGTTGAATCAGTAAAATGTATTTTTCCAATTACTCAAAACACAATGGGGTTATTCTAAACCTCTTTCATCAGGGTCATTTCTCTGACCCATGGCTATATTATACCTTTTTAGCTTTTGTTCCTTATGGGGTTTGGTTTTATTCACCATACAACCGAATAGACATGTCGTATAAATAGTGACCATGAGGGATTTTGCAGTTGTTTCTATAAAATGGGACCCAATTAAAAAATGTAAATATTTCTATGAGAGGAATGAATGTGATGTTGACTAATGATATTTTCACCTCATACTATTTAATAATGATTTCATTGGGTGATGAGGATAATGATGAAAATTCTCACATCCCTGTGTACTCGGGACTATTTCGAGCTGCAATTGGCTCATATTGATCTAGTTGTTGGGAATCTGATAATTCTGTTCAAATATTTTGGGACATGTGGGATGGGAATTGAGATATAAATGCTCCAGAACTATGGGTTTGGGTTGATCTATAATTTTGACTAATTTTTATAAGACCCTCTCAATGTGAGATGAAACCAGTGATTAAGAATGAGATAAAAATTTCTCTAGTCCAGTGGAATGGGGTTGGATTGTAGTTTCCACCTATATGTCATGAATACAGTCAAGGATTCATTATCCAAGGGTTAAAGGTATTGGTTAATATTCAACCAGCACTATGGGAATGTTTCAATTATGATTTACTACTATTGATGTTGCGATTTTTACCCCATTGATTTGGAATAAATATTCTAGTCAATGATCAGTGTTCAATGGATGCCCATGAAGGGAGCCGATTTTTACTACATACTATTGTGTTGGTTGTATCATTAGCTTCCTTATTCTATGTTCATTCCCATTACTTAATGGGGCCAAAATCAAAGGCCAGTTATATTTTATATCCCACTATTCGTGATGATTTTTACATATTTAACGTGGGGGAATTTAGTTTTATTGGTTCTGGATTTTCTATATACTAACCCATTGTCTATTATGGAGTCTATGACATTATAGGAAATATTTATGGGGGAGTTTTATTATTCTGGTTGTCTAGTTTAGTGAAAATCTCCATACAACCCCCATCCTCAGATTTAAATACTAGGTGAAACTTCTTTAGTTCGTTTTTAAATGTTTGTCGGTCAATGGAGGCCAACATGTTATAGATTTATGATGTGTTTTTCTGGATTCTAGTCCCAAGCATTAGAGATGACAACCAAGTCAATTTGAAACCATAGTATCTCTAAAGTCTAAAGGTGAATGTATTATACTAGATAAGGGACAAATCTATAATTTATTCACCAATCAGTTTCCCATATATCTTGGAATATGTAAGACAACAAGTCCTTACGAAATTTGTATTGGAAATATTATCAATAAATGGAAAGGGGACAGAACAGAGTTGGGAGATTGTTTCCTTCTCTCTCCATATGTCCATATCAACCTCATATTTATGAAACGTATATTTCTATGACTAGTAAAACCACTATGGTTTTTTCTCGGTGTCACCTATTGGTCGTGGCAAAGGGTTGTTGGTATTTGAGGGGGGATATATATGATTTACCCTGGTGTTTTAAGAAACACTCTATTTAAATGTGTCTAAATTTTTAGAACACACACACAAACATATATATATATATATGGAGATGTCTAAGAAAGGACAATAATTCCCTATTCGATGAAGATATCACAAATGGTGAGAATAATGATTAATATATCCAGGTGTAATGTCTTTAGGATCAATATTCACACTTCCACATTGAGGAATATCAAGGTAATTAACAACTTATAATTCTTTTTAGGAAATGACCAACCCATGGGGTGTTGTTGATTAGTGTCAAACATCCTCCAGGATACAATGATTTAGTAGTTCTGATATGTGAGCCTTATTCTAAATCATGATGGGTATATGTAGATCAACATTTTAGGCATTAGTTGGGATATAAATTTAATCCATTATTACTACTATACATTCATGATAACACTCTTTTGTTAGGGGGATATGATCTCATTACATAGAAGCTACTAAAGTATGTAGGTGTTGTTTTTTATTATCTACATGAATATAAGCTTACCAGTGGGTGGTTGTGGGAATATTTCGATCATCAGTAGATGCAGTGTGGATATTATCCATGTTAAGATGAAAATTTCCTAGAAGAATATGTTAATAAACCTCTCAAATGGGATAACTAATATGCCCCATGCTATATAGCCTCTTAAGGATGTTTTTTCACTAAATTCATTAGGGAATGTTGGGATTTGAAACTCAACTCAATGAGTTATTGGAACATTACATGTAGCTTCCCTAATTGGAATATAAACATGTCCCTAAGAATGTGATGCTCTCAATTTGTGAGCACTAATTATAGTGGGGTTATAACCCCGATCTTATGCCATTAGAGTCTATCTCCAATCTTTTTTTGAATGGAATATGAACTTGACCTGAGGAATATTCCTCACTCACATAGTCTCCTCATTGTAACACGGATTGTAGACCATCCCTATGAATTTAGTGAATTCATTTTTTCTTTTATATAATAATGTGTTTCTACTGAGAAATTTTCTACTCTCACATGGTGAACCCTAGTTGAAGTGATGAAATAATCATGACATGGTGCGTCTACCTATACAAAATTATGATAATAATACTCCTAGCTGGAAGGAAGAATGTGATCTTTCTCTAAATTATAAAATTTGATAGTATTGATAAAAGTGATGTGATACTTTGGGTATCAGGATAATAATATCATCCCAACCCAATATATATATGAGCATCTAAATATTCTAAAAGAGTTATTCAGTTGTTTCTATAGTTTAGTGGCACTTTTGAAATGTTTTTTTTAGAATATAGTCAGGAAAAAATTTATTCTCTAATATTATTGGAATATGTCTTCAATTGAAGTTGTAATATTATCCCCCTTATATCCTCTATATTCCATTTGAATCAGCTGACTAGCTTCATGAACTGGGGAATGGATATATTCATATCCCATATTTTCTATTGGAACATAAACACCAAATTGATCTAAGGGGAAATTGAAACTTTTCTACATGTTATCTACTGCGAATATATTTCAGAAGGATTAATTATCAAAATAAGGGATGTTTTCCCATACTTGGTAATATATGTAATTCGATGGATCATGTGACATCAATTTTCCACATGCATGAGTATCCATGGTGAAAATGTGTTAATTGGTTCCCCTAGTAGGTGATTTAGGGGTACTGGAGGGATGATGATGGTGAGGGTATGTTAGGACATTGACCCCAGTTTCCTGAAGACAGTTCCGTATATTAATATATATGTATGTTCTAGGTCCATTGGGTTCAATACCCTAAGAGGGGGCGAGGGGGTGAATCAGGGTAAAACATATTTAAACAACTTCCCCTATTGATCTTGTTTCACAGTTACGAAGAGAAATATTCTCTCTCTTTCCTATAGCAATGTATAAACATAAACTAAATCATGCACTGGACATAATGAATTGTACATGGTTCACCATCACTGGGATACAACCATAGAGAATACACTAGAGATGTGTCAATGTACCAATTCACTAAAAGTGCATTGCAGTTTAAAAGGTTTGGACTAACCTCACTGTCCCTCCTATTTTACAACCACTCACAATATGAAAGACCACTACTCTCTCAACTGAAGTGTTCTCACTACTTCATCAGAAGATGCACTCACAGTTTAAAGACTTAAAGGTTACTTCATTATCACCATTGAAAGAATCTTCCTCTATATGTGGATGCTCTGTTGAAGATCCACATTCATCCACTGCTGAATAAAACTTTACCATGTATGTACTAATCAATACTCTAACTGTTCACGCAACCCTAGAATGACCGGTGCGCTTCTCTTTGCATGGTCTACTTTTCGAATACCTTGCGCACTTCTTCATGCCTGGAGTGAAAGTGTCACTAAAACAATTGTGAGACACCCCTTCTTCAACTCTGTACATGGGAGACTCACACCCATTTACGCCCAAACCAATATTGGCACGCAACTGTCAACTGGCATGTAACTTCTGAGTAACCTTATACTTGTGCGACCAAACCACCACTTGAGTGAGCGAACGACCTGCGTAATCAGAGCTCTAATTTTTTCTAAGTGTTAAACTCTATAAAATATGAGGAGTGGTGGACCTCTATTTATATGAATTTTGGGTACCCTGAGCACTGGCACCCAAGTCTCCTCTCAGCTCACAAGTCCAACCACCCTAGCCTCTGTCACCCGAGTAACTTGAGTGACCAAACCCAAACATGGGCTCCCATCTTTCCTTTTATATATTTTGATTTTTAGATCTTGAAAAACATATATCTCACATGTTTTCAAACATCCAATACATTGGTGTGCAATTCCCTTTTCCAAAAACCCTTTTCTCCATTTACCAATTTTCAAGCCCAAAAATTTGGCAAACAATGGAAAACATGGTCACCTTGTATCTTCTCCTTTTGTACCACCTCTTAATAATCCATTCCCTGGTCGTGATTCTTCAATCAATCATGGATTTCGGACCACATCCCTTGAAATTAATAACTCTCCATGTAAACCCCCTTTGTTATAAAATTTGTACACTGTGGTCTGCTTTGTCTAAAACACAATACGGAGTCCCACTTTGTCCACAAACACCATCACCTAAAAAATGATTAAATAATACCTTGATGGATTTTTTCCCAATAGTATGTTTATAATGACACTACATCCCAAATGACTGAATAATATATAAGTTTCGGGAAACAAGATATGAACATATGATTTACATTACAACTTGAATGAAAAAATAACATTACATCTCCATTAGAAACACCCATAATCACATATATTATTCCTAAAATTAATTTATAATAATATTTAAATTCAAATCCTGGAAAAATTACATAATAAGGGGACGAGAGATAATCCACGTGAATTTGGTGTATTATTTTGGCATTTTATATAAGAATATATTCTTGTTGAGGAATGTTCTACTCTCACATGGTGATCCCCATTTATGTGATAAAATAATATGGATCTGCGGCCTCTACATTTACATAATTATGCTAATAATCCTCTTAGGTGGGAGTAAGAGTGATATCTTTCTCTAGAGTAGTCAATGATTGTACTGGTCAGAGAAATGTGATACTCTATCAATCAGGATAATAATATCATCCCTCCCCTATATCTATATGAGCATAAAAATATTCCTGAATAGTTCTTTTGTTTTTTCTAGAATGTATTGGCACATCTGGAATGTTTTTATAGGATTATAGTCATGAAAATATTTATTATATAATATGTACTGGAAGAAATCATCAATTGAGGTTGGAATATTATCCCACTCATATCTTTGATATTCCATTATAATATTCTGATGGGGTTTATGCACTAGGGATGGGATATGAGAATCTCCAATATTTTATGTCAGAATATAAACACAAAATTTATCTAATGGGGGAAGGGTATTTGTCTTTATGTTGTCTACTACAAAAATATATCAGAAGGATTCATTATAAAAATAAGTAATGTTACCCAGATTTGGTTATCAATTGCATTACCTGGCTGATGTGACTTACATTTTCCCCGTTCATGATTATCCATGGTGGAAATGTGTCAATTGGTTCCCTCAATAGGTAATTGAGGGGTATTTGTGGGATGATGCTGGTGAGGATATGTATGGACCCTGACCCCAGTTTCCTCGAGCTATTTCCTTATATTAATAAAATTGTATGTTTACAAGGACATTATATTCCAAAAGACTATATAATATTGTAGTTTTGGGAAACTAGGTACAATGATAAGATTTATATTACTACTTTAATGAAAAATACATTAACTATCTATTGGAAACTCCTATAAACTCTTAGATTTATCTTAAAATAAATTCATAATAATATTAAACATCACATATTGGTGAAAATGACATAATAATGGTATGAACACAGATTATTGGTAATGGTATGTAATAAACCGGAAGTTATAATTAGCATAGACATTAGACATTGTGAAAAACTAAAAACAAATACCATCAAAAATAAACGTTATCATAATATGAAATGAATGAAAGATGAATACATAAATCCCAATAAATGATCATAAGAGAATAAAACATAACCATGGATATTCTAATATTCTAAGAATCATATGGTTTATCAATTTTTATTTTCATATTGTAAGAAAAAATAATGTCTGATAACTATAACATATTATCAAGACCTCATCCAAGATGTCTAAAAATACAAGTCTAAGCCTCAGACAAAACCCAATTCGATTTTGTCTCATGAGTCTAACTTATGCCTAGAGGGGCTACAATAGGACCCATCCTTTACATGATAAGTGAAATTATTTCCCCATATGAATGGTTTTAAACATAAATAACGTGGACATATGAAATTAAATTCCATAATATTTTTTCATAATCACTAAAAATTATGAGAACTATGGTGAATGATATCAAGATGGAATATCCACAGACAATATGATCCTATTCCATATAAGAAAATATGTTATCTGATAATCATAGGATTTTAATCCCAATAAAACATAAGAATTTACTGTAGTGTTTAAATATATGAAAAATATCTTATAAAATCATTGATGAATTCTTGGGAGTAATACTTTAATTCATTAAAAAGGTGATTTATCTTTTTTGAAACTAATAACATAAAACCAATAATGTACTAAGACTGTTTTCCAATATAACATTACTAGTTTTATAAAAATATTCCTCCCTTAAAATATATTATATAGTGCACCTAAAAATTGGTATAAAATCAGGAAGATCCCTTTAACTGGGTATGCTTGTCGTGATGAATTGAGAAGGGAATGCTTTTAAGACACGTATCTTCAAAAACAAGATGAAATAAAAAAATACATGCTTTTAAAACATATTCTAATAATTCAGAACAAATATATAAGATAAATTAATATTTACATTGTTTTATAGAGGAAGAAAGATCAACTCGAATCAAATGGAGGTTTGAAAAAAACTCTTACCTTATATCCACATGACTTCTGTACTTGACCTTACCATCCAGTATAATCAAATTACATCCATTAATTAATTAATTAGAAATAAATCTTCATTTATTTGATTTATTATAATTATTATAATTTAACTAATTTCCTATTTAATGATTTATACCAAATAATTTTATTGTGCAGGAGTTCTCAATTACATAGTTATCACGTTTTGTATAGTTGTATATAAGTATGGAAGTTCATGTAGAATTGGTATAATTATTTTGAATTGTGTTTATATGATATTGATGAAAATTTTAAAGCTTAAATATTTATATATATTATTTATTTATATATTCTGATTATGAAACATTATATACGACATTTAGTAGCAATAATTTTTATTATTACAATGGTATTGTGATAACTACGAACTAGTTTTTCCATATGAATTATTATATATATATACTAGTTACATAACATTATATAAGTTTAATACATATATTAGTTTCCAGTTTAACAATAAAATTAGTTTCTTATATATCCACAAATAATAAATTGAAGGATGAGTGTTCATCATCCACAAAGGTTATAAATGAGACCTATCAGAAGATGATTTTGTTTTTACAATAGGAGAGGGAGATAGAGTAAGGATATTGATGAGGGTTCTTCCATTAACATGATATAATTTCAATATATAAATTATAAATGACTTTTAATTCTCAATTGGAAATAGGAGGTTAAGATATAATAAAAAAATGAACATTAAATAAAAATCAATGGAAAAGGAAGAGTATTTTAACACTTCAATTCTCCTTCTTAAGAATCTCTTTAAAGGGATTGATTTTGTTATTTTAATGAGACCAATAGCATCAGGAGGTGTGGTAGATGATTTGAAATTGTATTGTGTAAATTTTTTAAGAGGATTAAATCTTGGAATGTGTGAGTATAATAGGGGGTGAGGGGTTGTTTTCAATAGTGGATGAGAGGGGAAATTTCTCATTATTTTATTCATTATTATATTATTTTTCTCAATGCATGAATTAATATTGACTATTGTGAATATATAAAGTACTGAGTACATGTGAGTTTGATCCAATGTTTCCTAAATCATCCAAACATCATTTGTGACTCAAAAATTCATGTATTCACCATTTTCAGTAAATTATCATATTTTACTATTCAACAAAAATTAAATTATTTCAGAAAAATACAAAAAATTCATCTTAAACATTTTTTGAAATGTAGACTTAATAATTGAACTCCATTATATGAAAATAATTCTATAAATATGGGAAATTTAGTTTATAATGAAAATAATCATTTACTCTAAAAAATAATTTTGAAAAGTAAAACTAATTATATAACAATATGAAAATTTAACTAAGGTATTATTTTATTATCAATAGATAATCAAACAAAAAAATATTGATTTAAGAATAAATTTTAGAAAAAATTATTTTATTATAAATAAATTTATTAATTAGAAATTTGTAATTAAGAAATTATTACTCACAAAAATACCAACACATAATTAATAATTTTTAAAATATTCACTTACTTATAACATGATATAATTATATAATACTTACATTTATAAGGAACCTAGATTTTAGTTATAATTTAATGGATGAGTTTACTATTAATTAGGCATGTTTACTATTCATAAGGTTCAAATTACTATTCCTAAGGGGAAGGAATGATTTCATCAGTGTAGGTTCATTACATTCTAGAAACACCTCTTATTTCATTCATTATTCATTTATGATGATTGTATTGTCTCATATAAGTGATTTTATGTTAACTCTACTATATTAAATAATATAATAATGGAAATATCATTGATAGTGTTCTAGGATTTTATATTCTACCCTCCTACAAAAATTTCAACCGCTCAATTTCACGATTTCTTCCCCATAAAAAGATATGCATAGTTTTTCATCATAATCTCTTCAGGATCCCATGTTGCCTATTAAATTTTATGATTTTTTTTCAATGTACCATTACCAATTGAATTATCTGATTCTTCAAAAAAAATTCTTTACTATCTAGAATCTGGATAGGTTCTTCATTGTAAGATAATTTAGGGTCCAATTAAATTCCTCCAAAAATGAGGACATGTCTTATTTCTGGCTTGTACTACATCAACAAAGAGATTTGGAACACAATGTGTACCTTAGAAAGTCTATGAGGTTATTTAAAATGATAATACATATATCCAACTCTATCTAATATTTAAAATAGACCAATGTATATGGTTCTCAGCTTCCCTTTCTTACCAAATATTATTACACCCTTCTATTGAGAAACTTTTAATAAAAAACGATCTCCTACTTGAAATTCCAAATCCTTTTATAAACAACCAGAATAGATATTTTTCCTACATTGAGATTATTTTATCTGAGTTTGAATATTATTTACTTTTTCCATTGACTCCCTTAAAATATTTGATACTATATGCTTCATTTCACTAACTTCCTCCCAAAATCATTGTGTACGACATTTTTTCACTACAAAGCATCATATGGTTCCATTTCAATGTTTGAATGGAACCTATTATTCGTATGAAAACACTGCTAAACAAAAATACTGATCCCACATACCTTTCTAGTCAAGGGATCTTGATTTCCACATGTATTCTACTGTTTTAATGGTCCTTTTATTCTATCCATCAGTTTGAGGGTGATAAGTAATACAAAAATTAAGAAAATCACCCAAATAATTCTAAAAAATTATCCTAAAATTTGATATAATTATTCGTCCACTATCAAAAAAATTGTGAGGGGTCCTTAATGATGTATTAAAACTTCTATAATATAGATATTTTCATTGAAATATAGAGTAAAATCCTCCCTATAGTGTGGAAATGTGAATATTTGGTTATTTGATCAATAATTAAGCGTATTTCGTCTTTATTTCTTGGAGTTTTGGGTAATATTTTGAAACAATCCATTTGTAATATAATCCCATTTACTTGTACGAATAGAATTAGAATCCATTAATCCCTTATGATGTTGTCTTTTAGCCTTCACTTATTGAAATACTAAATATCATGATAAATAATTAGAAATTTCATGCTTCATATTATCACACCAGAAATGTTCCATCAAATCTCTCTATATCCTAGTGATACTGTGGTGTATAGAGAAATTCAAGATATGGGAATCATCAAATAACTCTCTGTTTAGATCAGATATAGAGGGAACACATATCCTCCTCCCATATTTAATAATCCTATCTTCATACACATAAACTTCCAACAACCCCACAATCCAATCATTAATTTTCTTTTGAATATTCTAATTACCTAGATGAGAATATTTAATACTTTAAAATAAATATGTTTCATAATATAATTGAAAATTTTATGGTGTTTCACCAGATTTAAAAATTCCAAAATCTATCTTTAGTAGATCAATGAACAAGTGATCCCGTTCAATATGCATTTTTAGAACATAGTAATCCTTCTTACTCGATGCATCTACAACCTTATTTCCCTTACCTGAGTGACAATGTAAATAATAATAATAATCCTTTATTCGCTCGAGCCATTTCATTTTCCACATGCTGAGTTCATACTTTGAGAATATATATTTCAAGCTCTTGTTATCTGTATATATATCACATCATTTACCATATACGTAATTTCTCCATTTATTCAGAGAAATGATTATCACTCCTAACTCATGATCATGAGTTAGATATTTTTTTCATCAGATTTTAAGTTCCTTGATACGCAGGTAATAAATCTATAATTCATTATAATAAAACACTTATGTACTTTCTTTGATGCATCACTATAAATAAAAAATCCACTATTTCTAGATGGTAGACTCTATTTTAGAGATTCACTTATATCCTCTATAATTTTTCAAAACATTCTTTACATTCATTAGTCCATAAAAACATTACCCCAATACATGTATATTTGGATAATGGGTTAGCTATTTGAATAATGATCTAAATGAAATGTCGATAACATCCTACTAAACCAATAGAACTATGTACCTTGGATATGTTTGTTGGAGTCAGTCATTCTGGATCTTCCTTTTTAATTGTAGGTTCAAATAAAATTCCATACATAGAGACAATGTGTCCAAGAGAAGACAAGGTTTCAATTGAGAATTCACAATTTACAAACATCCCATATAAATCATTTCTTCTAAGAGTTATTATAATAATGTGCAAGTGATTCACAAGATCTTCGTAGCATTTAGATTGTAGCAAGATAACATCAATAAATATGACATCAATATTATCAATATAATCCTTCAATAATATATTCATTATATCCATGAAAATATATGGTGAATTATTCAGTCCAGAAGGAATTATTATAAAATAGTAATACCCATATATAGTTAGAAATGTTGTCTTTAGAATATCAATCTTCCTCATATTCAATAAATGATATCCATATTGTCTTTTAATCATTAAACAATTTTGGGATCCATGAAGTTGATCAAATAAATCATCAATTCGAGGAATAAGGTACTTGTTCATTATGGTAATAGCATTTATCTTCATGTAGTCAACACTCAGCCTCATTGATTTAACATTCTTCTTACCCCAAAAAGAACATGAGTGTCACATGGGGAAAAATTATGTTGATTAAAACCCTTACTACACAAATCCTCTAGTTATTTCTTGGGATCAACTAATTCTAATGTGCTCATCCTATATTGGGTCATTCATATAGGACTTCCACTAAGAATAAATCATTAGATAATGAAATTTTCTGCTCCGAAGGATATTTAGGTTAATCCTCTTTAAATACAACAACGTATTCTTCAACCACTGGTACATCCTCAATTTCAAGATTAATTACCTCACCCATTGATATTTCATTCTCCCACTTATGAAGAATTAATTTAAGTAGGGCTACTAGGGTTGGATCTTGAAAAGAATTAGATGGAGAGATTTCTTCTCTAAAGATAAGGGGATCTACATCATTCTAAAAAGTAGTAACTTCCGTCCTCTTGAAATAGATCATCACCTAATAATTTTTAATCCAATTCATATTGAGTATCACATAAAAATCAATTATAGGTATGATGATATTGTTAGAAACTAAAACACATTTACGAGACTAAAGGGGGATTGATCAACACATTGTTCTTGCAATGATGCTTCCCTTATAAGTTTTGAATGACAACGTCTTTACTAAATTTTATTGAAATATTCTAATTTTCTAGGAAAACTAAGAAGATTTAAAAAAATGCGACACTCCAAAATTAAATAAATTACATGCTATTTTTTAAGAAACTATTAGATTACCTACCACCATATCCTTAGTAACTTCAAACACTTCTATTATGATCACATAATATTGGAATTTCTCCCATTTTGTTTTCTAGGGAAAGATTCATTAACACATCATACAATAATTTTAATAATATCTCATATCATTAAAATTGTAGCATTGAACATTGATTGATTCATTCATTCCAATTAAATAACAAGATTTGTGGCCAATTACTCTATATATGTAATAGACTCCTTTTCCTTTTATGAAATATTTGTGTTGTTTACTTCCACATGTATCACATGTTGAAAAAATCCGTTTTTTATTCTTCCCTTTATCAATTAATTCTTCTTCCACCCTCTTCATATATTTAATTCTCTTAAGTTCATAAGATTGGGGAATTATTTGTCTTCCATAATATAACATGAGTCTCTATCATTGTATGATGATAATGTTTGGGAGACTAGTTCCCTTCAAAAAAATGTTTAAAACCATTAATTAATCAATCAATAATCTTACTTTGATTACGTATGTATTTCAGAACATTTCATTCCATACATGTAAAATTTTAATCATATTTCATAGTTTTCTATGCCTCTTTCTTTCTTAGACTTAAAAATTCCCTCTCTATATTCTCTCGTTGTTCATTAGAAAAATATTATTCTATGAATATTTACTTAAAATCCTTTCAATCCATTTCATCTATTTCTTCACCCTACATATTGTTTTGAATTAACAACTAAAATAGATCTGCAACTCTGGTGAGGTGATAAACTGCCATTATTTCCTTCTCCCATTCAATACTTACCGAATCAAGAAATATATTCTTGAAATAATATATCCAATGATTTTATATAAATGTGTTTGTAGTACCATTGAATGATTGGGGCTTCTATTTCATAAAGAAGCCTATCATTTCTTCCCCACACGGTGTATTAGGATGATCCACATTGGTTACCATTATTTTTCATAACATGAGTTTGTTTTCTAAGTATATTTATAAGTTTCTCAGCTCCACACGCAGCTCCAAATCCAA
Source organism: Viscum album (assembly GCA_963277665.1). Taxonomy (NCBI): domain Eukaryota; kingdom Viridiplantae; phylum Streptophyta; class Magnoliopsida; order Santalales; family Viscaceae; genus Viscum; species Viscum album. The sequence goes on along the minus strand of OY728135.1, from coordinate 885,566,024 downwards.
CATCATTATCTTACATTTGATGGAAATCCCTGTAGGGGAAAAGTGTTTTCATGTTGATTTCCTTCCTTCCACTACGAACCATTTATAAATCAAAAAATACACTAAATCTTACAATTCATCATATTATATATTGTCAAATTAGAAAACCCATAACATAAATTATATTTTCATGCATTTATATTCCAAAAATAATATGAATGGGTTAGTTGGGGAAATATTTTCAATTAAATCATTCATATGGTTTATAAAGAAACTATAAATTATCCTAATTATATCCCTAAGGAGTGTCATACTAGGTGTTTAGTATTGTTCTTTATTGTGTATTAGATTTCCCAGTGCCAGGCCTGGAACACCTTGTTAGAGATGTTACTCTTTGGTACATATTTTTCAGAACTACATCCACTTTTAGTATATAGATATTGTTTTATTTTTTAGAAATACCCCAATAATCTATACCTTTCTAAATTTATTTGATATTCTTATATGATTATCCCCAATGTCTATATTATGGTATTTTTCGACATTTTCTATATCCAGATTCAAATTTTCTTTCTAAACATCTATTTATACCATCTATAAGGACCCGAACTACAATTTCCGAGAGTTGGTTCCTTATATTAATACATTTGTAGGTTAACAAGGATATTACATCATAAAGGACTGAATAATTTAGCATTTTGGTAAAACCAGATACAAACATAAGACATAAATTAAAACTTGAAAGAAAAAAACATTGCAACTCCTTTAGAAACACCCATAAACTCATAAATTATTCATGTAAGTAATTAAAAAAAATATCCATTTAGAATCCTGGGGAAAAATTATACATATGAAATAGGTGAGTTAAGATTCTACATAAGGGTATGATATACAGAAGAGTTACCATTATCATTTACATTTAGTTTGGGAAATAACTAAAAACTCATGATTTTAAAAATAAACTTCTACATAAGATGGAAATAATGAAAGTTAATTATATACATGAATATAAATGATCAACAAGTAATTATACATAACCATGGATGTTCTACTAGTCCAACAATCACATGGTTTATAAATTACTATTAACATTATGTGGGAATGTAAAATGTTAGAAATATAAAACATATTTTCTATGCCTGGACAGAGACATCTGAAAATAATAGGGTAAGTCTTTGGGGAAAACTGAATTTGGTTTCGCCTCACAAGGCCTTCAGTTGCAAAATTGGGCTATAGTGGGTCCCACCTATAAATTTATGATTATAATTATTTCATTAAATGTATGGTCCTGAAAATAAAATTGAACAATGAAATTACTTTTTCCAATCTATAGACATAATCACTAACCATTTAGAGTTGTATGGTTAATGGTATCAAAATGGAACATCCACAATCAAATTGATTAAATACCATTTTCTAAAATATGGAAGATATTAATCATTTAATTTTCATCCCAAAAAACATAGTATTCTATAGGGTTGCTGAAATAAATGAAAATGAAATAATAAGATCATCGTATAATTCTATAGGGAAATAATATTTTACTATGAAAAGAATAGTTCTTTTGGAAAAGTATTTACATTAAGCAAAAAATGAACATAGATATTTTTTACGACTAAATTTTTTTTTTTTCAGATAAGAATTTTTTTTGTAAAAAAATATTATAGATTTCACTTGAAAATAACTAGGAAATTGGGATATTCCCTTTAATAAGGGTTACTTATAATGAAGAATTGAGAAGGGGGCCCTTTTAAAAAAAGTATTTTTCGAAAATAAAAGATGAATTAATTATAAAAAATGATTTTTAAACATATTAAAATAATTTATAATAATTATAGTATATAAATGAAAAATTATATAAGTTTATAGAGGAAGAAACCACATCTTGAATGAAAATGGAGGTTTGGGAAGAAAACCTTAACATATGCCTGAATGTGTTATGCACACGACCTTAGCATCCTATACAATCAAATTAAATCCATTTAATAAATAATATGAATCTTTATCTACAAGTATATTATTTATTATAATTTTATTTAGTTAATTTATGTCATTTTTTATGAGTTATAAGATAAAATTTTATTTCATGGTAGTGTTTGTGTCCTTGGTTTTAATGATTTGTATACTTATATATGAGTTTGGATGTTAATGTGGAATGGGTGTAATTATATAGAATTTATTTTATATGATATTTATGAAAGTAAATATGTGTAAACATTTATATATATAATTTTTTATATGGTATGAGTATTAATTATTAGATAATACATTTAGTGATAATCATTTAGATTATTATAGTGGTATTTCAATCAACATGAACTAGTTTGGTTGAATGAATCATTATTATGTATATATACTCATTCACAATCATTAAATAGGGTATAATTAATATATTATACTCAGTGTTAACCATAAAATTTTTTTCATGAAAACCTAGGAATAATAAAATAAGGAATGAATGTTTTCTGTCCACGAAGGATATAAATCGGCACATCTTGGATGATGATTTTCTTTTTAAATAAAATAAAGAGAGGGAGATAGAGTAAGTAGATTGATAATGGTTCATCCATTAACATGATATATTTCTAGTATATAAATCATAATAATTATTTTAGGCTAATTTTGATAGAGGAGGGGAGGAGAGAATAATAAAATAAATAACGTGAAAATAAATTAAAAAAAGGGATGGTATTTTACTTCTCCAATAATCATTCGTGAGAATAACATTAAATGGACTAATTTTTGAAATCTGATGAGTCCAACAGATTCTAGACGTGAGGAAGGTTCTTAGAAAGATGAATTGGTAGAAATTTGAGAAGGTACATATCATGGTATGTATGAGGAGATGAGGGGGTATGGGTGGTTTGTAAAGTGGACGAGAGGGGTAATTTTGAATAAATTTATTTACAATTTTATTATTTTTCTGACTAAAATCAATTTTATTAATTTTTGTGACAAAAAATTGTAATTATAACATGTATGTTTTAACCAATGGTTCTTACAACACCCAAAAATCATCCTTGACTATATAATTCTTCTATTTATCATTTTCTGTAAATTATAGTATTTTACCATTGAACAAAAATTCGTGTATTTTTGAAATATAAAAAAAATCACCCTAACCATTTTTCGATGTGTAGAATTAGAAAATATGATCTATTTAATGAAAATAATTTTCTAAATATAAGAAATATAATTTGTAATAAAAAACCTAAATTACTGAAAAAGATTAGTTTTTAAAATTAAAATATGTTTTATGACAATGCAAGAAATCTACTAAGGTATTGTTAAATTGCCCTAAAATAATACAGAATAAATCTCATTTATTAATTCAAATTATGAAAATGAATTTTCTTTTAAATTAATTTTATTAATTAAAAATTGTAATTAAATATTTTCTACTCACAAAAATGCCAAGACATAATTATAAATTTTTAAAATATCAACTTACTTATTCCATAATATAATTATATGATACATTAATTTGTAAGGTGCCAAAATTTTATTTATACATTCATTGACGAGGTTACTATTAATGATGAAAATTTCTTATTTATAATTGGCATTATTCTATTCAATAGTTCATGAAACTATTTCATCGGTATAAGTTTCTTATGATATTGAAACACCACTTATTTCATTCATTATTAATATATTATGTTTTATTATGTTTTAAGAGTGAATTTTCATGATATATACCATATGAAATAAACATAAGATGTCAAATTTTATTGATAGAGTTCTTGGTTGTTATAGGTTAGTCGGTACGATCTGTCCTTATAGTCTACTGAATTGAAGTGGTTCCATAGTCGACTCTTGAAACCACATTCATCAGATGTATATGGTGGTGATTATATTTATCTCGTGATAAGATTTTGAAGTGTTTGGTTATGGAAAATTGTATTATTGGATTCACTACAATGTTATTTGGTTAGGGGGACTCATCAGCATTAGTTTTTAGAGAATCTTTCCATCATCCTCTTAGTTTGGGATTGTATTATGTCAGCATAATTTTTATCTAGTGCATTTTCCTCCAAAACATAGATGTGTGACATGGGAGGGGATTCAATGTGATCTATTGGGGATACAACCAAAGGTGATGTTCCATAACATTCTTCATATTAATACATGATCTTGAGTTAGGGAATAGTTTGTGATAGTAGTATGCGGTGTAACAATGGAAACAAAGAACAATCTAATTGATTAGTTCATCTTCTCATGAGTGAAACATGATCAATAAAATCTTCACAATATGAAAAAAATGAAATTTTTTATTCCCGGTTTGGCCATTTTCTTATCACTTGGACTCGTTACTATGATAAAAAAATATTTTCATTGGATCTCCAATTTCATAAGATTTCACATAAGGCATAACATTTTAATTTAAATATGATATATGAAATGAAATATTTTAAAACTTGATCAACACATTAATTTAATCATTTGTGAGATTCATATTGAGTCCATCAATTTATTTCTTTAAAAAAACCATGGTTTCAACTGATGGTTGATTGTGGGGGTTGAAGGTATTGGATAACCATCCATACTAGATTCCATATTAAAATAATTAATTAAACTTCAAATTGTTCTGATAGTCATAACTAAGTATCTACCAACTTTATAATAGAAGTATTCATTTTGGGGATTATACCATACAATGCATACGATTTCACATTGTCCTAGATGATGGGAGGTCGATCTCATCCAACCATTTAAGGGGTAACTATTATCTACTCCAGTACTCTCTTATTAATTTAACATTTGATCATGAATCTCATAAAAATTTCAATAAGGAACATGTTACCCTAACAAAAAGATCATCTGTAGTATCCTTCTATGTGTATATTTCATTTCTATTAATGATTCCACCCGTATTTTTCTTTATAATTTCATATTCTTACTATTATTGTTTAGAAATTAGTAGAAACCTATAATCTGAGGCCATATAACATGTAACTATAGTGTTTACTACAACCCAGGGAGGTGATGGATATTTTTGAGGAAGAGAATGAAAACTTATGAAGCACACTACATTTATTTTTTATGAAGTGAGTCTGAATTCGTGTGGTTATTTTAATCATTGTATTTTAACATCAGGATAGTAGAACATATATGATGTCACCTGAGAATTAGGTATTGAGGTCAATCCTTAAGAAGGTATCCTATATAATTTTTTTAAAACAAGAATCAAAGTTCTTGTATTATTATTTGTTCTCAACCCCCTAATAGGTGGTTAGAGATTAATAATTCCTGTAATGGTTTTGTCCACTAGGATTAAAAATGTGGCAATATTTTCAGTTTTTAGACCACATAGAAGCCCATGTATGCAGACAATTGTATCATCCAAATAAATGATCTTTTGAAACTGATGATTCCCTAGTTTAGGGGTATTTCATAATTCTAGTATATGATCATTACAAATCTACAATATTTGATGATCAATTCTTGGTTTGAGAAATGAGGGACCAAATTTAATAATTCTCATTGAATAGGGGTAAGAGATTTATACACTCCAGTGACCCATATAGAGTATATAACATAAATCCCATGGCTTACAATGGTGTTCTATGTATCCTTTTTATTGATGGAATCAAAGTTCTCATAGTGATGTTTGATTCTATGTCCATTGATGGATGGGGATGAAAAATAATCTTATGGGGGAGTTTTGGTCTATTGGGATATAATTTCTCAAACATGGAGTGACATACAAAGAGGTGGAAGCCCATTGGAGCTCGTGCCTATGTAATTAATGGTACATATCCTATTTTTAAATGAATAATATTTCACATTGTTTAGATTGTATTATGACCAAATACCACTAAACAAAAAGGTTATAATATCCTAGCGTGTCTATATGACATATCAATAGAGTTCGAGACACGTCCTGGTTTTCTAGAGGGCATGTTAAAAGACAATCAAATGATCTGATTGAACTATCTAAAGTTTGCCACATGACGTAGATGGGATTTATAGTGTATATTTCATAACCTCGATGATATGTTTACATGATATCCCATGATATTGCTAATAAATCTAGAGGATGTTTAAAAAAAGGGATGACATGTCACATGAAGGATCAAGATGAAATATATTGAGGATTTTGCATGCCTTGTTTGATAAATCTAGAATAATATTAAACAATATGGTAACTTGTCAATAGGATGTCTCAAGACTTTCGTGACATGTCTGAATTCTACCACATGATATGGATGACATGTCTGAGAGGACTCTATGAGACCTGGGTGACATGTTCTGATGCATCATCTTGACTTGTATGACATGATGAAGAGAATCTCAAAAAAAATTGTTATCATGTATTGGAACTACCAAATGATATAGGTGGTTCATGTGAAGTGCATAATTCCTTCCCATAAAACTAGAATATCCTTCATTAGAAATGTCTCCTGACTTTTTTCTGACTTTTTTTAACATATACCCATATGATTTATAAGCATTATCTTGATTAGGTTTTATGTGACCTAATTAATATAGTAAAAAAATTCAAACAATCTGGAAAACATGTTGTTATTATATTAATGATCTATATAGTGATAATGAAAATTATATATTCATGTCGCATATCCCTTAGGTCGTTCCCTAGATTTAAATCCCTAGGAAACTCTTGGGATAATATGAATTTTCACTCAATGTTTTTTTATCATATTCACATATTGGGAGGTACTCTCCATCATCTATTTATTTAATTTGTTCCATGGTGGAGGGATTTATATTCTTCTATTCTCTAATTATACTCTACCTTTCACAACCTTTATTTCCTCTATAATAATTTTCAGTCGATGGAGGGATTTTTGAATCACATGATTTACACGATCCTTGCATATTTTATCCATCGTGTAACATGGTATACAATTAGTGCATGAATTGAACATAATATCCATATTTATGGGACTTTTCATATCAATGAGATTTAACATAATAATGTTGACATGTCAAAGATCATTCAAAACATCAATCTTACATGTCTACGAGTATTAATGAGATCTAGTTTCTTGTGAAAATATAGTGACACAAGATTATCATAAATGTATATTACATCATTTTTTTTGAATATTCATTATATTATATAAAAAGACACTTGGGGACTGTAATAGTTTTCATCATTATGATTTTTAAAACATAATCTTCTTAATTTTTGAAAGATAATCAATGCATCTATTAAATATTATACCTTTTAGTACTCTTACGTAAAACCATTCATCAAAATGTGGGGATATGAATCATAATAAATGGTGGGATTATATTCATAGTATGGTTGAGAAAATGTGAAATATAAGAATAACATGAACATGATGTTTTGATATCATGAGAACAAAATTTTAAAAATGTATCCTTTATATTAGAGATCTCAATCCAGATTCATGGAATAAATAATGGTATTTCATAGGAAATCAAACACAGGATAAATAAAGAACATATACTATGAGAGAATAACATTGGATTAAGAAATGTAATTTTAGGCACACACATAAGTATTGAAAATAATTTCTATACAAGTAAAGGCTCACAAAAAATGCCATCATAGTGGAAATAATCTTTTACTGGACTATGTTCACTCCCCATTACAACTCTATCTCGTTGAACTGCGAATACTCCTTATTACAGACCTATCATATTGAACTGGGTTAATTACTCATTAGAGTATGATCTTATTGAACTAGGTGCACTCCACATTCCATAATTTTTTCTTTATTTGGATTATTCCTATTCCAGACATATCAATCTCATGATATATAAATCATTACATAATGTGTTGGAGGGAGATATTTTTCTCACTACTCACATAATGAAAAACAACATTATGTGTTCAAAAAGATCATAAATATTTATCATATCATCACACATGAAATGTTATTGGATAAAAAAATTCATCAAATCATAACATTAGGATAAGAGATAGGTTTATGAATCATTTCATCATGAAAAAACCTTCGAAGAATAGTGGGTTATATGTTTATTATTTTCATTTCCTAATATAAGGGAGATAAATGGGTTTCATAAAGTACTTTTTATAAGACACATAAACTATTCATATAAATAATAAAAATTATATCCCTATATCACATATATAGTAAGGCATAGTTAACATCAATGGATAGATTTATATATTGAAAATAATTCTGATAGACAATTTAAAAAATTTTAGGATGTTATTTACATTTTTATATGAAAATTATTTTTAAAACATAAAATATTTTGAACGAAAATTTCATTGAAAATGATAATAAAATATATAACCAAATCATTGTAAATAATTTAAAACACATTTTAAAGAAGATAGATTTTCGAAATTCTTTTCATTAAAAATTATAATTGAAATCTTATAATGGTTGAATTGAAAATTATTTACAAAACATTAAAACCTAAAACAATTAAAAAATAATTTTATTTGGAAATAGACATTGAACCATACAAAGTAATCTTTAAAAATAATTTCATACACTTTTTAAACATAAAATTCATTTCAAATGAATTTTTTTAAAATAATAATTGAATCATATTGTGGATTCATTGAAAAACCATAAAATAACATTAAAAAAAAGAATTTTATTATACATTTCCTAGTAAATTATACTGAACAGCTATTTATAAATATTTTTGAAAAAATTATTTGAAACAGAATTGTAATTAAATATATTTCAAAGATAATAGAGATATAAGGGTGGATTTTTTAAAAATATGTTTTAATTATATTAAGAACCAACAAGTGGAAACTTTTTACCATTACATGAATATATCATGAATAAAAATTTTATAATAAACATAATGACAATTCATGAGAGGTGGATCATGATATATCATCATTGGAGACATAATCCAAAAAGATACCAACCAATAATAAGATTGTAACATAAAATACTTACAAGTTTAGAAACATTGAATCACAAACAACATGAAAGAATTACAAAACACAAACCAAAAAATTTCATTATTATTATTAGATCCATAATATTACATGTCATATGGGTTGTAGATATATCTAATGGAAGAATAAAGGTCCATATCATATCATAAAACTCAAAGAAGTAAAATTGAGACAAAACACCATTATCAAATTTGTAAATATTTAACTCTAAACCCCCATGAAAGATAAATTCAGAAATGGGAATGTATATAAAAAATTTTAATCATAATAATAATAGAACAAATTCATGGGAAAAATATACACCATATAAAAAACTTGTGGTGGATGTGACATTTGTCTTATAGAATATTCATATGAGACAAAAAACTCTTACATTAACTATTGAATTCCATCATACTCATTCAAATCATTGATATAATAAATATTTATATTTTTACATCTATTACAGAATAATAATTTGATATATCATAGAATATATTTTTATCTTATGACATTTTAATTATATTTTATTATAAATTTAATGTTAATGTTATATTTTGTGTAATAACAACAATGTTTTTCATGTCAGTTTTGGATTTTTCTTTTTATTTCTCTTACCTTAATTGTGGTTTCATCGTATATAGAAATTAAGAAAACTATATAAATATAATATATATATATATATATTAATCAATAATATTTATTTATAGTAAATAGAATTTAATGTTTATAGAGATGGTAGTTTTATGTAGGTGTGGATGTTACATCCATTATTATATCGTATTGAGTTAATGAAAATAGAATAATGAATACATATTAATTATAGTATCATTAATTTTCATATATATATAACATATTTTTTTTAACTCATTCTTAAAACATTCCATTTTATGTATGAACGAATCACATCTTTTTCTCGAGGCCGTAGTCCGCTGTTAACATGAATGATGTTATCATATTACTAAAAAAATGAATACATAAAGGTTTGTCTGATATTAAAATGTTTCAATAATAATATAATAATATATATATATATAATATCATATATAAATAATAACTAATGAATTATTTATTACCATGAAAGGTGGTAATGGAAAAACAAATGACAACTATTCGCGAGGCGGTTATTCATAGTACACATGAATAATGAATTCACAACCCATTTGATGGATGAGTGTGCAGTTTTATGTCATAAAAATAGCATTAATATATATCAAAATATTTTAAATAATTATTTTATTATATAATGTTGGAATATTAATAATCTAAGGGGGTTACGGAAGAAAAAAATGTGAGCGACCATTGATGAGTGTTTCCATTTTTTCAGGTACCCTCAATTGGTTTTCACTAAATCCTTGATAAAAGTTATTTTTTTCTAAAATAATGATTATAGGAATATGGGAATGAATTTGGTAAGATATTTTTTTAGATATATGTTGATAAGAATTGATTAAAAGTTGGGAAAAATGGAGAGATTCGGTTTCCTTTTATAGTTGAGGAGTAGCCTTGTTGTAAATACACATAAGTATTTAATATTAGAAAGATAATATTACCCTATGTGGGGCCAAAAAATAATATAAATTTTTTTTATGGAACTAATGTTACATAAATACCCCCACCAAAAAATAAAAAACATGATTTAAACAATTCATTACATAACATCTATGTATCACAACTTTTAACATTTTGGTTTTTAATATGATAACATGTTTTCTAACCCCTAGTAATTTATACCTTAAGACTAAATTAGATTGATAATTTTTATATAAATTGTACCCAATGAATCTAAATATTATATCATGTTTATAAAAAATAAATCATTTGTGTAAAAAAATTAATTTTAACATAATAGGATCAAACATTAAAATACACTACTTTAATAATAATCTTGATTAGGAGGTTTTATGATTTAACATTCAATATAGTCGTTGTAAAATAAACAATTTTCTACTAATGAAATATAGAATATTTTAATTAATATCTAAAAAATCCATTGAATAATATATGTTTTTCTTCAAATTTAAATTCATTTAAAAGAATATAGTTTATGTTTAAATTAAATTAATAACAATTTTGACATAAATCATTTAATATCAATTTAAAAAATATTAAGAAAATGATTAAATATGAATATATTTTTTAAAACCAATTTATCATGATATATACCATTTAAAATAATTAAACACTATAATTCCTTCCATTTAATCAACCTTTAATGAATTTTGTATCATTTTTTTTGTCAACTAAATAATTGCAGTGTTGTTCTTTCCTATGAATTTAAAATATTTATTTAATAATAATAAAAATAAAATAAAATTTCATTATATTTTTTAATTTTAATAGGATATATATAACATAAAATATCTTCATTTTTCTCAATCATAAGGATTTATAGATTATAAAAGGTAAGAAATATATCTTTTTTTCATTTTTTCTTTATATAACATATTATATGTGTCATATTCAATAGAAATTAGTTATAAATTTATATATTTGAGAAACTTTTATAAAAAAAAGTTGATATAATTTAATTAAATAAATATGAGATATTATTTCAGGTAATTTTCACTCTTATCATTCTTGTTTTACCATAGGTAAATCAATTTTTTACCTTAACCGTAGTAATTAATTTCTACTACATTAAATATTAATATTTTTAAAATATTAAGTTTATCCAATTTGAAATTAGAAATTATTATGATTAATAAAATGGAATCCATTTTTTATTATTAAAATGACATTGATAGAAAATCTTTATTTATAATTAATCATCCTGACAATAAGAGAAAATAACTTTTCAAAAAAGAAATGTTCAAATGATTACAATGTTGTTATTCATAATTCAAAATTAAATTGATAAAAAAGACCTAAATTGTATTTATGTATTTATAATTCAAATAATATAAATGAAATAAATATTATATAAATAATTTTCACAAATAAATTAATCTAAAACATTATTATTAATTAAAATTCTATATTTTTCACTATTTATGAAAAAATGAAAATTTTAAAAAATATTTTCAAAATTAACCATAACATAAATTTTATACTATGAATTAAGAACTAAAACTTCTATTTTCAAATTAATATTATATATTATTTAAAAATTAATTTTATTCTTATTCAAAAGATACATAAAAAACATCTTGGTGGAAAATAATATGTTTGTGACATATAAGGACATTATCAAAAATCATGTATTTTATTATAAATAAGATTTAATTACAGAAAAATGTAATTAATTTTTAAAAATTAGTTTTGAAAATTCAAATCGTGATTATAATGTCTAATTATTAATGGTTTTGTTATTATTTATCTGATAAAACTCAGTGATCCATGTAATACTAGATAACCCACTATTGTAGGTAACACATGATTACCTGGGAGGTGTATGTAATGAAATCCATATATGAAATTTAATTTATTCAACGAATTATAATTCATTAAAACATGGCTTGTTACATTCAACCCCATAAAAATGAATTTATCCCTTAAAATTCTCCTTGATCATTATTAGTTTAATACATCAAAATTTATTTCATAGAAATCCACTTCATAAGAAGGGTTAATAAAAAAATTTATTGAAGAAGATAAATGTATGTGTTATAGTCACTTTTAAAAACATATACTATGTTTAAAAATATGAGAAATTAATTGTTGGTAAAAACATGAACATTAAAGTTGATACCAACTCCAAAATACCAAGAGAGAGTGATACAAAACATCATTAGAAGAAACATAACAATTAAAAAGTCATAAACCAATGAGGATTGAAAAGGGTAATTGATATCATAAAAAATTACCGTTATGTGACAATAATTTATATCCAGACCCATTGTGTACTGATCGATAATTTTTATGAGAATACATCATTACTTGATTTCAATACAATTAATAATCACAATATCTCCAATGAGTTATGCCTTGATCATTTTACAATTCATCTCATAAGAAATGAAAATAAAATTGTATTTATTATGGTTAAATAACTAATAGATCTTAATACCCATATATAGAATGATACATAATTCTGTATATATTTAGTTATTTTATTCTAAATAATTCCATTGGTTGTCCTTTAATATCTAAAATATCTTTCAATGTTCAACAAAAACTATTTCATAAATGGGTACTCTTATGAACGTTCAGCATGAAAGGTAAATTTTTATTAAATAGAAAACAGGACCATCATACAAGGATTGGTGAAACAACATAAGACCTAGGCCAACCGATTGTAATGGAGGCCAAGAGCATCACCTCTAATCATGTTCACCCCTTCAGGTTTCAAAAGAGACATTTTGGAAATCAGGTGACACTAATGTTATGATCCACCATATCCAACGATGAATTATTATTAGCAACCTAATTTCCATCCCTCTATGTATGGGGTTTCATATTATTATAATCTAGAATACGTTTGAATTTTATAATGGAATTGAAAATTGACCATAGGGTGGTACCTTTGTCATGCCTGGAGTCTCGAGTGATCTTGGAATCAGTCTCAACCTGAGAATGAACTATATTTTTCTGTTCACATAATTTTAGGCCTATGATCACCGCATTAGCTTCTTCTTGAATTGACATTCCTCATCCATCATATGCAGAAAATGCAAGAAGAATGCTCCCCCTATGATCTCCAATGACTCCTCTCCCAAAAATGTGTCCCTCCTTACACAAACCATTCTCATTTTGCTTGAAACCAGAAATTGGGGGATTCAATTGCACCCAATGTCCATTATTTCCTCCATTACTATAAGTATCCAGTGATGTACTACCCTAGAAACATCGTAAAGAATGAGCCTTACAGTATTTGTTGATACCACTAACCACATCAATGAGATATTATTTTATTCTAAAAATTATAGATCTTCCATAGGTGATAATTCTTTCATACTTGGTCTTGTTTATGTCCTTCCAGATACACCATCAAGATTATTTCAGAATCACTGATCTGCCTGTTCTTTCTATGATAGTGATGTTAGTGTCATAAAACCACTGGTGCATATAGGTGACCTCTAGAATGTTCAGATAGTGAGGTACAAAAGAAAACTCCAAGAAACTTCATAATTCTAATTCCCATTCACTCCCATGAAATAGGTGATTCATATTATCCTCCTAATGACGAGTGCAATAACAACATTTGGAGGAATGATTGATACCCAACAGCTTAATCTTTTCATCAAAAGAAACTCCCTGGTTCATTATTCTCCATGATACGAAATTATACGTGGTTGGGATTTTTTTCACCACATATATTATTACACCTATCATAGTGCCCCTATTGGATAATGGTCCTACAAAAGTCCCCTATGGTGAAGAACCCCGAGGTTAATGAGGTAAACATACAAATATTCGGATCCTAGTTGATGTAAATGAGATAAAAAACCCTCTTCTATTCTTCATCCAAAACCAATTGAAGAAAGGTTGGATACATGTTGGCTTCATGGAATGTAATCAGAGGGACATGGAATCCTGGGAATCCAATTGAGGATCTGGACCAGTTATGGTCCCAAAAGAGGATACACCCATCACCCATAACCCTTCGAGAGTGCTGACGGAGAGCTAAAACTCAAGGGAAGATCATGGACCATTAAGGGGAATAATGGACTCTCCCATTATATGGTCGGTCATTAAACATCCAAAATTTATTTATCATTAATCCCACAAACATCATCAAATAATTCTCAATATTCACATAGTAAGCATGTGAATTCCACTATCATGTTTTCTCTTGAAACATGGTAATAATAAAACTTTCTATAAAATATTATTGAAAAAAAAATTTTCCTCATTTATTTCAATAAAGATATATTAATGGATATATACCTTAAATCCCAAAATGTTCTAAACTCCATCAATGTAAACATTAACAAATTTTAAATAAATTATTTTCAAATATCAAGGTAATCAATATTGTCCAATTTAATTTATCCAAATCAATCATCTCTTAACCCAAATTTCATTATCTCTAGATGGGCAACATTATAGGGTTCATATTCCCATGAATCTTATATTTTTGGTTAATATAACCATACAATTAAATAATTTTTCCATACCATCAGCATCATTCCACATATTATTTAAAATATATAATGAAAAACTTATATGAAATAGTCATTATATATTTCATAATTCTTAAATTAGAATATAAAAATTATTCAATCATACCACTTCCTTCTAAAACTATTTACTATTATTCATTATATATTTCGTTAATTTTTATTTCATTTCATATTTCATCTATAATATCTTAATCATAAGAAATATAAACATTTCTCATTAATCATAATCGATTTTCCAGAATATATTTCTCGTAAGGATAATGATTTTCATAATTCCAATAATTTTAAAATTTAAATCATTTATCAATCAATTATATCATTGGGAGACTAATATTCTCATACAAAGTATTAACCAGAATTTTCATTTCCCCATGACAGTTACTTGTTCTATTTCCATCATTTATACAGTAAAAACATCATGGAATTCCACTTAATCATTCAATTTAGTGGTTGTTCACACACTCTTGAGACATAAGAATCTAAATATTCTTTCATAGAGGCCTCTAATACTTGAAAACTTTGTGAACTCATTCCTTATCAAATTGGGTTAGTCTTAGAGTTGTTTTAGTTACACATTGATAATCATCTTACATGGAATATAATTAGACATAATCACATCGTCCTTCACTGTTAAACTCATCCCATTTCTATTCTCAAAAGAAAAATTTCCATCACATTCAATGTTAACCCAATTCCTTCTAGTTCACTCTATTGTCTCTAACCAAAAATCATATTTTTAGAAAAACTAGATATATTGGAAATCTACATAATCATAAAATATATCTTATTTTTTCTATATATCAAAAATAATTATTTTTCATTTTCTAATCCATAGGTTTTTCCATTTCAATTTATAGTTACCTTCTATTTAAATTAATCATGATGATTTATAAAGGGTTTGTGAATTTCCAAATAATATCCCCATGAGTGCTAAACCCGATGTGCATCATGGACCATTATCATGCATCAGTTCCCAATAGATTCTATATCAATATAGTGTTTTGGGGGTTCTTACACATAGATATTTCTATTATGAATCCACATAAATATATATTATATATATAGGAATATTATTTCACAATCTCCATTCACTTTATTGTTTTAAAAAACCAATTCATTTTCTGGCACAATTAACTCATCCTTATATTAATCCTTTGACATGTCCCTATAAATATCATTATAAATATCCATAGGTATCTCACTAAACTTTTCTCATCTGTGTTTCTATGGGATAACTAAAACAACCCTATGATACTAACTATAAAGAGTGAGGAAAGTCATGCATTGATATTACAACATTTTATATTAGTAATAATTACATTATAAAATCACACACAAGAGGACCATAACTTGATTGTTCATTTGGAAACATTAAACTCAATCCTTTTATTTCATTAATTTTATTCATTTTATACCATAATTATCTTCCCATTTAGTACAATTACATAATACCATTGTTTATATCCCATGTAAAGCAACCATAAGAAATGGTGCACCTAGATTCTGTGTAAGGGTAAATAAAAGAGATACCTAAGCATAAAAAAGACATAAGGATGTGTGAACATGAGAATAACATTTAGAAATTGTAAACTACATATGAAAGATAAGTATATTTATTAATTGAATAAATTTTGGTTGTTTATAAAACATGAATCCTATGATAATAATAAAATTATCCATGAGAACATAATAATAGATTTAGACCAAATATTTTTGGTATACATAAGAGTCTATTAAATCATTTGCATATGGGTAAAGACCCATATCCAAGGCCATTATAGTGGACAAATATGTATATTGAACCGCATTCACTTCCCATTCCATCCCTATATTATTGAACCATTTTCACTCTTTATTCCATCACAATCTTCCTAAATTGTATTCAATCAATGTCGCAATCATATCTTACTAAACCAGGTTCACTCATAGGTCTGGGCCTATCTTAATGAACTACTTCACTCCATGTTATAGTATTTTCTATCTCAAGAGATATAAATCATTACCCAATGCATTAAAGGGTGATATAGGTACCCCCTCATCACATAATGAAATAAATATTTAAGTATTCAAAAATATTATAAACCATCTTCCAATCATAACCCATGTAATAAATTGGGTGTCATAAACATTTACTCACATAATAACCCATGGAAAAATGCATTTTTCATAATCATTTCAACATAGAATAACCCATGAATATAAGCATGTTTCGTGAGAATGTTATCATTGTATAAAAAATATAAGAGAAATAGTTTTCATATGAAATTTCTCATCAATAATATAAACCATTCAGAGAAAACAAATTATGGTATCCTTGGATTATATCCCTAATAAGGTATAGGTAACATCAACATATAAAATCATAGATATAATATAAATATGAATGGTTATTTAAAAACATTATCGAGGAACATATATTATTCTCTTTAAATAAAAACTTCTTAAGCATTAAAAACATTTTGAAAACATTTTATTTTAAAATAACATATTAAAACATATAAAGTAATCATTGAAAATAATTTAAAATACTTTTTATTAATACTTTTTTAAATTCATTGAATTGACAATGTCATTTTAAAAATGTTAATCGATTCATTTAAATTAATTTAAAAAAATAAAACATTAATAATAATATAAAAATGTTTCTTGGTAGGTAACATTTTAAACTCATAAAATATTATTTTAAAATCCTTTAAAAACTTTTAAATTTAAAATATTCTTAAAATCATTATCTTTGAAAATAACCATTAAAACATAAAAAAAAAATCGATTGGAAAATAATTTAAAAACATTTTAAAACATTATAATTTATTTTAATAATATTCAATGAAATGAACATTAAATTTAATTTCACAAAAATTTAATTTTTTGGATGAATCATATTTTTTGAATAAAAAATAATTTAGAAAAAATGGATATTCATTCCGAATTTATTAAAAACATTTTCTTAATTATATGACGTACCAATATTTGAAAAATTCTACCATTGCTTGATTATTCAATGAATAATCATATTAGACGAAATTGTGTGATAATTATTTGGAGGTATAACATAATATTTCAACATTTGAGACTTAATCACAAGAAATACAGATTAATGATGATATTATAACGTTAAATATTTACTACTTTGCTAAAATTGATTTATAAGCCTGAAAAATGAATTACATAAAATGAAACATAAAATATCATGGGAATGTATAAATTCATGATATTAAAATTGAAATTTTCTTTATATATACATCATTTACAAATATAGATGTATAACATGACACATCTCGATGAATTAATTTTGAGAAAAATTCCTCAATAAATTTGGCTACTTTTCAACCATATAATGCATGAAAGAGATATAATAAAAGGGATATGTAAATAAAAATAATTTTATATGTAATAATCATAACATACATTCATGGGAATTACATACTCAAAAGAGAGGAAATTAGTAATGAATTTGACATTTATCTCATAGAAATTAAATATAGAAGGAGATACCTTACAAAAAGTATTGACCTCCATCATACTCATTCAACCTTCATGTATAATAATTATATATTGGTTATAAATATATTACAGAGAATTAATTTAATAAATAAGACCTTATCTTTTTTTATTCTCATTTACAACAACTTTATAGCAAATTACTGGTTTGATTTACATTTTATGTAATAATTACATTATTTTATATATATGTCTTAACATATAATTTATTATCTACATGATTCGACCATGGTATCACAATATAAAAAATTTAAACCATTATATAGATAATATATATATATATATATATATATATATATATATATATCTGTGTGTCTGTATTTTTATATAGAAATCCATAATTTTTAGTCATAATAAATAAAATTCAATGTTCATGGTGATGGTTGGTCATGCCTACACAACATCACAGTTTATATTTTCGAATCAAATTGATAGAAAGAAAAGTAAATGTAATATATATATATATTATAATTCCAAAAGAATTTTAATGTCATATTTATCATATATATTTATTAAAATCATCCTTAATTCATTTAATCTATATTGTGAATGAATCACATCTCTTCGTGATGTGGTAGTCCAACGTACACACAAACAATGTTATCATTTTCCCAATAAATGGAAACCATGATGGTATTTTCCATAAAAACATTATATAATCATATTAAAATAATAAATATCATATATTTCAAATATAAACAATAAATCCATCCATATCAGTAGCCATTAAATGTGGTAATGGGAAAAGATAACAAAATCGGTTCATGATGTGGTTGTCTGACATCCACATAAAAAAATATTTTATAACCTATTTTATATAAGTGTGTGTGGTTTTAGGTTAAAAATTATCATAACAACATATCATTATATTTGAGACAGTATTGTATTTATATAATAATGTAATTATAATTATTGAAGGGGTGGAGGATGAAATTAAACCAAAACACTACTTGATGGACATTATCTCTTGTTTGGGTATCCTCTTTTGGTTTTAACTAAATATTTTCTTATTTGTATTTATGCCAAAATCATGGATTCTATTTTTAGAATATTAAATTTTGGATGTTCTTTAGGTAGATATTCAGTGATACAAATTGTATATAGGTCCAAATAAATGGGGGGAGTGGGAGACATTTTATAATAGAAGATGACTGGAATTCATGAAAATATTACATGTATTCTTGATTGGGAGGTCAATCTATCCTAAAGTGAATCCAAATATGATAATTAAATAACTAGAGGGATTATATGGTCGATTCACATATCCGCCAAATAATGACACATGTTTTTTTAAATATCTCTTTATGTATATGGTAAATATCCATCTTTTTACAAATTTATTTTTCCCTATGGTTACTTTTTTTTCAACAAGTAAATTTATCCATTAAGACTAAATTAGGATGATAAATATTAAATATATAATAAGAAATGATTGTATACATGATATATAATTGATGAAATATCAAAATAATATGTTTTCAAAATTAAATTTAACACAATCATGTGTAATGTAAAAAAACTACATTAACCTTAGCCGCACTAACTGAGAAAAAACTATTAAATATATAATATTATAATTATAATACAACAATTTTTCCTTGAATAGAACATATTTTTTATATTTTAAAATCACTTGTTGGAGGATAATATATTTTTTTAATTTTCAATCCTTTAAAAAATTATTTATTTTAAAACAACAGTAATTTCAATTTTGACATTATTCATTTAATTTCAATTTTATAAATATCAAAATAATGATGTAATTAGAAGTTATATTTTTCACACATTTTATAAAGATATATTCATTTAAAAAAAATCAAACAAAAATTCATTCAATGTACGTCAAATTTAATATTTTAGTACACATTATTTTAGTACACTGTTAAGTAAATGATTACATCATTGGAATTTTCTATGTTTTTAATGTAATTATTTCATTTCAAAAAAATTTAAATAAACAATAATGATAGTAAATACCAATTTATATTTCTAAACATTACTTATAACCAAACATATATTTTATTATTCTATCCCAATGATTTATATATAATAAAATAAAGAAAAGTATCTTTTTTCTTCATGATTACATAACATATTAAATCGATCATATTCAACAGAAAGTGGAATATAATTTTCATATTTTAGTGATTGTTTTCGAAAATATAGATATAAATTCATTTAAAATATAAAAATAATATTTTATGTCATCTTAACTCTTATTATTCTTGTTTACCCCCTGATTTATCTATTTTTTACCATAACCGTAATTATTAATTTTTACTGACTTCACTATTAATATTGGTCAATATTATGCTAACTATAGATGCCAAAAAACGCTTTAGAGCTAAAGAAGGTTGAGGCGCGACGAAGTGAAGCCATATTTGGAATGGTTGACCCAGTCTGGGGGGCCCAAAAGGGTTGTGTGAAAAAAAAGAAGCCTCGTGCGAAAAATTGTACTGCGTGAAAAACTCTAGGATGCACGAGATTTTTTTGTGTTATTGCAGAAAATTATGCACGACTGCCACGTGGGGTTGAAATTTTTTTCTACTGATTCTGACAAATGAAACATTTTGTGCCAACCAATTTTCCTCATAGATCAATGATCTCGAGCGCATATAAATAGTGGGAAACCCCTTCAACTTCTAGACAGAAGAATCTAAACAATCTCTTCGGAACGCAATTCCCCACTTCCACGCACTAAAATATGGATTTTAGTTACTAAATTTTAGCACCAGGTCTCTCAGGGGTATGCCTTTGCACAATACACCTCTAGATTGATCCTATTCCAAATCCCATTGAGCCCCTTCCCCCGCATGAAATTCATTCTAATGGCGCTCAGTTAGTTCTTTGGGGTGCAATTCCTTTCGTGCGTCGGCCCAACCTTTTTCACCCATAGTGCTCAATTGTGCACCGGCCTAACCCTTTTTCGTGCAAAGTGCTCAATTACGTGCCAACCCAGCCCTTTTTTATGCCCTCTATTTATTTGTGTGCCGCACCAGGCCTTTTTCATGCCCAATGATCAATTATTCGTCGACCCGGCCTTTTACATGCTCGCTGTTCATTTGCATGAGAGAGTGATGTCTCTCTTCTGGGCATCATTTCTGGGTGCCTCCCTCATTCAATGTACCTTGGCTATATTCTCATTTCGCATGAATCCTCCTAGGTTCGCATGAAGTGACTTCAAAGTCTCATAGACAGTACTACCCATTTCGTTGCTTCGCCTCATGTTTCTTCACATAGGCATGCTAACGGTTTTTTCTTATTCACATAGCCATTCCAACGTCAACCCCACGATGCTTCGATCCAAGACACCCCCTAGCCATGACTTTGTTCATTCCATCCCTTCCCCATGGGGTGGGAGGTACTAGTCATGTATGTCCTTGGGGTGTGGAGTGAACCCACCACGTCCGAGCTACAGTACGTTGAACTACCAAGCATCGTCATCATCAGCACATGAAGTTAAATTGTGGCCTCGCCCCATTCATCTTACGTGGGGTACCCCACCCTAGACATTCTACATGCCCACTAGACTCCACGAGAATGTGATCATTCCTCCCATAGAATGAGATCCCATTTATTGGAGCAGTGTCTGTCCGCGGGGAAAGGGAAACCATCCTTGTGTATTCCCCTTAGCTTTCCTTGTAGGAGGTAGCATCCCTACTCCTACTCTCTTCCTGTGTGACAAGACCCTCTCCGGCTGAGCTTTGTCACTATTCAGGCCTCCATCCTGAAGTAAGTCCCAATCTCAATCACCTCAGGCTGCTAACCAGGTTTAATCCCATATTCCCTCTTTGGGTCATTATCCCTGTGTATGCCCCACTCCACTTCCCATAGATGCACCTTTCACGACATGATCATCAGGTCTTTGTTGTCTCCTATTTCTTACACAAAGAATGACTCATGTGGGAATAGATCATGCACTGACCATTATAAATACATTGGGTAGCCTAGAGTGTAAGCCCATTCCAATCTGAACAACGAGGACTTTTATATTTTCCATGGCATGGTATGTTGGAATCCTCCATGAGGTTCAAGCCCAATACCAGGTCGTTTTGACCATCTTCACATGTGTTCAAAAACTCCATGGGTAGCCGAGAGTGTAATCCCCACACCCACCATCCGAACTACGTGGACATTGATCCTTGCCAAGGCAGGGTATGTACGAAACCTTCAGGAGGATCATGCCCAACAACCATTGGACCCCAGGTCCTCCTTCACATCGGTTCACTGACCCCCATGCACTACGTGGTCTTTGATCCTTACCAAGGAAAGGTATGTATGATACCTACATGAGGTTCAAGCCCACAACCCATTAGTCACTACGACCATTTTTCATCAGTTCACCAACACTATGGGGTGCCTCCAAGCGTAAGACCCAAATAACCTCGTATCCGAACATTGTGGACTATGATCATTGCTAAGGCAGGGTATGTAGGAAGCCTCCCTGAGGTTCAAGCTCAAAAACCTGTAGTTCCTACCCCCTTTCACATTAGATCACCCTGATCCTGCATGACGTTAAACTGTGGGCCCCATCCAGCGGTAATCTGTTTTGAACCCATCCAGTGTTAAGCCGCTGAGACCCCATCCAGTGGTTAGCAGTTGACACCCCTATCCAGCGGTAAGATGTTGCGAACTCAATCAATGGTAAGCTGTTGACACCCCTATCTTGAGGTAAGCTATTGGGACCTCAATTAGCAGTCTGCGGTTGACATCCCAATCCAACAGTAAGACATTGTGACCTCATCTAGCCTTAATCCTTTGAAAACCTCATTCAGTGGTAAGCCATCATCAGATGAAATACATGGACTTTGATTCCCTACCACGAGGATAAGTAGGAAGCCTCTTTGAGACTCAAGCCCAAATCCATCATCATCCTCAAGATGGTTCCATCCCATTCACCATAAACGTCATGAAACATTCCATCATCCATCCTAATTCATACCTGGGACGACACATCCCGGCTAGATCATACCACCTCATTCCACATTCCATTCAACAGTAATCGGGAAGAAAACCTCAGGTTGACCCCGACATTGGGGTTCCCTCCAGGGGGTTCCTCCATCTGATCCAGTCTAGTTAGTGTTTTGATCAGCCCAATTTGTTACCACTAGAGGATAAACTTACATGATACCCTATGTTAAACTTGGGAAGCTAAGAAAAACCGTAGATACATGCCCACGGAAAATGAATCCCCACATTTGATGTGGGATGCCTCAGGCTTCCGCACCCTCATGAAGCCCTATAATATGGGACCAAAGACAGACATGCCAATCACCCAGCCTCCAGACATGCTAGTGATGCCCAACATAACTACTCCCCTAACAGAAGGTTGCTGCCCTGACTGGACCCCTTGGAATTTCCCGACAGAAGCAGTGTAATTAACTAGTGTCCATGAAGATATGACGCTAGTAAGAGTTTCACGAACAACCTCTTAAATCTATGAGGGAGACTCAGAATTAGGGACGAGTTCTGAGGATGAATCCACCGAAGGAAGAACCGACATCCCATCATCCCATTTTGATAAAGGAGAAAACATCCCTAAACAATGTAACACTCCAAACTTCCATGGTACGCTTCTCTTTGATTAATACAGTAGTGTGTGTTGTACGCAACTTCGAGTTCTAACACACCTCGACCAATCAAAGTAGCCATTATGAATAGTAATACCCACATTTTGGAATTTTATAAATTTTATCTCTCAAAATGGAATTTATTTAAGGATTTGGAATATCTAAATGATCCTAGGGTGAAATTTTGGTACTTTTCAGATAACATTTATATTTTGATGAATAGTGACAATTACTAAATTTTAATAAAAAACATTTTTTTAATCAACATAAATAAAAATGATAAATTATGAATTTGAGTGGTTTTAAAGTATATCTAGAATAAATTTTTACCATTTAATACAATTTTTGTCATTGGACATAATTTCACAAATAAACCGGACATAAACAAGTGCCAATCTTTTGATAGTTATTATCCCGTAAAAACACGCTTTTTTGTTTTAACAACAGGAATTAATTTAAAATTAATTTCTGGCACATCAGTGTTTTGAATTTGGAAAAATGGATTCTATATTTTGAATCAGGATTTCAAAATTTTGTAAATAGGTAAATTTTGTTTTTAGATATTTTGAATAATTACTTCGGTAAATATTTTATTTACCATGGTTAAAGGGTAAATGTGATAAATAAGGGTAAAAAAATAATATTATAATATTAATAAATTACCCTAAAAGGTGTCCTAACCATATTGGTTGATACATTGCCGACCATGGGAATATTTGGGTTGATTTTGGGACCCCATGGATCCACTTGTAAGTGATAATGACACATTATATTAATAAATTTAAAATAAATACAAAAATGACATAAGCATATATCTTTAAGAAACACTATTTTTAAATAGGGTTATATATGTTAGATTTTCGACTATAAATATTAATTAGAAAGATATGAATATTTCCTACATAATTGAATTTTATTTATAATTTTTAGACTTTTAAAAATTAATAATATTTATGACACAATAATGATGCTTTATTTTCCTTATTAATGATAGAATCGAATAATTGGTATTATAAATGTTACAATTAATATAATTTGATAGTTTTGATGACATCCATGAATTTTATTTCTTAATATGACATTATATTATCACGTAAATGAATTTGTATCAAATTAATAAAGTTGTTATGACTTTAACAAAAATCAATTATTGAATAGTGTCAAAATTGACAAAAAAGAGTTTTTAAAACAAATATTATATTATTAATTGATATTAAATTTCTAAAAATATAAGGTCCATCCAAGAGACTTATATCATGATAGGTGTATCATTAATGGACCACTTTAGGGTCGCTTGAATGTATATAGTAAGTTTATTAACTATATAATATAAAAATATAAAGTTACATGGTAAATGTCAAACTAATTAACTAAGAGTTAAAACTAAAATATAAGGTTAATATAGTGATCCAAACCTGTCTAAAACCTATTGGTTGAGTGGTTTTGGACCCATGACCCCCTTAACCTTTTAATAATACACTTTGGATCCATTATAAACCGAATAAAAATTTATTATAAAATAATATTTCTATCTTTTCCAAAGGTGCCCCTCACCCCTCTTATAAAAGGGCACTCCCTTCTCACTAATTAACACATAAAAAGCCTCTTGGATCGGCAAAAAACTACATAAATACTCTCTAAAATACCCTCACTACAACCTACAAGAATTGGGTTGATCATAAATCCAACCTAAGGATCCATTTTGTTCAAATCAAAAGGAAGAACCCGAAGAAGAGGTAATGATTTCACCACCCTTTTTCAAGTTCCTTTATTCTTCGACATCTTCTTTCTTTGTTATTCCCATTATAAAATAATAACTCCAGTATCTTATATATAATGTTATGTTATTATAAATATGGTACAACCATATTCAGTATTCTATCCATCCTTTGAATGACATGTCACCACACGTGCGTACGTACGGCTTACCATCTCCACGTCGTGGTGTAATTTTTATTCAATAAATTATTATTTGGATGGGTATAATAATGATGTTTAATTCATGTGAATAATAAATATAACATGATAATTATTCTGTATATATGATATAAATTCCAATTATATATTATTATAACATAAAAAGAATGATATTGTCGCTCATGCGTACGTACGGACTACCGTCTCCACGAACGTGATGAGATTCATTCTCCATCGTATCCATTCAAGTCTTTTTCTCATTTTATGAATAAAAATAATTTTTACAGACATGATATCATTATGTATATGAATAATATACACCCCATCCATAACAAACATGGCTCACATAACAAAGAATATAAAGGAAAACGAATCTGATAACACCCGAAATGATGAAAATACTGAGTTATTATAAACAAATAAATGCTAAAAGATCATATATGATATCATATTAATGTATATGATTCTCATATAATTTAATAAAAATTATTTCACAATTATACAGGAGTTTAACCTACCCCCAACCAAAGAAATGTACAAGGTAAGTGGTTTCTAATCTCACTTTTAAATCCGTGAGATTTCCATTATTCACTTCTTATTTATTGCATGTGGTGTGTTTACTGCCCATGTTTGTATTCATTGTGTAATAAACTTTAATTAATGTATATTTATGTCATCATTATATGAATCTTCTTTTATGGGTGTATGTTTCGTATGTTACCAAATTGGTAATGGAATTAGAAATTTCAATTTCCATTTATTCAGCTTTACGCATACTTCATTGATTATTTTACTACAAGATTATGTGTAGAATCATTATTCATTTGGTTATGTCATAATTTCCTATCCCCTTTATGTGGAGATATTTTTGATACAAATAATCACCCCATTGATAAATTATCAAGTCATTGGTATGAACTTTATAAGAGTAATTTTTACTCAATCTCCATTTATTGAGTTAAACATCCAATTCATTGGGGTTGTTATTACAAGAATATATGTGTATGTCCTTTGACTGTTTTACACTGAATATCCAATCATATTTAGTGTATATATATTTGTCACACATAATTTTGTCGTTGATTTATCCTTAACCTAAGGATACAGCCTTTATGAGAGATTTCATCTCAATTTATATTCCATTGAGACTCCTTTATTGTTATACACCAAATCACTTTTATATGGTGTATATAATGTACTTTGACATAGTATATCATGAATCCATTTATTATCATGATATTAAAAAGTTTTTATTACCTCAATTATTTTTATTCAAGTATCTCTCTTTTGGTTAGGAACTCTAACTAAAATATCAATTTAAAATGTTTTAAAGATTTATTATTCTACATCGTTCTCATTAATTTCCATGTTTTAAAAATGGTTTTAAGGATTTATTTATATGGACATTAATGTTTTGAAATAAAAATTCCTTTTAAAAGTTTCAAAGTGGTATGGGACACTTTGATTCAAAAATCTATTTTAAATGGATTCTTGACAAATAGTGTGAATTTTTAATGTTTTCAAGAAAAAGAGGGATATTTCTCTCAATAGTTTGAGGATTATTTTAATCTATGTCAATATCCTCCATTATTATCATTGAGGTTAATCTGAAACAATAAAATCTTCCATATTGTATCGAATGAGTTATGTTTGATTGTGGATGTGATATTTTTATATCATTCAGGGTTTGTGGATAAAGTATTGATATTTAGTATGCTAGTTTTAATATGAATTTTTATGTTATGTTTCAAACATTTCATATGAGTAATGCATTGGACTTAGTACGTGATGAGTGGAGCCCGCTATAGCTCCTCGATGAATCAGTAGGTCTCATTAGACAAACTAGTGTCTTGGCACAAGGCCTTGACAAAATCTTATTTGTAGTCTTGGAACGAGGCCTTGACTATGTTGTTATGATAGTCTGACATTATACATTCCATCATTATGAAAGTGGTTATCGATATTGAATGTGATTATTCGACTAGTAGAATATCCATGTGAATAAGTAAATGGAATTATTTCATTTATCTTTTCCATATTATGCTGAAGTTCATGTTTAAATGGATTTTGATTTAGTTATACATTGCCTAAAGTGTTTATACTTATCCGTGAAAGCTTCTACTATATTGTTATCCTTACTGAGCATCTGAGCTCACCCCTTTCAATATTTTATTTTTCCCAGGATTGTGAAGAAGTAATTTATGAATGACCTTCAGGGATAGTATAGGCTGATATGAAGACAAGATGTTTTTTTATGATGTAATGTAAACCTTATGAATGTATCTAGTTATTCCAAGGATACTAAACTAATCGGTCTTTAGAGACTAGATCTTTCTTGTGATCATGCCAATGTTATGTAATAATGCACCGACTCTGGGTAACTGGGGTCAGGGCGTTACAGTTGGTATCAGAAAAAGTTTAGTACAAACCTTGGAAGCTAGATTTAGATAAACTCTGATTAGAGCACATATTCCTAAGAAATACTTTGATCATTAGTATAAAGGAACTTCCTAGAATTTTGGTATTGAATAGATTTTTTTTGTTTTCCAACAAGTACATCCATGTCTGGATACGACCAGGTAGAGGTAGCTCTGGAATAGATGTATCTATGGGTAAAACCCAAAAACACCGCTTTGATCTAGACTCGAACGGAAACTGGTGCACAATAATGGGCCTTGATGCACTCTTGGTTACGACACTCCCAGGGGATATGTTTTGGATAATTTACATTTTCACTACAAACTGATATAAAGTATTATATATAAGATGGGAGTAAATGTCCTTAGTTAATCCTAATGTGTTTCAAATTGAGAATATAGTGACATGATATTCTCTAAATGATTTTATTACTACTTTTACTCACAATTATTTTTGATTTTAGTCAATGGATAGATTACAAGGAAGTCATAGTGACTTTGAGAATGATGTACAAGGTGGGAACGATGGTGGAAATGAGCAACAAAATGGAATTTTGATAGGCGTAAAAGATATCATCTTCATGCCAAATCAATTTTCTAAAAATATGGTCAAAAATATATATATTAACCAATTCCCAGACTCAACAAATAAGAGAAAGGTGATGAATGATAAGAGAACTAGAAGTGGATACCATGGAGAAAGGAATCCTTAATTTCCATCTTGCAGGAAATGTGGAAGGAGACACCCAGGAAAGTGTCTCAATGGGACAAAGAAATTCTTTACGTGTAGGAAGGAAGGACACAATGTGAATAATTTTCGAATAAAAATGAAGAGTACTATGGAATAAGATAAAAATGATCCAAATATTCCAATTACGTTCATTTGTCATAAATGAATGGGACCTTAGAATCACCAAATTCAATGCCCTATTCTATAGGATATCCTCTTGGTCATGAAAAAACCTATGTGGAAGTAAATCGATGGAAAAATATTTAAAGGTATTAGTGGACCTTGTTGTTGAGACTACATTGGGTGAATTTTCTCTTATATGTGTAACCCTGAAATTTATCATGTGAGAATGATATTTGAGGAAGACTTGTCCTTTATCTTGTGGATATACTTATAAATAACCATTTGATTTTATAAGAACATTGGGTTTGAGGAAATTAGAAGTTATTATATTTTGTGATGAAAATTCAATGTATGAGATAACATTTGTGGTTAAATTATCTAATGGTTATCTGGAAGAATTTCTCCCATTTTGATAATGTTATAAAATATAGTTTTTGAAAAAGGACAACACACAGACCATGTGACAACACATCGTGTCGGACAAAGTTGTGGGAATCAAACCCACAACCAAAGTGCGATATGGATTTATCGCGTACCACTGGTCTACGTGAAGTCCCTGGTTAGCGTGAATAATTATTTTTAGTTAAATGATTTTATTGGTCAATAATAAGTTCATTTGGGTTCTTGGGTATTATTAAGTGACTACCCTTAGTATAGGAAGATGATTTGGTGATTATGTGATAAATGTTATTTTGGAAGATGTTCACTTTTTTGGGAACACAATATAACCCTGGAAAACATAATACTAGGGGATTTCATTTTAGGAGTAATGGTGGATTGTTATCTATGTTTTTATTGTGGAATTATAACGATTTGGCTTATTTATGGAAATGATTAACCTATAATAGAGAATTTGTGATTAGGTTAATCACATTTAAGTATGTGACTTTAAGAGTAGTTGATGTCATTTTGAGATACAATTTTATGTGGAAGACTACATAACCAAATTCTTCTAAGTTTTGGGTTTCAATATTAGTTTGGATTATATTGAAGGATTTTAACGAAAATTGTTTATTGAATGGTATTTATTTAAATTTGGGGTATTGATTTTAGAAATTAAGAATCTTGTTTCTTTATCTAAAGGAATATACTTTTGGGGGATCATCAGATCATATACTAACCACTTTGGTTTTGATAAATCTCTAAAGACAAGGTAAATATATAGTTTATCCTTTGTGGATCATGTGATTCTATAGAAGTTTATTCTAGCTCTTTCAGTGTGACCAAGTCTTCTTGAATACTCATCGTTTAAAAAAATGAGTTAGTGGTGGAAATTTATTAAAGAATGAAACTATACTTAAAAAGTAAGTATATATAATTATTTTCTTATTCAATCTTAGAAAATAATTTCTCATCTTTATGTAATGTAACTTAAAACAAAAAAATGTTGTCTGTTTACTTTTCTTACTGGGAAACTAATGACCGTTTGTCCCATCACAAGTTTGGGGTTTTCTTATTGTTAAATTTTTCATGATCATGTTTTCTATCCCTCTCCATCAGAACTTGACACTTAGTTTATCGTACATATCCATGTTTTCCTACATGGATTCCTAGTATGGGTTATCTTGGGTGACCTTTATACTTCTCTTTCTTTCTTTTAAAGTGATAGTTTTATTGGCATTTTTCCGATGTGGGACTCTCCATTATATTCAAAATACCAATTTTAAAAATTGAGAGGACGCAATTTATTGAAGGAGGGGAGAATGTAACACCCCAAACTTCCATGGTACGCTTCCCTTTGATTAATACATTAGCGCATGTTTTACGTAACTTCGAGTTCTAACAAACCTCGACCAATCAATGTAGCCGTTATGAATAGTAATACCCACTTTTTGGAATTTTATAAATTTTATATCTCAAAATGGAATTCATTTTTGGATTTGGAATATCGAAATTATCCTAGGGTAAAATTTTTGTACTTTTCGGATAACTTTTATATTTTGATGAATAGTGAAAATTACTAAATTTTAATTAAAAACAATTTTTTTAATAAAAATAAATAACAGTGATAAATTATGAATTTGAGTGGTTTTAAAGTATATCTAGAATATATTTTTACCATTTAATACAATTTTGGTCATTGGACATAATTTCACAATTAAACCGGACATAAACAAGTGCCAATATTTTGATAGTTATTATCCCGTAAAAACAAGCTTTTTGTTTTAACAACAGGAATTAATTTTAAATTAATTTCTCACACTTATGTGTTTTGAATTTGTAAAAATGGATTCCATATTTGGAATCAGGATGTCCAAATTATATAAATAGGTAAATTGTGTTTTTAGACATTTTGAATAATTACTTCGGTAAATATTTTATTAACCATGGTTAAAGGGTAAATTTGACAAATAAGGGTAAAAAAATAATATTATAATAATAATAAATTACCCTAAAACGTGTTCTAACCTTATTGGTTGATACATGTCTGACCATGGGCTTCATTTGGTCTATTTTGGGTCCCCTTGGATCCACTTGTAAGTGATAATGACACTTTATATTAATAAAGTTAAAATAAATACAAAAAATGACATAAGCATATATCTTTTAGAAAAACAATTTTTACATAGGATTATATATGTTGGATTTTCGAAAATAAATATTCATTATAAAGCTAAAAATATTTCTACAAAATTTTATTTTATTTATAATTTTTATACATTTAATAATTAATATTATTTATGACACAATAATGATGCTTTAGTTTCCTTATTAATTAAAGAATCAAATAATTGAAATTATAAATGTTAAAATTAAATTAATTTGAAAGTTTTGATGACTTCCATGAATTTTATTTCTTAATATGACATTATAGGATTTCTTAAATGAATTTGTATCGAATTAATTAAGTTGTTAAGACTTTAACAAAAATCAATTATTGAATAGTGTTAAAATTGACATAAAAGAGTTTTTAAAACAAATATTATCTTATTAATTGATATTAAATTCCTAAGAATTTAAGGTTCATCCAAGGGACTTATATAATTATAGGTGTTTCATTATTGAACCACTTGGGGGTCTCTTGGATTTATATAATAAGTTTATTAACTATATAATATAAAAATACAAAGTGACATGGTAAATGTGAAACAAATTAAGTAATAGTTAAAACTAAAAGATAAGGTCAATATAGTGACCCAAAACTATCTAAAAACTATTGGTTGAGTGGTTTTAGACCCATAACCACCTTAAAATTTAAACAATCTACTTTGGAGCCATTATAAACCAAATATGAATTTATTAAAAATAATAATTGTAGCTTTTCCAAAGTGCCCCTCACCCCTCTTATAAAAGGGCACTCCCCCATCTCACTAATTCAAACATTCAAAGCCTCTTGGCTTGGCCAAACCCTGCCCAAATACTCTCTCAACGTCCCTCAATACAAAATAGATGCCTTATTTCGATCCTAAAGCAAACCTAAGGAGCCATTTTGATCAAATCAAGTAGAAGAACCTGAAGAAGAGGTAATTATTTCACCACCCTTTTCAAGTTCCTTTCTTCTTCAACTTATTCTTTCTTCGTTATTCCCATTCTAAAATAATAACTCTAGTATCTTATAAATAAAGTGATGTTATTATAAATAATTTAAAACCATATTAAGTATTCTATCCATCCATTGAATGACATGTCACCATACATGCGTAAGTACGGCTTACCGTCTCCACGTCGTGGTGTAATTGTTATTTACTAAATTATTATTTGGATGGGTATAATAATGATGTTTAATTCATGTAAATAATAAATATAACATGATAATGATTCTGTATATATGATATAGATTCCAATTATATATTATTATAATATCAAAATAATGATATTGTTGCTCGTGCGTACGTACGGACTACCTTCTCCACGAACGCGAGGAGATTCATTATCCATCGTATCCATTCAAGTATAATTCTCATTTTATGATTAAAAATAATTATTAGAGACATTATATTATTCTGTATATTAATAATATACACCCCATCCATAATAAATATGGCTCACAAAACATAGAATATAAAGGAAAACGAATCCGGTAAGACCCGAAATGATGATAATACTAAGATATTATTAACAAATCAATGTGAAAATATCATATATGATATCATATTAATGTATATGATTATAATATAATTTAATAACAATTATTTCACCATTATAAAGGAGGTTAACCTACCCCCAACCAAGTAAAAGTACAAGGTATGGGGTTTCATATCTCACTTTTAAATCCGTGAGATTTCCATTATTCACCACTTATTTATTGCATGTAGTGTGTGTACTGCCCATCTTTGTATTCATTGTGTAATACAATTTAATTAATTTATATTTACATCATCATTGTATGATACTTCTTTCATGGGTGTATGTTTCGTAAGTTACCAAATTGGTTAGGGAATTACAAATTTCAATTTCCACTCATTCAGCTTTACGCATACTTCATTGATTATTTTACTCCAAGATTATGTGTGGAATCCTTATTCATTTGATTATGTCATAATTTCCACTCCCCTTTATGTGGATATACTTTTGATACAAATAATCACTCCATTGATAAATTCTCAAGTCATCTGTATGAACTTAATAAGAGTAATTTTTACTCAATCTCCATTTGTTGAGTTAAACATCCAATTCATTGGGGTTGTTTTTACAAGAAAATGTGTGAATGTAATTTGAATTTTGTACACTGAATATCCATTCATATTATGTTTATTTATATTTTTCACACATAATTATGTCGTTGATTTATCCTTAAACTAAGGATATATCCTTTAAGAGAGATTTCATCTCAATTTACATTCCATTGAGACTCTTTTGTTGTTATACACCAAATAACTTTTATATGGTGTATATAATGTACTTTGACATAGTATATCATGAATCCATTTACTCTCATGATATTACAAAGTTTTTATTACCTCAATTATTTGTATTTAAGTATCTCCCTTTTCGTTAGGAACTCTAACTAAAATATTATTTTAAAATGTTTTAAAGATTTATTATTCCAAATAATTCTCATTAATATCCATGTTTTAAAAATAGTTTTAAGGTTTTATTTATATGGACATTAATGTTTTCAAATAAAAATTCATTTTAAAAGATTCAAAGTGGTATGAGACACTTTGATTCAAAAATCTATTTTAAATGGATTCTTGACAAATAGTGTGTGTTTTAAATGTTTTCAAGAAAAAGGGGGATATTTCTCTCAATAGTTTGATGATTATTTTAATCTATGTCAATATCCTTCATTATTCTCAATTGAGGTTAATCTGATACAATACAATCTTTCATATTGTATCGAATGAGTTATGTTTAATTGTGGATATTCTATTTTTATACCTTTCAAGGTTTGTGGATAAAGTATTGAAATTTCGTATGCTAGTTTTAATATGAATGTTTATGTTATGTTTCAAAATTTGCATATGAGGAATGCATTGGACTTAGTACATGATAGGTGGAGCTCGCTATAGATCCTTGATGCATAGGCTGGTCTCATTAGACAAACTAGTGTCTTGGCACAAGGCCTTGACAAAATCTTATTTGTAGTCTTGGCACGAGGCCTTGACTATGTGGTTATGATAGTCTGGAATTATGCATTCCATCATTATGAAAGTGGTTATTGCTATTGTATCTAATTATTCAACTAGTAGAATATCCATGTGAGTAAGTAAATGGTATTATTTCATTTTATCTTTTCCATATTATGATAAAGTTCAAGTTTATAAGGCTCTTATTTTAGTTATACATTGCCTTAAGTGTTTATGATTATCCATGAATGATTTTGCTATATTGTTATCCTTACTAAGCATCTGAGCTCACCCCTTTCAATGTTTTATTTTTCCCAGGATTGTGAATAAATAATTTATGAATGACCTGTAGGGATAGTATGAAAGGATATGAAGATGAGATGTTTTTTTGATGTAATGTAAACCTTATGAATGTATCTAGTTAGTCCAAGGATACTAAAATAATTGGTCTTTCGAGACTTGGTATTTCTTGTTATCATTCCAATGTTATGTAATAATGCACTGACTCTGGGTAACTGGGGTCTAGGCATTACAAATAAGGAGCAGATTCTGCTCTCCTTTGGAAAGTGGGAATGTGGGGCAACAAAGCCACTCCTTTCGTACTCCAGTAGACGGACACATGTGCCCTGGAAAAATCATCAGAAAAAGAAATGGTGAACCCTATGTGAAATTAATCTCTTCAATATGGAGATTAGTAGTGCTCAAAGTATCAATGGATTGATGTGTCACTAGATCCAGTTATCCGGCACCGGTTTCCGCCAAGAAAATAGCAGGCCTGGCATGAAACTCACGAGATGTTGGGGCAGTAGAACATTGGATATCCCATTATGTGACATTGTCAGTGTGGATCCCTACCACCAGTCATGGAAGATGGAATGTCTCTATGGAATTGGTCGTCATTTCCATTTTCTTTCCACACTATTGAGTTAATCTTCCTACTTTCCATTTTCTTTCCACACTATTGAGTTAATCTTTCTACTTTTCAAGAATCAAGTTGCTGCTCTAGGGATGCGATCACCACCTACCCATATACACAGGGGAAGGGGAAGCGCCAACATGACCATTCGAGGTCATTCAGTGGTGGGTAATCAATGACCTCGTGCACCGTTAAAAGGAGGAGGGAATCATCCTTACGTGAGATATGACCCACCTAGACTTGGATATGTCTATGCCTCATCATCAATGTCGCCCCCGAGGGTATTTCAGGGATCCATTTCTCCCCACCCCGACATACTACCATTTTGAAAGCATGTCCCCAGAGCTGTTTGATGAATCCATGCCTTATACTGATGAGCTAGGTGATGTCCGGCCTAGCCTAGTCAGAGTCCCATTCCAAGGGCTCCCAGCAAAGGATCCCACCTAGCCACATCAGCACTTCCACCCAGTATTACCGAAATAGTATAAGGTAAGATACAAACCTATACCAAAGACCCTGGTTCTTCCAACCCGGCGCAAGCATTGGGTGTAGGTTGAAGAGGACGCCCGGCACGGGGCATCAACGTCGGCAGCTGTAGTGGCTCGAGCCACCACCGATGCATACCGTCAGTTCCCTATAAACACTGAGTAAGGGAACTTATATTCTCGACCAGGATCGAGCCCCCAACTGCCCCATGGGTAGTTTGGGTTGACTCTCGTGGTCGCCATCACAAGAAGTGGTCGCCGCGAACTTACCCACAGCGACGTCACCCAGTACGAAGGACCTCGCTGTACCACTACCACAGACAACATGTGCCTTCCCCACTTCGAGACTTGGCTTGGAGGTCCGCCTCGTGCCACCATCAAACCAAATGAGGGTCTTCCTCACGGCAGTGACACTCGGAACAAAAGTCTCTCTCGTGCCCATTACATTGGGTATGGAGTCATTCCTCCTACCCCAACCACCAGTTCAGGGAAGTTATTCTTCCAGTCTCTCTTTAATGTGGGGACCCTCCTCGTGTCCTCTTGGAAGATGGTGAAGATCCTCCTCACCTCATCAACTAGAGGGGTGAAGGCCAGCCTCGCCTCACTATCACCCAACACGGATGTCCTACCCATGTTCAGCTAGAGCAGTACCAGGTCCCTCCTAAAAATGAGGTCACCAGAGGAAACAAGCATGGTGGTCCTCCCCATGCTTCTTCTAGTTATAGTGGAGGTCTTCACCGCTCCATCATTATCCATGGAGGCCTGCCAGATGTCCCATTTGACATATAACCTGGTGCTCCTCACACCTTGAATTTTTAGCGTAGAAACCCTCTCCGCCCTAGTAGCAGCGTGACCGAATGAACCCATGTTAGAAATCTACCATGTCCTGAGGAGCCGCCCTATGGTAGGAAGGCAGGTCATCACCGCCATAAGAAGAATCCTGGTAAGGCCCATACGGAGATCAAACCGATCAGATTTGAAAACTCTTAGGTGGAGTACGACTCAGCATGAGAGCCCTCCTCTCACTCATCTGAGTCAAGGGTCAGGGAAG
Source organism: Viscum album (assembly GCA_963277665.1). Classification (NCBI taxonomy): domain Eukaryota; kingdom Viridiplantae; phylum Streptophyta; class Magnoliopsida; order Santalales; family Viscaceae; genus Viscum; species Viscum album. Next base: position 885,528,897 of record OY728135.1, on the reverse strand, counting down.
AAACAAGGTGCATCATCCTAGTACTCATGGAATGCATCGCCCATTGGATTACCACCTCCATTTCTCGGTACATCCAGGAGGATGAAAATATTGTGACCCCACAGGTCATGGTTGTGAAATCACCACCACCGTCATGAGAAGCGCTCTCTACCTTAATAAGAGATCACATAGAACTATTGTGTGGACCAATGGACGGCAAGTATCAACAAAACCTATCGCCAGTGGCCCTAGACCATGAGCTAGGAATAGTGACTGTCGGACCATCATACCATGACATGGCATCTAGGTCGCTACTCTCTTCGGAGGACAACCTGATATTTGGTGGCCAGTTAGCCCCCTCGCCATACTCTCCACCGGCCAGCCTGTCATCCCAGTGGTCTACCTCAGTACTAGTTCTAGTTCATTAGCCACACCCGGTTGATGAGTGTGGAAATCAATGACCAGAACATGAATAAAATCCAAGGAGTTTATGGAACATCCTCGCAGTAGACCACTTCCATGAGAAGTTTTGGCCTGTGTCAGCACCAAATTTATGCATATTGGAATTCCTCACCCAGGAGGAAGTTGAGTGTTTCCGCCACACCCTCTGGGCAAAAAATTTTATTCTCCGTCGTCGGCGAGTGGTTTATCCCTGGAGCCATTTGAATTTCAATGACATCAATGAGAAATTTTGTCTGGTCGATTTAGCCACAATCTGTGTGGCCCAGCACCCCGAGTCACCAGGTCATTGTGAGGCCCTCCGGCAGCAATGAGTTCAGAGTATCAAGGTACTCCACAAAATTATCAACGAGGATACCCCCACAGGAAAATCCATGGCTGGTTGAAATATGATACCCTCCTCTTAAATCCTATCTAGCGGCAACCTGATTGGCTAGGTGATTTCGAGGATAAGCCCCCTAGAAGGGTCATGGTCAACATGGCCGACCTCGTGGATGAGGTGGATGGGTTGTAGATTCTCGATGGGGACTTACCCATTGAGGGTGTGCCACCAATACTGGAAACATCTAGACGGATTACTCATTAGAAAAGGAACCAACTAGGTCTCCTTGCACCCACCTTGGCATTGGTACTCAGCCAGAATTCCAGTAAAGGAAAAGAGCACGTTGGAGCTGCTAAGAACTCGAACCCTTCCACCTTATTACAAAAGATGGAGGAAGACTCTGAGATGGCCACATTGCTCAAGAAACATGCTGAGCAGAAAAAGTTGGTCTATGACCTCCTAGTGGAATGTGCAGCAGAGTGACGACTAGACTACGGAAACCATAGGCCAGTACAGTAGTGGCTGGAAGAACTTCCCCTCGGCAAGCTGCCCCCTGGAAACCATGATCATGCTGCTCTCGCAGATAGGGTTGAGGCCAGAACATAGGGAAAGAAAACACTGTATGTTTTGCCAAACCTTCCCAAATAGCGTGACAATCCAAGGAATCCCATTTGGTCTACCATGGCCATCCCAAGGGTCATGCCGCCAGCCGCTCCACAAGCCGTTGGGCCTTCTTACTGTGTTGAAGAACCCAGCAACGAGCTCATGGATAGGGATCCCCATCAAGACAGGGACCCCTCCAAGATAATCTTATGGCGGTGGTCATAGACACCCTTGAGGCGTAGGATATGTGGCAGGTGGAAATCCCACAAGATGGTAAGTTGTACTTGGCATGGGAAGACGATATACCAGCACCCTTGGGTTTCAGGAATCTCCCCTTCTCCCCCATTAATGGGACGGGGGATCCACCACAACACATGGACCACTTCAACACAAGTTTTGGGCCCATGTTAGGGACTTTAGCGTAGAAGGAGGCTGCAATGATCCGTTGTTTGTTCAGACATTGGAAGGGCTCACATTCGTCTGGTGCAGTCAGCTCCCCGTCAGGTCCATAACCCACTGGGAGGATCCTCGTAGGAAATTACTCATCTAGTTTAGCTCCACCATGTAGAAAATGAGCATCACATACCTCTTCAACTGAAAACAAAGGCATGATGAGCATGTTGCGGACTATATCTCCCGGAAGATAGGGATCACATACTCCCTTGACATGCTACTGACTCGGGAGCAGTTAATGACGATGTGCATAGGGAACATCAAGATGGAACTGGTTCCTTCTATGATCACCCAGAACTACCCTGATGGATTCTGAGACTTCTCTGATAAGGCCCAACGCTTGGAGGAAGCCCTGCAATAGGCCAACCAGGCACATCCATTTCCCCTGTAATTCTAGCATAGAGGGATTTCAGAGCCAAGCCCATTGTGGTGGCCCAAATAGAAGCCCCAAGAAACTAGAATTTCAACTACTAGCACCAGCCCCGTAGCCTCGTAGAGGCACTCCAACTCAGGTACAACATCCGGATCAATGGCATCCAGCTCATAATCAGTAGGTGCCCCCACGTAATGTGACTCCACTGCCCAGGCAAGGTAATCAGTGTCCGCTTCCTCGACAGGATCCCCCAGCTCCTCATCATGGTCAGGCTCCAAGGGACCCCTTTCCAGACAGGAGACCTAACCTACACATTCAATGAGAATAAAGTCCCTAGATACTTCTATAGCACCATAGAGCAGGGGATTTGAAGCTTTCCTGAGTGCAGAAGGCCAGAAGAGGATAATCTCACTAATCGCCCCAACTACTACCCCTATCATTGGATTCTAGAGAACACCCTCAAGAAGATCTATACATTTAAATACTAGCTTCTGGATGAGGTTGATAACAACATAGTCATTCTTCTCTCATCCCAAACAGAAGTAGTCGGGTGTCTTTGTATGGTCGGATAGCGAAAGCGACGACAAAGGTGAGTGGAAACAAGTTTCTAACCACGAGTCACAGAAGTATGTTGACTAGATGGCTCATAAAACAGTTTCTCTTTCTCATTGTATCATTCGTGAACACATGATTCAGCTAGAGCTTTCAGAGGCTACAGTCTATGCTTTTGCATCGTCATCCCATCCATCCTCTTCCAAGAAAAAAAAGCACTGGTGACCTAAAGGGAACCAATGCCCCCAGCCAATGTCCTCGTCATCCCGCACTCTCAGCAAATTCATGCCTCCTGAGAGGGGTATTCCTCCCATAATCCTCCCAATAATGGATTCCTCTTCATGTGATATTCAAGGGTATGCTTCGGTTAATACCATGGTGTATGTAAACCCCTACATGACTCCCGATGATGGGGAGTTCCCGATGAACCTCCCTAACTTCACCAGCTGACGCCAACGTCAGTGTACCCATAACCATATGGGTCATCGAGGTACATCATTTGGAACATAAATATAGTAATTGAATTCCCTTGAGACCAGATAGTAGGTCTAGCACAGATCTTATCATGCACAACCTCTTCATCTGATGTCATTCAGACTGACCCCACCACCTTTTGTGCCATTGGATTAGGCAGAGCTACCTCGACTATGTCGCAACCAGACTCGACCTGCTATAGGCCAACAGAAGTTATCCAGTACCCATCCAACATCTAGTCTCTGGGCTCCGACTAGTGAATAGTAGGATATGCCCAACACCAGCCAGCTGTTGGTCGAGCTGGTAGGGCCCGCATTGCCTCCTGTCATGGAGCACCCTCCTACAAACAGAAGTTTTCACCTGACATGGACACTGCGGAAGCTGGGATTATCCAAAGATGAACTAACTCCATATGATTTATGAATCCAAGGATACGAAAAGACAGAGCATACCCTAGTTGGTAAGATCCATTTAAAGACCTAGTTCGTTAGCCTAGTTTCCAACACTGAGTTTATTGATGTCTCCCAGGACAACGCGTTCAATGCATTGATGGGTAGACCATGGCTCCACCTACATGCAGCAGTTTTTTCATCGTATCACCAATGCCTCAAGTGCTTCCTTAAGGGTCAAGTGTAAATACTTCAAGGTGATGCATCTCCTTTCACCTCTTTGAAATCCTGCTACCTGGATGTCAACTATTTCAAGAGCAAGGACAAATAAATTCGGGAAAGTGGGGTTGAGCCTTCCATGGTCGCAACTGACCCCTAGGAAGGTCTAGATGATGCCTAGGTCTTCATGATCCATAGATTGGATGCCAAAACCCCCGACAAGGGGAAATGTTTTGTTTTCTCTGGTTCAAGTGGGAATCATATTCCCAAGACCAAGTGATGGAAGAGAATCACCTCGTACTCCTACACAAACCAGGATCAGGTAATCCCAGAGCCTCCTACCCCCATACGGTATCGGGATGTCTGCCCCATGGAAACGACAGTACATCATTCATGTCTGTTTCATCGGGCTGGAATCAATTGGATCAAGCCGAATCGCCACTACTGCTCTGATATCATCATGCATGGCCCCTTGGCCCAAAGACCTGATGGGATCAGATCGAATTCCTTCATTTATATTGTTTCAGAAGCATGTGAGTCACCCGATATGTTGTCCATCGCTCCCCAGGCTGGTACCAACCTCCCATCAGGATCAGCTGACCCAGAGGAGGCTTCTCCCACTGGAGATCCCTCCTCTGTAAGAGAAGAAGAGGACATGGAGGATACTCCCCTACCTATGTAGAGGGAATCTCTACCACTGTCAATGAACTGGTACATGTGAACCTTGGTAGCGAGGTAGACCCAAGACCCACATTGATCAGTGCCGCCATGTCCCTCGAGAAGAAAAAGTGGTACGTAGACATCATGAAATAACACTATGACATTTTTTCCTGGAGTTACGATGATATTCCCAGACTAGATCCTCGGGTAACCATCCACCACCATGGTCCTCAGGAAAATCATCACGGGTTCAAGAAGCCTCTTAGAAAGATGCACCCTTCTCACGGTGCCATGGTCGAGGCAGAAGTTGACAAGATTGTCAGAGCCTACTTTGTAAAGGAGGTTCAGTACCCCAAATGGATGGAAAAAATCATGTCAGTGAGAAAGAAGAATAGATAGATCATAGTCTATATCGACTTCGGAAATATCAACAGCCACTGTCCAAAGGATCATTTCCCCCTTCTTGTGATGGAATTATTGATTGATGATATAGTTTGGTTCCAAGCCATCTCCTTCATGGATTTTTACTCCGGATACAACCTGATCCGAATGGACCCTGAGGAAAAAGATTCCACAATTTTCAGGTCACCCCAAGGTACTTTCTATTACCAGGTCATTTGTCTTGAAGAATGAAGGTTCCACCTATCAGCGGGCCATGCACTGAATTTTCAAGCCAATCCTCGAGACATTGGTGGAATTATATGTGGATGATTGGGTGGTCAAATCCTGCTAGCACTAGGACAATCTCAAGGACCTTGAGAAATTTTTCGGTTTTCTCCGTTCAAGCCACCTGAAGATGAACCCATTAATGTGTGCCTTCGGGTCACCTCTGGGAATTTCATTGGATTTGTTGTCAGGTATCGGGGCATCGAGATCGACCTAGAGAAGATGAAGGACATCATCCAGATGTCTCCTCGAGAAATACTCAGTAGCTTCAAGGTTTCCAAGTCCACTTAGCCTACATATACTGATTCATTGTGAATCTGGCTGGTAATTGTATGCCCTTTTATCAGATCATGAAGAAAAACTCTGCATACAAGTGGGACGAAGAGTGCCAGACCGCGTTCAAGGAAATCAAGCAGTATCTACTCGTGCCTCTAGTCCTGATGCCACCCATCTATGGAAAACCACTGATCATGTATGTGACTACACAGGAATTATCTATCAGTGCCCTCCTCGCGTTGAATAACAATGAGGTAACTCAAAACTGCCTCTAATACCTCAGCCGCATGATCCTAAATATGGAGACAAGACACTCTTCCATCGAAAAAAATTGCCTTCTACTGGTATTCATAGTATAAAAATTGCAACACTACTTGTAACACCATGAGGTTCAACTGGTGTATTGGGTTGACCCGTTGAAGTAAATTCTAAACCTCCCCATGTTGATCATCTGTCTAGCCCGGTTGGCAGTAATCCTCAAACAGTTAGACATTAGTTTCATCCTTAGAAGGCTATCAAGGTACAAGAATTGGAAGATATTCTTGCTGGACATCCAACCACTATGGACCAGTCCCTAGACCTATATTTTCCTAAAGAGGCAATCCTGGCGGAAGATCATGCCATCCTATGTTGGCAGATGTACTTTGATGGTGCCTCCCAAAGCCCCAATGGTAGGAGAATCAATGATCCCAAACTCAACAAAGTAGTCCTAGGTATTGTCTTTATTACCATGGTGTAATATATTTGACTGTACTCATTCATGTTGTCGGAGGGCTTCCACAACAATGAGGCAGAGCGTCAGGCTCTTATCATGGGCCTTGAGCTGGACCTCGAGATCGATATGCCCCACTTTCATGTTAAAGGGGATTCTAAACAAGTCATTAAAAAATCAACAGTGAGTACGTCGTCAGAAATCCAGAGCTCGTACCATTATTGGAGCGCACCCTCCAGCTAATGGCCTAGTTTCCATCTTGGAAAGAAGTTACTCATGTCCATCAATCTCAGAATGTTCAAGCTGATGCCTTGGCTAGCCTGGATGCATCACTTGCAGAACCTGAGTAGGTTAATCTGGCTATACACGTGGAACATCAGAGAGTCATTATTACTATCAATCCAGATGATGATGATGACCTATAAGTAAGCCAGCATACCAACAGAGCCTCCCCATCAGGACCCCCCAGTCCCTCAGATGAAGTGGTTGATGTGACTCCCAAATGGAGAGCCCCCACTGTTGAGTATCTTGAAAATGGTTACCTCCCAGCTAATCGGGTCGAGCAGGAGCGAATCGGACGCTACGCGCTGCAGTTTTCCCTCCAGAGTTGTCCTGGTCTTGAGCAGATCCTCTAAAAATGTGGGATTAATGGTGTTATACTCTGTTTCATCCAATGAGTAGATATTTCTCAGGTCATACAGGAGGTTCATGACGGTTCTTGCAGCACCCACACGACTATGTTGAATCTATCTCATCAGATCCGAAGATTGGGGTACTTCTAGCCCTCTATGATCCATGATTGTATCGAGTTCTGCAAGAGATTTCATGCATGCCAAATTCATGCTAACTTCATGAATCAGCCACTAGAACTTCTCTAGTCTACCATGTATTCATAGACATGTACGGTGTGGGGACTTGATGTCATGGGATAATATCCACTAGCAATAGCTCACAAGTGCAGGTTCATCCTGACTGCCGCATATTTCTTTTCCAAGTGGGTAGAGGCGGTTCTGCTAAAAAATGTTAAGGATCATTCTATCATTGACTTCGTGAGATCCAATATCATCTACCGGTTCAGTGTTCCTCATGCTTTCCTCACCAACAATGGCACAAACTTATAAGAAGCTGAGATGATAAAATTGTACGACTATTACAACATTCGTTCGAACCTTACATCCTGCCATCACACACAGGAAAATAGAATGATCGAGGAGTTCCACAAAACCCTCTATAAAATGTTTTATAAAATGGTTGGCCAGAACAAGAAGAGTTGGCCAGAAAAGCTCCCAAACACCCTATGAGCTTATCAGACGACAACTCGTAATTCCATTCTTGTGACCCCAAATTCCCTAGTGTACGGAGCTGATGTCGTCTGTCCCATTGAGATCCAACTACCTCGGGTATGCACAGTGGTATATGACAAGAAGGTTCCAGATAAAGTAGCTAAAATCCGTCTGGGTAATTTGGAAGAACATGATGAAAACAAGCTTTGTGCACTGTACAGTCTGGAAAGAAACCAGAACAAGATATCTAAGGCATTCAACAAGAGAGTTTGTCTCTGCTTCTTTTTGAAATGTGACTTGGTATTGGCCCTTCGGATTCCAATGATCCTTATTATAAAAACTACCATGTTAGAGCCCAAATGCGAAGGACATTACATAATTCACAGGGTTTAACCCAAAGGTACATACTCCGTGGTAACCATGGATGGTGAGCGTATAACTCCTCCCACCAATTCTAACTGCCTCAAGAAATAATTTTCATAAGCATGCTTTCCTCAAGACCATAAACTAGATAGTCCCACATGACCCTAATAACATGATGGTCTTGCTAACCTTAAACTGGACTATCCTACATGACCCTAAACTCCATGCTGGTCCTGTATGAACTTAAACTAGATGGTACATCATGACCCTAAACTACATGTTGGTCCTGCACGACCATAAATTGGATGACCCCACATGACCCTAAACTGCATGCTAGTCCCTGCATGACCTTAAACTAGATAGTCCTACATGAACCTAAACTGCATGCTGGTCCTGCACGACCTTAAACTACCAGTCCCGCAAGACTCTAAACTGCGTGACGGTCCAAGATGACCATAAACTGTTCATTCCTACATGACATTAAACTGTGCATCAAACTGAATGATGTTAAACTTCATCTTAAAAAAAATGCATGGCTTGATTCCCATCCTCATGGGATGTGTATGAATGCTCAAGCATTTTGTCTTGAGCTCAGCCCCTAGACTCTTCTCTTTGACTATCCCTCTTGGGTATAGTTCTCCCAGTGGGTCCTTGAATGAAATGGTATAGACTTCCATATCCCAACTAATGTCAAGATTATGACGATCACACTATTTGATCACTCCTCCTTTTTCTATCCTCCTGCATCCTCACTGTAGGATGAAAAACTAGATGGCCATCAAAAACTACATATGGATTGATTCCCATACTTATGGGTTACGTGGAAATTCCCAGAGTTTTCAACAATTAGCCCAACCTAAATTCCATAATATTCCCCTCAGTAAAAGACATATAGCAATGTGATGAATTTTTCCCCAATTCATGTCGAGCTCATCTAGATCCGGCCAAACATCCCACTCCCTAAAGACATTCACCACTTTCATAGACGTGTACGACTATGTTTCTCCCATGCATTGGATTGGGACTCTATCATCTTTCCCTTCTAGAAGGGCCCCCGAATGGTATGGATGCTAGGCCTATGGGGTCTCCAACCGCTTTGGGCCATCACCCTCGAAGATTCTGAGCAACAAGCCGATATAAGTCCCACAATATGAATATGGTCATCGGTCGATGCTCATTTGTTGTTCCCAATCCATGTCACTATAGGGACGTTGTGTTTCTAACATGTTCAATAGCTATCATGTGTCATTATAACCACCCCAAGATGTCTCAAACATTGAGGGTAGTGGTTCATTATGACCCGTTGTATCTCTAAGCGATGAACTCCCTTCGGGCGATGCTAGTTACGGGGTTGTATGGTGTGTTATGGTATTACATCATCATTCACGTCGGGTTACTCTCCATGCCATACACATCCTCAGATGAGATACCTTATCCATATTCTCATCCTCATTGCAAGACGTTAAACTGCAAACTGGCTATGATATTCCATCTGAGGCCCAACCTCCGGCCCCTCGGCCTTTTCGGTCCCCCGTTTTATTATCACTTATGGTTATATGATGTGGTATAGGATTATGTACCATTCACATCAGGTTACATGTTGCACCATACACATCTGGTATTTCAGGTGTCTCACTCATTTTCTTCCTTACTACATGACGATAAAATGCACATTACTTCCTTTGAGAACTACGTGTGTCTTGATTCCCATCCTTATGGGATACATAGGACCACCCAAACATCATGAATTTGGGTCCAACCCCATATTTTGGCGGTATCTCTTTTACCTAGGCCCCTTGGCCTACATTCCCCCAAGGAGGTGTATCTGGTGTGGTATAGGATTACGTCCTTGTTCACACGGGGTTTTGTAACAACAACACCATTTACCTCCCCTTGAGAGATTTCCATCCCCTTGTGCAACACTTGTATTTTCAAATCAGACACTCTCAAGATGAACCCCTTGGTCCTCTTCAGTGATTCACTATTTTTCCCAAGGGTACTCTAGTTCAGCATGTGGAATGTTGGATTCTACCTGGATATGCTTTCACCCATTTCTCAGGCTTCGTGTTCTCCTTCATTATGGATTCCATAACCTTTCATACCCAATGGGACCCCCAAATGGAATGGTACAATTCCTAAGGTCTCTCCTACAATTAGGGGCCAATGTCCTCGAGGGTCTCATACAACAGATTGATGCAAGTCCCACATTGGGAATATGGTCAGTGGTCGATGCTTATTTGTTTGTTCCCATTTCAGGCTAATGTGATATGGATATTGTGTTCCGAACATGGTCAACAGTTATCCTTCATCGTCACACCAACCTCATTAAGCCCAAATGTTTTACATGATTCACATCCTTCTCCAACTCATCATGTCCAAGTAGAATTTTGAAACTCTTTGTATTATTCCTCAGTGTGCATCCGCATGTTGGGAGGAAAAAAGAAGCGATAAGGAAATCATTCGGAGCTCCACCAATTTCCCAATTGTATGTATCTCACGTATTACAAACATCGTATTCTCCCTTGTTTGATACACTGAGTTCAACTTGAGTAGTCTTAGGGATTGGGTTATGGTCTGCCTTTACTTTGGATAGTCCTGCTTCTCCATGGTACGAGTTCTAAGACCGTAATCTAAGTTCCTTTCGTATTTCCCCTTTTTGATAACTACATATAGCTTGATTCCAATCCTCATGGGATATGTAGGATCACCCAAACATCTCATCTTCGGGTCCGTCATAGTTGAGAGCTAGTCTCTCCTGCTTCTTGCACTCTTACCATTCTTTGGCCCCTTGGCCCGAGGATTCTTTCTCGGAATCACACATGGTTTGTTATGGTATTATGTCATCATTAATATTGGGTATACTTTATTTAACCATGAACATTACCCTTTCAGCCTCGTCTCTACTACGTTTGTGCTGCACGATGTTAAAAGGCATGGCTAGTCTCGTCACGTGACCCTAAACTGAGACAATATCATCCTGACTGCACGACAAAAAATGGCACTATAAGAACTACGTATGGATTTATTCCAATCCTCATGAGATATTTAGGAACACCCATGCATCCTGCTTTCAGGTCCATCCCCAGGAATCATTATTCACATTCCCCCTGTTTTTTCAGTCCCTTGACCTCAGCTTCTTTGGGGAACCCAGAATTGTAGCTTCACCCTGAACAAGTTCTGGATTCCCCATGACTTCATCGGGAGAAGACAGTTTCCTCATCAGAGGGGTCATGTTAAGAAAAATGATTGATCCATGATCAGTCTGAGGTACCATCTTAATGTGTTTCTAACATAGTGGCATAATTTTAAGAGTTTTAGAATCCAGACAAACAAACCATCACTCCACTCTCCATGCTTTGCATGCAATTTATTTGGATCCTCTCCCCCTTTCATGTTTGGAGGAACCCCATAACAGTATGGATGCACAACCTATGGCTCACCTACTATCCTGGGCTAACATTATAGAAAACTAATGAATGAAACTTTGATTCAGGTCTTGTGTTTCGAAAACGGTCAACAATCAACCCTCATTTGTTATCCCCATTTCAGGCTAACACAATAAGGATACTGTGTTTCGACACTGAAAATATCCATTCATAATTTTCATTCCATCACCACAGTGTTCCGAATCCTAGGTATTGTGATTCACACCTCTCACCCACCCCCTGTTAAGCTTAATTCCAACACCCCTGGAGTTACTCCATTCATGAACAAGAGCACATTGGGAAAGAATTAATTCAAATATTCTGAGAGCTTTATTTTCTATTTAGGTATCCCTCTTCTCTTTCCAGGAATCCGAATCGGTCATTCGAACCTCGGGTGCCTGAATTTTGGTTGAAACTTTTACATTCAATTTAGGTAATGGATCATAGTTGAATTAATTAAACCAAATGAATGAGTAAATGAGTCTATCCATACACTTATCCATACATGTTGTTCAGAATAAGAAGCCGAAAGGAGAAATGATTTTATGCGCTCGGCCAAAACAGGGCCCTTAAAGGTCAGCTTCTGGGATGGATCGCTCCAGCGCCACTACCCTTTGGGTGATGGTCTATAGGATTACTTCCCGCCCCCCTGAGGACTCTCTCTTTGTCAGTGGCCATAGAGCATAGTCCAATAACCCTAGCCCAATATCATGCCTATTCGGTTTTTAGTTCAGTCATTGGGTGATCCACCTACAAAAATTTCTCTTGGGTGTCTTCCAGTTGGGCCCTAAACTACTCCACAAGATTTGAACAATTTTCAATGAATATATCCTTTTCCTTCACAAGTTCTCCAAGGCGTCGGTCCTCTTGTACTACCTTGATGAAGGCTGGGGTACTCCCTGACTCCTCCCGACACTGGGCAACATCGGAGTGTCGGCTGCTCTCACATAGCTTCTCGGCTATGTAGTAATGAACCGTCTTATGAAAGAGCTTAGAATCTACCCCTCCAGTGAAGAAAAAGAATAACTACGTTTGGAGTGATCTAATTTGTTTCAACCATTCTTTCTGGGGTTGAACGAGAAAGTGTTTGATGCACTTATACGCTTTTCACCACGTCATTCGGCTCTCCTCAACTGCCTCCATGTTAGAATCCCTTATCGCCTTGGGTTATATAGGCTGATAATCTGGGAAGGCAGCCAGGATACCAGCAGAAGGGTCTTCTTCGAGAGCCCCTCCCAAGGGGTTGGGCTCTTCAATGCCTAGGCGGCCGTCCCCTCTCTTCTTAGTCTCAGTAGCTCCCATGCCGACTTCTGGCCCTTCCCCGACATGGGTACAAGTGATGTCCACCACTCTTTACTCATCGAGTGCTTGGGATGGCTCAATTTGAAAATTGTGCCATGAATGGGAGGACACATTTTCTATTGAATTAATCATGGACAACCCAGGTGCGGCCGCCCAACGGGCATCAAAGGCAGTGATTACTGCAAAAACAATGAACACCTTAATCAATTAATATCACCAACTATAATTAATTGGCATTGATTTAATGGGCTTACAAGAGCCCAAAGCATCGGCCTCCAATGTTCTGGATGCTATAAGAGCCGTCATTATGGGGGATCCCTCAGTGCTCATCAACTCAATAATTGGTGTCATCTCCCCACCTTGTTCTATCAATGCCTCCTCCTCACCTCTGGATGGAGACTCTTGGTATGTGCCAATATGCTTCTAAATAGGATAAGGAGATCATATTGAAGGCTACAAAAAAATTATTAGGGGAAAGGATAGACAAGGGATGAGACGTACCTCTAGGTGCTCTGTTATATATTTGTTAGAGATAATGATTTCTCCACTCTCCAAGAGACTCCCTTCGTTGGACGCCCCCTGAGACCCTCCACCATAAATCTCCTCTTCTCCTTCACCCCCTCCTTCACCTTCTCCTTCTTTCTCCTCTTATGCCTCAGCTCCCTACAGCTCATCATCGATGTAATCATCCTCTGATGGAATATTTTCTAGATCATGTTCTTGGCTGATCATTACATTCACCAAGAAGGACGACTTCCTAGTCCAACCCTGTTGATGTGCATATGTGTCCATGGCCGTTAGATATTCATGTTGATGATGAATTCCCACCCTATCAATATCTAGAATGTGTTCAACCTCCAGAAGCTGGATTCTATCTCGCATTATCTTTTACCCAAGAGCTTCGTTACCCATCTAATATCGCATGGTCATCCAGGCTGACCACAGAGTTGAGAAGATTGTGTCACTGGAGGTTTTATGCTAAAATTTTATCTACTTCCTAGGAAGCACCCTGATCGCTCTATAAGGCCCTCTCCCCCTATGTGATGAGGGCATGGTCGCACCACGCGATGTCCCTAATATGAAATCCTCAGCTTATGCCGGCCTGGTTACTTGACGTGCCTCCGACCTTTCCTTCCCAACATCACTTTTCCAGCTCTCTCTCCACCCAGGCTCTATAGTAGCTAACTTGAGTTGCCGGAATCACATCCACAAAAGTCCCTCAGGGTACGCTATAGCCCAATATTCGGCATATTCTATTGAGAGGCCAACGTCTACTCTGGTGGGGTGAAAGGAAATGACAATGCTAGAGCCATGGGCAGTGAACCTGGACGACACGTAGAGATCACAAAAGATATTCCCGTCAATCTGGGTCACGAGAACCCAAACCATGATGCTATGGATATATTCCCTTTTCTCCAATGTGACTTTCCATTCTTCAATCATTTGGATAGTAGGGGTGGGGAATGGGATGAAATTGAAGTTGGCATGATTGCTGATTCTGATCCTCACTCCCTCCTCAATTAGCATCAACAACATGACCATTCCAATATTCAGAAAGGAAGGTCACATGCCATTACCTGGAGGATGAATAGAGTTTGGAAATGTATACCCACCGCAATATGCCACGACCCAGCCAGAAAAGATTTTGAGGGGGCCAAAGATATTCTTTGTTGACCCCCCTCTCGAAATGCATCTCAAAATGGTGTACGGATGGGCCGACACGGAGACTCCTAGATATAATCATTGATTAGCGGCCATGATACCATCAATCACCAAGGTCACTGGATGAACTCCCATCCTTTCATAACTTACCGGTAAGAGGCACCCTCTTAGGAATGTGGCAAGAAATCCGGCGTACTGAACGTTCGGGTCCCGACTCTCATTTATGCTAGATCCCCATGACTAATATTCCCATACCTCTAGGAACCTCCAGTACGATCTGCTCTTGCTGCTCTATGCCACTATCGGACACCGTCTCCCTCAACCCGACATATTGACGGTTAGATATCTTTGTAGGAATAGGCTAAACCATTTCTTATAGGAAATGTCCTTCAAAAAATACTTGACCCCTAGCCTCTCTTTAGCCAGCTCCAACAGGTGCCATGTCATCATTGGATTCTTTGATCTGTCTCCCCAGGTGTTCCTCATTGAGAGTAATTCATCGTACTGGTGCACATCCAAAGGGATTCACCCAATGCAATGAATGTCTCGGAGGCAACTTTTGACTTCCACATGGTGAAGATCAGAAGTATTCGTATCGAGGTAACATTGAGTAAACATCTCTGGCCCGAGCTCATGCAGACGGTAGAAATGAAACTGCAACGTCCGCACCACCTGAAACATACCAATCTTCCATTGTTCATCCCAAACTGGTCACACGTATTACATACCCAGTATGCCCAGGCCCACTCATCAGTGAAATTTCCTCCATACCATAGATCTCAATCCTGGAGCCATCCTTTGGTCTTGTCAGTAACACCCTGACGGAAGGTTCTTGTGTAATGATCCGGAGAATTTTCCATAACCAAATCACTCCCAAAAATGGTTCGGGTCCTAGGATTCAAGATGTAAACATCCCTATGCCTGGTTTCTATATCAGGATGGTCATTGTTGGTGATATTGTACCAAGGTAGGTCATCCTCATGGGCCACCCATGACCATAGTGTGTCAACTACAAATCTCGGCACAGGTACCTTCTCCAGGATACTGAAGTCCCATATCAGTAGGTTGGATGGCAAAGCATACTCCATATGGGATGGATTCAACATGTTGAAAAGAGTATGGTTCCTGGATACGATCCTTCAGGTTCTATAAACCTTAGGGTTGGTGACCATCTCAACCCTTCAAGCAACATATGCAACTTCCCTCTCAACATCAGCCTGATGGGCAGCCATCTCCTACTAGTAAGGTTTTAAGAAATTGGCATGAAAATGTAGTAGGTGGCATGAAAAAAGCTGAGGGTGGCATAGAAAATCAGCAGTTGGCACAGAAAAGCAGCGGCTGGTATGAAAAATCAGCAGTTGGTGCCAAAAATCAGTAGTTGTCATGGAAAATCAACGGGAAGCTGGAAAAATCCTCAGATGAGGTAATTTTTTGCATGCAAGAGCTCATGTCTTATCATGTGAGAAAATCCATACAGAATGTGGGAACATCAATGTTTTTTAGGTGTAGAGATAGGTTTATGCAAGGGCATGTAAAAAGCATTTCGCGTGCTCTGTATCACTTTTTCACGCTGCTCTAGTTTTGAGTGCACACGTGCCCAAAAGAGTCCTTCTCGGCATTTCCCTCAGAATCTGACCTTCATGGCCCCTCATCGATCTGATTCTGAGGGGGGCATTTGTAGACGCCAAAAAATGATTAAGAGTTGAATAAATTTGATGTGCGACAAAGTGAAGCCATATTTGGAACCGGCGACCCGGTCCAAGGGCCCGGGAAGGGCTATGTGAAAAAAGAAACAGTCTGGCATGAAAAAATGTTCCACACAAAATAGTATGGGATACATGAGAGTTTTTGCACACAGGAATGAAAAATTACGCACGCCCCCCCTGCGGTTCACATTTCATGCTGTCGATGCCGACGCATGAATCATTTTGCACGAACCTATTTTCCAAAAGGATCCGCTATCCCGAGCGCCAATAAATAGAGGGCCACCCCATCGAATTCCAGACCAAAGAATGTGAACCATCTCTCCAGTGCGCAAATCCCCTCTTGTAGGTGTAAATTGTGGCATTCAGGTACAAAATTTTTCGTACCAGGTCTCTCGGGGGTCTGCCTTTGCACGATACCCCTTGGGATTAAGGCTCTTCCAAATCCCATTGAGCCCCATCCCTACCGCGCAATTCCTTCCAATGGCGCACAATTAGTTCTTCGGTGCACAATTACTTTGGTGCGACGACTCGACCTTTTCTGAGCCCAGTGCTCAATTGCGCACCAGCCAGACCCTTTTTCACACCCAGTGCTCTATTGCATGCCGACCCAGCCCTATTTCTCTAAAGATGTTCATTTTCTTGTTGCACTCGGCCTTTTTCGTGCCCTGTTCTCAATTACACGTCAGCTAGGAATTTCAATTGCCCACTGCTCATTTGCGTGCGCACGTGATGTCTCTCTTCTGGGAATCATTTCTGGGTGCCTCACGCATTCAATGTACCTTCACCGTGTACAATTTTTCATGAAACCTCCTAGGTTTGCACAGAGTGAATTCAAAGTCCCATGGATGATACTACCCATTGCGTTGCTTCGCCTCATGCTTCTTCGCATATGTATTCTAACAACTATTGCTTTTCACATAGCCAAACTAACGTGGATGTAACATCCCGAATAAATGAATAATATGAAACTTTCATATTAATTAATATTTGTGAATTAAATATTAATTTTACTTTAAAGGGGGTGCTATGTTTGATAGCTTACCTGATACGCAACAACGGGTTTCTTTGAAATATGACGTTGCACACTAATAATATAATAATGTTATTTTAAATGGTAGATAAACCCTAGACATCGTATTGGTAGGAATGAACAAAACTAACTATTGTATGATTATACCTGTTTGTTAAATTTATTTACATTTATCCAATAAAAGTTACAAGCTTAAAATGTGAATGATTCTAAATTTAAGCATAATTTACATTAAAAGGTCGATTTACGGCCTTTTAATGGACAACCATATTTAAATATAGTTTTCGTAATATTAATACATTCTAACTGACCAAATAAAATCCTTCTTTAGAATTGGGACATTAAATTTTACTTTGGGTAATTTTTTGGTATTTTTCTGATAAAGTTCATTTTTTTTGATGAATAGTGAAAATTATTGTATTTTAATTCAAATTTCCCTTTTAATATAATTTATTTATATGGGTAGATTATTTTATTAATTGGTTTTAATTTGTAATTAGAATATATTTTTACAATTAAATCCAATGTTGGTCGTTGGAATTAATTTAAATTCGAAATTTGACATAAACAAGTATCAATCTTTTGATAGTTATTATTTCTTAAAAACATGCTATTTGTTTTGATAATATGAGTTATTTTTATAATTAATAAATTACACTTCTATGTTTAGAATTTGGAAAAATATAAATCATTTTTGAATTTCTAATATCAAATATATCTTTGGATGACTTGTTGGTTTTGTTTTGAAAAATTTCAATTTTTGATGAATAGTGAAACCACAAAGTAGTAGTTAAAAAACTAATATTCTCATTTAAATGAAATTTTACCACTTAATTGAATTGAATTTAGAAAATCTGAAATACATGGTTTTTATCAAGAAGTAAAAATTAGTTCAATATGATGAAAATAATTTTTGATGAATCATAACATTTGACTTTTATTTTCCACTGTTAAAGTTAAAGAGGGTAATTCAAGGTTATGTTAATATTGTAATAATTCCAAATTACTTCGAAAGTTTTCCTAACCTTATTATATGAGTAATGAACGACCATGGTCATTGTTGGGTATATTTTGGGACCACATGGATCCACTTATGAAAGATAATGACACTTTAGATTTATTAATTTAATGTAAAGGAAAAATGACATAAACAAAATGCTTTTAGTAAATTGATTTTTATATGGTGTTATATATGTATTATTTTTGAGTATGAATATTCATTGGAAATATAAATAGATTTCTACATCATGGTGTTTGTTTTTATAAATTTTTGATATCACATAAATTAAATTATTTATGACACAATAATGATGCAGTATTTACCACCTTAATAAATGATTTAAATAAATAAGATTATAAATATTAAAATAACATCCAAAACAAGTCAAATTCCTATTGGATGATATTATTTAGACTATGATTCATCTTATCTTAGACTTTAATTGTTTTTGGATCTTTAGAAACCGAATATCATTATGTAATAAAATAATATTATCCCACTTTCCTAAAGAGACCCTCATATCCCTTATAAAAGGAGACCACTTCTAACCAATTACTCACACCTATCAAGCCTTTTTTCTTGTCCAAAATCTAACCAATTAATCTACTTAAATCCTTATCCTACTTCTAGATGCCTTACATTAGGTAGAAGGCACTTCAAGAAGTCCTTTGGTTCAAACCAAAGGGTGTTACCCAAATTAAAGGGAACCGTTTCTCTTAAATTGTTTTCTTTAATTTTACTTCTCCAAACACAAAACTCTTTTTATTCCTTTGTTTTGTAACAAAAAAAGTATCCTAAATATTCTAGGATGTTACTATGATAAGGATTCAAACTAAACTTACACACACCTCTAACTAATGGTTTAATAACATAATGTTTCTCTGGATGGCAAACTAATGCCTCCTGAAGCGATGATTATTCAAATATCTCCAACCACCTCTCATGGTGGCCATTATGATGGCACAATATTTATATATGATATATATTATCATTATTTTTTCTTTATTCTTCTGTATTTTTTCATTTATATAAATACTTTATAGTTTCCATCGTGGGTAAATATGGTAATCTAATTAAAGGAAGTGCGGACTACCACCCCCTCAAAGTGAAATGACTCGTTAAATGTCTTTTGTGGGACGTATGAATGATTGATTTAATAATATTTTATATGATATTATAATAAAATTATAATATAAATATTTATCATTATGTTTTTAATTACATTAAAATATGAAATAGAAATGGAAGTAGCGTTCATGTGTACGTACGACTTACTATCTCCCTGAACGGTGCATTTCATTTCTTACCTCTAAATGTTATGTACTATTATAAATACATTTATATACTAGATATATATGATATATAGGATATCTAAATAATTAATACCATTCTGAAGATAATGGATGTCTTAACACATGAACAAATTGTAATTATAATGTGTTCATTTTTTTACTCAAGTACCAAATATTGAAAAAACGACCGTTATTAACATAAATGATTACATAATGTTTATAACATGGTAATAAGTAATATAAAAGAACTAATAAACATTTAAAAGGTTCTTAAGAAAGTATAAATTATCATTGGTTTATTAGTCAAGAGATTAAAGAACGAACGGGTCAAGTCGGACAACGGGGTAAGGGATTTCTTATCTCACTTTTAATTCCATGATATTTTTATTATTCGCCAATTATTTATTTCATGTTGTGTATTTTGTACTGCCATTTTATATATAGTATCATTATTATCTTTATATTCATGGTATTATGTGATTATTTTGGTGGTTATTAACGTTAGGTCATACGACTCGATTGGATTACAACTTGGTATAGGGTCTTAATTTCACTTGTTTTATTCCCATGAGATCCATGCTATATTTTCCACTATCTCCTTTTGTATGGTGTATGTACTGCCCATGATTGTACTATTTGTGTAATATACTATCATTTATGAGTATTTACATCTTCATTGGATGAAAATTCTTTCATGTGACACATGTTTTGTAAGTTACGAAATCGGTAAGGGTTCTTCTTAACCTAATTCCCATTCTTTGGGTTGATCTTCCCTTTCTTATTTATGTCATCCTATGAATATGTGTGAATGACCTATGATTTTTTTACACTTATATTGGGCGTATTTATATTTGTCACACATAATTATCTGATTGATTTATCCATAATTTAACGATTCCATCTTTGTAAGGGACTTTGTCTCAATTTACATTCCATTGAGGCTTATTTATTGTTATGAACCAATTCACTTTTATATGATCTATATACTGTCCTTTGACATATTATATAATGAATCCCTTTATTATCATGATCTTATAATGTTCTGATTATATGTTAGTTCTCAATTATTTGTATTCAAGAGTCTCTCATTTTGTTAGAAAATATTTAACTAAAATTTAGTTTAAAATGTTTTAATGATTTTTTATTCTAAATCTTTCTCTTTAATGTACATGTTTTGAAAATGGTTTTTATGGAATTATTTATATGGACATTAATGTTTTTAAATGACAATTATTTTAAAATATTCAAAGTGGTATGGTACACTTTGATTAAAAAATCTATTTTTTTTAAATGGTTTTTGAAAAGGGAATGATTATTTAAATATCGTGAAATTATTTCCTATGATTGAAAACGAAATGTTTTTATTGAAATGTTTATATTTGCAATATTTTATGTGTAATGATGTTTCTTGGACATTTGAGGGTGGTTATGTGATAAAAATATGACGGTTAGTGCCGTGATAAACCGGGATGGGTGGTTACGTTATAACCTCTAATGCATTGGGTATGGAAGTTATCCATATGGCTATTTCATTTAGTAATATGTGTTGAAGTCGACCATATGGTTATTCCATTTAAGTATGTTTATGTCCCAAGTTACCTTTATATGTTATGTGTTCTTTATATGAGTTTTATGGTAATATTTTGGTTATGAAAGGGTATGTAATGATCTTTTATTCAGTGAAGTGTATTTTTTACTTCATAAAGGTGAAAAGTTTTACTTTTGTTAATGTATTCATGGTTTACTTGATGTTTTGAAAAACTAATAGTTTTCATTCTTTGGGTATCCCTTATTGAGATTTTTATGCTAATTCCATGTTTTTGAAATGTTTTTCAAAGGATATAATATGGAATTGGGGCAAGGATGGGATCATGGAAAAGTCATGTTGTCTTAAATAAGGAACTAGACATGAAATTTTTTTCAAGTGTTTTAATTTTATGAAAAAAATTGATACTGGGTAGAAGTGTCTACTTCGTAATCTTTTGAGGTGTAATAGTTATGTCCTAATTCAATAAAACACTAAACCTGAAAAGATCTTCCATTTGAATTATTCATTTAATTAAATATTATGTAATGTTTATGGATGGGTCCTTATAGTTGGTATCAATGGTCGGTTTAGATAACTTTAGCGGTTAGGGTATTCTTTATGCATAAGTGAAAATACCATAATGGTTAGGATTTCAGAAAGAGTCATTGTTTTTTAGATAAAGTGAATGTGTTTATGATAACACGAATAATTATATCTTTGTATTTACCTCCCTAATAATATATTATATGATGATTTTACTGATATACTCACACTTACCTTTCAGTTTTTAGTCAATGGTTGGATCTAGTAGGCATCCAAGTAACAATGGATGTGAAGAAAACTATGACGGTTTTTTGAATGAGCAATTGGATGAAATGGGAGCTCTAATGAGACCTCCTGTGGTTTTTCTCAACAAACTATCAGGAGTCATGATTAACCACTTGAACATTGGTGATTATTATAAGGAATCGTATATGTGTGAAAAAATCCCCACCGAAGTTTAGGTAATAATCATAAAGGTGTGCATGTTCAAAAACCTATGTTTCAAGTATGTGGAAATAAACACCTAGGAAAATGTTTCAAAGGGACACAATGATGCTATAGACATGGAAATGAAATTCATAAAGCAAGAAACTTCCATGGAAAAAGGAAGCATCCAGTTGACTCTAGGAAAGGGAAAGAAGTTCTTTCTGGGGGATCAATTGATTGCTTAAATGTGGTGTGCATGGTCATTATACAAACACATATCCTACAAAGAAATTTCGATAATGGGATCACCAGGATCATACAAATATTTTTTTCTAATACCAAATGTCATTCCGATTGAGGATGAAGAAACTTACAATGTCTAATGAAAGGTATGGATTATTTCTTAACATATGTTTTGATATTATTGAATCTTAGGATATGATTCATGATTTTGTTTGTTGGAAAGAAGTATTTCAGAATAAGTTGAAAAGGAATGGTTAATGGATCATGAAGAATGTTGAACGAGTAAGAAGGCAACATATTAGGGATTCAAGAGTTATGGTAGATGTTAGGATGATGAAATGCTTAAAAGAATTAAGGCTATTTTGATTATTGTAATTAAATTAGAAAACGTTTTATAGTATGTGTAACCCGAAATTTTGTTATATGAAAATTTTATTCAAGTAATAATTATCTTTTCTTTTGTGGATATAGTTATAAAAAACCATCTGGGTTTATTTGATCCTTGATTTTGAAGAATTTATAGGTTAATAAATTTTTGGGATGAAAATTGAAATTTATTAGAAACCCTTCATGGATAAAATATGTTATGGTTATTTTTGATAAATTTATCCCTTCGTGGGAATGCTATAAAATTATATAGTTTTTCAAAAAGACAACACGTGGACCGCGTGACAACCCGTCGTGTCGAACAATGCTGTAGGAATCAAACCCACAACCAAACTGTGACTGGTATTTATTTCCTACTACTAGACTACATGAATTCCCTGGTTGGTATGAATAATTATTTATAGTTATATGATTTTATGAATCAAGAAAAAGTCGATTTTGGTTTATCTATCGAAATTATTAACAAATCATGGTGGATATGTGATTAGGTATATTACATTTCAATATGATACTTTAGTAGCAACTAATGTTATTTGGAGATAAATGTTAAGATTTATCTTGGAAGACTATGTCATTAAGTCCTTTTGATATTTTGGTTTCAATCTTAGTTTGGATTTCTTCGAATAATTTTATGGACAACTGTTTATTGAATGGTATTTTTTAAACTTTGAGTTTTGTTTGAAAATTTCTAGAGATTAAGAGTAGATTTTCTTATTGTAAAAGATTAGCCTTTTTGGGAATTATCTAATCTAGTGCTAACCATTTTGGTTATGGTTAAGGTATAAAGACATGGGAAATATATAGTTCGCCTATTTTAGATTATGTGATTCTCTCAAAGTTGATTATAGATCTCTTAATGTGAAAAAAGGTCATCCTGAATACTCATCGTTTGGAGAAAATATGAGTTTGTGCTTGAAATATAGTAAAATATGAATTTCTACATGACAATTAAGTATATTTCCTTATGTTTTTAGTTATGATCATAAATAAATTCCTCATTGAAAAGTAACATAAAACAAAAACCTTGTCTAGAAACTTTTCCAACTGGGGAATCAAAGTCTGTTTAACCCATCACAGGTTTCTGATTTTCTGGTGGTTAACTTTCTCCTAAACATGTTTTTTATCACTCTCCATCATTACATGATGGTTTGTTTTCTTCTCCATATCCATGTTATCATGGAATCCTAGTATCTTTTTTCTTGGGAAACTTTTTTACTTATCTACCTTTATTCTAATGTGATAGTTTTATTGACTATTTTTTCGATGTGGGGCTTCCAATGAAGTTCCCAAGCCCAATATTAAAATTGCGAGGATGCAATTCTCAAAAGGAGGAAGGATGTAAAATCCCAGGTAAATTAAGAATATTAAATTTTCATATTTATTAATATTTGTGAATTAAATATTAATTTTAATTTAAAGGGTCTTCTATGTTCGATGGCGTACCCGATACGCAACAACGTGTTTCTTTGAAATCTTACATTGCACACTAATAATATAAAATTATTATTTTAAATGCTAATTAAATCCTGGCCATTGTATTGGTGGGAATGAAGAAAAATATCTACAATATGATTATACATGTTTGTTAAATGTATTTACATTTATCCAATAAAAGTTAGAGGCTTAAAATGTGAATGAATCTAATTTTAAGAATAATTTAAATTAAAAGGTCAATTTACCACCTTTTAATGGAGAACACTCTTTAAATATAGTATTGGTCACTTTAATAAATTCAAAATTGACAAAATAAAATCCTTCTTTAGAATGGGGACATAAAATTTCTCTTTGGGTAATTTCTTGTTATTTTTCTGATAAAGTTCATTTTTTTAATGAATAGTGAAAATTATTGTATTTTAACTCAAAAGTGCCTTTTTAATATAATTTATTTATATGGTTAGATTATATTTTTTATTAATTTTAAAATTTAATTAGAATATATTTTTACAATTTAATCCAATTTTGGTCATTGTAATTAATTTCACTTTGAAATTTGACATGAATAAGTATCAATCTTTGTATAGTTATTGTTTCTTAGAAACATGCTATTTCTTTTGATAACAGGATTTAATTTTATAATTAATAAATTATAATTCTATGTTTATAATTTGGAAAAATAAAAATCATTTTTGAATTTGGAATATCAAATATATCTTAGGCCAACTTGTTTGTTTTGGTTTGAAAAATTTTAATTTTTGATGAATAGTGAAACCACAAAGTAGTAGTTAAAAAACTAATATTTTCATAAATGAAATTTTACCACTTATTTGAATTGAATTTAGAAAATCTGACATACATGGTTGTTATAAAGAAGTAAAATGTGGTTCAATAAGATTAAAATAATTTGTGGTGAATGGTATCTTTTGAAATTTATTTACCACTGTTAAAGATAAATAGGGTAAATCAATGTTAAAAGAATATTATAATAATTCAACATTACCCTAACACTTGCCCTAACCTTATTTGATGAGAAATGGACGACCATAGACACTTTTTGGTCTATTTTGGGACAACATGGAGCCACATAGGAATGATAATGGCACTTTAGATTAATTAATTTAATGTAATGGCAAAAACGACATAAACAAAATTCTTTTAGTAAATTGATTTTTATATGGTGTTATATAAATTATATTTTCGAGTATAAACATTAATTGTAAATATAAATATATTACCTACATCATGGTATTTGTTTTTTTAATTTTTAGACATCACATAAATTAAAATATTTGTGACACAATAATGATGTAGTATTTACCTCATTAATAGAAGATTTAATTAAATAAGATTATAGATATTAAAATAACATCCAAAACTTATCCAATTCCTATTGGATAACATTATTTATACTATGAGTCATCTTACCTTGGCTTTAATGATTTTTCATCCTTTAGAAAATTAATATCATTATATAATAAAATAATATTATCACACATTCCTAAAGAACCCCTCAAATATCTTATAAAAGGAGACCACTTCTAACCAATTCCCCACACCTATAAATCCTTTAAGCTTGTCCACAATATGCCCAATTAGGATCCCTATATTTATATCCTCCTTCTAGAAGATTTACCTTAATCATAAGGAACATCAAGAAGTCCTTTGGTTGAAACCAAAGGCAGTTACCCAAATTAAAAGTAACAAGTTCTCTTAAATTGTTTTCTTTTATTTTACTTCTCCAACCCTAAACTCTTTTTATAACTTTCATTTTTAACAACACCAGTATCCTCAATATAATTTTATGTTGTTATGAAAAGGATTAGAACTTCACTTACACACTCCTCTATCTAATTGGTGAAGAACCTAATGTTTCTGTGGAAGGAAAACTAACGCCTCATGAAACGATGATTGTTCAAATATCTCCAACTGCCTCTCATGGTGGCCATTATAATGGAACTATATTTATATATGATATATATTATGTTTATGTTTTCATTAGTCTTTTGTATTTTTCCATTTATAAAAATACTTTAGGGTTTCCACAGTGGGTAAATACAATAATCTCATTAGAGGAAGTGCGGACTACCGCCCCCTCAAAGTGATATGACTCATTAAATGAATTATGTGGGAAATTTAAAGGATGGGGTTAATAATATTGTATATGAAATTATACTGTAATTCTAATATAACTATGTATAATTATGTTTTTAATTCCATTAAAATAAGAAATAGAAATGGATGTATCGTTCCTGCGTACGTATGGCTTACCGTCTCCATGAACGGTGCACTTCATTTCATAACTCTAAATGTTATATACTATCATAAATACATGTATAAACTTGATATATAATATCTATATGATATCTAAATCATTAATACCATTTTGAAGATAATGGATATCTTACCACATGAACAACTTGTGATTATAAGGTGCTCATTTTTTTACTCAAGTACCAAATATCGACAAAACGACCATTTTTAACTTAAATGATTACATAATATTTATAACACATTACAAATTAACATAAAAGAAATAATAAACATTAAAAGGGTTCTTAATATAGTATAAATTAACATTAGTTTATTATTCAGGAGATTAAGGAACGAACGGGTCAAGTCGGACAACGAGGTAAGGGAATTATTATCTCACTTTTACTTCCATTAGATTTTTATTATTCACCACCTATTTATTTCATGTGGTGTATTGTTTTCTGAAATTTGATATATATTATCATGATTATCTTTATATTCATAGTATTTTATGATTATGTTCGTGGTTATTAACTTTTGGTCATACGACTTGATTGAATTACAACGTGGTAAGGGGTCTTCATCTCACTTGTTTTTATTCCAATGAGATTCATGCTATATTTGCCACTGTCTCCATTTCTGTGGTGTATGTACTGCCGTTTATTTTACTCTTTTTATAATATAAATTCATTTATGTGTATTTAAATCTTTATTGGATGATCCTTCTTTCATTTGGCATATGTTTTTTAAGTCACCAAATCAGTAAGAGAACTTCATATCCCAATTCTCATTCATTTGGTTGATCTTCTGTTTCTTATTTATGTCATCCTATGAATATGTGTGAATGACCACTTTTTTTTACACTTAATATCCACTTATATTGTGTGTATTTATATTTTTCAAACATAATTATCTGATTGATTTATCCTTAATTTAAGGATACCGCCTTTGTAAGGGACTTTGTCTCAATATAAATTTGATTGAGACGTATTTATTGTTATGCACCAATTTACTTTTATATGGTGTATATACTATCCTTTGACATATTATATCATGAATACCTTTATTCTAAAGATATTATAAAGTTATTATTTTATGTTACTTTTCAATTATTTGTATTCAAGAGTCTCTCATTTTGTTAGAAACTCTTTAACTAAAATATAGTTTTAAATGTTTTAAATAATTATTATTCAAAATATTTTTCTTTAATGTCCATGTTTTTAAAAAGGTTATTAAGGATTTATTTATATGGACATTAATGTTTTTAAATTATAAATATTTTAAAAGCTTCAAAGTGGTATGGGACACTTTGTTTCAAAAATCTATTTTTTAAATGGGTTTTGAAAATGGATTTATTATTTTAATATCTTGAAATTATTTATTATGATTGAAAATGAAATGTTGTTATTGAAATGTTTATATTCTCAATATTTTATGTGTAGTGATGGTACTTGGACATTTGACGGGTGGTTACGTGATAAAACATATGATGAGTGGTGCCAGGAAAAACCAGGATGGGTGGTTACATTATTACCTCCAAAAGAATTGGGTATGGAAGTCGGTCGTATGGCTATTCCATTTAGTGATATGTGTGGAAGTCAATCGTATAGTTATTCCATTTATGTATGTTTATGTCTCAAGTTACATTTATATGTTATGTTTTTTTATATGTGTTTTATAGTAATATATTGGTTACAAAAGGTTATGTAA
Organism: Viscum album; assembly: GCA_963277665.1. Lineage (NCBI taxonomy): Eukaryota > Viridiplantae > Streptophyta > Magnoliopsida > Santalales > Viscaceae > Viscum > Viscum album. The sequence continues at coordinate 885,501,173 of OY728135.1, read as the reverse complement.
TGATCTTTTATTCAATGAGGAGTATTTACTGCTTCATAGAGGTGAAAAGAATTATTTATGCTAAAGTATTCATGGTTTACTTGTTGTTTTGATAAACTTATAGTTTTTATTTCTTTGTGTATCCCTTATTGAGATTTGTTTTCTCATACAATGTTTTTGAAATGTTTTTCACAAGACATAATGTGGAATAGGGTCAAGAAAGGGATCAAGGAAAAGTCATACTGTATTAAATATGGAACTGGACATGACAATTTTTTAAGAGTTTTTATTTTATGAAAAAAACGGATACTATATAGAAGTGTCTACTATGTAATATTTTGAGATGTAATAGTTATGTCCTAATTACCTAAAACTCTAAATCTAAAAATATTCTCAATGTGAATTATTCATTTAATTCAATATTATGTAATGTTTAAGGTCGGGTCCTTATAGTGGACCCCCCAATGGTTCACTCCATGACACCCCCTAGCCATGACGTTGTTGATGCCTTCCCTTCCATAAGGGTCAATAGGTACCAATCATGTGTGTCCTAATGGTGTGGAGAAAACCCACTTCATATGAGATACATGATGCTAAACATCCAAGCACGTGTAAGCTGTACTACGCTTCCCACGGACACAGTTTCCACAATGTGATCGCCAGGTCATTGCTCTCTCTTGTTTCTCACACCGAGCATGAATAACGAGGTCTTATAGCAAGCACTGACTATGAAAAATACCTTGGGCAGCCTAGAGTGTAAGTTAATTCCCATCTTAACTATGAGCTCATTGATCTTTGCCAAGCTAAGGTACGTAGGAAGCCTCCGCAAGGTTCAAGCCCAATACTCGGTCATTCTGACCATGTTCACGTCAGTTCACCAACTCCCTGGGCTACCGAGAGTGTAAGCCCCACACACACCATCTGAGCTATGTGTAATTTGATCCTTGCCAAGGAAGGGTATGTAGCAAGCCTCCGTGAGGTTCGATCCCAACAAAAATTGGACCCCAGGACCTCCTTCACGTTAGTTAAACGACCCCCATGAACTATGAGGTCCATGATCATTGCCAAGGCAAGGTACATAGGAAACTTCACTAAGGTTCAAGGCGACCACCCATTAGTATCTACTTACCCTTTTCGTCGGTCCACCAACACCTTGGGTGGCCTCAAAACATAATTCCCAAATGCCCCTGTATCCGAACTACATGGACAATGATCCTTGCCAATGTAGGGTATGTAGGAAGCCTCCCTAAGGTTCAAGCCCAACACCTAGCAGTTCCGACCCCATTTCATGTTGTTACACCCCCGTCCTGCATAACATTAAAATATGGGCCCCATCTAGCGATAAGACAATATGACCCCATCTAGCGATAAGCTGCTGAAACCCCATCAAGTGGTAAGCCATTAACACCCCTATCAAGTGCTATGACATTGCGACTACAATTAGCTGTAAGCCGTTGAAACCCTTATCTAGCTGTAAGTCATTGCGACCTCAATCAATGGTAAGCCATTAACACCCATATCCTGCAGTAAGCCATTGAGACCTCATCCAGCGGTCAGCCTTTGAAAACCCCAATCGGCGGTATTTCATCATCAGATAAACTATGTGGACTTTGATTTATTTCCACAGGGATACGTTGGAATCCTCTTCGAGGCTCAAGGCCAAAAACATTTTCATCCTCATGACGGTTCCATCCCATTCACCATCAATGTCATGAAACATTCCATCATCCATCATGATTCTTACTCGGGCCAACACATCTCAGTGGGATCATGCCACCCCATTCATTGCATTAAACAGTAATAAGGAAGCCAACCACATGATCATCCCAACATCAGTGTTACCTCGAGAGTGTTATGCCATCTGATCCACTCTAGTCAGAGTTCTGATTAGCCTGATCCGTATCTGCTGGACGTTAAACATGCAACATACCCTGTGTAAAACATGTGAAGCTGAGGAAAGCCTCAGATACATGCCCATGGAAAATGATTCCCGACATTCAATGTGGGATTCCTCGGGCTTCCGCGCCCTTGAGAAGCCCTATAATAAGGGATAGAAGACAGACATGACAATACCTGAAAGTCCAGACACGCCAATGATGCCAAACATGACTTCTCCTCAGACTGAAGGTTGCTGCCCTGACTGGACCCCTTGGAATGTCCCTAAAAATTCAGTGTAATTAACTGGTGTCCATGAGGTCATGTTAAGAGGAAGAGTTTCATGAACAACGTATTAAATCTATGATGGAGACCCAGACTAGGTGATGAGTTCTGAGGAGGAATTCATTGAAGGAAGAATAGATATCCCATCATCCCATTTCAATCAAGCTGCAAACATCCCTGAACAAGGAGTGTATGTCGCCTTCATTTTCAATGTGGGAATGTGGGGCTACAAATTCGCGCCTTTTTGTACTCCAGTAGATGGACGTGCGTGCCACGGTAAAACCATCAGAAACATTGACATTATTAGAGAATATAAATTTTGATGATTAAAAATAAGGAATCAAACTTTACAAATTCAGTTAATTTTAGGGGAAAAGTTTTATTGAAAATTAATCACGCACACTTTATGATAAAACATGAATTTGAAATGGGAATATTCCAAAGTTTAAAATATTATTATATATATATACTCAAAAATTAAATTCATTTAAATGACTTAAATTGGATTAAGGGAATTATAATTAAAATAAGTTAACATTAAAAAAATTTAATAAATAATTTATCACTATAAATATATTATATAAAAAGGTAGTTTTGAATTAAAATTCTATATTTATCATTATTCCTAAAAAAATTATACTTTTCTGAAAAATCATGAATGTTTTTAATAAACTAATTTTGAAATTAGGATTTCAAAAATAATTTTTTTTATCAAATTATGACTTCAAATTTTCAAAAATTTAAATATATTATACTTCAAAAATGATATGAAATAACATTTTATATAAAATAATTATTTTTGAAACAAAAAAACACTTCCAAAAATAATGTATTTTATTATTAATATATTTTCATTACATAAAACCACTACTCTTAATATCTAAAAAATGTTTACTATTAATAACACTATGTTAAATTTATAGCTTATTAAGCGAAGGTTAATAACATATCATCATTATTTAGAACATAATGCTGCATTTAATGCAAGATAATATAATGTTGTACATAGGCAAATCGTAACATGGTGTTTCATGTACTACAAGACATAAAAAACAATTTAATTTATTCAAAATAATAATAATTCATAATAACTCAAGGTGTTACCTAGAATGATTTCCCTTTATGAAATAATACTATCCTTGTGACCATCTTTGGATCAAGGAATATTTTTTGAGGCATTCATGTGAGAACAATAAAACAATTTATAGGGCTCTAAGAGATCTTGAATACATTCCAAAGGGAGTTCACATGATTAACATTGATCACTGTAGGTGCATAAACAACATTTTATTGATTATTAGTGTAACCACACTAGAAATTATGATTTTTAATATTTCAATTAATATTTATTTTGATTCTATACATATTTATATGAAACACCATGTTAAGCATATACTATAAAAAATATGGGATTAGGTTGCACAGAAGTCCGATTTTTATTAACTTTTAATGGAATACATTTTTTCATAATAAATTTTTTAAACATTTATAAATTTATTATTAAAAAATAATCTTCAATTTTTTGTTTTGTAATATAAAAATCATCATTGGGTGAATTTTTGGTATTATTTAAGATGTTTTAGTTTTTGATGCATACTGAAGAATACAACATTTTAGTAAAAATATTACATATTCATAAAAAAATTTATAAATGTTAAATTATATATTTATTTTTTTCCTGATGTAAAAAATAGATCAATATATTATAAAATAACTATTTTTTGTTAATTATAATTTTTCTATATCAAATTTTTACATAAAAAACATATTGAACTTTTGATCATTTTTACTTTAAGAACCCATTTTCCCACAACGTCTGTGAGATTATCGTATATATTAATTTTTACACACATGTTTCTAATACAAATACAAATTTATAGTCAGTATAATATTATTTTTCTAATAAGATCATCATAAATTTTGACCAAAAAGTGCAGTGAATGTGACTAAAAATAATTACGGTAATTAAGGAAAAATTAAGATTAACAAGGGGCTAAACCTCAATCTAAAGCGACAATTGACCACAAATATTTCATCAAAACTATTGGATTCAAAAATTTAATACAAAAAAACTCTTGGATCATATATTATGGGTTACTATAAAATTATTATATTGAAGTTACCTATAGAAATTGTTATGTATGAAAAGAGTAAAAAAGGTAACTATTTAAAAATTTATGATTTATAAAACATTTTGGTATTTAAAAAACATAATATTTATTATTACAAATATCTTTTTTGAAGTATAAATGGGTTAAATTTATTATAATAATTTATCATGAATTTTTAAGGATGCTTTCATTATGTGAAATTCTTAAGAAACACGAACGTTATGATTATTTAGTTAATAATTATAAAAAATAAATGATACTATAAATATTAAAAGCTAACTAGATTGATTGAATGATTTACATTAATTATTTTTTATATGAATATATCCGTTTACAAAACGTTAAAATAAATAAGTATTAATTAAAATATTGTTTTGATATTTTAAAAATAAAATTAAGTAAATAAGGTTAAAATTTAAATTTTTTTTATTTTGGAATTAATTATATTTTATTAAAAGAATTAAAAATAAATATATATCATATATTATGTGAAGTAAATTTTAAGTGTTAATAAATATTAAATATGGTATATTAATAAACCAATATATCTTCTATAACTAAAATATTGACAAGTATATTGTAAAATAATTGTGGGTGTGGTCTGGGATTATGTTGTGTTTTAGGGAGTCACATGTGCTTGTTGAATTTTTTTTTTAAAAACAAGGGATTTAAATTTTATAAACTACATATCATATTAAAAAATCTATGGGATTGTATTATCAAATAAATATCACATAAATTTATTCACAATGGTTAAATTAAACAGGTTAGAAAAATAGATGCTTTAATAAAACCGAAAATGATAAAATTGAGAAAATATAGAATTTAAGGGACATAAATATTAAAAGTCACATTATTTTTTTCATGGAGGTTTTTATTTAACATTATTACCCTTTAATATATTATTATTACATTTTTTAGACACATTAATTAAGGTATACATCCCAATACTGAATACCTTTTTATATTTACTAGAGTTCCAGTACACATCCATTATAAAAAGGAAGCATTATACCCATTTATCACTCCTCTAAGGTCAAATTATTTCATCAAAAATATGACCAAATAAACTACAAAAATCCATAAACTAAACCTAAAATCATCAATTTGGGATGAAATCCACATAAGGAATACCGTTGGTACAAATCAAAAGGATTAACCTGATTAAGAGGAAACATCTTCCCTTAGGCTCTTCTAATTTAATTTTTTATACATCCCTTCATTCATTATAATTACATTATTATATAGTAAAATTAGTATCCAAAATATAATTATATGTATTTATATTAAGTCTCCAACCTAAACTCACACACATAGCCATATAATGGGTAATGAACGTATCATTCGTATAAAACAAACTACCACTGTGAGAAACAATGATTGTTCATTTCCATATTACCACTATTCATGTTTTCTAATTATGAAGGAAACTATGATTTTATATGTTATATATGATAATTATAATTTCATTATACTTCTGTAATGTTTTTATAACAAATAAATCTATGTGTTCCATATTTTTGTGATACGATAACATTTATGGTAGACGTGTGGAATACTACATCCTCAAAGTGGTGTGATATATTCTCTCCACACATTGAATGTATTAAGGTTGATTTTAATTAAAAATATTTCAAATAAATAATATATATATGATATTTGTGACATTATTACCTTTCTAAAAGATATAATATATAATTCATTTTTCTACACATTTCACAAAAAAAAGTGATAACGTTGATTTTGGACGTGTGGACTACTGCCCCATCGATGAGATGTGATTCCATTGACATGTTACTATATCTATATATAATTAAATTTGATTAAATTTATTTTTATTAATGTAATAATGATCATTCATGTACGATATATATTTTCTTACCTTTTTCCCATAATGATAATTGAAAAAATGTGAATATTACTCATTTAAACATACATCCTACTATATCTATGATTGTAACATTGATTTATTATTCATAAAGAAAAATCTTGATTATTTTAAAATTATTATATATTTATAATTATGATAATTATGTCATGATTATTATTCTTGATATGTTTATATATTAACCCCTTTGACCATAGTTTTCCTACCATAGTCACGTTTGACACATGGACCCAATTAATATAAATCAGCCAACAGAACTTTCACTATTTAAGTAATTGAAAATAATATTGCCATGATTTTTGTAAAATTAATAATTATTTTTTAAACAATTCTTAATTAATTATACAATTGATAGTTATTTATTATTCACTAATACAAAAAAATGTTACATAACATGTTCAATGTAATGGATTTCGTCTCAATTTATATTCCATGTAGACTTATTTATTGTTATTCATTAATGAACTTTTATATGTTGTATATACTTTACTTTGAAATGTTATATAATGAATATTAATTTTCTCATTTTATTCTAATTTTAACATAATTTTTTTCCTTCATGAAGAATAAAATTCTTATGCATCAAAGTGGTTTTGGACTATTTGGAATTATTAAATATTATTTTCCTAATGAAAGTTTCTAATTATTATCTTCTCAATCTCACTTTAATTTGGATTTATAACATTATGTTCAAAAAATCGCCATTTTATAATAATATAAATGTACACATTATTTTGTGATGGATATTTTTATTGCATATAGCCATATACCATATTTCATAGGGTATACACGTTGATAGTATTAGATTAATGGCACGAAACCATGAATATATTAGATTTTTTGCATAAAGCCTTGATAATATTATATTCATGGAACAAATCCATGAAAATATTTTTTTCATTTCATTAATCCATGAATGTAAGAAATTTGGGAATGAAGGATCTAATATATTAGATCATTGGCATGATGCATTAAGTGTATGTTATAGATATCCATATTTATGTGTTCCTACATTTGACTCAATTGTTTTTTATCCTTAAGATTTTGTGTCAACATATCTATAGATTAATTTATTTATCAGTTTATTGATTAATGGAACGTGTTTCAGTTTCTTGTTCTGTAATATTGATATACCCTGATATAGTAATTTAAATGTATTATGTTATCAGTAATTTACCATTCCATTTTTATTCTTTATTATTGATTAATTTTTTCATGTGACATAATTTCCCTTATTAATAGTTGTAGCTCACCATTATTTAATTTAATTTACCCATGCTATGAAGAGGAAAACATTTAAGAATCTCCCAAGGACTCAGTTTAGTTCATTTTATTATGTATAATGATTAATTGTTTATTTCTAAAAAGTATTATGGTTATCATGTATGTAATATAAATATCCAAGATTGCTAAAATAATTAATCATTCGATATTAGATTCCTTATAATCATGCGAATGTAATAAATTAATTCATTAACATTGGGGTTATTTTGATGGGGAATTACAGAAGGAATCAATGCATGATTTGAAGCAACTATAGAAACTACATTTAGAAAACACAGATTATAGAAAATAACAATAATATAAATATTGAGGTAAGTATATAACAACTCCCAATTAGTTTGTTTATATAATGATTATGTGGGTATTACTAGAAATATATACTTTTATGAATACTACTAGTGGAAATGTTTTTTTCATTCATACACCTAGGAGTAAAATCTCTAACAAGATATGTTAGGCCTGACTTAGTGTTACTAGGTACATGACAACAGTTCTTACTACACACCTTGATTTAAAATACCATGTTATACACTTAGTATAATTCACGATTTCTTATTAATAATTATGAATTATTTAAATGTAATGATATCCCCAAATAATCCATGCTTACTATTATGAGATTAGTTAGAAAATATTTTTTCAATTAATGTTATGTGATTCACATTATTTGAATTTTACATTGTGTTCTGATTTAATCTAGTATATGCCATTGTTTAGAAATGGTGCTTATAAGAAGGAATGAGAATTCCAAAAGTGCAATTGATCCAAAGAGTATAAAATATAATATGTTTTATGGTCTTAAACCAACAATTTGATTTGAAAATAATCCCTATTATTCTCATCATATAATGAAATAGTATCATGTGGTAATGAGATAGATATTAAATTGCCCAAGTAATCTGTATTTGAATTGAATAAAGGGGAGATGTGGATGGTGGAAAAAATGTTATAATATGTGAAGAAGGTAATGAATGAAATTCCCAATTATGATAATTGTGGAAAATAAAATACTCAGATACTTGTTTAAAATAAATTGGAGTTTTCTGCAAGTGTGGAAATAAATTCTACAATCATTGTGACTTAAAGGGTAAGAAAATGTTTTACAATATAGAATGATTATACTCCAAGGATATGGGAAACTGTGTAAATCAATGTCTCATGTGTCATGTGAATTTATCTAAAGCAATTCTATTGGATGTAGGTCACGTTATTTTATTAACAATTATGAAGAGGAGTGATTAGTATTCCAATTCAATAATTTTGACACGTGAATATTTTATAAACAATGTACTATTTATATTAATTATGTAATATATGAGTGGTATACTACAATACCTTTTCCTTATTTATTTGAGATCATATGTTAACTTGTTCAAATAGTATTTATTCAGTATATAGTAAAACAATTTGGTATGCACAGGTTTGAGGGTAAGAAAAAAATTATTTGGTTTCTAATGGTAAGATAATGATGTTTGGATAAAGAGAGGATTTATTTGGATATGTATTTACTGCCATGGAGTTGATAAATGATTTATTAACAAAGTGGTTCATGCCATAATGGATGGAGTTTGAAACACTTTTGGATTTATGGAATAAATCCAATTACAAGTGTATTATTTAATTAATAATGGACAAATAATTATTCAAATAAGGTTTTATGGTAACTAATTTTTTTATAATATAACAATAGGATACATGTTGAAGGTGTTCACATATTTGGTATGTGATAATTCAAGAATTAATTCACATCAATTAATGGCTAATGATATGTTCATGATTGAAATTTACTAACTATCCATACCAAGTGTGGAATCCCAATATTTACAAAATGCAAACAATTTTTGAAATGTTTTATGGTTAACAATGGATCCGGTTGTAGAGATAGATATGTTACATCATTATACAATGAATATTTTTCGACGATATAAGGTTGAAATTATTCACAGAATTACCAATGGATATGATTGTGCTTTTAGAAATATACTAATTAAATATATTTACACACTTCCATAGGGAGTGAATGAATTTTCCACCCTTAACAAATAGATATTGAATCCAAAATAAAACTTCCAATACTTTCATTTCCAATGGATAAAATATCCACTTAGATCATCACATATTTATGGCCTTCTGACTGTTAACTTTCTTTTAATCATGTTTTCCACCACTCTCTAATAGAACATTATTGTTAAATTATTATTTAGTATCATTGTTTTCATTTCCCACTAGTGTTATCCTAATGGGTAACCTTCTTATGTGACCATTGTACATTAATTTTTTAATATATTATGATGTGGTGTTATTAAGCCTATTTATGATGTGGGGTTTTCAACAACAGTTTATTTTCAAATATCAATCCCATGATTAGTTAGATTAAAATTATAATGCAAGGATGAAATTTATATATGATGGGGAGAGTGTAACGCCACACGGAATTAAAATGTTTCATTTTGAGAATATTTTTTTCTATATTTCATTATATGAAACACTATGTAAATTTTATGTGATACAAAACATGAGATCAGCTTGAATTCAAAACTGAGTTTTACAGCCTTTTAAGGGAAAACAATTTTTAAAAATATTTTTACACATTTATAAAAAAAATTCAAAATAAACATCATTATTTGATATAAAATTTGAAAATTAGATTATGATGAATTTTAATTATTTTATTGAGAAGATTCATTTTTTGATTAATATTAAAAGAAAACTGCAATTTAGTTAATAACATCATTTTTGATAAAATAATTATTAAAGTAATATTATATAATAAATTGGTTTTAGAATAAAAAATCTTTAATAATAAAAATACCAACCCAAAATAGTTTATTTTAATCATGTATAAATTAAAATTGGATATCAATACTTATTAATATTTTAAAATTTTTTACATCAAAATCTCGCTTTCTCACCACGTCTGTGAGAATAATGATAATATTAATCTTCCATCATCAATTATGTAAATACCCAAATTTTCCATGTATTTTTTTATTATATGTAATTATTAAGTGTCTTTGAAAATTTATGGCACGTGATTCCAAGGCCCGGTGTGCCCATATTAAATTTATGAACTTATTTTTATGGTACGTTCAGTAATCATGGGGGAGGGGTTTTCTAACATTTGAACTGGCACATAGATTAAAACTCTAAGGGAACCATTGAATTCACAGTGCTACAATTCACTTAAGGGTGGATTCACTTCGAACATAGTAATTATGGAGATATAGTAAGATTCTGGGAATTTTAAAAGAATAATAAAATAACATTGAAGTTTTATTTATCTCATTCTTTTCCTCTAATGGACAAGCGGTAGTGGTGGGACCAATGATGTGAAAATATATTAAAGTTCATGACTCCTAAAATAATATGTAACAGTTCCATTGGAAATTAGGAAGGTTTCTATTAAAGGAACCATAGTTAATTCCATAGGCGTTACTCACCCTCCCCCTCTCATATTTATATTGAGCTTGTGGAGGGATATTATCACGACTTCAACAAGTGAAAAAACGTTGGTAGCAGGTGCATCTCACCCTCCCCATTTGTTATTTATATGGATCTTGAGAAGGGGTATTGGAATGGCTTCACCAAGCAATGAAACTCTGTCAAATTGCCCCAACGCCCAACACTTGGAGGACAATTCCAGTTCTAGCAGATAGAGACGAGCACCACCAAACAATGAACACCGAATTTTCCTCAATGAGCGGAGGCTCTCCAATGATCTTAAGGAATGGTTTATTTTTTGTTTAATTTCAAGAGTTGATAAAACTATCATCACCCTATTGTTATCATGATAACACAGATGGTGCATACCAAACAAACAAGGCTCAAATCCTCCTCCATTTTTTGAAATTTTATGTGGCATTCATGAGAAATTTGGGGATTGGGGAATACCTTAGACAGTGGGTGGCAGAAGTGGCTGGAAATGACTGGTCGTAGGGGAAATAACTTTGCACCATCAACTGATTCTAGTGAAAGAATGTTGTCGTCGTAGCCGCGATAGGTGGAGAAGGTGGTCGGCTCAGCCGACCGCGAAGGAGGTGAAGGTGTGTCATCATGCACCGTCAAACACGGGGGGTCAAGGCATGTATAAACTGTGGGCAGTGACGGGCTGCATCAGACAACCGTGGAAGAAGGAGGAGTGAAACATATTCACTTACTGTTGGAGGATATTGCGGCTCGATGATGAGGCATGTGGAGAACAACACGACCCTCACGCTACCCTAGGTGGGTGGACCCCCCGATCTGCCGAAACGGCTATCTGGTATTCGTGGTGGGGCAACACCCCACCAGCTGGCCAAAACGATCCTGCACCCATGGGGAAAGATGGGAAGAAGGGTCCATCTTGTAGAGGACTAGGCTAGACAGGGGCTGGCCGAGTGGGCCAGACCCATCGAGCAAACCAGTCCCGCCCAACAGGCTGGGCCGGAACTGCGGCCCAGTGGGCCAAATGTCGGTTGGATGAGCCCCAACCTACAGGTTGAGCCATCCACAGGCTGATCCCTCTAACTGAATCAGCCTAACCCTGATTAGGTCATCCTCCAGGAGGGTTAGGTTTCCCCCGGGACCCATTACGGCATGTCGGTCTGACCAAGTCGGACTTGGCCGCGAACCAACCAGTCCCCAGATGAAGAAACACTCGTAACTGACATATAGGGTGTATGTTATACGTTCCATCAGTGGCATTGGAATCCCATTTGGGAAGCGGCCTCTTTGACCTATCTCGAAAGCCTTGGAACTAAAACTCAAGAAACATGATAAACAAGAATTTGATTGATGCACCATCTATAGTGTTGGAACCCTTACACTACTGGAAATAAGTTCTATACAAACAGGTTTTGGAAAACAGTTGATATAGTTCACTTATATGGACCTATACCAATGGTTTGGCCAAATATTTTAGTATATGTATCTAATTTTGAACTATAACAATGTTTTTGGAAAAAAACGTTTGTATAGTGGGGACCAATACCAATGTTTTGGGGAAAACTGTTGGTATAAGTCACTTATATGGTCCTATGCCAACAGTTTTGAACTAACCATTGGTATAGCTCCATAATCAAGACCCTATACCAAAGTATTTCCCATAACCGTTTCTATAGGACCCCCCAATACCTAGGGTTTGTCTAAAACCGTTTGTATAGGTCCCAAAATCAATGAATCTATACCAAAATTTCTCAAAACAGTTTGCATAGGTATATACCAATGGTTTTGAGAACCGTTGGTATAGTTACATGTATTTTTTTGGAATATTCTTATAGAGAACATAAAATGAATAAAAATTTAAAATATTTATGATAATAAATTTATATATTTATGAAATTATGTTCACAAAAGTCAAGTTAGGTTAGTGGTTAGGTCGTTCAATCATAAAATGGAGGTACTGGGATCAAAACCAACAGAATACATCTATTTTGAAATACATATACCAATGGTTTTATGGAACCATTAGTATAGATTTTTCATATTACTTATACCAATGGTTTTTAAAACCATTAGGATAGGTCTATACCAGTGGTTTTTCAAAAACTATTGGTGTAGACCTATCCCCATGGCTTACTATCCAACAGTTCTCCAAACTATTGGTATAGGATATTCCAACGGTTTGGAGGTCTCTTCCAACAGTTTGTAACTGTTGGTATATGTTATTCTTCTAGTAGTATTATGAACGGAGAGATTATCAGGGAACTTTTTCATGGAACTTAATTATGGACGAAATACAACCAATGAATTGAGGAGAAGTTCTAGCAGAATCAACCATGCTATGAATAGGAATCTAGTGGCCAACAGTGAGGCAAAGGATGGAGACAGATCATACTGTGGTTTGTATAGAGAAATCCTATGAGGGTCAGCACCGATCCTAGATGGGTCAAATCCTATTTGGGTCAATGCTCATCGATCATGTGTGGGACAACACATAATGATCATATGTGGGTCAGATCTTGTATGGGTCAGCACTCAATGAGCATGTGTGGGTAAGCACATACTGATCCTATGTGGGTCATATCCTAAGTGGTTCATTGTAGGGGTTAGTTTCCTATTGACCCCAGGCGGGTTGAATCCTTTGTGTGACATTTCAGGGGTTAGTACCCATTGATCAAGTGTGGTTCAGACTCCGTATATTCAACAAAAATTCCTCTTGATAGAATAAGTTGATCTAGATTCATGAATAATCATTTTTACTTCAATAAATCAATAAAAACTGGTGTGACCTTAGTCCTTATCTTCATGGTGATACCTGTGTGGAACTTTTTCCTTCGCGATACCATCTTTGAGGTGATACATGTGGGGTAATTGTAACTTCATTGTACTATCTTTATGGTGATACGTGTTTGGTACGTTTACCTTCGTGGTACTATGTTTTTTGGTGGTACATGTGTGGTACTTCTACCTTCATGGTCCGATCATCATGGTGATACCTGTGTAGTACTTTTACCTCCATGGTGTTACATGTTTGGTAATTTTACCTTAATGGTGTTACTTTTGTGGTATTCATTCCTCATGTACGAAGTGATTATATCCTGATATATTAGGTATATGTATGGGAATATACCTATGTATAGTTGATTGACTGCTTCATGCTTTGAGGTAGCGGTCTTTCTTGGTGGGATTCCTTTGTAGAACTCTGGGAGACCTTATGGGGACTTATGGTACCTACTGAGTATCTTTATACTCACCCCTGTAATGGCTTCCCCCACATGTTGTTGTGTCTTCTGTAGGTGACAAACATCATTGATAGAGGCTGAGGATTCTATGACTGAATGGTGCTCAGCGGAGGAACATTTGATATGACATGACACAATACTACTGATTGTGAGCCGTACCTACCTCTCAGGTAGGATCCTCGATGGATTCCCTAGGAGATACTTTTCCTATTTCAGTTGTACTTGTACTTTTTAGTTAGGCTTTTATTCCATCCCGTTTATATCCAGCACACTTTTTACTACATAAGTTTACTTCATGGTTTCTTCTTGTTGTGTTCTTGGTTTGTATGTTTATACAGGTTTAACATAAATTCCTTCCATTTAAAGGGTTATACCTTTCTGGTGCCAGTCATTGGCCCCTGGCCTATGGAAGGCGAACTTGGGTTAGTCACGACATGGGCCCAAGGGGACATGTCATGAGAATGTGGTATCAATGGATTCGGTTCAACTGAAGAACATGGACTATAATATTTTCTATGCATCTTTAGTGTTTTGTTTTATTAGTGCAGTTTTCATTTTGATGAATCTAGTGTTGGTGTAGAGATCGATGTACCATACACGAGGACCCACAATTCCAATTTCCGACTCGGTACACGAAAAGACATATATTATGTGTTTTTTAATAGTTTTTTCTTTTTTATTTCATTAAGTAATCTAATCAGGTATAAACTATAGACCGCGGAACACCTGTTTTATTTCTGGATGCTGCCATGTAGATAGCTAGCCATGATTCCCGAGAGAGTACATGACAACAGACCACATAGAGATGTGGCCTTGGGGCAGGGACCTCTAATGGTGTTGGCACATTTGGTTGGTGTACCAGTAGCACCACAACCCATTGGAAAGTAGATTCCTAATGCCCCACTAGTAGAGGGTGCTCGCTGACTGAGCATGATTCACGAGTTTGAGTGGATGACATCTCCGAGGATCCGTGGCGAGACAGATGCACTAGTGGATGAGGACTGGCAGGAGGCCATGGCTAGAGTTTCTATCTTAGATGGAACTCTTTCTGATTTGATGGTGATCCTTGCTACCAGTCTCTTCCTCTGATCAGTTGACTGATGGTGGAGTCTAACAATCTAGTTTCACGATGAGGCAACCCTCACCTCGGTGGACTTCTAGGTCCTTTTCAGGGCACTATTTGTCCCCATGAGTCTACACTCACTGCGTATATAGGAGCTGTTGTACATATAGAATGGCATCATGACCGTGGCCTAGTACTCGGTGAGTTTCACCTACCTCTCATGCTACTCAACCAACATGGTGAAGGACCATTTCTTCTACGATACAACTTTCGAGCAGGGACTTCGACGGGAGATTAGAGCTTTGATGGTATCTCTCAGCATACTGATGCAGGATGGGGTGCTAGAGTGAGAACGTTTGGTGGAGATCTTTCACACTGAGCAGGCACCGACAATGAGAGTCACCATCTGATGTCAGGTAGCATAGTCATCCATAGTAGGCAGTAGATGGATAACACAGGGGCCCAAGTGGGCCAGACCTTCTAGTGGGTGACCCTAGTACACAGGGTTGGAGGTGAAAATATCATGAGGCAGAGGAGGTTAGCTGGGAGGTAGGGTGGGATTCACATGCCACTGGTAGGCCAACATGGCTTGTGACTACCGGACTCATAGTACCGGTGATTAGCAGACGGTCGAGGGACCGCAGAGGAAGAGGTAGAGGCTTGATTGAGGATGTCCATTGGGCGGCGTACATGGTAGAGGATCTATCCATGTAGCAGGAATATGGGCGGTGATTCAAGGTTATACTGCCACCACCTTTAGGTGGTCCACCCAAACAACAGGGAGTATGAGGACATGGATGAGCACAGCTGCAGGCAACTAAGGAATATGACCACGGTGCTTAGGAGATGAGTAGAGGTACGATCTATGCCTCTTACACCCAAGCTGTAGTACTTATAGTCCTAGGTTCCTGTCACTCTTTTATTTCCATGACCTTCATTCAAGGCTCGGAGATTTTGATTGAGCATTTGGCTCGATCCTTAAAGCTAGAGAATATTACGAGAAAAGATTTGACAATCAAACATTGGTGCCGATAATGTGATCTTACTATGGATGTGAGAGCTTCGGCTGAAATATTATAGTTGTGGTGTCGATGCCTTATGATTTCATCTTGGGTATGGATTTTCTATCCACATTCCATGCTCAAAATTACTGTATTAGGTGAAAATTGTCGTGTTTCAATGCAGATGGGGCCAGGTTTTCCTTCACCAGTGACAAGGGAACCTTTACAGCACAAGGTGGTCATTCCCAGATGAGGGTGCATCCGATCACACATCTGTTGGCCAGACCTACCCTTAGTGTAGTTGATGTTGTTAGTGTGAGCTATCTTGTACTGGTGGACTATTATGCCTATTTCATTCGTGATGATGTTCCAAGACGACATCCTCATAGAGAGGTGGACTTTTACATCGACCTATACCCCGGGATGACATCAATATCTACACCACAATATCAGATGGATACCATGGTGATTCATGAGTTACGGGTTCAGTTGGACAACTTGCAGAGGAAGGGGTTCATAAGGCACAGTGTTTCTCCATGGGTAGCCCTAATTTTGTTTTCCAGGAAGGAAGATCAGAGTTTGAGACTCTGCGAAGACTATTGGCACCTGAACTAGGTGTCCATGAAGAACAAGTATCCACTCTTTATGATTGATGATCTTTTTGATCTTCTGAAAGGAGCTCAATGGTTTTGGAAGATAGACCATAGATCAGGTTATCATCAGCTCAGGGTACGAGACAAGGATGTACTGAAGACGACCATAATATGTCGTTATGGCCCCAATGAGTTCTTTATTATGATAGTTAGTGTGACTATATCCGTTGAAGTTTTCATGGGACTCATGAACATGATCTTTTAGCTATACCTTGATCACTTTGTGGTGGTTTTCATCGATGATATCTGGTAGTACTCAGTGATAGAGAAGGAGATTTTCTATCATCTGTAGATAGTCCTAGATACACTGATAGAGCACCTTCTTTATGTTATGCTCCCAAAGTACTAGTTCTGGATATGAGAGGTTCACATTCTGGGACACATTATCTCATAGGCTAGAGTTGTAGTAGATCCAGTGAAGATAGAGGTCTTGCAAGCATGGAGCCTCCCACGAGTGTGACTGAGGTGTGGAGATTTCTAGGGTTGGTTGGGTACTAACAGAGATTCATACCCAACTTATCAAGAGACGTGGCACCCTTATCAGCATTAAATAAGAAGGGACTACCCTTTGTATGGATAGAGAGATTCTAGCGGTGTTTTCAATAGCTGACGCATAGACTGAAGAGTGCCCCCATCTCGAGGCAACCAGAAGAGGGCATTGGGAATATAGTCTACTCCAATTCATTGGGGGCTAGTCCTGGATGTGTCTTGATTCAGGAGTGAGTAGTGATCGCGTATGGCTACAGGAAGCTAAGACAACATGAACAGATCTACACCACCCATCTCCTGGAGTTAGTAGTAGTGGGCTTCACCTTGAATATTTGGTGACATTACTTGATGGGTGAACATTTTAAAATCTACTCTGATCACAAGAGTCTCAGGTATATCCTCTCACAGAAGGACCTGAACCTCAGACAGTGACGATGTGTAGCACCCCCAGTTTGAGGTATGAAGCCTCTATTTACGCCTTTTATCTGTTTAATGTTCATGGAATGAGTTCGGAAGATTTTTTTAGTGTTTGGAATGGTTTTGAATATGTTTAGAGGCTTTTCATAGGGAACATGGTTTGAACACGGGTGAAGGATCTCTAAGAAATCGTGATGGAGGAGACATTAGGGTTCCATGACTTGCGCATGGTTTTCCAAACCATGATAGGAAACCATTTGGACCCCTTCTCTCGAGGAAGTGGCATGCACATGGTTAGTGCATGGTTTCCAAAACCGTGCATATTAACTATGCGACCACTTAAAAATAGGGTTTGTAAATCCGATATCCCTCTAGGTGCCTCATTTCACACCAAACTCTCTCCCACAAGATCCTCACTCAGTATTTTGGGTTCTCAAAGGTTGATGGTGCTCTACCACTCATTCTAGAAGTGATTAAAAGGGGTTTCATGGTTTTTTGAAGGTAGTTTCTCCCAGGTAAGTCTCTCCAGTTGGTTTCTTTGTGGTTTCATCTATATCTTCATCTCCCTCTCTCTATATCAGTTTTCTATATCTACATATATTTAATATAGATCTTGTATTGGGGTTTCCTTGGGTGTTGATTATAGAGATTTTGGATGATAGGGATGGAGATCTAGAGCGGTTTTCATGAAGCATTGGCCCAGATTGGGGTGCAGTTTCTTGTGGGTCAATTTTTCCTGATCCCTAAAAATAGGTGGCTTCTCTCTCGAATCCACGTTGTCAAAACATTATTTGTGGTTACAATTAATTTATTTTTTTAAATTAATTGTGTTTTTGAGATGAGAAATTTGATGGAAACCCCTTTTGGGAGGTTTTGTAGATTATATTGTGGATAAGGGGTTTTACGGTTGAATGTTCTTATTGTTAAATTTGAAAATGTAGATTTTAAAAAAAAATCTTGTCTTGGGTTATGGAAATGGTTTATGAAAATTTATTTTAATAAAGAAGTTGTTTAATTTAATAGTGTTCTTGACATGGAAAATAATAAATGAGTGATTTCAATAAATGAGTGATTTATTAAAGTGAATTGACATGTGATGGAAATGGGTAATTGTATATTATTGTGGCCTTTGTGTGTTATGTTAGGTTATAGATTATTTAAATGTTGTGTGAAAGTGGTCGGGAAGTCTCACTATAAAAGATGATGGATTGTGGTTGGAAGAACCACTATATTGGATAGTGGTCGGGAAGCACTGCTAGTAGAGAATTGGGTGAACGGGGTGGGTGGAAGTCCCACCATTTTGGCTGTATTGTAGTGCATTGATTTGCATGATGGAAACTATTGTTATAATGTTAAATGGTGAGATGTATTGTGGAATGATTGTTTGGATTTACATTGGGTTCTTGGTTTGGGTGAGGTGGCTTGGTAAGAGAATTTTTGGCTCATGGTATTGGTTTCACTTGTGATTATTTTATATAAACATCTTTATATAAATGTTCTAATAGTTTTATCCTACTCTCTTATGTAGGGAAGTCATTTGGATAAAACCGAATGAGTATTAGTAATCACCCCCTGCATTCTCACTTTGGAGATTTTGTAGATGTCGTATTCCGAGACACAAGTAAAGGTAAGGCCTCTCATTGCTAGTGGTTCATGGTGATGCTTGGGAGATGTGGTGGTGACTGGAGCATGGAACTTGTGGTGGATTCATGGAGTGTGTCTTGGTTTATTTTGGGTCTCTTGTTTTGTCTTCCGCATAGTACTCTAATATTGTTTTGGATTGTATGGGTTTTGGGTTGTTTAGTGGAACAACATTGTTGTCTTTTGGGAATACATTCTTGAATGTTTTATTGACATGCATCATATGGTGGTTGTTAGTGGATGGTTTTGTTTGTTTTCTCTTAATGTAAAATCATTCCCCTATTGTTTTGTGAACCCCTTGGAACCTTAGGAACATCACTTAAGGCCAAGTAACCCACACTGCCTCCTCAATCAAATAAGGTAGGGGTGGGTTGATACAAGTGATATCATCTTGTTTAGTACTTTGGAGTTGATTCTCAGATTTGGAGTTGACATTAATTGTGGTATATTCCTTGATTCGGGATGGTAGAAAGGCATAGGAATGTCAGATCGTGGATTGTATATAAGAAAATGATGTAGCTAACCCTTTTATGTTGAACTTCAAGTTACCAGGGAGTTGGGTACATAAGTGTTTTGGAGAAACTTATAGGCATTGGCAATCACATTGTTGTGGGTGTAGCCATTGAGATGTTCATGGCATATATGGTAGAAATGACTTCCCTCTAGGATGAATATTTCATTGGGCATATTGATTTATGGGAAGAATTTAGAAATGGTTTTTCAAATGTGTGAAATTGTAATGTTAATAAATATGGTATTTTGAAAATAGTTTGGTTTTCAAAAATGGAAAATCATGGAAAATATGAAAATGTGGAAAGCCTCATTTTGATAGTGTTGTGTAATGTGATTTGAAATGGGAATTATTGATGTCCATGGAAGTGAGACTCAGTGTTTTTTGTTTTCTGTTTAGAGAAATGGCACTGGGTTGGCATCATAGAGACCAAATAGATGTGGCCGATGAGAACATAGTTTCTCCTAAGCCCGAGGTGAACCAGAAGTTAGACCACAACATAGTGAATACTTTCCAAGATGTGGGTAGTTTTAATATAGTTAAATATCCAAAGCATGTTGATTATGTGACTCATTTTCAAAATTAGGATCCACCCATCTTTAGGTGTGGTTCGGACCTAGAAATGGCATAAGCGAGGCTTTCTTGAATGAATATAATTTACAAATTCTTGGGGATGATGGTAGAGTTGAAAGTAAAGATAGAAATCTATAAGCTAGAGGATCTTGTTCTTCAGTGGGGGTTGTTGGTAGTCCAAGTGGGGATGGACCAGGGAATGACATGAGAAGTCATTAAGGAATTGTTTTATAGACAATTCTACCCACATATGTATAGAATTTAGCGCATAACTAATTTCATCAGTCTGAAGCCAGAGAATATGTCGGTGATTGAGTATGTAGCTATTTTTATGAGAATAGTGTAGTTTGAACCCGAGGTGGCATGTAGCACATTATTGAAGGCAAGGATCTTCAAAGCGGGGTTAAGGCAATAAATCCATTGAAAAATAGTTGTGCTGTGTATCAGTGATTACACAAAGATGGGGAATTGAGCATCTATGGCTGAGTAGGATCTGTTGGGAGCTTCAGGAGGAGGAACCATTGTGGTACCCATGGGGTATAGTGGTAACTCTAACACTGGGTTCAATAGGAGGAGGGACACTTTTTCCCAGGCCTGGAGTATGTCACATAATCCGATGGCAGGATTGGTAAATCTTCCTCTAAATCCCCAGAGAAAACCAAGATGTTTTCAATGTGGCACAACAGAACACATCAAGCGGGACTGTACGAAAAAACCTTGAGCATGTCACAATTGCATGAAGATGGGGCTTCTTCGGTGATATAGTTGGAATGCTCTGAGTTTAGGTGTATGTGACACTCCTCGGGGATCACAGACATCATATGCTTTGATGGGACGGGGACAACATCATACCACTTGTCAGCAGAGAAAAGTCATTCATGGTGATTTTCGGAAAACAAAAACTTCTCAACAGGGCAATAAAGAGCAGAGTGTGCGAACCATGTCATTGTTTGGGGCCGAGAAGTTTTTGGTGGATGATCAGTCGAGACCATCCATGGTGCGAGGTGCTATTTTTTTAAATTCTACTATGATGCAAGTGTTTTTTGATATGGGTTCTTCACACTCATTTATTACTACACGTGTGGTTGATTTTCTTGGAATAAGGGAATAAATGATGCCTTTAGTTTTGAAAATTCAAAATCCTCTGGGATGAATAGATTGTTGAGCCTTCTTGTGTAGATCATGTTGTATCGTTGTTGGTGAGTTTGAGCTAATGTGGAATATCTTAGTTCATGAGAAATATGGGTAGGATGCAATCATGGGAATCTATTGGATGGTGGCGTTTACGGCCCACAACAACTGTAATGTGCCAACAGTGGATTTTACATCACACGATGTTGCTAGACATCTCATTAGAAGAGAGAGGCATGAAAGGTAGGGTGCAATGGGTTTGTTGGAACCAGTAGTGGGCACATTATCATATAAGTTGGCGGTGTAGTTGTTGGAATTGGTAGATGGTGTTGAGTAGAGTGTTCTTGCGACTGTGGTGGATCAGTTCATGGATGATTTTCCCGAATAATTATGTGTGTTACCTCCCATAAGAGAATTGGAGTTTACGATTGATATCCTTACAGGGACCAGTCCTATCTTACATCTGTCTGACCGAATGGAACCTACGGAATTGCGGGAATTTAAATTCCATTTGGAAGATATAGAAAACAAAGGGTTTATCTGGCCTAGCACGTATCTATGGGAATTTCTGTTGTTGTTTGTGAAAATGGTATATGGAACTTAGAGGCTCTGTGTTGATTATAATAGTCCTAACCAATTAATGATAAAGAAAATATATCCACTTCCACGAATTTATGATTTGTTCGACTAGTTGAGGGGATCCCAGTGGTTCTCGTATATCGACCTAAGGTTGAGATATCATCAATTGTAGGTAAAGATGGATGGTATTCCAAAAATAGCATTTAGTGTTAGATACATCCATTATGAATATGTGGTTATGCCCTTTGGACAAACGAATGCACTAGCGGTGTTCAGGGCATTGATGAATCAGATATTTTAGAGATATTAGGATTCATTTTTTGAGGAGTTTGTAGATGATATTCTGGTGTATTCAAAGACAAGGGTGGAGCATTATCAACACTTGGCAATAGTGCTGGGGATCTTGTTGGATCATCAGTTGAATGAAAAATTTCCAAAGTGTGACTTTTGGATACAAGAAGTCCATTTTCTTATCCATAGGATTTCTTAAGGGGGTGTCTCAGAGGATTCGGAAAAGTTAGAGGCTGTTATCTAATGGAAACCGCCAAATAATGTTTTCGAGATACAGAGCTTCCTTGGTCTAGCTGGGTATTATCAACATTTTGTTCATGATTTTTCACGTTTGGCATCACCAATGATAAATTTTACAAGAAAGAGTGTTCCATTCCAGTGGAATGAATAGTGTCTTCATTGTTTTGAAGAGCTAAAGGGTCACCTTACATCGGCAATAATTCTGGTTTTTCCAGAACAAGGAAATGGGTACGTGGTGTATTCTGATGCATCGAGACCTAGGTTGGGGCATGTTATATTGCAATGGAATCATGTGGTTTCATATGGCTCATGGTAGTTGAGGGTTCATGAGAATAACTACCAATCTCATGATTTGTAATTTGTAGTAGTGGTACATACTTTGAGAGTGGGACTTCGTTATCTCTTCCGTGAGAAAATAACGGAATATACAGATCAAAAGTGCTTGAAGAAGATTTTCTCATAGATAGATTGGAACTTGAAACAAAGGATATGGATGAGATATCTTCAGATGTTCGATATTGACTTTGTGTACACACTGGGAAATGGAAATTCAGTGGTGGATACATTAAGAAGAAAATTATATGCTCAGGTGGTGAAACATGCATCAGAATAGTGGCAGTTGATGATAGCTATAGCTGACATGTGGTTGGAATTTTAAGACAAGGGTGATAGAGTTGTCTTCTTTTGGATTTTGTTGATTCCTAACTTGGATTTCCTGGTTGAAGAGGCATAGATATCTGATTCTGAGCCTGTGACCATGAGGTCGAAACTCAATAGTGGGGAGACCATTGAGGGTTGGCACCTAAATGGAGATTCAGTTTTTTTCGAAATCAGATGGTTGTACAAGTTTCTTGTCTGGAGGATCTTCTCAGGTTGTATCATCATTCCAATTGTGTTGTTCATCCTAGAATTCAGAAAATGTATAATGTGTAGAAAGAGAAGTTCTAGTTGGCTGGTAGGAAAAGAAGTGTGGTTGAGTTTTTTTGGAGATGATTGACTTTCCAACAGGTCATGTTGGAGCATTACAGGCCAGCGAGAATGTTGCATTCTTTACCAATCCCTGTTTGGAAGTGGGAGAAAATAGCGATTGATTTTTTCATAGGTCTCCCATGAACGGTTCGAAAGAATGATTCCATTTGGGTGATTGTGGATCGGCTAACTATGTTGGCCCATTTCATTCCAATTCTTGAATCTCATACGGTGGAGGATCTGTCCAAACTATATATCCGGGAGGTGGTAAAAAGTCATGGTGATCCAGTTTCGATCATATCCAATAGATATCTGAGGTTTACATATCGTTTCTAGGAATCCTAATTGAAAATACGTATAACTAAGTTTACCATGAGTACGGTGTATCACCCTCAGACGGATGGATAATCTGAGAGGATGATAAAAACTTTATAAGATAAGTTGTGGGCTTGTGTCATGGATTTTGGGGGCTCTTTGGAGGATCACTAGTTGTTGTTTGAGTTATCGTACAATAACAGTTATCAGGAATCCATACATATGGCTCCGTTTGAAGTTTAGTACGGGTGGTCATGTCGTTCTCCACTATTTTGGGTGGAAACGGGTGAGTCATCGATAGTTGGACTGATCCTTTTCTAGGAGACTACACAGAAGATCAATTTAATCATGAAGAGAATTGAGACGGCTCATAGTCATCACAAATCGCATGAAAATCATCGTTGATGGCTATTATTGTTTGAGGTTAGTGATTATGTTTTCTTGAGTTTCTCTCCTTGGATGGGACATCATTGGTTTGGGAACCAGGGAATGTTATCTCAGAAGTATATTGGACCTTTGGATATTCTTTAGTAGGTTGGTGAGGTGACTTATCATTTGTCTTTTCCATAGAGGTTTAGTGTGGTGCACAATGTGTTTCATGTGACACATTTGAAAAAGTATCAGCCACATACGGTCCATGTTAATCGATGGGATCATGTTGAGCTTCACCTGGATGATTTGTCGGTGCACCCGTTAGTGCCAGTAGTGGATCGGAAAGAGAATTTCTTCTGAGGTAAAAACATCTGTCTAGTTTGGGTTTTGTGGTAGCATGGCCAGATCCAAGTGGACTCTTGAGAGTAGGAGAAAGAGATGATCGAGCAATGACCTGAGCTCTTTCATCAATGGGTGGGTTCACTACTTTCTGAGGATGGAAAGTCCAATGGGTGGGAGAATGTATCACCCTCGGTTTGAGGTATGCATCCTTTATTTATTCTTTTTTACGTGTTTAAACTGCATGGAATGAGTTGGGAAGATTTTGGGAGTGTTTAGAATGGTTTTGAATAAGTTTGGAGGCATTTCATAGGGAGCATGGTTTGAGCACAGTTAAGGGAAACCATACAGGCTCTCCATGAATCCCTACAGGAGGAGACAATAGGCTTCACATAGTTTTCCAAACCGTGTGAGGAAACCGTGCAGAACCCTCCTCTTGAGGTAGTGGCATGTGCACGGTTAGCGATTGGTTTTCCAAACCGTGCATACTAACCATACATCCACTTAAAAATAGGGTTTTTAAATACGGGCTCCCACAAGGGTGCCACATTTCACTCCAAACTATCTCCCACTTGAGCCACACATGGTATTTTGGCTTCTAAAAGGTTTAATATGTTCTCCCACTTGTTTTGGAAGCGAATCAATGTGGTTCTTTGTGTTTTGAAAGTGGTTTCTCCTGGGTAAGTATCTCCTCTTGGTTTCAATGTGGTTTCCTCTTAGACTTCATCTCCCTCTCACTCTCTCTCTATTTTCTACATATACATATTTTTCATGTACATCTAGTGTTGGGGTTGCAGTGGGTGTTGATTTTAAGGCTTTTGGATGATAGGGAAGGAGATCATGAGCGGTTTTCAGGAAGCGTTTTACCAGATGGGGGTGTGGTTGCTTGTGGGTCGATTTCACTGAAACCCTAAATGTAGGTGGCTTCTCTATTGACTCCACACTGTTAGAACATGATTCTTGGTTAAAATTAATTTTTTTTACAGAATTTAATAGAGTTTTTGAGGTGTGAAATTGGTTGGAAATCCCATTGGGGATGTTTTGTGGATTCTTTTGGGAAAAAGGGGTTTTACGATTGAATGTTCATGCTGTTAAATTTTAAAATATAGATTTTAAAATTTGTTTCTTGGCTCAAGTTAAGGAAATGATTTATGAAAATGGATTTCAATAAAGAAATTGTTTTATTGAATCAGTTTTTTGACATGGAAAATGATAAATGATTGATTTCAAAAAATGGGTGATTTATTGATGTGGATTGACATGGGATGGAAATGAATAATTTCATATTGTTGTGGGATTGGTGGTTATTTTTGGATATGTCTTATTGAAATGTTGTTTGAAGGTGGGTGAGATGTCTCAATATAAAAGGTGATGGATAGTGGTTTGAAGAACCACCATATCAGATAGTGGTTGGGAATCACCACTAGTTGAGAATGGGGTGAACGGGATGGGTGGAAGTGCCACTGTTTTGGTTGTCTTGTTTTTCATTTATTTTCATGATGGAAATTGTTTTGATAATGTTAAATGGTGATATGGCTTATGGCATGATTGTTTTTTCTTTCCCTTGGGTGGTTGGTTTGGGTGAGGTTGCTTGGTAAGAGTTTGACTGGATCATGGTATTGGTTTAACTTGTGATTATTTTATATAAACAGCTTTATATAAATGTGCTAACAGTTTTATCCAAGTAGAGTGTGTAGATAATTCATTTGGTGAAAACCTACTGAGTATTAGTACTCGTTCCCTGCCTTGGCACTTTGGAGCTTTTGCAAATGTCGTATTTCGAGGCATAGGTAAGGGTAAAGAAACTCATTACTAGTGGTTCGTGGTGATGATTGGGAGATGTGGTTGTTCTTGGAGAATGGGTCTTGGGGTGGAGTCATGGAGTGTGTCTTGGTATATTTTGGGTCTCTTGTTTAATATTCCACATTTTAATCTGATATCTTTTTGGATTGTATTGGTTTTGGAATGAATTGTGGAACAACATGGTTGTATTTTGGGAATACATGCAGGAATATTTTACTGACATGCATCATATAGTGGCTATTAGAGAATGGTTTGGTTGGTTTTTTCTTAAGGTAAAATCGTTCGCTAATTACTTCATGAAGCCCTCAGCATTTATTGATAGCCTTTGGCACCTTGGGAATGTCGCTTCAGGCTGAGTAACCCTCACTTCCTCCTCAAGCCAATGAGGTAGGGGTAGGGTGTTACTCTATGTCTAGAGTTACTCCAAGACAATGTAATTGAGATAGTAGATACTCTTGGGAAGGGGAATATAGTGGAAGATGTACTCAATAAGAGGTTTTGTCTATAGTTGCTGAGTGAGGTGACAGAGTAGCTCGTCGCATTGCAGATATCATTTGTGGATAGAGATGGAGCTGCTTACCTCCAAACTATGACTGTCACTCCCATACTTATTCAACAAGATTAGGAGGAATGGCATGGGGACAATGAATGTGAGGCATGACATGCTCAGATTTCCGCAGGACAGGCACCTGATGGATTTTTTGAAGGTGGGGAGCATGTCATCCTCTTTAGAGGATGCACCATGGTACCAGTGGTGCTAAGGGTGGAGGTGTGGTGGGAGTTCTGACCATCCCCTCTGCTGGAACATCCTAGTGTGGTGAATATGTACTCGGACCTTTGGCACCGACACTTGTTTCTAGGAATGAAGAAGGCAGTGGTGAAGTTTGTTTCACGATGCGTCACTTGTTAGCAAGTGAATGCCTCACATCACATTCCAGTAGTCTTAGCATAAACACTAGATTTTCTAGAGTAGAAGTGGGATGGTATCTCCATGGAAATTGTGACAGGGATTCCAGATACGTCTA
Organism: Viscum album; assembly: GCA_963277665.1. Taxonomy (NCBI): domain Eukaryota; kingdom Viridiplantae; phylum Streptophyta; class Magnoliopsida; order Santalales; family Viscaceae; genus Viscum; species Viscum album. The sequence continues at coordinate 885,473,677 of OY728135.1, read as the reverse complement.
GGGGACATGATTCCATCTGAGTGATCATTGACTGACTCACCATGTCTCCCTACTTCCGACCCATCAGAGAGAAAGGATTAGTAGTGGACTTAGGAAACCACTATTTACAAGATATTTTACTATATCATTGGGTGACATCGACGATCGTCTCTATCCATGACACACGTTTTACATCCTAGTTGTGGAATGGATAACAAGAGGAATTTGTGACTCAGATACGTTTGAGCACCACATTTCATCCATAGACGGATGGTTAGATGGAGCATACCATTCCGACCCTAGAGGACATGCTATGTTCTTGCATCATAGATTTTGTTCATAGTTGGGAGGATCCCTTGCCCATGGCGGAGTTCACATACAATAATATCTATCACTCCACCAACGGTACGACACCATTTGAGCCCTTATATGGTCATCCTTACAGATAACCTCTATGATGGAAATACCCAGGGGAGTTAGCACTTATGAGTCTGGAGTTTGTATGGGCTACCAATGAGAAGGTGCAAATCATCTTTGAGCAGATGAAGACTGCATAGAGTAGATATAAGTCTAATGCAGACAGGAGACAACGACCCTCATAGTTTGAGGAGGGAGACCACATCTTCCTATAGGTTTCACCTCAATGAGTACAGTAGGGATTTGGTAGATGCGGAAAACTCTCACTGAGGTTTATCATACCATTTATGATACGTAGGAGGATTGTGGATGTAGCATACCGCTAGGAACTACCTCCACAGTTGGAGACAGTTCATGACATCTTCCATGTATCCCAATAGAGGATATATGTGCATGAACTATATGACAACCCTAATTTTTTTACACAATTAAACATAATTTATTACATAATCTTCACTTGATACAACATAAAAGATCGATAGGTCTAGTGTATTTTGGGCTTAGGATCATTACATAAAAACATAAAACATAAAATACAATATATTTATAGAAAAACTCCTTTACATGACCACTACATTCCTTCGTACTTAGCATTTCATGGGATAACCTGAGGACATGAATAAGAAAAGGGTGATTTATAAAGCCCAATAAGGGGATAATCATGGAATAATAGGAGGAATACAATAAATATTAGGAAATAAGCCTATAAAAAGAGCATAATAGAAGCATAAACATAAAGGCATGATAAATCATGACAATCATAACATGGAAATATGGCAACAACACTTAACATGGAATTAGCATGAGCCAAGGCTCATTACACATGGAGCATGAGTAAACCCTAATTGCACATGAAGCACAATTAAAACCTCTTTTTAATTTAATTATCTTGAGTAAACACCCATTTCACATGATGTATCATGACACTATACTTTACCCAATTCATTGGACCACAATCAGGGTGCACCCTTCATAAACATTTCATTTCATGCATAAGTGTACCACAAGGATCGTAAAACAATGAATCATTCAACATATTCATTTATTTGATGATAAAATAATGTGGAATAAATACATGATAGTATTTAAACAATAATTAAATGTGGATAAAGGTTAATACAATTGAAAGAGAAATTGTAATGGTATTGAATACACAATGACTTTGGCTTAGAAAAGCGCAATTCAATTTCGGAAGCATAATAATGTGACATAAGAACTTAGAGAAATGGTTGATGAGAGAGAGAGAGAGGGGTGTCTCATCATATTCACATACATGGACAGTAAGGGGGTCATATATATACATATCCCAACAAATATAATGGAATTAAATTCCTGATACTAAAGAATATTTTGAATGTATGAGGAGAGAGAAATTTCTTTCAGAATTTCTACATAGTAACGAATGTACATGGGTGGAATTTAATGGGAGAGAAAGGGGTCTCAAATCATTCAAACATAATGGGGGAAGTATGGGGGAGGTGAAAACCCATACCCCAACATTTATAATCAAAATAAAAAGGGCATAACAATTTAATGAATATTGGACAAAAATGATAAAGGAAGAAAATCTCTTAATTGTAAGTGTACTTCTAAAGGATTGAGATAGGCTTGAGAGTGGATTCATAGGAGATTGTAGCACCTTGGGAGGATTATAGATAGTGTAGGGAAGAGGTTGGGTGAACTCCAAATGCTTTGAGTGAGGATAAAGTGGGTTCTTGGGTGGGTTTATATTGGGAAGGTGAGGGAATTTATTATTATTTAGGTTTGTTACACATCATATTAAAATAATCCAGACCACAAACCAGCCCATGGTTTTTAACCATGGTTTTTGGAAAAGGAAATTCGAAATAATATTTTATAAGTCCAAAGTTCGAAATTCTTAAAATAACGGTGTTTCTATTCTTGAGGTGAGTCACAGTCCCAAAGAAAACAATTTAAAAAGACAAAGTGTTTAATAAGTCTTGAAGGGTCCACTAAAGCTTTGTAAAATAAATCAAACAAAACCTAAATCACATTATCATAATGGTAAAACATATATTCGCTGAATATAATATTTTTAGTGGTTTAATAATTCACTACTGGGTCATTATGATGTCATAAAACACATTATATATTTAAACGGTATTTAACGTTTTACCCAAAAATTTGATTGTCTAGGAAAATTATGAAAAATTCACCATTGGATAATTTTGAAATCCTGATTCTATAAAAAATATTCATTTTAAGAAAAATAATTTTACAAATATGTTAATTTTCACTTTTAAAATAAAAACCAACATTTATAAAAAAATCATCTTTTTTGACAAAAATGTCTTTCAAACCTTAATAAAAATTAAAATTGCATTAATTAAATAATTAAATAATTTATATTTAGTAAAAATTATTTTATTTATAAAAATAATATTTTATTAAATTGTTATTTAATTCAAATATTCATTAATTCATCAAAATATATTTCTTAGTTTTATATTAACTAAATATACTATTTGTGCTTTAATTTTTTTTACAAGGTAACAATAGTAAAATGAAAGTATATTCATTATTATATTAAAAAATAATGTACATAACCATAGTGATAAGGTCTTGTTACATAGAACCTTATAACACCCACATAAGACCAAAGAGTATTGTGTGAGATGATGGTAGACTCGCAAGGTGGCTGAGATAACATTGCTTGGGTGGTAATCTCTATCAGCTTCCACTTCTCTAATAGGTGATCCAACTCGAGTGTAAAATATTCATGATCGGCTTGGGCTTGGTCAAGTTCAATGCCCAAAGACACCACCTCCTTTCTGAGCTCTAACAAATGGGCTTCGTATGAGGCACGTCTACTGGATGAGGCCATTGCTTCCTTTTTCTCAGTAAATTGGATTTTTTTAAATCACATATTTATATTAATCATGTGATCACTGTTCAATGGATGCAGTAGAAACAATCAAAATTCATTATGGTATTTTAAAATCCAAAAACATAAAACAAAATAAGTTCATGTGTTGTATAAACATTTCACATATTAAGACATTTAATTAGATCAAGATGGATATTCATTAACAAAAGATTGGGTCATTATAATCTTCCCCCCTTAAGAAATTTCACCCTCAAAATTTCCTTTTCCCACACTAAAATAGATGTGGGTAATTCTACTTCAACATTTCCTCTGATTCCCTTGTTGCTTCTTCAATCTGTTGGTTTTTCCACAACACCTTGACAAAGGGCATTGTATTATTTCATAGAACTTTTTCTCTATGATATAAGAATATCACAAGTTTCTCCTCATAAAAAATATCATCATCTAACTGTACCGTCTCTGAAGAGAGTACATGTGAAGGTTCCAATATGTACTTTCTTAATAGGTATACATGAAAGAAATCATGTACTTTGGCCATTGTAGGTGGAAGTTCTAGTCGATAGGCCATATCCCCAACACAATCAAGAATCTCGAAGGGGTTGATTTACCTTGGATATAAATTCCCTATCTTTCAAAACTACATGACCTTATTCCACGGAGATATATGTAGAAATACCATGTTTCCAACATTAAACTCAAGGTCTCATCGACAGTTATCTGAATAACTCTTCTATGACTCTGGGATACCTTGATATGCTGTTGAATGGTTTTCACCTTCTCCAACATTTTTCGACCATTTTTGGTCCAAACAGCTTACACTCACTAACCTCATCCCAACACGTCGGTGTTCTGTACCTTTTCCTACAAAAGGGATTCATATGGTTCCGTTTGAATTCTCGAGTGGAAACTATTACTATAAGAGAACTTAAATAAAGTAATATTTTGATCCCATCCTCCTTTAAAGTCCATTGAGAATGCTCCCAACATGTCCTCAAGTGTTGTGATAGCCCACTCGGACTGGCCTTCAGTTTGAGGATAACAGGCCATACTAAATTTCAGTTCAGTATTCAGAGCATGTTGAAGACTCTTCCAAAATATAGAGGTGAATCTTGGATCTCGATCAGACATAATATATAGTGGTACTCCATACAGCCTTACCACATCCCTGAAATATATTTGTGCCAATTGATCCAATGAGAAATCCTCCCAAATAGCAATGAAGTGTGCAACCTTTGTAATATGATCTAGAACAACCCAAATTTCATTGTTGCCTTTGGATGTCTTCAAAAGTATCGTGAAAAAGTCCATGGTGATGTTCTCTCATTTCCATTAAGGTACAATAAATGGTTGCATCATCCCCTTAGTCTTTTTCCTCTCTTCCTTCACATGATTACATACCAGGAACGTTGATATATATTCAGTGATCTACTTATTCATATTATCCCACCAATAATTCACTCAGAGATCTCGATACATCTTTGTGTTTCCTGAGTGAATAGAGAAATTTGAACTATGTGAATCATCAAAAAGTTCCTTCTTCAGCTCCAGAATTGATGTAACAGATAATCTTTTCCCTAATATCATAATTCCTTCTCCATTAACATTAAAATATGTGGATTTCCTTTTTCCGGTAGCTTATTGTTTTTCCTAAATTCACACATCATCTTTTTTATCATCCTTTAATCATTCCAAAAGTGATGGTTGAGCAATCATTTGTTAATGTATTTATGACGTTCTCTTCTTTAGGATTCCCATGTTTATCTTTATCAAATCTAAGAAGATTGTATCCTTTTCTATTCTCATCAATGATAGAATTGCTGGGTCCTTTATACTTAGTACATCTTCCACCTTGTTCGCTTTCCCAGGGTGGTAATGGATTGAGCAGTCATAGTCTTTGATCAAATCTAGCAATATTTTTTGGTGAATGTTCCACTATTTCTGTTTGAATATGTACTTGAGGCTTTTGTGGTCTGTATATATTATACACTTCTCCCCAAAGAGATAATGCTGCTAAATTTTTAAAGAGAAGATCACTTTAGCCAACTCGAGGTCATGTGTTGGATAGTTCTGTTCATGAACAATTAACTGCCATGAAGCATAGGCAGTGAATTTGTCATTTTGCATCAACACACATCACATTCCCTTCTTCTAAGAATCACTGAATACCACAAAAAGTTCTCCACTTGTAGGTAAAGTGAGCACATGCACAGTGATAAGCCTCCTTTTTAACTCTTTGAAACATTCTTCGCATTAATCACTCCCAGAAAAGTTAACTTCATTCTAAGTTATCTTGGAATGAGGGTTGGAAAATTGTGAGAAATTTCTCACAAATCGTTGATAATATCCAGCTAACCCCAAGAAGGTTCGAATATCAGTTACCAATGTTGGCCTTGACCACCACCTAATTGCATCTATTTTGGATGGATCCATAGATATCCCGTTTCTCTTGATTATATGGCCCAATAATGAGATCTCCTTCCACCCGAACACAAAATTTCTATACGTTTCAGATAGCTTCTCCTTCCTCAGGGTCTCTAGTACAGTTCTTAGATCCACCTCATGATCCTCCTTCGTTTTGGTCTATATCAGAATATAATCTATAAAGACTAACAAAAATTTGTTGAGGTAATCTCTAAATATTCTATTAATCATTTCTATGAAGATTTCTAAAGAATTAGTGAGTCTGAAAGGCATTACTATGAATTCATAGTGCCCGTATCTTGAACAAAAATCTGTCTTGGGATATCTTCTTCTTCATCATTACATGATAATATCCTGACTAGAAATCCATCTTGGAGAAGTATTGTGCTCCCTGAAGCTGATCAAACATGTCTTCAATTCGTGGGAGAGGATACTTGTTCATTATTGTGATTTTTTAAGCTCATAATAATAGATGCAAAGGCGCATTGACCCATCCTTCTTCTTGATGAAGATGACTGCTACACCCCATAGTGAAGCACTTGGGAATTTAAAGCCTTTATCAAGATTCTCCTATAGTTGTTTCTTAAGCTCCTCAAGCTCCACAGCATCCACTATATACAAAGTATTGGATATTGGAAATTCCCCAAGTATAAGATCAATTGATAATTGAACATCACTTCTAGGAGGAAGACCAGACAATTCCTCAAGAAACACTTCAGTGAATTCCCTCACAATAGGTGTGTCCTCTTTGATGGTTTCTCTCGTAGACTCAATCATATGAGCCACATAACCATGCTCATAGGGTAGTAATATCTATGCTTGATATGATTGAGATAAAGAAGATTCATCTTCCTCCTTGTAGTTTTATAGAATCAGGAGTCAATTATCCACATGGAGAGTGACTTCACTCTCACGACAATTTATGATGGCTCTATATATGGAAAGTCAATCCATGCCATGAATTGCATCAAATTCTACTAGAGGGAGTACGATGAGGTTCTCCGGGAATTTCATTCCATATATTATGATAGAGGCGGATTTATATTCATGGGATTTATTGATTTCCCACTTTTGCGTACTCACTGAAATCTTCACTTCCATGATTTGCGGTTCTGCTGGGATTGTTCTACTAAACCTTTGATATATAAAAGAATGAATAGAACCTGAATCAAAAATTACATTCAATATTCATGAATGAACAACAAGCATACCTATCACCACTTCATTGTTGGGGTTCACTTCGGCAATAGTGATTGCAAAAGCCTGCCCTTGCTGCCTTGGAAGTTGTTGGTTGCTTTCAAAATCCATTGGCATAGGGAACTGATTTGCAAGATGCCCTGGTTCTTTGCAGTTGTAGAAATGAACCCTGCGGTGAGGTTCGAACGGAGTGTTCCTCTCCTCTTTCACAGCTGCAGGTATTTCTTGCGGATAGTTAATAGCTAGGAGCCCTTCTCTTCTACACCTAATGCATTTTCTCATCCCATTTAGGGAATTTTCGGGGTGCTTCTTACTGCACCGTTGGAAAGTGGGGTTCTGGATATTCATAGAACCACTGGATTTATCTATGGATCTTCCAACATTGAAGTGTACCTTATGCTTATTATCCCCATTATACCCCTGAGATTATCCTATCTCCATTTCAACCATTAGGGAACATCAGACAATTTCCTCCTAGTTGTCGAAGTCACAGATCGCCAGAGCTTTCCATAGGCTAGGATTCAATCCACTAAAGAAGCAGTCAAAATTGCATTCGGGGGTAACGAAAAAGATGGAGTCATATTATGCAAGCCTTGTGAGGTTTTCCTCATACTCTCCAATAGATTCATCATCATTTTTCTTGAGGTCAAGGAAGTCCCTTTCCATCTAATGTCGGAGGGTGCACGAAAAATATTTATCGAAAAAAACATCCTGAAATCCTTCCATTCCAATGCATTGATCTCCTCCTCAGGCTTCATATTTTTTATCCACATCCAACATTTATCATCTTCACCATCCATATGATAATAAACTAGGAGGACCTTCTCATGTTCAAAACATTAAAGGATGGAGATGATCTTTTCAATGGAGTTGATCCATTATTCTGCGATTGAGGGATCAAATGATCCAGTAAAAGTAGGACTCCTTTAACTCATGAAGCTCTTGATAGAGACTTGTTCATTATTAGGGGGGTTGAACATTTCTCTTGACCCATGATTCTATTTATATCTTGAGTTAGCTGAGAGAGAAGCTTGAAAAAGTTCCCAATTATCTCTCCCATTGGATTGGGCACCTCATTAGTACAGTAATCACATTGATATTCACATCGGTAGTTAGCCCGAGTTCTCCTATTACTTACCATTGGCTGGAATAAAAGGAAAGTTAGTGGTAACAAATAAAGGGTAATCCAATGACAATGTATATGACTTATTAATATATTTTATTTCCTTAACATATGAATCTATTGTCTTTAGTCTATGTTATCCATGATCTATTTTTTATCAAATATTCTTAGGTCATTTTTTTGTCCATTAATAACGGTACATACTAAGCTTGTAAATTTACCATAGCATATACCCTAGGAGTTTCATAACCAACAATGCAGAAAGTCCCATTATCATGCACCAGTTCCTGTTTGAGTCAAGCTCAAAGAGTTGTTTTTGGGTTTTACCCCTAGGATACATCTGTGCTAGATCTGCCTCTACTTGCTAATATCCAGACATGGATGTATTTGCTTGATATACCACTTAAACAATACTCAAAAAAACATTCAGATATTTATACAAAGTCTTGTCTCTAAAGAATTATAAGGGTTTTCAAATCCTAATACCAAAAATAACTAAACTTATCTTTTAATACCAACTATGAAAACCCTACTTTTTATTACACAATTAAAACTAATTTTTTATATAAATTTCACTTGATACAACATAGATGATCGAGAGGTATAGTGTCTTTTGGGATTATGATCATTACATAACAACTTAAAAAATGAAATACAATATCATTATTGAAAACTTCCTTTACATGTCCACTACATTCCCTCATACATAGCATTGCATGGGCTAACCTGATGACATGCATAAGAAAAGGGTGAGCTATAAAGACCAATAAGGGAATAATCGTGGAATAACATGAGAAATACAATACATGTTTAACATTAGGAATATCAATAGAGAACAACAGAAGAATAAACATAAAGTCATGTATAATCATTATAATCATAACATGGAAATGTGGAAATAACACATAACATGGACTTAGAATGAGCCAAGGCTCATTGCATATGGAGCATGAGTAAACCATCATCCTACATAAAGAACGAGTAAAAACTCGGTGCACTTGAATTAGCATGAGTAAACACCCATTTCACATGACTTATCATGATACTATACTTTACCCAATGCATGGGGCACTATCAGTGCTCACCCTTCTTAAACATTTCATTTCATGCATAAGTGTGCCACATGGATCATAAAACATTGAATCATTCAACATATTAATTTGTTCCATGATAAACGAATGGGGAATAAATACATGAAAATGAATAAACAATAAATAAATGGGGATAAAGGTGAATACCCTTCATAGAGAAATGGGCATGGTATTCACTACACAATGACTTTGGCTTGGGAAAACACAGTGCAATTTCGGCCGCATAACGGCATGACATAAGAACTCCAAAATTGGTTGATGAGAGAGAAAGGAGTGTATCATCATATATTCATGATATGGAAAATAATGGGGTCATATAAGTAGATTTACCAACAAATTTAATTGAATATAGATTCATGATCCAAAAGAATTGCTTGAATGTAAATGACGAGAGAGAAATTCCTTTAGAAATTTCAGCATAGTAACGGGTGTACATGGGAGGCATTTAATGAGAAAGAAATGTGTCTACCATTATTCTATAATAAAGGGAGAATTATGGGGGAGGTGAGAATCCATTCCACAATATTTAAAATACAAATAAAAATGGAATTACAATTTAAAGAATATTGGAAAAAATATAAAAGGACGAAAACCCCTTACTTGGAAATGTGCTTCCAAAGGCTTTACAGAGGTTTGAGAATGGATTCTTGGGAGCTTGGGGAACCTTGTAAGGATTCTAGAGAGAAGAGGTCATAGGTTGTAAGAACTCATAAGGCTTAGAGTGTGGAGGAAGTGGGATCTTTGGTGGGTTTATATAGGAAAGGTGAGGGAATTCTTTATTATTTAGGTTTGGGAAACCACACATTAAACTAATCCAAACCACAAACTGCCCCTGGAATTAACCATAGTTTTAAAAAAATAAGTGGAAAAATGTATTTTATAAGTCCTAAATTCTTAAAATAATGGGGTTTCTCATGTGGAGGTGAGTCACACTCCCAATGAAAACAATTTAAAAAGACAAAGTGTTTAATAAGTCTTGAAGGTCCACTAAAGCATTGAAAAATAAATCAAACAAAACAAAATTACATTATTTTAATGGTAAAACATATATTGGCTGTACATAAAGTTTATAGTATTTTACTATATCACTATTGGGTCATTATGATATCATAAAACACATTATATATTTAAATGATATTTAATTTTTTACCCAAAAATTTGACCGTCTCAGAAAATAATGAAAAATTCACCATTAGATAATTTCAACAACATAATTCACGAAATAATATAAATTTTATATAAATAATTTTCAAAATATGTTAATTTTTACTTTTAATATAAAAATAGACATTTATCAAAAATTCATGGGTTTTGACAAAAATGTCTTTCAAACCATAATAAAAATTACAATTGTATTCATAAAATTATACGATCATTAATATTTAATAAAAATTAATTTAATAATAAAAATATTATTATATTAAAATATTATTTAATTCAAAAATCCATTAATTCATAAAAATAGATTTCACAGTTGAACATTAACTAAAAGTACTAGTTGAGCTTTAAAAACAATTTACATGGTAACAATAGTAAAATTAATATATATTCATTGTTAAATACTATGCTAATGTACATAACCATAGTTCTAAGGTATTGTTACCTAACCCCTTATAACACCTGCATAAGGCCGAAGAGTATGGTGTGAAATGGTGAAAGTCTCTTGGGGTGGATCGGATAACATTGTTTGGGTGGTAATCACTATCAACATCCACTTATACCGTTGGCGATCCCGCTCGAGCTTAACATATTAAAACTCGTCTTGGGCTTGGTCAAGTGCAATGACCAAAGACACAAACTCCTTTCTAAGCTCTGAAAAATGGTCTTCGTATGGGGAAAATCAACTGTATTAGGCCATCGCTCCCTTTGTGGGAGTAAATTGGATTTGTTAGAACCCATATTTATACTAATCATGTCATCACAGTTCAATGGATACAATTGCAACGATCATAATTCAAAATGGAATTTTAAAATCCCAAAACATAAAACCAAATAAATGCATGTGTTGAGTAACCATTTCACATATTAAGACATTTAATTAGATCACGAGAGATATTCATTAACAAAATTTTGGGTCCTTACAACCAATCTATTTCATCGACCATGTCGAGCTAGACATTGATGATGGGGTGAAATTTACGAAGGTTCTAGTGCTGATTGAGGATTTGCATGAGTGGTGTCACGACCCGCCCTCGGGGTCCGTGCCGTGACTACCCCAAGCCCGCCTTCCATAGGCCAGGGGCTGGCGACTAGCACCAAGGCGTAAAATCCCGATAACTGGGAAGGCATTGCCTTTATAAAAGAAAACAAGCACCACAGAGTACAAGCGGAAGTAAAACACTAAGTACAAAAGAAGAGCTGAAAAGTAAAAAGGGGCCGGAAATACAAGCCCAACTGTAAAGTACAACTCGAAAGGGAAAACAGCGACTGAAAAGTAAAGCTGCTACGCTGAGATGTCCACTGGAATTCCCACCTGAAGGGTGGGTACAAATAGCTCCTCTGCTCCTCGGGTTCCGCCATCCGCTCCGAGTATGTCCCGCCCAGTGGTCCACCTCCGGTTACCGCCTCGTCGAATAGTCCACCTCCAGGTACCGTCCAGTCCTCGCACCTTCGGCTTCTGTCAGCACTGTCCGTCGTCTGCAACCAACACAATGAGGTGCGGGCATAGCCCGTGCAGGGGTGAGTATAACGATACTCAGTAGGGACCCCGAGACCCTCAAGGTCTCACTAAAACCAACAAGGATAACCACAAGAAGATCACAACAGATAAACTCTACTTAGGTATATGCCCATACATATACCTAAGTTATCAAGTAACCCATCTCAGTCATGAGGAAGCACAAGGATCATGAGATCAACGGATAACCACTACCCAGGTATATGCCCATACATATACCAAAGTTATCAATAAACCCATCTCAATCATGAGGAAACACAAAGGTCAAAAGTCTCAGCTCAAACCAGGATTTTCATTATCGAAACCGTAACTGCTGAAGAGCTCCGTCTCTAGAGTGTACAGTGGTCCTGTCACGACTCCGAGGCTGTCGCTCACTAACCTAGGACTGCTGAAGTACTCCTCCTGTCGAGTACTGCGGGTCTGCTGCCAACTACCAGGCGCTCCGTCCGCTGAGGGTCTGCTGCCAAATACCGGGCGCTACCCAGATAGCCTACTGAGGTACTCCTCCTGTCGAGTACCGCGGGTCTGCTGCCAACTACCAGGCGCTCCGTCCGCCGTGGGTCTGCCTCCAAGTACCGGGCGCTCCGTCCACTGGGCTAGTCGACTCACTCCAAGTCGAGTCGGTCAAGCAGTCGTCAGGTCTCAGCCGGCTACACGGTCTCCGTACTCTGCACGCTCGTCTCCGGGAGGGTCCGCTCCACGAGCTACTGGTCGATACTCCAAGTATCACAAAGTCCCACGAAGAAGTGTCTCAAAGGTCCGTCTCGTCACAGGGGTCTCAACGCAACAGACGGCGCGTCGATCGGACGCCCGGTCTGTGAGTTAATAGTCTTTTCGTCCCAGGGGCCCGGTTGGTTTCGAGTGCGAACCAATCCCGGCCGTATCTCAACTGTACCCCGAACTCCCATAGGGTAAACTCAAAGGGACCGTTACTCATCGTAACCACCAACGCCGCTGACGGCTCATCAAGCGGACGTCCTGTCTGAAAGATATCAGCTTTCCCGTTCCAGGGGCCCGGTTGGATTTCGGGAACAATCCAACCCGGCCATACTCCGACTGCATCCAAAACTCGGGCGGAGTATGTCAAAAGTTCGGTCTCATCAAGAGGAAGTCAACGAAACAGACGGCGCGTCAATCGGACGCCCGGTCTGTGAGTTATTGGCATTTTCGTCTCCGGGGCCCGGTTGGTTTTTAAGGAAAAACCAACCCGACCGTACTCCACCTGCGTCCAAACCTCGGGCGGAGTATGCCAAAAGATCCGTCACACTAGGAGGAACATTACGCGACTGACGGCTCGTCAATCGGACGTCCGTAGCTCAAGATATGAGCGTTTCCGCTCCGAAGGCCCGGTTGGTTCTATGAACGAACCAACCCGGCCGAACTCAAAGTAAATCGAAACATTGAGTGCGATATACCGAAACGACCGTCTCGATCCAAGGATCGCGTTGCCACAGACGGTTCGTCATTCGGAGGTCCGAAGCTCAAGATATGAGCCAAAAACCAAAACAGGTTCGAAACGGGGGGTCCGGGTCCGGGCCGACCCGGCCCGACCCCCCCCCCCCCCGGGGCGGCGGCGGCGGCGGGCCGCGCCGGCGGCGGGGCGCCGCGAGGTGGCGGCACGGTCGGCACGCGGGGGCTAAGCCCCCGCTTCTTCAAGGGCGGCGCGGCTATGCCGCGCCGTTTTGACAAATGGCCCCCCCTCCAGGGGGCCCGCTTCTTGGAAAACCGGGGGGCTGTTGCCCCCCCCTTGTCATGGATGAACCGCCCCCCTCTCTTAAAGAGGGGGTTTTATTTAAGTGGCCGGGGAATTAAATTCCCCGGTTTTAATGGTATCCGGCCGGCCAGCTGGCCGGCCGGTTTTCTCTAACGGGACCGGAATTTCCGGTCCCCCTTCGGCTTCCGACGCCGGCGGCCCGGCCGCCGGTCTCTTCTTCCGCCGCGGCCCGGAACCGGCCGCGGTCTTCTCGTCCCGCCGCGGCCCGGAACCGGCCGCGGTCTCCTCGTCCCGCCGCGGCCCGGAACCGGCCGCGGTCTTCGTCGTCCGGCGCGGTGCGACGGCACCGCGCCCCTTTCGCCGTGCCATGAATCCTTCCAACGCGGCGCGACGGCGTCGCGTTCTTGAAGACTCTCCTCGGCGTAGCGCGGCGGCGTTGCGAAAAAAAAAATAAGCATGTTCATCCGCGTGGTGCGACGGCACCACGCCACTTGCTTCCACCCGCATGAATAAAACGAGAACTAAGGAGGGGGGGGGTTCGGCCGTGTTCATGCGGTCCGACCCCCCTCACGTTAAATAATAACATAACTAAAGAATATCCGAAAGCCTCACGTTTAGTCATGCTAAAAATCCAAGATTCAAGAATGGAATAAAATAATCAATAAATAACATCCCCTACCTCGGGTTAAGATTTGAAGATTTGATTACGCTCCGCGGAAGACGGCGTCGCGGAGGTCGGGCGTCGCGGTCGACGTTCGTCAAATCTGTTGACGAAGAGTTATGCCCGAAAAGACACGTCGCTCGGATCTTCGATTGCCGACGAAGGAGGTTCTGGGGGGAAAGAAGAGGTCCGAAGATACCGGGTCGCCGAGTCGATGATCCTTGACGAAGAGTTGTCGTTCTTCGTTGAGGATGAAGACGTTCTTCGTTCTTCGTCAGAGCTTGGAGATGAAGGGAAAGCTCTCCAAATACAAACAAAGAACCCTCAATAAAATAAGAATACCACTTATTTTATTAACACATAACTCAAAAGGATTTCAAATGTTTGAAATTCAAAAGAGTTTACCCCCAAAATTAAATAAGAGTAACCTAAGCCAATTAATTAGGGGTTAGGTATGTTGAGAGAATTTGAAAAGAAAAGGGGTTCGTGTGGGCCCCACCACACTTAATCCTCCCAAGGGAGGTTAAGTGGGTGTGGGTCCCACTTCCAACCACCTTTGATAGGTTTTTAAATAAGTTAAAATAAAATTTGTCTTACACAAATTTTATTTAACTTAACTGAAAAACCCCAAAACGTAACTCTCAACCCGCAACAAACGCAACTCCCGAGAAGGTCTCATTAAGCGAATATCGGCGTTGCGAGTTCATCGGTGCCCTCGGATTTCAATTCCGAGCACCGGATCAAGAGTTAGTAAATCCCGCTCGTTCGTTCACTGAACGTACCCGAGCCAAACTTCGGAAATTAATTCCGGGCACTCCGGGCCTCGGAATCAGGTGCCGTCTGAAACCGCGCTCTTGTAAAATTCTAAAGAAAATTAAGAAAAAATTTTCCTTGAATTTTACGGGTCTTTACATTACTCCCACCTCAGGGCTTTACGTCCCCGTAAAGCTACATCAAAAACTAGGGAAACAAAAGAGTGTACTGAGCACGCATCTGAGCCTCCCGCTCCCATGTGCTCTCTTGGAGATTTCCGTGCCGCCATCTGCTGCGCATAAGAGGAATCGATCGTCCAAGTAGGACCCGCTCCTGTCGATCCTCTATTTCCACCGGGACCTCCGTAAAAGTCACCCCATCGTCAACGTCAAGCTCCTCAGCTGGAATACGTGGAAGACGTCGTGCACCCGGTGCAACTGAGGTGGTAGAGTCAGGCGATAAGCCACCTCGCCAACCTTGCTGAGGACCTGGAAGGGTCTGTTGAAGCGCGGAGATATTTTGCCGCCTCGGCCAAATCTCCGAATACCACGTCGAGGTGAGACCCGCAAGAAGACGTGGTCGCCATCCTCGAACTCCAGTGGCCTCCGCCTCCTGTCAGCGTAAGACTTCTGCCGGCTCTGTGTTTTCCTCATCCGCTCCTGGATGACATGGACCTCTTCTGACGTGGCCCGGACCATCTCTGGTCCCACAAGAGCTGCGAGATTTATTCTTTGCCGATAAGAGAAACCTGGTCTCATCCCCTGGATGAACCACATTCTTTGCCTAAAACAGTCAATCCTAACATGGATGATACTAATCCATACCAAGGATGACGTCGTAAGGCCTCGACGCTACTACTAAGAGATCCAACCGTTACTCTCGCCTCCAAGGGTTGAGTCACACTGTCGGCATCAGTGTGTGGTAACTGGTCTCCTCCAGTAGATGTCTCACAAGTGAGGGTCAAGTCAACAGTCAACTGGAACCTCTTAGTAACATCACAAAAGAGGACAGGAATGAAAACATCACAAAGGATGCGTCTTTTATTATTGCAGCTCATAATACAAGACGCTACACAAAAGCAACATCAACATGGAACTAGAAGTACAAAAGACGTATCCACTAGTTCCTTCCCTGTCCACCTGCTCCCAGATCTCCATGATCGTAAGCTTCAGCTGCCTGAAGCTGTGCTCTCGCATGTCCACCTACTCCCTGTGGTCGGGGTGGACCTCCTGGTGGTGGTGGTGGCAGAGCCTCAAAGCGTCGTCCACCACCTGCTGCTCGGCCAGTTCCTCTGCCTCGTCCGCCTCCTCCCTGCGGACCGCCACGGTCGAACCTCTGCCTCTGCCTAGGTGGTTCCTCAACCGTCTGCTGCTCCTCCGCATGGCGGGTCGGGCAGTCACGAGCCATGTGGCCTTGCCCGCCGCATGCAAAGCACTGTCTTCCACTCAAAAGACTGACTCCGCGCTGTGTGCCCTGCACTGCTGAGCCAGTGCCCTGAGGTCGTCTGCCTGAAGGTCTGGTCTGTCTGAACCCCTGAGTCATCTGTCGGCCACCTGCTACCGAAGACTCCGCTACGTGCCGCCCTGCGGTGGGTCACTGCGCTGGTGAAGACTCAGCAAGGAAGCTCTCAATCAGAAGGGCTCGCTCCAGTACTCCAGTCTGAGTCGGTAAGCTGAGGGAGATCAGCGATGCCCTGATCTCGTGTCTCAAACCCTGCTCGAAGGTCCGGGCCCGGAAGAATGGGTCCCGTACCATGTCGGTCGAGTAGCGCGAGAGATCGGTAAATCTCGCCGAGTACTGAGCGACCGTCATGCTGCCCTGACGCAGCTGAAGAAGCTCCTGGATGCGCACCGCTCGGAGGGTGGCCGGGACGAACTCCGAGTGGAAGAGGCTCTCAAAGTCCGTCCAAAGTAGAGATGCCTCATCGTGCACCTGGAGCATCAAGCTCCACCATCGTCCTGCTGCTGCGTGTAGTAGGCTCGCAGCGAGGATCACCATGAGGTCTGCTGGTGTCCTCACTAGCCTAAACACTCGTACCACTGCCTCCAGCCAGTCCTCTGCAGCCTGGGGATCCGTCTCCCCGCGAAACCTGGGCGGTCGCTGGTGCTGAAACTCATGCAGTGCGCTGAGGCGATGTGCATCGTCAGCGGCTGCTGCTAGAAGCATCGGGGGCTCGGCGGGTAGAGCTACCGCCGGTGCCACTGCTGACAAAGGGCCCTGCACCGAGGCCTCGTCGCTCGGTGGGCTGTCGTCACGTTCGATTCTCGGAACCCTAGCTGGCTGCCGTCGTGGGGCCATCCTGAAAGAAACAACGTAACACGATCAAACGATTATACCTGGTGAGCTGACCTGGTTTGAGCTGTTTTAAGGGGAAAAACCTTTGAAAACACACACGCAATCAGTGTTTTCGTGCACAAAGTCGGAAATCAGTTGTCAGGGTCCTGGTGTATGGATACGTCGGCCGCCCGCACCAACACTGGACTCCCTGAACTGAAAACCACACTCGGTACCCTTAACACTATTGCTTCATAGAAAGAAACATCAGAGTTATAAGTTCTGCGGTAGAACCGAACTCCTCTGATACCAATTTGTCACGACCCGCCCTCGGGGTCCGTGCCGTGACTACCCCAAGCCCGCCTTCCATAGGCCAGGGGCTGGCGACTAGCACCAAGGCGTAAAATCCCGATAAATGGGAAGGCATTGCCTTTATAAAAGAAAACAAGCACCACAGAGTACAAGCGGAAGTAAAACACTAAGTACAAAAGAAGAGCTGAAAAGTAAAAAGGGGCCGGAAATACAAGCCCAACTGTAAAGTACAACTCGAAAGGGAAAACAGCGACTGAAAAGTAAAGCTGCTACGCTGAGATGTCCACTGGAATTCCCACCTGAAGGGTGGGTACAGATAGCTCCTCTGCTCCTCGGGTTCCGCCATCCGCTCCGAGTATGTCCCGCCCAGTGGTCCACCTCCGGTTACCGCCTCGTCGAATAGTCCACCTCCAGGTACCGTCCAGTCCTCGCACCTTCGGCTTCTGTCAGCACTGTCCGTCGTCTGCAACCAACACAACGAGGTGCGGACATAGCCCGTGCAGGGGTGAGTATAACGATACTCAGTAGGGACCCCGAGACCCTCAAGGTCTCACTAAAACCAACAAGGATAACCACAAGAAGATCACAACAGATAAACTCTACTTAGGTATATGCCCATACATATACCTAAGTTATCAAGTAACCCATCTCAGTCATGAGGAAGCACAAGGATCATGAGATCAACGGATAACCACTACCCAGGTATATGCCCATACATATACCTAAGTTATCAAGAAACCCATCTCAATCATGAGGAAACACAAAGGTCAAAAGTCTCAGCTCAAACCAGGATTTTCATTATCGAAACCGTAACTGCTGAAGAGCTCCGTCTCTAGAGTGTACAGTGGTCCTGTCACGACTCCGAGGTTGTCGCTCACTAACCTAGGACTGCTGAAGTACTCCTCCTGTCGAGTACTGCGGGTCTGCTGCCAACTACCAGGCGCTCCGTCCGCTGAGGGTCTGCTGCCAAATACCGGGCGCTACCCAGATAGCCTACTGAGGTACTCCTCCTGTCGAGTACCGCGGGTCTGCTGCCAACTACCAGGCGCTCCGTCCGCCGTGGGTCTGCCGCCAAGTACCGGGCGCTCCGTCCACTGGGCTAGTCGACTCGCTCCAAGTCGAGTCGGTCAAGCAGTCGTCAGGTCTCAGCCGGCTACACGGTCTCCGTACTCTGCACGCTCGTCTCCGGGAGGGTCCGCTCCACGAGCTACTGGTCGATACTCCAAGTATCACAAAGTCCCACGAAGAAGTGTCTCAAAGGTCCGTCTCGTCACAGGGGTCTCAACGCAACAGACGGCGCGTCGATCGGACGCCCGGTCTGTGAGTTAATAGTCTTTTCGTCCCAGGGGCCCGGTTGGTTTCGAGTGCGAACCAATCCTGGCCGTATCTCAACTGTACCCCGAACTCCCATAGGGTAAACTCAAAGGGACCGTTACTCATCGTAACCACCAACGCCGCTGACGGCTCGTCAAGCGGACGTCCTGTCTGAAAGATATCAGCTTTCCCGTTCCAGGGGCCCGGTTGGATTTCGGGAACAATCCAACCCGGCCATACTCCGACTGCATCCAAAACTCGGGCGGAGTATGTCAAAAGTTCCGTCTCATCAAGAGGAAGTCAACGAAACAGACGGCGCGTCAATCGGACGCCCGGTCTGTGAGTTATTGGCATTTTCGTCTCCGGGGCCCGGTTGGTTTTTAAGGAAAAACCAACCCGACCGTACTCCACCTGCGTCCAAACCTCGGGCGGAGTATGCCAAAAGATCCGTCACACTAGGAGGAACATTACGCGACTGACGGCTCGTCAATCGGACGTCCGTAGCTCAAGATATGAGCGTTTCCGCTCCGAAGGCCCGGTTGGTTCTGTGAACGAACCAACCCGGCCGAAGTCAAATTAAACCGAAACCTTGAGTGCGATATACCGAAACGACCGTCTCGATCCAAGGATCGCGTTGCCGCAGACGGTTCGTCATTCGGAGGTCCGAAGCTCAAGATATGAGCCAAAAACAAAAACAGGTTCGAAACGGGGGGTCCGGGCCGACCCGGCCCGACCCCCCCCCCCCCCCCCCCGGGGCGGCGCGGCGGCCGGCGGCGGCGGGCGGCGGCGGCGGGCGGCGCGGCGGCGGCGGCGGGCCGCGCTGGCGGCGGCGGCGGGCCGCGCCGGCGGCGTGGGGCCGCGAGGTGGCGGCACGGGCGGCACGCGGGGGCTAAGCCCCCGCTTCTTCAAGGGCGGCGCGGCTATGCCGCGCCGTTTTGACAAATGGCCCCCCCTCCAGGGGGCCCGCTTCTTGGAAAACCGGGGGGCTGTTGCCCCCCCCTTGTCATGGATGAACCGCCCCCCTCTCTTAAAGAGGGGGTTTTATTTAAGTGGCCGGGGAATTAAATTCCCCGGTTTTAATGGTATCCGGCCGGCCAGCTGGCCGGCCGGTTTTCTCTAACGGGACCGGAATTTCCGGTCCCCCTTCGGCTTCCGACGCCAGCGGCCCGGCCGCCGGTCTCTTCTTCCGCCGCGGCCCGGAACCGGCCGCGGTCTTCTCGTCCCGCCGCGGCCCGGAACCGGCCGCGGTCTCCTCGTCCCGCCGCGGCCCGGAACCGGTCGCGGTCTTCGTCGTCCGGCGCGGTGCGACGGCACCGCGCCCCTTTCGCCGTGCCATGAATCCTTCCAACGCGGCGCGACGGCGTCGCGTTCTTGAAGACTCTCCTCGGCGTAGCGCGGCGGCGTTGCGAAAAAAAAAATAAGCATGTTCATCCGCGTGGTGCGACGGCACCACGCCACTTGCTTCCACCCGCATGAATAAAACGAGAACTAAGGAGGGGGGGGGGGGGTTCGGCCGTGTTCATGCGGTCCGACCCCCCTCACGTTAAATAATAACATAACTAAAGAATATCCGAAAGCCTCACGTTTAGTCATGCTAAAAATCCAAGATTCAAGAATGGAATAAAATAATCAATAAATAACATCCCCTACCTCGGGTTAAGATTTGAAGATTTGATTACGCTCCGCGGAAGACGGCGTCGCGGAGGTCGGGCGTCGCGGTCGACGTTCGTCAAATCCGTTGACGAAGAGTTATGCCCGAAAAGACACGTCGCTCGGATCTTCGATTGCCGACGAAGGAGGTTCTGGGGGGAAAGAAGAGGTCCGAAGATACCGGGTCGCCGAGTCGATGATCCTTGACGAAGAGTTGTCGTTCTTCGTTGAGGATGAAGACGTTCTTCGTTCTTCGTCAGAGCTTGGAGATGAAGGGAAAGCTCTCCAAAGACAAACAAAGAACCCTCAATAAAATAAGAATACCACTTATTTTATTAACACATAACTCAAAAGGATTTCAAATGTTTGAAATTCAAAAGAGTTTACCCCCAAAATTAAATAAGAGTAACCTAAGCCAATTAATTAGGGGTTAGGTACGTTGAGAGAATTTGAAAAGAAAAGGGGTTCGTGTGGGCCCCACCACACTTAATCCTCCCAAGGGAGGTTAAGTGGGTGTGGGTCCCACTTCCAACCACCTTTGATAGGTTTTTAAATAAGTTAAAATAAAATTTGTCTTACACAAATTTTATTTAACTTAACTGAAAAACCCCAAAACGTAACTCTCAACCCGCAACAAACGCAACTCCCGAGAAGGTCTCATTAAGCGAATATCGGCGCTGCGAGTTCATCGGTGCCCTCGGATTTCAATTCCGAGCACCGGATCAAGAGTTAGTAAATCCCGCTCGTTCGTTCACTGAACGTACCCGAGCCAAACTTCGGAAATTAATTCCGGGCACTCCGGGCCTCGGAATCAGGTGCCGTCTGAAACCGCGCTCTTGTAAAATTCTAAAGCAAATTAAGAAAACAATTTCCTTGAATTTTACGGGTCTTTACAAGTGGGTCTTTTGTGGATAATATATACCTCTAGTGTTTGTATGCTGGAAGCACAAGAACCTCCAAAATATCACACGGGAGTGAGAGGCTCAGATTCTAGCTCAGTACAACCATTAGTTTCCTTAGTCAATGTTGTGCCTTTCAGGGATGAAAATCCCTAAGGTGGGTAGAATGTAAAGAATTAGATTTTCCATGTAATTGTTTTTCTATTTTATGGAAGTATTACAAGTCTAAAATAATTGACGGCACGTGATTCCAATGCCCGGTGTGCTTGGAATAAATTTCTAAACATTTTTATGGTACGTTTTGTGAAAGATTGGGCGGTGTTTTCTTACATTTGAACTGGTAATCGTATTAAAAAATAAGAGGGAACCTTTAAATATTCAGTGCCAAGATTCATTTAATTGAGGCTTCACTTCAACCACAGCATATCTGAAAAAAGAAGATATATTTTGGTACTTTTAACAGAATAAGAAAATAATTTTGTTATTTTATTTATTTCATTATATTAATCCAATGGATAGGTGGGACTAGCAGAACGAATGACATGTCAAGCCATTAAATGTCTTGACTCCCCAAATCTTATGTAACAACATCGCTTGAAATTAGGAAGGTGTTAGGAAGGTTTCTATTAAATGAATTCCAATTAATTCCTTGGGAGTTACTCACCCTCACACTCTCCTATTTATACGGAGATTGGGGATGGGTATTGGAACGACATCACCAATCAATGAAACTCAGGTAAAGTGTTGCGTCATCCAAAACACTAAGGATAGATCCGGTTCTATCAGACAGATAAAAGCACCACCGGATGATGAAGACAAATGTTTCCTTAATGTGTGGAGGCTCTCCAATGATCTTGAGGTAGGGTTTATTTCTTGTTTAATTTCTATATTTGATAAATATTTTACCACCTAATTTTTATCTATCTAACATGGAGGGAACGTGCCAACAGATCAAGGCCCAGACCCTCCACCCATCTTTTTGGAAGTTTACATGTTCTTCACGAGCAATAACTGGGTTGGACGAAACCTGGGATGGCGGGTGATAGCGGTGGTCAACAACAACCAGCCTTGGTGGAGATAGTTGCGCCCCACCGCACGCCGCCAGCGAAGAAGGCAACGACTGAAGCCGGTGTAGATGGAGATGGAGGTCAGCTCAATTGGATGTGAAGGAGGTGGTAGAACTACATCACGCACCAATAGATAGGGGGGTTGCGGCATGTAGCCATGACAGGCACCTGCAGATGACACTGGCCAGCCGCAGAGGAAGTCGGAGCAGCACACAGTTGTGTACTACTAGAGGAGGCCATAGCTCGAAGCTGCGACAGGTGGAGAACAGTGCATCCTCGCACTGTAATAGGTTGACAGACCCCCCAATCATCCAATATGGTATATCAGTATTTTTATTGGGGTAGCACCCCACCAGCTGGACAAAACATCCCCACACCCCCTAGGTCTAGCTGGGAAGACGTGTCTCCCTTTTAGAGGACCAGGCCGGACATGGGCTGGACCCGAGGCCTTGGCCCGTAAACTGAACTGGGACAACCCATAGTGGGATGGACCCGAGTAGGGTCAGGTAGACCCTAGGACCCATTGCGTTGTGCTGGTCTAATCGAGTCGGACAGGGTCGAGACCCAAGAGGTCCCCGGATAGAGAAATGCCTGTAATAAAAAAACCAGGTGTCTGTTCGACACACTGTTAGTGGTGTTGCAATCCCTTTTCTGAATTGGTCCCTTTGATGTATTTTGGCAGGCCCAACCAATCTGGGCCACACCAATGTGCGATTACCCCCATTTCATGGAAATGGTTGTAACTTACAGACTAGACATATGTTGGATAAACCATCTGCGACATCTGAACCCACTGGACGAGGTTGTACTTTTTGGTATACTCCAGGAATGTTTTGGGGAATGATGGAGGATGGATGGGTAGGATCCACTCTAAATCCAACCATGCCCCGACAAAAAAATGCCAATATCTTACATATCATGCATCTGATTGACATGCCATCTTTTGCATTGAAACCCTTATGATGTGACAGAACGTCAGGGTACTTTTCTGTAGAACATCATGTAGGATGACATATGAATGATGGATTGAGGAGCGGTTATCCCAGAATCTAGTATGCTATGAGTGAGAATCTAGTGGCTGGTAGTGAGGCAGAGGATGGAGATAGAACACAAGAAGGTTAGTACCAAGTGATTCTATATTGTTCAGCAGTGATCCCGTATAGAACAGAAACTGTGTAGGTTAGTGCTTAATGATTTTTTGTGCTCTATGAAAACTGATCTTGTGTGGGTCAGATTCTATGTGGCTCAGCACTCAGAGATCCTATGTGGGTCAGCGCATACCGATCGTGTGTGGGTCATATCCTATGTGGGTTATTGCGGGGTATATTTAACAATTGACTCTAGGAAGGTCAGATACTGTGTGGGTCATTGTGGGGGTTAGTAACTATCGATCCTATGTGGTTAGGACTCTGTATGTTCAGATGCAGTTCTTATTGAAAGAATAATATGATCTAGTTTTGTGCCTAATAATCTGTACTTCTATACTTCAATAATACTAGGTGTGAGTTGAGCCCTTATCATCTTGGTGAAACCTATGTGGTACTTTTACCTTCGTGGTACTATATTCATGGTGATATCTATGTGGTACTTTTACCTTCATGGTGTTATCTTCATTGTGATACCTGCGTCGTAACTTTACCTTCAAAGAACTATCATCATGGTGATACCTATGTGGTACTTTTACCTTTATGGTACTATCTTCGTGGTGATACTTGTGTCGTAGTTTTACCTTTTTGGTGTTACCTTCATGGGGTTACATGTGTGGTACTTTTACATTTGTAGCATTACCTTTGTGGTATTCTTCCCTTATCTATAAAAGGAGTGTAGCATGATAACATAGGTAAATATACTGGCATATACCTATGTAGAGTTGATTGAATGCTTTGTGCTTTGTGGTTGGGGTCTTTAATTGTGGTTATTACATTGTGGAAATATGGGAGAACTTTGGGGGTCTCGGGGTCCCTACTGAGTATTGTTATACTCACCCCTACAAGGGCTTCACTTTCTCCTTGTTGTGACTTGTGCAGACGATGGACAACGTCGAGCACGACTGAGTGAGCCTGGATTGGATGGTGCTCAGAGGTGGACCATTTGACTTAACGTGACATATAACTACTGATAGTAGGATTTAACTACCATTCAGGTAGGATCTTTGTTGGTCATCCTAGGATCAATGTTCCAAATTTCAGTTGTACTTGTACGTTCTAGTTGGGGTGATATTTCTTGCCCCTTACTTTCATCACACTTTTTACGACATCAGTTTACTTCATCATTGCTTCTTTTTGTTTTGTTTGATTGTTTGTTTGTAGAGGTTTAAATGCAATTCGTTTTCTATTATAGGGTTATGCCTTTCCAGTGCTTGACGTATGCCCCTGGACTACAGAAGGTGGACATGGGGTAGTCACGACACAGGCCCTGGGGGATGGGTCGTGACAAATTATATGATTTTTTTATCAATTAAATAAATTGATATAATAATTATAATATTTATGATCTAATAGGATCAAATTAAATATTGGAGAAAAAATATTATTGAATGTGAATAAAATTAATTACGGTGGTTTAGGTAAAAGTATGCTTAAATAGGGACAAATCCTTAATCGTAAGGGCCACAATGACATGAAAATATCTCTAAAAATTGTTAGATCCCAATAGTTTGACCACATACATTTTTTTGAATCTTATGGATATTATGATATTTTTAAATTGAATTTATCCATATAAAATTTTAAGTATGGTAATATATGAAAGGGAAATTTTCTTAACATTTATA
Organism: Viscum album; assembly: GCA_963277665.1. Lineage (NCBI taxonomy): Eukaryota > Viridiplantae > Streptophyta > Magnoliopsida > Santalales > Viscaceae > Viscum > Viscum album. Next base: position 885,448,507 of record OY728135.1, on the reverse strand, counting down.
AAAATACAGATATGTTCAAAATAGCATATTTTATGTTGTACATATACTTATGATATATGAATGGGAAAATTTTTACATAATAATTTGTCATTAATATTTATGGATTATTTAGTTACTTAATATTCTATAGAAATGCCAATATAATGATTATTTAGTTACGAATTATCTCAAATAAATGATATTATAAATATTAAAACTGAATTAGATTGATTGAATTATTGTCATAAAATATTTTATTAGATGAATTTATCAAGTTAGAAAAATTAATCATAATATATTTTAATTCCAATATTTTTTTTATAATTAAAAATTAAAATTAAACAAATAATATTAAAATTCACATTATTTTATATTTTACAATAAATTATATTTTATAAAATAATTTAAAAATAAAAAAATATTATATTATTTCAAGTAATTTTTATGTTTTATTAAATAAGAAATATTTTCTACTAATGGGAAATTTTATCTTGGATATTTAACATATTGAAACTTACTCTATAAAAATCATCGTCACCATGGTCTAGGTTCAAGAAATGTTTTAACGCGTCACATGCACTTATTTTAAAATTAATTTCCCAAAAAATGGGGATATAATCTTATAAATTTGTTATGAATTAAATAATTTATTTTTAGTATATTTTATAATAAATATAACTTTTTTAAGTCGTTATGTTTAAATAACCTTTCTATGAAAACAATATTCTTTAATAAGAACATAAATGATAAAAATGTGGAATATTAGTTGTTAGGAAACCAAATTTTTAAAAAACAGATATTTTTGTGAGGTGGAGGATTTTTTGATAATTATTACCCTTTAATACATTATTTTCCCACAATTTAAAATCTTTTTGTAATTTAGAAATCCCATTAATGAATTCTTTTTGTATTTATAACTGTGAAACTCCCCCTCCATAATAAAATAGTATGTGCTATACATATTCCTCACACCTCTCTATTCTTATAGGATCATACAAAATCTACCCATATATTGTCCCAAAATCCATAACCTCAAACTAAAATCCTCCCATCGGGAATAAAATTGCCTATGAATTCCCATTGGTACAAACCAAAAAGAGTTTCCTGATTAAGAGGTAACATATTCACCCAAACTCTTCAAATTAATTTGTTTCTACACCCCTTAATTTCTTTTTATTCCATGGTTATATCATAGAAGAATAATAATACATATATTGATAATTTCTTTATATTATGTGTTCCAAACACCCTAATATCCCTTCCATATAATTTCTAAAAAACATACTATTAGTGTACAATGAACATCAGCCTCACGAATCGATGAATGTTCATTATTCATTTACCACATATCTTGGTAGATCAATATAAAAGACACTATCATTTTATTTGTTATATATTATCTTTATAATTTATTTATATTTATTTCATTCGTATACAACAAACTCTTATATTTGTTCCATTTTTGAGGATATGATAACATCATTTGTGGATGCATAGACAACCGTCTCCATAAAGTGATTTGATACATTCACACACTACATGGACTATAATAATGTATATTTTAATTAAAAATATGTGATCTAAAAATAATATATATTATATTTAGGAAATTATTACCCTTCTACATTTTATAACAGTAAATTTTCCTTATTTCCCTTTTCACACACACAAATGTGATGTTGTTGATCGTGGACGTGCATACTACCGGATCTAGGACGTGATATTATTACTTTTACATGACATGAATTATATATATATATATATGAATTTGTGATAAAATGACATTTTAGTAATGATATAATTATCTTTAATTGACTATAAAGTGTTTCTTATCTTCTGTAAATAATGATTATTCATAAATGTCAATGTTACTCATGTGTATGTACGGCCTTACGTCTCCATGATTGTAAAATTCCTTCATTATTAAAAACCAAAATTAATTATAGGTTTTAAATGTATAATTTCGGTATAAAAATAATAATTTTAACATTATTATGATATTTTGGATGGTTATATAATAACCCTTTTCTAATTTTTTACCTAACATAGTCGTTTTTGAAACATGACTGAATTTTTTTCCAAACACCCAATATAAAAATTATTGTTTAAGTAATTATATACAAAATTGTAATATGTTTTGTAAAATTAATAATAAGATTAAAAATGTTTGTAAATCAAGTAGATAATTAAAATAATTGTATTATTTTCAAATACAAAGATACATGTTACAAGTCAGATTCAAGGTAAGGGATTGCGTGGTAATTTACATTCCATTGATATTTATTTGTTTTTATGCACCAATTCAATTATATTTCGTGTATAAAGCAAACATTGAAATATTTTATCATGAATATACATATTATAAAAATATTTTATAATTTTATAATCTTATTCCATAATGTGTAATATGAATAAAAAAATTCATGTTTTATGGGAAACAATGGAATTTATAATGGTTACTTCCTGAAAAAAAATTTATTTATATTTCAATGGTATTTCCATTAATCATCAACAAAAAACCATTTTGTTAATTATCCTCCACTAGGGAATTATTGAAAAATATGAATAATTCTTTAAATACCTATATTTGTTAAGGAAATGTGATTATTAATTTAAAATGATTATTAGATATATTATTAATGATTTCGTCATTTAAGACATTGTTTAGGGACCATTTATGAAATTTTATACAAGTTGGGGACATTTTAAATTTATCCCATCTGTGATTCTATATTCTCTTGGGATAAAATTTAGTCGGAAATACCCTGGGTGTTCGTAATTAGTATGTTACAAAAATAACTTATGAATGGTCCTGAGAGTAGAGATAAGGTTGGACAAACAATTTTTTTTAACAATTATGTTTTAAAACATATTGTGAAAGGTCATAACGGTAATGAATTTTTGTACCTATGAATCATGGAATCCAATAATTATGAATATATATTATTAATAATTCATTTATTATCTTTATATTATCCTTTGATTTTATGTCGAAATATCAATGGATTTATTAATTTCTTCATTTATTGATTAGTTTCATGTGTTTTAGTTCATTTCCATCCCATATTTATATTTACAAATCTAGTTATTTGAATATAATGTTTTATCAGTTATTTAACTTTACATATTAATTTATTTGCATTGATTCATTATTACTACCCCTTTAATTAACCTTATTGTTCATTTGAGATCACCCTTATATTGTTTACTATCCTCGTGTTATGATGAAGAAAGATTTTAATAATCATTCAAGGATGTAATTAAGTTCATTATTTCTTGTATCATGTTTTATATTCTATTTCCCCATGTATTTTGGGTATTTCATATTTTATCTGAATTTTTAGAAATGCTAAATTGATCAGTCCTATCGGTTTTGGTTCCATATAATCCTTAAATTGAAATAAAATAACACATTATCTCTCCAGTTATTCTATCAGGGTGTTATAATTATCACATCTTCCCTTGGTGAGAAACTTCATCCTTTTCCCATTTTATTATCTTTCTTATTTTACAAGGCTCTTAGAATTTTCCCATCATTTATCTATTAGTTCATATATTTAACAGTTGTGTTCCTCGTGATGACATATGAGGGTTTCCAAAACCACTCTAATTTAATAGATGGAATATTAGTGTTTTTATTTTAGTTTATGACATATGATTGTTTCCATATATCATAATGGTGCACAAGAAATGTCAAGGAAAATTATTCCACCAATCTATGTAACTGAAGGGGTATCTCATGATCAAATAGATGTTTAAAAAGTTTTTGTATGAATAATATGAAATTATGATATATTCTCTAGTGATAAGATATAAATCTCAATCAGGTTATCCATACAGTATTGTGAATCTCACAAGAATATCACATGGTTTTCAAAGAAACTCTTCATCGAATGAGGCTTCTTAAATTTCTCTATATATTTTTGATTTTTTATATGGGGGTTTTTGTTGAATGTTTGGTGCCTTTTGATTAAAAATTTACATTATCAGAAAAAAATTTCCTTGTGACTTCTCATTCCAATCAGTGCTAATGTTGACACCATCATTATAACAAGAGGATTTTTCATTGGGGATTCACATGATAAGAATAAGGTCATGTACATTGCCTGATCTATTTGCATGATCTCTATTGGGTCATGAGATCATGTTTTTTTTATTTTGGTTATCCAATCTACATTATTTTTCATATTATACATCATTATACTATTTAGTATTTTTTAAGGAACAATATACCAACTCTCTAGGTATTGATTCAATCTTGGAATTTTTGGGGATCATTTGGTTGGAGTCAAAAATATCGAATTGATCAGGATTATTAATTTAAATCAATTTTTCAATTTTTAATTACTTGTTCATTTTTTCAATTTTTTTCATGATCCAGGTATTGATGGGTATGAATATTCTCATCTAAGTTCAATATTTTATCATTCTAAAATACTCTTCTTATAATAATTGATTTAGTTCAATTATTTTTTCAGTTTCTTTTCCTTACTCAGTAATTGTGCTCACCGTTCTTATGTTTCATATTCCCTATGTTGTAAGAAATTATTTGAATAAATTTTTCCTAGAATGGTTTTATATGGATTATGTTGATGAATTAATATGAATTAATATATTATTGGTTCTATTGTAGAAAAAATCATTCAATGACATTGGATTTTTTGAATTTTTCTTAACCCTTAATAATTTCAAGATAAAAAGTATTTTGGAATGTATATTATTCAATATGTAATTTTTTTATTGTATGTTTATGATGGAATATTTTAGGTTACTATCATCATTATCAAAGATTCAATTTTATGTTAATAAGTTTAGGACTAGATCACATAGTGTGGGATTGGGGATATTATAGTTTATACCAATAGGGGGTTTAGAAAACATTAGATATTATTATTTTTTATGTGGGGATTAATAAATATTTAACAATATCATCACACATATATAATTTTATGGATGATAAAAATATAAAATTCGAAGACAACCCATTAAGGATTTTAGTATTGTTATCCTAATATGATTAATTTCTTATTAGAAAGTATTTTAATAGATTTATTCATATTAAAATGTATTATTTGATGTGATATATGGATTTAAATTATTTTCAAATAAGGTATAAGTAGTTTATATCCTTCATAGATTATATGATCTTGGGTACATTGGAAATTATGAGAACATATGTTTTATCTTGTCATTTATAGTGTTATTTCAATGTGATCCGGTAACTAAGTGATTAATTATATTACAAAAAATGATATCCATATTTTCATTCTTGATAGATAAAATGTATGATATGACATTTTTTTATAAAACACACATTAATGGTGAGTTTATTCTGAATATATTTTGTTTTACCATTGGGTACTATTGGTTACTTTTGGGGACTAATGTGGTATTTTATCATATGAAGGTTTAGTCATTTTGCGAATTATCATACCACATGCAAAACATTTTTGGTTTTTGTTAATTTGCAATTAAAGGTGGAATATATTAGTGTCAATTTCATGGTAAAACCTTCCTTCAATAGTTGATTTTACCTCACGAGGGATCGAAAAATCAACTTGAATACACATGATTTTGAGAACCAATTGACATCAAGGTGGAAATTTATTGAATGAATGAATTTAAAAATATAACGTAAGTACATTTAAATATTTTCATACACTATCAGGTAATGAGTTAATAAAACCAAGAAGAATGATATTAGAATATTTTTTTGTCTTGTTAACTTTATTTCTAATGACATCAATGATCTGCTTCACACATCTTTGTTTTTTGATTTTCAGTAGTGAATTTTATTTTCATGATTAGATATCATGGGATCCAAGATATATGTGAAAATATTTCAATACTTTTGGTCTATTCATTTTATCAATATCCAAATATTCAATTCCAATATATATTATCTTATTTTTAAACCAATTATGTGTTATTGAAGATTTCCTTCAAACATTCATTTTTCTCTAATCTAGATGTTTTTTTATTAACCCATTATTTTATTTCTGTATTCAAAAAATTTAATTTCATATATCCAAACATTGATTTTTGATATAAAGTTGAAATTATGTTGAATAAAATTAGTAAATTTGTGTGGGTATAGGGATAAAACCCCATGATATTTTAGAAAATAAAACTATTCTCTATATCATATTTCACTCACAACATCGAGATTAAACAACCCAAAAAATATATAATCATCATCAACTAGTTGTTAAATTAGTGAGTATTAATTTTATAAATAATTAATCAAACACGTATATATTAATTTCCTATAAAATATAACTTATTTATAATTTTCTAGTAAATAAATTATACATTTTTTGTAAAGTAATTTTTTCTTCAAAAATATGTCTTGATGAAAAATATTTTTATTATTTTTCAAAACATAAATATTATAAAAATATTTTTAAATAGAAAAAATGATAATTTAAAAAATATTTTTAATTTTTAAAATCATTATCAACAAATTAAAATTATGTTAATGCATTTTATTTTTCTTAAAATATTGGGTTTCTAGGTAATTGTAAAAAATAATGACTTTTTTTAAAAAGATCATTTCATTTAAAAATATTAAATAAATTAAAAATAAAAATTAATTTTTGAATGTTATTTTAAATAAAATTAATATTATTTTATTATATTTAATCCAATTAATTACATTTTAATCATCCATATATTTGATTTCAGTATAAGTAAATTTTGGGTCTAAAAACAGGTTTTTTAAAAAATCATTTCAATATACATAATGTTCCTCTATATTAATTAATTTAAACAGCCCTATTAATGATTTTTTTTAAATGATGTTTATATATTAAATTTAAATATATATTAAATTATATTCAAAAAATTATTATTATTAAGCATATATTAAACATAAAATGTTTTTTCTATAAAAATACACTTTTTGAAACCCGATTTGTTTTTATCATGTTTGTGGGTTTAATTTTAAGTTATATTTAAAATTTTAATTAATTTATTATGGTAAAATAAATCCCATATTTATAATAATAATAAATTATATTATATAACAATATCAACTTAATTTACTATTAAAGTGAATAATGAAAATATTAAAAATTAATTTTCATGAGTAAGGTAAAACAGATTTACCTGGGGTTATACTGAAAATGTATGTGTTAAATTGACCATGAAACAAGTATAAAACATATTTTCATTCCATAGATAGATCTTTTCGTTTAAAAGTATTGATAAAGGTCCATTTTTTATCATTTTTCTTGAGAAAAATATCGGTACACTATTTTCTATTGAAACCATAAAAACTGTGCCTCTCACCCCACTTATAAAAGGTCACCCCCAATATTATCTTATTAAAACCACACAATACATATTTATTTTTCAATAACAAATGAAATAAATTCCTAAGTTCATTATGTACCATTTATATAACTTATTTGGATCATAAATAGATCCTATAAAGACTATTGGTGCTTACATATGGAGTTTGTTTGATGAAAATGTAACATGCATAACTTTGAATTTTAATTTTATTTATTTTTACAACATATTAAAATATTATTAAAAATTTATTATATAATAGAACTAATATCACACATATATATTTTTTAATTAATTTTAATTAATAACCTAAATATATATACTCTTACAAAAAATCGACTCATTATTCGTGTGTACAGATGACTATCACCTTGCGAACCAAAGTAATTCTTTTTTTTATCATCACATCTAGAAGACTATTATAACGATGTATTTCAGGTTTTTATATGATATTAGTAACATATTTATACTTATTTAGTTGTTATATCACACATATAAACTTATATTTATTTCCATGGGGATATGATAATGTCACTCATGTTTATGGGGGACTACAATGTCATGAAGTGATGTGATTTGTTTTTTACCAATGATTTACACAGAATGTTACCATGAAAAATTTAATTAATATATGATATATAAATCATTTTATTAAAATTTTAAAGTAATATTATCAATTATGTTGTCATAATATATCATTTTCGTTCTCATATTTTCACTCATTGGGAAATGATATTTTCATTCGTACGTATGTGCGTACTAACTCCACCAAAATGAAATGTGATTTTTATCCTCAACACATAACACATGTGATATATATAATTATATTTAAATGAATTATATTGTACTTATTATATTATTTTAATTATTTAGTGATAAAATAAAACATAACTTCTTACTATACTATTTTTTGAAAATTGGAAATGTTACTCATGCGTGCGTGCATGCGACATTCTAAATCTATGATCATAGTAGAGATCATTTTTAATAACCACTATTCTATGAATATTTTAAATATATAATTGATTTTTAAAAATGATAATTATTTCTTCATTACTATTATTTTGTACATTTTTAGACATTTATATCTTTCACTGTTGTTTACACAGTAAATCAATAATTAGATAATGAATCGAACATCCTCAAACACCCGACATGAACATAAATGATTTTGTATTTGAATATGCAAGTAATCAAAGAAATAAAATATAATGTATATTTAATCTATATTAATCCTAGAATTTATTCTCTTTAAATTAAATATTAGAAATATTCTTATTATATCGGAATTTAAAACACGTGTGATGGAAGTCAGACCAGAGGTAAGTGTTTCTCGTATCACTTTTACTTCACTAGAACATATGAAATATTCATAACATATTTTTGTTCTGTGGTGTTTAAAATTCCCAAGAATTCATTTTATGATTATTTTTTGAAAATTATTGGGATGTATAAATTAGTATGAGATTATATCCTTCATGGGTTTTGATTCAACATTTACCAAAGCTATAGAAGACTTGGAATCAATTCAAATTCATTGGTGACTATTTTATGGCAATGCACCTAATTTATTTTAAATGGTGTATATTATTCCAATTGACAGGTTATATCATGAAGTTAATTATGTTAATGATATTTAAAGAGGAATTTGATTGTTATTTCATGGAACCTATGAATTAAGTGGTGTCAATGTGGAAAAGGATTTATATTACACTCTACTTCATTTGGAGATTGTTTATGAAGAATTTTACTTTGAAATAAGTCATAAAATCTTATTTCATTTATTCACATATATATATTTTCCACTATAAATTAATGTGGTTAACAAGTTTGATTTCACCATCCTCCATAATTAATTTATGATATATCAATAAATTCAATTTTATGTGATACTGATCTTATTTTTAATTTCAGATTGTGTATCATCCTTCTACATATTTATATTTTATTAAACAACTTAAAATATTTTCTATTATAAAAATTAGTTATTCCCTAAAAAAATTTAAATTATCATTCATATTATTTTGAAAGGTTTTAAAATGATATTTTAATATTTTTCAAATAGGTAACGTTTGACCTATTTTTCAAAATGTTTTAAAATTAATGTATTTTTTAAAAACTACGATATGAAAATATATTACCTACATTATGTAAATTATTATCCATCAAGATTCCATTATATATATATGGGTTTTTTCAAATAAAATCAATTTTTTGATATTTTTTGAATTTTTCGTTTTTAAAATTAATTTTCAAAATAGAAAAATAATTTTCCAAAAAAAATTCAGAATTGTATTTTAATGTTATTTTGATTCATCAATGTCAACAAATATTGTTTTTTAATACTCTAAAATTGGGATATTTTGCAATGATGCCATACTCCATCTTTCTCTTTTTGTATTATGATTTTTTCCAAGATATTGTCATAGACCCCATTTATCTTCCACGGGTTAATCATGTAATGAAATGAATAATGGATGATTTTTGCATCTTATAATGAAATGTATGCTCAATATACATTATTCAAATTCTGGTTAAAAGGAATTTAATATTATGTGCTTTCTTAGATAGAATAGGGGAGGCTAATATAGATTATATGATTGGTGTTGGGATTGTATTGTCTCTAAACAAATTATATTATATGTTGATTTTGATACTAAAAAATACCCATATCTTTGTATAATGATGTTTTGTTAAGTATGTTTTGTGAATTGTTTTCATGTTATTATTTATATTTTTGAGGGAATGAAAGTATATGAGATGTGTTATTCAAACACTATTCATACCCTACATTTAGTAAATGAACATATGGTTAATCATACATGTGGTACACTAAACAGTTTGCATATGGAGTGGAAAACCATAGTTGGATATTAAGAATGTGGATCTGTAACCCTATGATGTATCTAGAAACATTATTCAGACACTACATTCAAGAAATTCAATTTAAGGGTAGTCAATGCTATGGTATGAATTATACGTTGAAAATAATGAATGGATGGATCATAATCCCTACGTTACCTTGATCACAACAATATGAACATATGAAAGAATGATTAAGGAATCAAACAATGGTTTGAACCCTACCCTACGCAAAGGATTCTTATGCTATGTAGTCCGACCCCATTTTTGTCCACTAAATAGTACAAATTTAATCCATGATATTATCTGAGTTTTGTGCAATAGTGTTGGCTAAATTAAATGATTATAGAATTATTCGTTGTTATTGATTAAATACACATGATCGATTCAAAGAAAAATATTCATTATTGAAAATAAATCCTAAATTTAAGGAATGTTACAACCCCCCTGATTAATAGAATTTTGAATCTCTACATTATACTAGGAGGTTTTCTGGGATCTAGTCATCCATAATATATCTATTTATATGATCATAGTATTTTCTAATAAAAGTGGTGGAGTCTGTGATATATGTGAGATTGGTGATACATGTTTCATTCATTCAAATAAAAAACTTTAATATTGTGAATATATTTTCGATTTTTTTATTATAAATGATCAACTACACGGCTACACTTTAGAGACATACATATTTAATCCTTGTACTACTAAAATTTCACCACTATTTTGTGTTGATATTAATATTTATGATCATTTTTAACTAGGATTACATCAAATTTATTATTTCATGAATAATTTTATTTTGGAAAATGAATTTTCATCTACAGTATGTTTTTTCTACTACAACTGTAATAATAAAGCTGAAGCAATAAAAAATTAAACTCTGTTAATTTATTGTCATATAATTTTCTTGTCCATAGTTGTGGTGATGAGTCAACTTCTAATACCAATCTATGGATAATCGGTTCCCCATTAAAAACCATAAGTGTCTTTTTAGTCTTTTTTAATGCTATCAATAGCCTACACCTAGTTGGGGATTTTTGGTATTGTGATTAGAGGACCTTACTTATGATATTTACCAATATCACATGAAGAGAGAGAGATATAGAGAGAGAGAGTTATTGGATAAGAATATGGGATCTTTGAACCTTGAAAAACCATAAAATTGATGTTCTCATTATTTCTATTTATAACCTGGTGATATTCATTATAGAAAAGAATACTACATATATGAATAAATCAGAATGATTTATAAAAACATTAATATATCGAGAGTTTTGAAATGACACAATTCATCCCCCCGCTTGTTCATATATTAACTATTCATACCTAACAATTTGTATCAATGGAGTGCATTTAGAAAAAGTTATAGAAAGATGAAAAGTCTATGATATACACACAGATGATGCTAATTGTTGAACAAAATTATGGAATGTCTACTGTTTAGGATCCATTCATTAATTTTAAAAAGTGTCGATGATGGAAATCTCTAATGATTATCTGTACGAAGAAACTAGGATTAAAAGTCTATTGAAAATCATTACAAGTTCTGTGATTCTCCAAAAACTGGAGACCTAAACTACAAAATAGAAACTGAATATGAAATCAATTCAAAACAAATGAAGGCTATTATCAGTGGACTTGGACAATATGAGTTTAATCATTTATGAAAATTATACGTCCTAAAAGATGTGTAAAAATATTTTAGTTACTTATGAAGGTATATAACATGTTACACAAATGATATTTGATACAACAAAGATGAATTTTGGCACCTATATAATGTGTTATGGTGAATAAATAACACATATTAAAGGTTGGTTAATAGAAATTGTAAAAACAATTACTGCCATGGGAGATTTCAGAAATCAATCTAATCAAGTGCTGGATGTAATAAATATACTAACCTCTAAATGTAATGGCATATCTGCAACTATTCAAGTTTAACCACCTGTCATGAATTTTTTTATGAAGGATCTTATAGGAAAAATGATTATGTATGATGTATAAATGTAATATATAGATTAAGATTACATGAATTTTATAAAAAAGAAAATAATCATCTTAAAGTGACATCTCAAAAGAAAAAAAAACAAGAAGCTAGAGTAGAAAAATATTTAGATGCCTTGGACACTAATATAAAATAGGCTCTGCTATAAAAAAATTATAGGAAATTTTACAAGAATAAAAGTAGATTAAAACCTTAAAAAAAATGAAAATTTACAAAGTGATGTTCTGTACAATGAATACAGAAAATAGGGTCCCATTGGATGTAATTTCGCTCAATTGAATGTTGAAAGAAAAAACAAAGAAGCGAAATATTAAAATAGATTTGAATATGATCATAAAATAAATAGAGAAATGAAATTTACATGGAGTGTATCTAAAGAATCAAATAGTTCTTCAAATGCTTATTTAGAGAAGAAACAAATTCAAATATCATATCCAACATGTGTTTCTTGGCCCAAAGAAGAAGTGGTATAATTTTACTACTCCTCTTATTTAGAGACTAATCATTTCTCAAATGGTAAATAAGAAGCCTAATTTTCAATGTTTGAAGAAAATTTGATTCTATATTAAAGAAGAAAAATTCAAAGAAAATATTTAAAATCCTATTCAAGTGAAAGAGATAACATGCTAAAACAACATCAAGATATCATTGAAAATATTAATTCTACTACAAAAAATTGTATTGATCTTGAAAAAGGATATCTAAATTGAAGGATGATGTTTAATCTTATATAAGTACTTCACTTATTTTTACAAAATGTGTAATATTATAAAATGGGATTCTTGGAATTAATATTATTGAAATGGATGGATTTTGAATAGGAAGGAATGAGGAATAATAAAAACTATATTTGAAATACTTTTTCCTAATTTAAAAAATAGTATCTATTAATATTGTGGAAGAAAGAGTCATTTAGAAAAAATCATTTTTGAAATCCTAAAATTAGTGTATTAAAAAAATTACTTATACAATTATTTCTGTAGAAAGTGATATAATTTTTGGTACAATTATGAAAATATGGATTCCCATATCACAACTTTCTAGCAATGTAGGACTTAAGAAAATACAGGATCCAAAACAGACATTTGTATAAATTATTGTGTATGAAAAAATACATAGCAACATGAATACTATTTGGTATATGGATAATTGTTGTTATAAGAACCTAAGTGGAGACTCATCAAATATCCAGACACTAACTCATATGAATGGAGGACTAGTCACTATTATTGGTAGTAAAAAATAAAAGATTATTGGATTTGGAAATGTTGGATATACAAATACTATACCTATCAACAATGTACATTTTGTACAATTGTTTAAACACACTCCTGATAAGTATCTCTAAAAATTGTGATTATGGTTTCTATTTTTATTCTACTTACAATTGATGATCTATCATAAAAAATAATTTTCTTAAATTTAGATCCCCAAGAAATGAAAATGTATATAACGTGTATTTAAATTCCTAGAGAAAATAGAAAGTAGATTGTTTTCATACTAAGGAAAAAGATTCATTGATTTGAAATATAATGCATGAAATCTTCAAAATTCATATTTTACTTAAATTTTCTATGAAACAATTACTTTTTTATTTTCCGAGTCTTATGTTTGACAATGTAAAGACCCAAAAAATTTCAACGAAAATTTTTCATAAATACTTTTGAATTTTACAAGTCTGCAGTTTCTGACAGTGCCTGATTCCGAGGTCCGGTGTGCCTGGAATAAATTTCCGAAGTTTTCTTCAGGTATGTTAAGTAAAAGTACATGCGGGTTTTTCTATCTTTTGAATCAGTGCTCAGAATTGAAATCTCAGGACACTGATAAACACACAGTGACAGTATTTGCTTAAGGGTACCTTTACCGCAGTTGCATTTTATATGGGCTGAAAGTTAAAATTTGGGGATTTGTCTTAAATTAAATAAAATTGTGGTGATACACAATTTTATTTTAAGAGGTGATTATTTCCTCCAAGAGGAAGTTAGGGGTGGGGGCCCCACCTTACATAACCTCCCATGTATGGATTTGGTGTAGTGGGACCCACACAATCCCAAACCCTTTCACCTCCCTCAACTCCATTGAACTTCCCATTAACTCCCTGTATTTAATTTTGACATCTCCCCTTCTTTTATATGAACTCTCCACCTCCCACTGGTTGACTTTATTATGACAACACCTTTTATTAATTAATTGAACTCCACAATTAATTAATTAATGTGTTTTAATTTTCAAAATCATTGGAGAATAAAATAATATCTTAGGCTATTGTTTTGTTTTGGAACATGTTGTGTTGGGAGAACTTTGGGGAGAAATTGAAAGGAGAGCTTCATCCTTCCAATGAATAACTGCTGAAGAACGATGAACATATTTTCCAATCATCAGCCAAGGTAAAGGAGAAGGAGCTGCCTGCAAGGAACGCCGACGACACACCATCCTCGTCTCCTTCTTCCCCGACATCAATGAGTTGACGCCGCCTCCCCACGACTCCATCTATAAACAATGAATGAGGTAGGGTCTAAATCCATTCTGTACCTATTTTATGTCGTTGAAATTATTTTTTGATAACCAAATGGTATTAATTTAACTGGGGGAAATTCGGATTGCAACAACACAACCGAATCTTCCCCATTTGATATTTTTTTGGTCGACTACGGGAGAAAACAATGGAAACCGGCAACGAGCCAGCCGCGAAGAAGGGGGCCGGCAGCGCAAGTACCACCTGGCCACTAGAAGGGCGTGACATCGCCTCAATACGCGGAGAAGAGCTGCGGCCACGTCGAGCCATGGTGGAGGCGTGCGGCGCCTTCGCACCGCGCGGAGGGCAGCACGAGGCTGTGGTAAATGTGGGATGCGACAGAGGGGTACGATGCCATTGTGCCACGCCGGAGAGGACACGCGGCATACGGTCGCGGTGGGCAAGGGAGGGCGGCCGGCTGAGCCAGCCGCCGATGCGTGCTAGGGAGGAACCCAGCCGGGTTCCGCGGAGAGGAACCGACAACCTCTAGTTCCATTACAGTGAGACAGGGGTGCAAAACTGCCCCCTGTTTGCCTAGGGCGGGCCTCTCATGGCACCGTCGCCACCTGGTCAACCTGAACATGCATGCTTCTTAGCCCCCAACCACGCGGGTGGGACCACTGCACCACTCGGGCGGGACCACCGTGCCACGGGGGCCAGGCCACCGCGGCACGCGGGCCAGGACACCGCGCCAAGATGGCCAGGTCGTAGCATGAGCAAGCCCGGTGCCCGGGTCCGAGCCGCAGCTGCCGGTCCGGGCCGTTCCCTACTGGGCCGGACCCGGACTCGGGTCGCATCGACCCTAGTTGGGTTGGGCCGGGTTGGACCGGACCCAAACCCCCCTCTTCGGACCCTTTTTAGTATTTCACCCATTACATGAAATAAGAATCTCTTATCAATGCAACGTCAATTTTGTATGATTCCTTGGATCGAGACGATCGTTTCGGTATATTACATTCAAGGGTTTGGCAATGTTTGGGTACATCCGGGTTGGTTCGAACTCGAAACCAAACGGGCCCTCGGAGCAGAAATGTTTATAACTTAAGGACCAAAAGTTTGATTGACGTGCCGTCAACTAAGTTGGTTTAAGTTTGACAAGATGGTCCTTTTGGTATACTCCACAAGGGGTTCAGATGAGATTTGAGTATGGCCATGTTGGATTGTACCCGAAATCCATCCAGGCCCTTGGAACGGAAAACGCAAATAACTATCAGACCGGATGTCCGATTGATGTGCCATCTATCACATTGGGTTCCTTATGATGAGACAGAACTTTGGGATACATCAACTCTAGGCCTTATGATAGTTGATTTATTGACCCGTTTGTTCGAGGAGCAGACCCTCGCAGAATCGAGCGTGCTATGTGCGGGAACCCTAGAGCTGGTTACGACAACAATGAGAATCGACTGAATCCTATGTGAGTTCGGCAGTAATGATACTGGAGTGAATCCTCCGTGGTTTTGACGGCGATGACAACTATACTGGAATCCTATGTGGGATCGACAGCGATGTCAACTGTACTGGAATCCTATGTGGGTTTGAGATCGATGATAACTGTATTGGAATCCTCCATGGGTTCGACAGAAATGACTACTGTACTTGTATCCTATGTGGGTCCGATAGTTTGACTTCTGTACTTGTATCCTAAGAGGGTCCAATAGAGTATCTGGTCTAGTTTCCTACGTGGGTCTGACATCTTAGATGGTCTAGTATCCTACATGGGTTCGACAGCTTAGCTGATCTAGTATCCTACATGGGTCCGACAGCTTAGATAAATTAGTGACTATATATAATCATCTCAATCGCTATACGAAGGATGTGTACCTATGTGAGATGAGTCTTGAATTCCAATAATTATCATCGATGTGATTGGCTTATTTCCTGTGTGGACTGGGTTGTGCTTGGGCTCGAGAGTTAGAGCCAAACTGGTATTGATGACTTAGGTATATGTATGGGCATATACCTTAGTAGAGTTTCTTGATAATTTGTGATTGTATTTTTTTCGGTGGTTTATCCTTCGTGGATTCTGAGAGACCTTCAGTTATCTTGGGATCCCTACTAAGTATTTTATACTCACCCCTACATGGGCTATGCATGCACGACGTTGTGTTGGATGTAGACGACAAACAACATTGATCGAGGAGGAGACTTGTGGAGCTGGATGGTACCCAGAGGTGGACCACTTTGGCGAGACGTACACCGAGCGGACGGGCGAACCTGGAGTGCTGAGGAGGCCATCTGTACCCACCCTTCTAGTGGGATTCCTGGAGGACAACTCAGTGGTTTCTATTTTACTTTACTACAGTTGTACTAGCTATTCAGTTGTACTGTACTTACTTTTGGGCTTTCATTTCCAGCCCCTTTTCCTTTATGCATTTACATTTGTATACAATATATTTTAGTGCTTACTTCAGTTGCATACTCTATTGTGTTTGCTAATTTTCTAAAGGAAATGCCTTCCTAGTATAGGGATTTACGCCTTGGGTGCTAGTCGCCAGCCCCTGGCCTATGGAAGGCGGGATTGGGGTAGTCACGACACAGGCCCCGAGGACGGGTCGTGAAAATTGGTATCAGAGGAGTGGGTTCCACCGCAGAACTTAGGACTCTAATCATTCTTTTATGTGAAACAATAGTGTTAAGAGTATTGAGTGTGGTTTTAAGTCCAGGGATTCTAGTGTTGGTGCGGCGACTGACGTATCCATACACTAGGACCCTGACCTCTGATTTCTGACTCAGTGCACGAAAACACTGATGGCGTTTGTGTTACCATTGAAAAAATTTTCTCCATGATTACATTGTGTTAGCTCACCATGTATACAATTTAAACCATGGAGCACCTCTTCCATTTCAGGATGGCCCCACGAAGGCAGCTAGCTAGGGTTCCGAGTTACGTACGAGATGGTAGTCCACTAAACAATGATGCCTCAGTTCAGCGCCCCATCACAGCGAAGGCACTAGTAGTACCACTACCAACTGGGCCACCGATTCCACCATTTTCAGCAGCATAGAGTGCACACCACCTAAGTGCATTGTTCGAGTTCCAGTAAAATAGGCCGCCCAGGTTCCGGGGATAGACAGACCCCCAGGCCGCTGAGGATTGGCTTGAGGCTATTCTCAGAGTATTTATATTGGTAGGGACACTGACCGACCTCATGGTGATCCTTTCCGTGAGTCTCCTGCATGCAGCAGGAGACAAATGGTGGAGACGGATGCTTCAGGTGCATGACGTGACATCTATACTCTAGAAAGACTTCCAGACCCTGTTCCGAGTAGAGTTTGTACTATCAACACTTCGTTCGGTGCGGATTCAGGAGTTACTTCATCTGCAGTAGGATATCATGATGGTATCTCAGTACTCAACGAGGTTCAATGACCTCTCACAGTTCTCCACGGATATGGTTGGAGATCTGTTCTTCAGGGGATGGACCTCCGATCAGCGACTCTGGCATAATGAATTTTCTTCATGATGCATCCAACTTTGTTGATATTGTTGTTTGTGGTTACTTTGGGTCTTTTTACATTGAGATTCTTTAAATAAATACACTTTTCCATGTGATGTTTTCATTTATAGCTTTTCGTATGGTAGATACTGAGAGGTTCCTGTTAAAACCGTTGACTTGAACCTCACATTCTTAATTCCTACTAGAGGGGACCTAGTGACCACACACTATAGCCGATAGTGTGACTTGAACCATGGAGGTGAGAGTAATGGTTGGATATCTTGGTAGTAGCGTCGAGGCCTTACGACGTCGTCCATGGCATGAAATAGTACAGTTCATGTCAGGATTGACTGTATTAGGCAATGAACGTGGCTCATCCAGGTGATGGGACCAAAATTCTCTTTTCGAAAAATGAGAGATCTCATCAGCTCTTATAGGACATAAGTGAAAAATGGTGTAGTCAAGTTCCATACAAATGGCTAGTCACACCAATAGTTCATTGACAGATAAGATTTTGGTTTACTCTAATCTCAAAAGTCTCACCTGTGTCTTCTTGTTGAAGGACCTGGACCTAAGACGGTGATGTTGGCTCGAGTTTCTCTATGACTATGACTTCAAGATAGTCTATACTCCTAGGAAGGGGAACGTTGTAGAAAATGCTCTCAGTATAAGAACGGGCATTCAGTTGCTAGGAGAGTCAATAGAGCAGGTGGTCGTATTGGAGATATCCATTTTGGATAGAGATAGAGCAGCCTTTTGGCTTATTCTCATAGTCACTCCTACACTTCTTCAGTGAGTCAGAGAGGCACATCATAGGGACATTGACTGTGAGATGCGATGTCCTCTGATATCCCATGGGTAGTCGCCTGATGTATTTTCTTAATGAGGGGAGCACGTCATCCTCTTCATGAGATCAGAAGGCTTGATGGTGTACCAAGATGTTAGTCTCTTTCTGGGAGCAACTGAGATGTGGTGGAGCCTAATTCTTTAGTTTTATGATGAGGCAAATATCACCTGGGGAGACATTGAGGGTATTTTAGGGTGGAGTTTGTACCATCTACTCTATGCTCTATGCGAGATCAGGAGCTACCAATCATTCGGCAGGGCTTTCCAACCATAGAGGAGACTTCTGCAGCCGGCAGGAGAAAGATGAACCAAAAGTCCAAGTGGACTAGGCCAACAGTTGGGCAACCCAGGATACAGGTATGGTTGTGCGGGGCACACGAGGTAGTGCCAACCATATGAAGAGAAGACAATGCTATGCATGTGGTGGGCAGGGTCACATGGC
Organism: Viscum album; assembly: GCA_963277665.1. Classification (NCBI taxonomy): domain Eukaryota; kingdom Viridiplantae; phylum Streptophyta; class Magnoliopsida; order Santalales; family Viscaceae; genus Viscum; species Viscum album. Next base: position 885,429,119 of record OY728135.1, on the reverse strand, counting down.
CCGATACTGCCTGAACCACCCTGTATATGTGCATTAGGCAGTCAAGGGACCTCCCATGTTGAGGTAGAGGATCTACCGTGGTGGTCCGCAGGAAGCAGGCGGATGTGGCGGAGGAGCCGGTCGAGCAGTATGTGGTGGACGACGTTTCGAAGCCCTACCACCACCACCACCACCAGGAGGTCCACACCGACCATAGAGAACATGTGGATAGGGGAGATCTCATCTTCTAGAAATTGAGGCCTATCACCATAGAGCTCCGATAGTATGTGGATGGGAGCAGGACTAGCTCCAGGCCAGGAGGCTTTTGGTACGCAGCTTCGCTTGAGCACTACCTTCCATCCTCAGACAGACGGTCGGATTGGGAGGACCATTCAGACTCTCAAGGACATGATCCGTGCGTGTTTCCTCGACTTTGGTCATAGTTTGGAGGATCACCTACCCTTGGTGGAGTTTGTGTACAACAGAATCTACCACTCCACCATCAGGATGGCCCCTTACGAGGCATTGTACGATCGACCTTGCAGGTCACCTCCGTGTTGGACTGACCCTGGGGAGTCAGCACTTTTAGGACCAAAGATGGTTCATGCTATGATAGGGAAGGTGCAGATCATCCAGGAGTGGATGAAGACTACACAGAGCTGACAAAAGTCCTATGCATATATGAGATAGAGACCACTGGAGTTCGAGGATGGCGACCACATCATCCTACGGGTCTGACCTCGACGAGGTCTACAGAGATTTGGTCTTGGCGACAAGTTATCTATGCATTTTATCAGACCATTCTAGGTCCTCATTAGAGTAGGTGAGGTGGCTTACCACTTGGCCCTTCCACCTCAGTTTCATCGGGTTCGTGATGTCTTCCACGTATCTCAGCTGAGGAAATATGCGTAAGACCCATTCCACATCATCAACCACAGGGAGCTGAACATCGACGAAGGGGTGACATTTAAGGAGGTCCCAGTTGAGATCGAGGATCGACATGAGTATATATTACGTGGATGGTTGATTCCTCTGGTGCGCATTCACTGACAGCACGAGAACCTCCAAGAGAACACTTGGGAGCGGGAGGCTCAGATGCGTGCTCAGTACCCCAATTTTTTCATCTAGTTTATGTTGTAGCATTATGGGGACATAAATCCCTAAGGAGGGGGTAATGTTAAGAGAGAAAATATAAATGAAATTTTTTCCTAAATACTTTGTAATTTTATGAGTTTGCAGTTTCTGACGGTGCCAGATTCTGATGCCCGGTGTGCCCGGAATCAATTTCTGAAGTTTTGTTCGGGTACGTTCAGTAAACGTAAATGTGGGTTTTTCAATCTTTTGAACCGGTGCATGGAACTGAAATCTGAGGACACCAATAAACTCGAAGTGCCTGTATTTTCTTAAGGGGACCTTTACCAAAGTTTCATTTTCTGTGGGGTGAAAGTTGTAATTTGGGGATTTATCTTAAATTAAAAAAACTGTGGTGATACACAATTTTATTTTAAGAGGTGGTTATTTCCCCCAAGAGGAAGTTAAATGTGGGGATCACAACCCACATAACCTCCCATTTGAGGATTTGGTGTGGTGGGGCCCACATGAACCCAAACCCTTTCACCTCCCTCAAATCCCTTAAACATCCCATTAACTCCCCTCATTTAATTTTGACAATTCCCCTTCATTAATGTAAACTCTTCACATCCCACTTGTTGACATTATTATGACAACACCTTTAATTAATTAATGTAACTACACAATTAATTAATTAATTTCAGTGTTTGAATTTTGAATGTCATGGGAGAATAAAATAATAGCTTAGGATATTATCTTGTTTTGGCACTTGTTGTGTTGGGAGAAATTTGGCGAGAAATATAAAGGAGAGCTTCATCCTTCCAACATAGAACTGCCGATGAAGGACAAAAAACATCTTTGATCTTTGGATAGGCCAAAGGAGAAGGAGCTGCCTGCATGGAACACCAACGATGCGCCATCCTCGGCTCCTTTTCCCCCAAAGTCAACGAGTTGGCGCCGCCTCCCCGCGACTCCGTCTACAAACGATGAATGAGGTAGAGGTTAAAATCGTTTATGTACCTATTTTACATCATTGAAATTATTTTTTGATAACCAAATGGTATCACCATAAAATGGGGGAAATTCAGACCCCACCAACACAATTGAATTTTTCCCATTTGATCTATTTGTGGTTGATGACGGGATCAGACAATGGCGACTGGAAAAGAGATGGCTGCGAAGAAGGGGGTCTGTGGCGAAAGGGCCACCGGGTTGCCAGGAGGGCACAACATTGCCTCGCTATGTGGAGATGATCTGTGGCCACGTCGAGCCGTGGTGGAGGTGTGTGGCACCATCGCACCCCATGGAGGGAAGCACGAGGCCGTGGCGAAGGCGGGCCGTGGTGGAGGCGCGTGGCGCCTTCGCGCCGTGCTGGAGAGGACCCGCGACCAATGGCCACGGTGGGAATGGGCGGTCAGCCGGATGATCCGGCCACCGGTACGCACCAGGGATGAACCCAACCTAGTTCTGCGGAGAAGAACAGATAACCTCTAATTCCATTACAGGGAGAGAGGTGCAGAACACTGCCCCCCCATTTTGCCTAGGGTGGGCCCCGTAGGGCACTACCGCTGCCTGGTCACCCTGAACAGGCATGATTCCTTGCCCCCAGCCATGTGGGCGGGACCACTACACCACGTGGGCTGGACCACCACACCCTGTGGGCTGGGCCACTGTGCCATGCTAGCCGGGCCACCACACCATGCGGGCGGGGCCACCGCGCCACGTGGGCCCGACCGTAGCGCAGGCTGGGCCGGCGCCCTGGTCTGGTCCGCAGCCGCCAAGTTAGGTCGTGTCCTACTTGGCCAGACCCGGAACCCGGTCGGGTAGACCCGGTTCGGGCTGACCGAGGGCGGGTTGGGCCGGGTCGGACCGGACCCAAACTCCTCTTTTCGAACCTTTTTTGTATTTCACCCATAGCTTGAGCTACAGACCTATGATCGACACACATTCAGTTTTGTAGGATTCCTTCAATTGAGGAAGTCATTTATGTTTATTAAACTCATGGTTTTGGTGATGTCTGGGTATGGTCGGGTTGGTTCGTACCCAAAACCAACCGGGCCCTTGGAGCGGAAACTCTTTTAACTTAAGGACTAGACGTCTGATTGATGTGTCGTCAACTAAGATGGTTTATATTTGATGAGACGGTCTCTTTTGTATACTCCAAATGGGATTCAGATGAGATTGGAGTATGGAAGGGTTGGATTGTACCCGAAATCCAACCAGCCCCCTACAACAGAAAATTATAATAACTCTCAGACCGGGCATCCAATTGATGCGCCGTCTATTGTATTGGGTTCATTATGATGAGACGAGACTTAGGGATACATCAAATCAGGACTTTTTGATATTTTATGTATCGACCCCATTTTCTCAAGGAGAGGATCCTCCCGGAATCGAGTGTGTTGTGTGCGAGAGCAATAGAGCTGGCTGCGACAGCAACGACACTGAACTGAATCCTTCGAGGGTTCTACCACAATGATACTGGAATGAATCCTATGTGGGTTCGATAGTGATGGCAACTGTACTCGATTCCTCCATGGGTTCTCCAGCGATGACCACATTACTATAATCATCCGTGGGTTCAGCAACGATGAAAACTGTATGGGTTTCTTCCGTGGGTTCGGCAGTGACGACAACTTTACTGGAATCCTCTGTGGGTTTTTCAGCGACAACAACTTTTCTGGAATCCTCTGTGGGTTCGACAGTGATCAATATTGCACTTGTATCCTAAGTGGGTCAAATATTTTGACTTCTGTACTTGTATCTTGAGTGGGTCTGACAGAGTAGCTGATCTAATATCCTATATGGGTCCCACAGGTTTGCTGGTCTAGTATCCTATGTGGGTTTGACATCATAGCTAGTCTGGTATCCTATGTGGGTTTGATAGAATAGATGAATCAATGACTGCATTTGATCATCACTATCGCTATACAAAATATGTGTACCTGTGTGAGCCGAGTTTTGTCTTTCAATCATTATCATCGATGTGATTGACTACTTTCATATGTGGACTGGGTTATTCTTGGGCTCGAGAGTTGGAGACGAACTGGTATTGATGATTTAGGTATATGTATGGGCATATAACTATGTGGAGTTGGTTGATATTTTTTGATTGTATTTTTCTTCTGTGGTTTGTCCTTCGTGGATTATGGGAGACCTTTGGGGGTCTCAGGGTCCCTACTGAGTATCGTATATTCACCCCTGTATGAGCTATGCCCGCACTATGTTGTGTTGGATGTAGATGACATACAACACTAATCGAGGATGAGACTGGTGGATCTGGACGATACCCAGAGGTGGACCACTTGGAAAGACTTTCATGGAGCGGACTGATAGACATGGAGTTATGAGGAGGACATCTAAACCCACCCTTCAGGTGGGATTATTGGAGGATGGCTTAGTGGTTTCTGGTTTATTTTACTATAGTTGTATTATCTTTTTTGTTGTACTATACTTACTGTTGGGCTTGTATTTCCAGCCCCTTTTCCATTCAGAATTTATTTTTGTATACAATATTGCTTAGTTCTTACTTCAACAGTGTACTCTATTGTGTTTTTTACTTTTCTAAAGGAAATTCATTCCCAATATAGATATTTACTCCTTTGGTTCTAGTCGCCAGCCCCTGGCCTATGGAAGTCGAAGGTGGGCTTGGGGTAGTCATGGCACGGGCCCAGAGGATGGGCCGTGACAGACAGTGATAGATTCTATGACGCTTTCCAAAAATTGGAAAACATCACAAATCATCATTAAAATCTATTAGTTTTATTTCAAGATCTAATTATTTAGAGCTTGTCCAATGTATTTATTTATACCTCTAAGAGTAGAAATTTTGGATGATAAATTATTTTTTATGCTTTAGTTGATCATTATTCTCACTTCTCTTGGGTATATTATCTATAATTAAACGGTGAAGTATTCACTAATTGTTAATGTTTTCTGTAAATTTGTTCAAAATTAACCACACCTTGTCTACACCAAAAACACCTCAAAAAATGTAAATATTAGAAGCAGAAATTTAACTATTTAAGAAATGGAATGAACTATACAAAATGAATATATTCTCCCTACCTGTTTTGGGAAGAAGATTTAAGTACATCTACCTTTTTCGTGAATATAGTTTTAATAAGGCCTATTTATAGAAAAATATATTTGAAATTTGGAATAACGTAAATCCTAAAGTAATGTACATTAACATTTTTTGTTGCAAGTTATATATGTTGAGTACTATGGAAAACCATAAATGTTTGATCTACAATCTATTGAAGGAATTACCTTGGTATAATTTGCTATCTCTTAAGATAGTATAGTATTTAATAAAAATTAAATAATTATTAAAGAATCAGTTCATGCGATGTTTGAAAAAACTACACCTTTTATTAAAGATAATGACCTAACAGATGGAATTAATGATTCTCTAGAAAACATGATATTTGAAACCTCTAAAACTAATTTTGAGAAAGTTATGAATTAAATTCAGTCACATTAAAAAGTACATGAACCTGATGAACATGAATGTTTATTTCCTATACGGTATATAACATTAAAGAACTATCCCCTATGAACATTTATAGGATATCCAGACACAAGAATTCAAACAATATGTTATTTAGGAAAGCAATCTTAAATTTCATTCTTTCTATCTGAGTTAGATCCTTATTCTATTGAAGACGTCTTAGAGGAAGAGAGTATAATGTAAGCAATGCAATAAGAGCTAAAACCCTTTAGAAGAAATGATGTCTGGTAATTAGTAGAAAGGCCAACAAATTATCCAGTAATATGAACAAAGTGGTTATATATAAATAAATTGGATGATTAAGGGATCATAAGAAGAAATAAATCAATATTAGAATCTTAATGATACATTCATGATGACGGAATAGTTTATAATAAAACCTTTTCACATGTAGCTAGATTAAATACCATTGCAATTATTTTATCTTATAAATAACATATTAATAATAAATTATTTCAGATAGATGTCAAATATGCTTTTTTAAATGGATATTTAATGTATGATGTCTATATTGATCCGCCTAATGGTTTTGAAAACTCTCCTCAACTAAATTTTATTTTTAATCATACTAAATATATTTGTAAATATAAATAATCAGCTATGGCTTAGTATTAAAGTATATGTTCATTTCTTTGACCAAATAGATTCTCTTTTGGATTGGCATATCCAAGACATTTTATGAAACTTTTTTGTTCTAATATTTTATTTGTAAAAATTTATGTTGATGATGTTATTTTTGTTTCAACATGTAAGGATCATTATAATGGATTTTCAAAACTACTGTAAAAGAAATTTGATATGAGTATGACGGGAGAACTGAATTTCATTATTGTATTTTAGAGTTATCAAAATGATTATAGAAATTATTTATGTCAATGAAAATATATTATTTATTTATTTAAAATGTTTGGAATTGAAAATATTTAGACTCATACAGATCCTATGTTAATCAATATGAAACATTATTTGGGTGAAGCTGCAAAACAATGTGACAGAAAGTTATATAGAGCCACGATTGGTAGTCAATTATATTACAATACTAGTAGACTATATATTTTGTTTTCTTATTTTAATTTAATTTCATATTCAAATGTCAAATTTTGTGGTTTTAGATTTGATAGAAAAATCCCATAATGAACCTATCACTTTTTAGAAAAATATTTAGTATCAAGGTTGGGTCTGAAAAAAAACAAAGATTCCCTATCAACATCTGAGGAAGAATACGTTTTCCCTAGATTATGATGTGTATATTTTTTGTGGATGAAAAAACCACTACTATACTTCGGAATAAATTTTAATAATATGCATATTTTATGTGATCATACAAGTTCAATAATTATTTCAAAAAAAATCTTATAAGTAATTCTATGAATAATAATATTTATATAAAGTATCATTTTATGAGTGATCATGATCTTAATAAGATTATATATTTATAATTTATTAATCACAAATATCAATTAGCTGTAATTTTCAATAAACTACTTCACAATGCATTTTTTGAATTTATTATGGGGAAGTTAAGATTATTAAATTTTAGATGAATGTTATGTAATTTATATTATTCATTACATATTTATAATTATTTTAAGTAAGTTGTATATGATGTGTTTAATTATTCATTTCTCTTAATTTTGATTGGTTACATATTGAATAGATTTAGAAATAATTTCTTTACAAATTATTTTAATTAATTTTTTAATATTAAAAATATAATGATTACATTCTCGATTGGTATAAGAAAACCTCATGCACTATCCTGCTATTCTCCTTCACATTCCTTCAGTTTTTTTAGAATATTTCTTTCTAGTTTTTCAAAAAACTTAAATGTTTAACCATAAAGCACAAAAAATTAAAAAAAATGGAAACTCCATGAAGGCCTGAAGATGATGATTTGGGTGTATCTATTTACCCACATGTCCAGTATCACAAGGTTATTCATGGTATGATGATAGATTTAGAGTACATAAATACTAAAATAATTCATTAAATGCAGTTATTATATTTCAAGGACTTAATTTTTCTATGATAACACTCCTCTAATGTTTGACGTACAAGTAAAAGTGTTCGGTAGAAATGCTGATTTTTTTTTCGAGTTGATGAACATTCTATAATCTATATGATTTATGATAAAGAATTTTATCTTTCTTTCATGGATATGGATAAGATGTTTCATTTTTCTCATGAGCGGGATTTTCATTTTGACCTAAAAAGTATTGGTATTGAAAAATACAAGTCATATGACATTATGTTTTATTATTTTGGAATAAGTACCAGAAATAAAGTGGAGAACAATTGCCTTAATCTTGATAATAAATTCCTTATGATATTTATTGAAACTACAATTTTTTCGAGAAAATATAATCTTGGGGATATTCTATACCAAGTCATATAAGTCCTATTTTTCTTTTAGAACTGAATTATGTATGTTTTACAAACTTTTAGGATAAGGTATACATGTCATTACTATCAAAAAGAATAAAAAATGGGTTATTATACCTATGGATGAATCCTTTTGTTTTTTTTATCATAAAATGAAGAATCCTAAATAAGACTATTTGATATAGATTTCATCCTGACAACATTAAAAATGCTATGATTGTCATGAAATTGGGATATGTTTCGAGAGAATCTAAAAATATCCTTATCCCTACTGGAGCTAAATAGAAATGAATTATGATGGAAAATGATCTTGGGGAGTAGAGAATGATTTCAACTATTGGATTTTTTAGACCAAGTCATGATGAAGAGTTTGAATCTATACCATAAGAGGGTAATATTTTTAAATAAAGGAAAATTAAAATCAACATTCATAAATATTTGGATGAAGCTAAAAATTTAGCTGATCATGTGGCTCTAGTGAATGATAATATTGATCAAGAGTCTCATAGAAAAGATCATCACATGGGTGATCTACCTACCAATAAAAATCATTCACTAATTTCACCATATTCTATTTCTTCATAAGGATCTATATTGAAATATATATAATAATGTCATGGAGAACCATGATTGGTTATGGAAGTGGGTGGACACCATTCAAGAGGTATGACTCTGTTGTCTTCTAGCTCTTATTATTAATATTTTATTCAAAATTTCATGCATTTATATATTCACTACATGTCTTTGAGATATGATGTAGAAGATGAGATGAATAAAATTTAAGACCAGTGATGTTGAACTATTCAATGATTTGAGTATGTATCTCTTAAATTTCAACTGAAAAACGATCAAGGTGTTTGGATTACAATGAATGATCTTGAAGATTTTATCACTTATTTTGGTGGAGAGTTTAGATAAATTAAATATGAATTTGTGAAGAAGTGTGATTTTGATGACCTAAAGATTATTTTGTGAATATAATTTCAGGATTCATCCTCAACACCTCTAACCAATTCTCCTGACATGACTAGGATATTTGAATCAATAAATACTGTGATGACTAAATTCAACAATAGGCTACACACTTTCTAGTGTGATAGTACACCTTTTAATGTTTTTATAGTTAATCAGAAATATTTTATTAGCTGACAAATATATAATGAATCTTGGTTGGGGTCATTTATCATTCAAGCCAAAGACATATTGATAGCCTTTGATCAATATGAAGAATCATTGAATGAGTTCATTAAGGTAGTCCTAGTGGAAAACGTGAAGATATAGAATGATTAAATGAATATTCTATAATAATGGATAAATATTTTCAGAAACCATTTTTATAGCCTATTGTTAAAGCTCTATCATGTTCATAGTGTTGTTAATACCATTCCTCATCTGATAATAGGAACTACTACTGATGGAGATTATAAACAGTGAAACCAATCGGACTAAATCACCTCATTTTAAAGACCTCTATAGTTTATTATGGCACATACTCATTATTTTCTAAAAACAATTGATATGATTTTAACCATACATTTATTTGCTTTTATATTTTATTTTTTTATATTATTAAATAGTGTTATTTTTGTTTAATTTTACACTACCATATAAAATTTCTTATTTTTCTAAGAGTATCATTCATTTACATTTTACTACTATTTTATCTATGGTTTATATAATTTTATCTTTAAAAAAATTTATATTACCAAAAGGGGTAGAATAAATGGATAAACACATATTTTTATCTTAAACCTTTTAAATTGAAATATATCTATGAAATCAAAATAATTTTGAAAGAGTAATATTTTTTATCAATTTTTTTTGAATACTATATTTTCTATTAGTTATATATTTTATGGGATCATATATATTGAATAGATAATTTGGCATGTATTTTCACAACAATAATATATATTATATAATTATTTTTTATGAGCACAAATTACCTTTTCTATATTCTAATGATGCTGTGTTATGTATGTTTTGGAAATTTATATAATGACATTATTTATATTATTGATGGAATTATATTCTATTAGATGTTTTATGGTAACAATGTTTATACACTATATTCGGTAAATCAATGTATGGTTCATCATTACTATGATGTGCAGAACAAATTGTGTATGGAGATAAAACCAATGCGGGATATTAAGTGTATGGATTAGCAAACCTACATTGGAATATAGAAACACTGCTCATTCATTGTGTTCAAGAAATTTAATGTGTGATTAATCAATGATACATTTGGAATATTATGCATAAAATTATGATCGTGATGATCATCATCCCTATATTCCATTAAGACATATGTTATCTACAGATGAAATTATGACTACATAACCATATATTTGTATGAACCCTGCATTACACAGTTCAACCCAATGATAGCTTACTCAACATTGGAGTTTTAATTTCATGATTTTATCCATGTTTCATGAAATAATAATGAATGAATTATATAAATATTGAATGATTCTATATGAATGTTTCAATTCTTGTTATGATTGATTTGAAGAACCGTGTTCATTGAAGAAATCACATCTATTATTAAATGTTTTTATGACTCCCCTTGTTAAAATAACTATGAATTTCTGTATTCTATCAACATATTTTCTTAAATATAATTACTGGAAAGTAATTTATTTATATGATTGAAGTATTTTTGAACCACAGTGGTGGTGAGCGTTATATATGTGATATAGGTGAAAAAATGTTCATTCATTCAAAAATAAAATAATATTATTGTTGATATTTTTTAAAGCATTTATTATACAAATGATCAACTCTAGGGATACACATTTGAGACATGTATATTTCAACCACATACTAATATAAGATTACTTTTTGAGTGTGTTGATATTCATATTGAATGTCATTGGCCACCAAGATCGCTTCTAAATTATTCATTATTTAATATATTCATTTCTAAAAAAGAAGATCTATATACAATCAGATTATTTTTCTACAACTATTAAGATTAACCAGAACCATCAAGAAATTAAACTCTTTTGATTTATTGAATTAGAAACCGATTTTACTCAGTTTTGGTTAATTCTGAGCTATTTGTACTATGATGTGGATAATCAGTTCCCTATTAAAGAACTAGATGCATATATCTATCCTTGTTGAAATGGTTTCAACTGCCTGGACTCAATTTTGGATCTTTAGTTTACTAATACCTGGACTTTTCTACTGAAATTCACCATGCTCATAGTGAGAGTTTTGTTGGAGTGGATTAAAGGATCTTTGTGCCCAATTCCACTATAAAAATATTGTTTTAATACTATCTATTTATCTGATCTATATATCAATTACATAAAACAATGGTTTATATAAACATAAATCACCAAGAGGAATAAAAACTAGAATATTTCTAGAGTTTTGAAATGACATAATTCAACCCCCTTTGAAATTTTTTATTGTTCTGACATAATAATGGGTGCACCTAGATAACACTCAAATGAATTTTATAATGGTTATGTTCCATGGAGAATATTATTGGAAGTCATCTATATGGTAATTACAATTGTACGGGTTCAGAATGGGTACTGTGATGATGATTCTTAATGATAGTAACATGTTATTTATTCCACTATGTGTTATAGATGTTTCCATTGATCAGGATTGAAAACACATTTATTGTGATTAATAATTAGGATCATTATTTCCTATATAAAATCCTTATTCCATGTTTTCATGTGAGATGACCCAGTTATCTAGGGGTATGAATACATTTATGTTATGTTAAAGAACATTGATTATGTCAGCATACCATTACATTCTTTATGTACTCAATGATGCCATTAAATTATAAATGATTATAATTAGGCTTACTAATAATTTTTTCTCACCATTTTTATGTTAAATTTTCTACCGGTTTTCAAAAGTGATGTTGAATGAACTATTATTAAATGTGATTCATATGGATGATTAATATTACTTAATGGGAAATAAAAATTGTTTTCATAAAAGGTAGAAATGATCATTTAAATACATTGGTATTATTTAGCTAAAATTGTGTCATTTTTATCTGAAACTATAATCCTAAAAGTCCCTTGACAATATAAATGATTCAATATTTTTTTATTTTGTACTTTAATAATGGAATAAGGACAAAGAGTAAAAGTTTTGGGTGGTTATATAATAAAATAAACAAAAATAAGATTAGGTGTTAGGGAAAAAATGTGGACCACTTAAATTTTCCTTATAAAAACCATGTTGTTAAATTTTTTAATATAGATTGAACCCGATTGAATGAAATGATATATTCAATTTTAAGTAAATAAGTATTTCAAAAAAGTTTGTAACTTGTATAAGACTCTAAAATAGATTGATAAAACCTGAAATAAGTATGAAAATGTATATATTTAACATAATATGTCTTATAGATTTAATAAAAAACAATGTTATTGAAGAATGTAAAGGATCTCTATTTATAGAAGATTTGGTTGAGAGGGAGGAGGGGAATGGATTAGACTACGTTATATAAGGGTTTCTAAATTTTATAAAATAATTTACTAATATCATTTCATAAAATCGTTTTTAATTAAAAATTACATAGGTGAAATATCATGTAGTGACCATAACAGTGAAAATGTCACAACTCATTTTGATCCTCATTACGTAATGGACTCCCATATACATAGTGTGGAAAAATATTCGATGAAAAATCCTCCAAATCTAGTGAGATACGCCATTATGATATATCATTCCTCAATAATGATGTGACCATTCCTTTCACTAACTTACTATAGTGTGACCCCTCTAATAATAATGTGGAATATAGATCCTTTTAGTAATTGATACTATAATATCCATTCCATCACAATGAGTCATAATATTCATAGAGTTCAATACCACGTTAATTTATTTGGTAATGGAATGAAATGTAAGACTTTTCACACACCATGTATAAGGACCACCATACCTAATACATGAATCCTATAACAATTTCATATTTCAGATAATGGTATTCACACAGTGTGATACCCACTATCACAAAATATTGAGCCTTGGACACCAAGATTCAAAAATGTAAGTATAATGGGTCAATGTGTAGGTGTTGTCATCATTAATTGAATCCCTTTAAACCAGAGGGACCATTACACCCTAATACCATAACTATAACGTTCAAGAAATTTATTTTTACAAGAGACACAATTTATATTTATGATTATATCACCATTTCTGGAAACCCTAACATGTGATGTGGTCCCCGACCAACCCTTTGTAAAAACTCCACACACAATATTCCATGTCTTGAAAACCATTGATCATGGGGAAACATACCATATAATTAGTTAAAAAATTCACATAATCCCATCAGGTTATGATCTATACCAGTCCAAGAATGAGATCCCCTTTTTTGGGTATTTTCATAAGCTATAACATTTCCTTGATATCAACTCTTATGACAACTCTGAAGTACTATAATAATGTCTAAAAATTCATAAAGAATTTTAATACATGAGGCTTGGAGAAAATTTAATTAATATCATGCCTAAAATGAATCCATGGTTTGACACAAGTCATCATGAAGATATCCCAAATGACGTTAAATATGGAATATGGCATTAAACTGGCCTATCTAAAGGTGATCCTATAATGAATACACCACCTCATCACTCCGTCTAACACGTTACGTGGATTAAAAAATTGATTATATTTCTTAATTTCTCAACTAATCCTTTAATTCCTAATTAAATGTACATATTTATGAATAAAATGATCTTAAACCTAACACTCTAGACCTTACCTACTATAATAAAAAATACATCTAATTGTTCTAAGAAACATTCAACCACTCAAAAATCACAAAAGCATTCTCAATCATCATCTACATAAAATCCATTTAAAAAATCACAGACCCTCTTATGTTTTTTGATTACAATATATTCTTCTATTACACATCCTAAAATGACTCAAATAGATCTAAATGAAGAGAATAATTACTGATAATGTTATATACAAGCTCAACCAAAAGAAAGTTTTTTTCCATTTGAACCGATGAAGAAATAGAATAATTCATAGAACATGATCACAAGTGTATAATTTTTCTACTCCACCAAACCATTTGCTCATGTATAAAAAAAGTATATTTGAAATAGAACTGACATCCACGGGATCATTATGTACCCATGTATGGTCTCCAGGTTAAATTAGGATCATTATAGAGTATGATAGTCCCTAAAACCGGAATAAGTTTTTCTACCTTGTCAAAATAATGTCTCTCCAAAAATGATACCCCACACTCTACTCATTGAGATCCAATAATTAAAGCTACCATTTACTTCAATCCACCATTAAGAAAATTATTACACATCTACCCAAATTGTAGAAAAAAGGTAATGAAATATACCAACATTTAAAAAAGAACGTTAATTTGTTGTTTCTAAATAACATTAAATATATTCATAGTTATTCCCTCTTACTGTGAAATCATCATGGAACAATTTGTATCACTAAAAAATTAATACAGGGATTACAATACTATTAATTCATGATATTATACTTTTTTGAAATAAAATAATTCATTGATCTAGATGATCTATAAAACTCACACAATAGTAAATCTAACACATTTGACAGAAAAATATACATTTCACTAAATTAAACCAGATTTTATATATCTGGAAAGAAAATCACTATAACAAAAAGTTATCTATGAAAATATGCTTCATGATAACCAATTGGAGACTATTCAAATTCATAAAATAAGAATGAATTCACAACTATATGATATAGGAATACTCCACCAATAACTTTTTTTATGTTAACATAAAAGGAAAATTCGTCACCGCACCAACACTCTAAAATACATCAAATAATCCAAAAGACCATAGGTAAATCCTATTATGTATAAAAATTATTTTCATCCCATGATGAGATTACAATTTACAAACATGTTCTCATTATCCTAAAACTATAATGAAAACCTCCATTGATGAATATATGACTTAAAAAATCCAAACAACCCCACTTATTCTAATGGATGACTAACAACTTCTTTTCAATACTCTATGTAATCCTATCCAACAATCATTAACTATACAATGATGGTCCCTTATAAGGGAAACATATAAGGATGCCCATAAAATAGCTCATATTTCTAAATCATGCATAACATAAAAGACACAAAAAATCATCTTCTCATTTCTTAATAATATTTAAATCCTTAAATTTAATATAATAATATAAAATATGTTGTTACATATAATTTAAAATATCTTAAAATAACAACAATATTCATATAACATCAAAAAATCCTGAAAGAAAATAATAATATCATGGGAAAATGCAATATATATATATTTCACATTCCAATTTAATTTTTCTATTATATTTATTAATCCAATATCATACATTAAAAAGGGGGAAATGAAGCATCATAAATAGACATTAATGGTGGAAGATAAAATATAGGATCCAAAATACATTAAAAAATACCCAAATATTCATAATTAATATAAGGGAAGAAACACATATAAGAAACCTAAAAAAACTATTCCTTTAAACCCATAATCCATCTCCCATAAACTAGCACTCCTCAAAAATACAATTATAGTGTAATTTAGAAACCCTATTAATTAAAACCCGGTTCCATCCACAAATATATTTCCTGATTATAATTAATCAAATCCCAAAGGATCGGTGATTTTAGTAGTCTTGGTAAAAAAGATTTATATATGAGTGTTGTTTTAAAAATTAATTAACTTATTACAACATTTTTTTCTATCAATGATAACATTTTTTCATTTATGGTATCCTTTTATATTCAACTTACATAACTTCTTTTAATATATAGGAATTAAAAAAAATAAAGGTGATCCCCAATTCTCATTAAGGGACTTTTATAGCCAAACTGATATTGAAAAAATCAGAATAGTCAATATGGGTTGTTAATAACTGGAAATACATTCCATATAATCAATAAACTTAGAATGTTTTGTGTAAACAAAATGTAATGGAAAATAAATTAAAAAACTTTCCATTTAAACAATGTGTTGATAATGTAATGTAGCCACAAATAATTTCTATAAAAATATATCATGGATAATAATAACTAAATCTAAATTATAGAAAGACAGAATTATTGGATGCATTATTTCCCAAGTACATGTTATAATTACCATGAAATCGTTTCACAAGAGGGATTAGGATACTACTATAAATATGTTTAATAATATTGTTTATAATTAGTCATATTTGGAAAAAAAACTCAAGTGGTTTTCACAAACTGATTTCATCCCATTACACTATATATGAATCGATGGGATTATATTAGATGTTCTCCAACCCATGTCATACACATCCATAGAATTCTTTATATATAAATTAATGGATTTAATAATGTACCATATCAAATATCTATATTTAATTATAGATGTAGATAAATATTTCCAAAAATAATCAAATAACATACAAAGAAGACACAATATGTAAAAATGGAATATAATTTAGGAAATAAAGAAATGCATGTAAAATAATATGGATACTTTGGTAAATTTAATGATAAATGATCACTAGAAATTGAATAATTCAAGCCAACTAGAAATGGATCAGATAATTGAATTTCAACAGTAAATTTAGGAATATTAATCATAATCCATCTTGAAAAATAATAATAATTAAATCAATAATACATATCCCAACTTGTGTAAAAATAAACAGTTGTTGTCATTGATGAATAAAAATATTATAAAAGGATCTTTTAAAAAAATTTATTTAATGGAATTTAATTTTTATATATAATCAATAATTTTAAAATGTTTTATAAATTTAAATATTTTTAATAAAATTTTTTTTTGATGAAAACAAATTTTATTACCATAGAGTGAAATGAATTTGGGTTTTCTAAAAACCAATTTTAAAACATGTTGAGTACTAAATTGTAGTAAAATTGTTCTAATACTCAAAAAATGTCATTAATTTCTAGAGGATAATAAAAATATAATTCTTTGTTATTTAATTATCCAACAATTTATTAAAATGGAAGTTCATGAATAATTAATACAAAAAAATGAAACTGTGTATTAAACCCTAGAAAAGAATATAATGTTTAATGAGAATCAATCAAAAAAAATATATTACAGGTGTAAAATTTAAATCCATATAAAACAAGTTCAAATTAAAAAAATATATAGTACAAATTTATGACACACATAATATTATAATATGAACAGAAATAAGGATGTAATAAAACCTGATGTAAATAAATTGCGTTATGAAATTATTTTCCACCTAGTAAAGATAAATTCAAATTCCATTTTATAAAATAATTCATTTTGAAATTAAACAAATAAGGAATAATTATTTAATCATGATATTATACATAAATTTGGTAGTATATACACCATTTATATGGAATTAGATTCACAACAATAAAATATTTTACAAAGATTAGAAATTGAGACAAAGTCCCTCACTATTTGGTATCTTTTGAATATTCAGAACGATGAAAGAGATAACATCAAAAGATAAATTCAATAAAATAAATAAAAAATATTTCTAGATGTACTATATCAAAATGTGGGTTATTTAGTCCTTAATAAATAATTATGTGTTGAACAAGGTGTATACCTCATTGAAATAAGTGTGAGACAAAAATACCTTACATTGCAATTCTGTTTGGGTGAAAATACTTTAACCACATGTTAAGTGTTTAAACATTATAATAACTTATTAAAGGAATATAATAATATTTATAACATCATATCCAATATTCATTCAACTAATTATTACCCATGTGTTAAGATTCATTCATTATTTAACTAATTTGGGAGTTAATTTCCCTATTCATTGAGTATGTTTGGACATGTTAATTTTTTTATTTTTATTCCAATCATGATTTTATCATATATTAAATTTATAAAATGTTTTAAATATAATATTGTTCAAATATATATTTATTTATAATGTCCCAAAATATTTAGAGAGTATAAATGAAATTCACCCTTCATGGAGATAGTAGATCGTACATACGCATGAACACTACTACCATTTTATTCATATTAAATGAATGAAAAATAAAGGATATATATATATTAAAATTAAAATTAAAATATAATATTTATAAATTATTTTTAAGAAAATATTTTATATATCATCCTCTAATATATAATATCTATAGTCTGAATGAATCACATCGCTTTGAAGTGGTGGTCGTCCACACTTCCACAAACCATGTTATCATATACCTACATAGTTGAAAGCATGGAGGTATATATCATATAAAAATTCCATAATCAGAATTATATTATAAATATAATATTTATCATCTATAAATATCCTTTATAACTTAATTCATTATCATTATAGATAGTAAAGGATTAATTAACGACATATTTTCACAAGGTGGTAGTTCTCTATACACAGAAACTATATGTTCATTACAATTGTATGGATTTGTGTGTAAGTGTATGAATAAAAACTATAATAAAACTATATGTATATTTATGATACTTAATTTAATATTTATACATGGAATAATAAAATTTTTGGGGGTGTATAATGAAAAAAATGAATGTGATTGTTCAAGAATGTTTCCTCATTTTTGGGTTACTCTTTATGGTTTATACAAAAAGACATACTTGGTTGTATTTATTCATATTTTTATGATTATAGCTTCATGGGAGTTATTTTGATATATAATTAAAGAATCTTATGGTTTAGAAAATTTTTTTAGATGTTTGAATGTGTGGGAGAGGTGAGTTCATTTTTATTGTATATAGGGAGTGGTATTCTAGTAATTTTTTAAAAATGGAAATCCAACATCAGTTTTCCTAGGATAGGTGGCACCACAATTGGTCTCAATTATATTAAAAGATATATATGGTCAACATATGTCCATAAAATTTTTTTTGACATGTTTCTGGTTTATTTTGTGTCTTATGATTAAGGTTTAGTCCTTTGTTAAGATATTTTTCGTCTTAATTTCTAGTACCAATTTTAATCAGCTTCTAAAATAAATTTTGAAAACCACTATTTCTACATTACTATAAATTATATATTATTTTGATTTAAAATATAGATTCATATTTTCCAAATTTAATTCACATAAGTTCTTGTATGTAATTTTAATTTCATCTGATAGATGGGACGATAAAAGTGGGGTATTAAATTAAAAATGATCAAAAGATTGGTATGTTTTTATATACAATTTCAAAGATAAAATGATTAGAATTATATATGTTTTAAAAATTCATTTAAATTTGAAATAATTTTTCTTCAAAAAAAATCATAAAAAAACTTCAATTTATAAATATGTCAGCTGAAAAAGCTGTTTTGAATTTAAATTCAATATTTTTCACTATTCGTTGAAAATGAATCTTCTCATAAAAATACCAAGATTTCAATGTAACAAAATTTTGGTTTTTTATTTCAAATAATAGGTTTATTTTTCCCTACAAAATATATATAAGTATCAAAAACCGTATTTAAAAAATGTGCCCCATTAAAAGGTAGTAAACATCCCCATTTAGAAAAATATAATTTTTAAACATAAAATTGGATTTATTTTTATCTTATCCTTATCAAATTTATCAGATTAATATAAACAATATGTTATTGAATTATATATATATATATATATCATTAATTTTATTTAGTAACAATATTTAATATATTGCATAAGAAAAAAACACCTTCAGAATCATGATACCAATTCTATTATATTCAGTTTGTTTTATTCATTTATAAATAATTAGTTACCAATGAATTAGTCATTTAATTTTGTAAATCTTATATTTTTGTAAGTTAGTTAATATTATTCATAACTACTAATTAAATTTCGACTTTATTTATATTATATTAAAAAATAATATGATAGTAGTAAGTTGTTGTTCGGTGTAACACTGTCATTCTTGTAATGTAAGCTATATTAAAAACTCTTTGTCACATGAAATTCAAGTGAACTCATTATTAAAATAATTACCACGTATATCATAGATTTAATTTATTTTAAATAATATAAATATTTTAATTTATATGAATATTATATCCCTCTACACACTTTGTGGAGCAAGTCATACATGCTATCAAATAAAATTTGTTTTCATTAAATTTTTGGAGAATCACATTCTATCCTCCTTAAAAAAATATCCCTTGAAGTATAAACTAAATATTGGTAATAATTTTATTTATATTTCTTATATTTAAATCTAACATCATGATAATTATTACTAAAATATCTTCTAGAGATGTGAGAATTGGAATTATATAGGTCATATGGACTAATACGAACTGGATATCTATGTTTGAGATCATTTGGTAAAAGTGGAGATACATACATGGAGGAAAAATATAAATATTTATAGGTAAAGTTTGAGATCATAAATCAAAAACATTTGAAAGATTAATGTAATGTTTAGGATCTCAATGTCATAAATATTTGACAATTTAAAAGACCATAGGTTCACCAAATATTAAAGTGTTAGGGCAAAGTTTTTTTTGAACAAATTATAAATGATAGGAAATTAATTTTCTACCAAATAATATAATAAAATATAAATACATGATATATTTCAATATAATATTCAACTTTCTTTGTTAGTTGATAAATTTAAAAATCATATATTACTTCATGAAATGGATATCAAAATATGAATTATTATATGTGGAGCAGTAAAAATTTTAGATCATAAGAACAATAAATGAAGTCCTTTAATTTGTCTCTAACTATTTTTCAAAACCAATATATTCAATACATTAATGTCTTAACATAAATGTAACAATAATGGTTTATCATTTATTTTTATTTGTAAAATTGATAAAATAAAAACAATGGAAAATTAAGCAGGACATCCCGTATGCTTATGGAAAGAACAAAACCATTATCATCCTATGGCTACAGGTTTATTACCTACTGTTGTTTAGGACTTGTTGATTTATCACAGATCATACAATTTTTCCTTTTACAAAACCATATTAATATAATTCAAAAAATAAATATTTTTGACATCCTTGAAATTTAATAACTTAACGACCTTTTAGATATTGTTTTCAATACAACATATTTTTTTTCAAAACCATGAAATATAATTCGACTGTTATTATATTTTGAACAATGATTATAAAAACACTAAAGGTTATCAGTACCATTTAACTCACGTCTCTAAATAATGAGGGCATTATTCTTCAATATGTTTTCCAATGGAACATATAAATTCTTTAAATTTTTTAAAAATCATCTTTATCTTGGAAGACCATCATTATAAAAAATGTAAAAGATATATTTAGGAAATAGAAATTATGAGCAACCTCATTCTCATAATCCCATTTTGGAATCAGTAATTTTTAAGTTAATGAGGAAATATATGCTTCTAGAATTTGAAACAATTTATATTTATTTCATGATTCTTTTAAAAAAATTACAACTAGTAAAAATAAATCTAAAATTATATTATAGAATACTTGTTATTACATTAACCATTATATTCCAACATATATTTTTCCTTGGTCTATGTAGTAACCAATTCAATTAATTTTCATTATTAATTAAAATCCTTTAAATTAATTTTTAATGAAAATGTGAATTATCCAATTAATATCCCCTGGGAGTGCCACACCAGGTGCACAGTAAGACCCATTGTCTAGTACCAGGTTATGCTTGAGCTAGGGCTGATGAATCCTTTTAGGGTTGTTACCCCTAGGTACAACTATTCCAAAACTATACCCACTTCTCGAATCTAGAAATAGATATACTTCTATGAATACCCACATAAACTCTACCTTACTAGAATTCATGGATGGTCTTCTATAATTACCCTCATATTCTATCATATGGTCATATTCTCTGATATATATTTTCTCTATCTAATTCCATATACTGATACAAAATTTCCATTGATACCAAATGTATCCCCTCAACTCTAGAAGCCTGAAGTTAGCGTCTAATATAATTACATTGTCATGATTATAAGGAAAAAAGTCTAAAAATACCAAAGAGATGATTATTCATAGTATAAAAGATTCATACAATGGTCATATATTACAAATGAACACACTAATTAAAACACAATTTTTTTCTTAAAAGGTTAACATTATTCCATTAACAATATCATTAAATATCTTTTATAGTACTCTTCTTGGATTCTTGGGGAAATATAAAAAATATGGTTGACCTAAAATGCCAAGTAAGGGTCATGTATAAACGAAGAAATAATGAATTGATGAAAACTAAAAATAAGAAAATGTATAACTGTTGAAATATTCCACATAATCAATAAACTGATAAGGAAGTTCATGAAAATTATGGAAAAGTAAATAACTAAAAAAATTCCATTTAATCAATGAACTAGGAATGAAATTTATCAATATATAATTTATTTGAAAGAATATCTATAACAATAATAAAATTATTTAAATTTATGAAATTCTGAATTATTGTCCTCCATGTGTACCAGGTACATGGAACCATTATTGTCAAGACCTTTCAAAAGATTTTATTTAGTACTATTGTCATGACCCTTTCACAGGAAAGTTTTAAACTACACTTTTTTGAAAACAAACTCTATATGTTTTTCACCAAATGAATACATCCTATGATACTACTGATGCATCAAGTGGATTAATTTAAACAGTCCTCAACCCATGTATCTCCTCTAAGTAAATCCTTAAATATTGCATTATCTATTTAGCAGTGTCCCTTGTCAAATATATATACAAAATAAAAGATATAAATCAATATTTCTAGAAATAACCAAATAACTGGTAAATTAGACACCGTTTGAAAAAATAGTATACAATTTAAGAAGTAATGATGTGAATGAAAAATGAAATAGTTATTTACATAGAATTTAACTTTTAATGATCACTTTAAATTGAATACCTCAAAAGGACTGAAAGATATCAAGTAACTAAACATAAATAATATCCTTCTCTAAATCAATCATAAAACATCAAGTGGATAAATAAGTATGCTTTTAATATAACATATACCTTGTGAGGTAAAAAATAATGGGTTTCTCAAGAAGATTAATTTATATATTATAAAAATATATTTGGAGAAACATTATTTATGAAAATATTTTTTTTATCTTTAAAAAATCATTTTTAAAAGGTTAAATGTTTTTGATAAAATAATTAATATTTCTTGGGTTTTAGAAGAAAATTGGTACTCCGAATGAAGAGAGAAATAAAGTAGGGTTTTTATAAAAAAACTTTTCTAAGACATTTTGACTACTAATGTGTTGTAAAATAGAATTATTACTTGATAATGATCATGAATAACCAAAGGAGATGAAAACTAATTTTTTAATATGATCTAATAATTTCCACTAATTTAAAATCATGTGTAAAAAATCCCAAACAAAATGAGACAGTAAAGTATACCCCTAAAAAGACCATAATGTAGACGTGGGAATAAATCAATAAATTGATTATGTGTGTGAAATTTGAACCTATTTAAAACAATATCAAATACAATAGTAGACAGTAAAAAGTAAATAAACACGTAATATTGCAATATTAATGACAACAAGGAAATAATATAACAGAAACAAAAGAAATCGGGTAATGAAATTCTTTTCCATTTGGTAATGCTTAATTGATATCCCCATTGATGAAATAATTTAATTTGAAACAAACAATTTCATGAATAGATAATTATTCATGATATCATATGTAAAAGAGACACTATGTAGACCATAAATAAGAAATTAGGTGCATGATTATAAAATATGTCTTGATGAACAGAAATTGAGACGAATTCACTTACTACTTCAGAACTGTTGAATCCTAAGACCCATGAAATACATAGCCTCAAATGAAACATAAAAAAATGTGATTATTGAATATTTATTGAAATAATATATCAAAAGTGGAAGTAGGTTTTCCATACAAACGTAATAAGTGGTGAAAATGGATAATGGCTAAAAAAATATGAGATAAGAATCCATTACCTTGTGTTTAAATTCATGTGAACATCCTGAAAAATCCTATATATGGGGTTTAGACATGTTAATAACTTCCTATAAGTACTATATTAATATTTATTACTAAATATATATTCCTCCTGTAACATCTTATTACTCATTTCTTTACAATCATTCATTATTTTCAATATTTTAAAAGTTAGTTGCCTACTTTTTAGTATATTTTAAATTGTTTTTTATTCCTTAGTCGATCATGATTCCATCATATACAGAATGTAAAACATGATTTAGTTACCATACATATTCTGTACATAAGTACTTTGAATAGTATTTTATATTTGGAGATCAACAATTAAACGATTCATTTATGGAGATGGTAATCCATACATATGCATGAACGCTACTTCTATTTCATTATTGTATTAAATGAATGAAAAGTAAATGATATATATTTATATGAAAATAATAGTATCATATTTAAATATTATATTTCAAATATTCTTTTAGAAATCAATATTTAATACATTTCTTATATAGTGTGAATGGACCGCACCGCTTTGACGAGTGGGTTGTCCACACATCCAAAATAAGCATTATCATATTCCCACAAAATGAAAAGCATGGAGTTATGTGTTATATAGAAATTAACTAATCCTAAATTCATTATAAATATCATATATATCATACATTTCATATATTAATAGTGTTTCCAACATAATTTCCAACCATGAGAGGTGGTAATGGAAAAATGAATTACCTTGTTTTGTGAGGCGGTACTTCTCTATACAAATAAATGGTAAGTTATTTACCAATTATATAGAAGTTTGTGTAATTATAGGTAAAAAATATTATAAATATATATAAATATATTTATTATACCGTGTTTAATATATAATAATTGAATAATAATATTTTATGTGGTGGTGAAAGAAATAAAATAAAAGTGATCTATGAAAATGATCTCTCATTTTCATGTACCTTTTTTTGATTATACCAAATGAATTTTGTTGTTTAATTTATGACCCTATTTAGGCTAAAATGAATAGGGTAATGATTTTGGAAGATTGTGTTATCTTAATTTGGATGATATAAATGTCTTGAGAGGTGTGCATAAATGAATGTAGTGAGTACCTTTTATAGTGGAGGAGTGGCATTCATGTAAATGATTGAAAAGTGAATTAAACCAACTTCTGTACAATTTATAAATGAATCCAATAATAGTAAAATAAACTAAAAACGAATAATCTTTCAAAATAAGGCCAAGAAAACTTTTGGGAGTGTTTCTAGGTTATTTTGGACCTTTCCTTTACATTTTAGTCATTTATTAAGCTAATTTTTCTCTTTATTGAGGCATTTAATTTTTATCACATTAACTAATTTTTTTTAAAAAAACTATGTTGAAAAAATAATAAATAATAAATATTTGTTCCATAAATTTTTTTCTCTATTTATCAAAATTAAAATCACATAAGTGATAGAAAATAATTTAAATTTAATCTCACAGACAGGATGACCAAGAGGTTTTTAAAGTAAAAGTGGAGTAATGTTTTGTTTAGTTTTATATACAACTTCAAATTTAAATATATTTTAAGGTCCAAAATTGAAACAAATGATTTTATATTTATTTATTTGATCTTTAATAGAAATCAATAAATAATTTCATATTATAATTAAATGAGACAAAAAACAATTTGGAAATAAAATACCATATTTTTAACTATTCATTACAAAAGTAAACTACTTAGAAAAAAACAAAAAATTCACCGTAAAATAATTTTGATGTTGAATGATTAAAAATATTTTTAATTTATTAATAATAAATTTATAAATTTATAAATTTATATTTAAAATTGGTGCACCGGTAAAAGGTGAAAAATTACATTTTTATAAAAATTCAATTTTTAATCATAAAACTATATTTACCTTATTTTATGCTTACCAAATATATTGTATGAATATTAATAATACTTTATTTATTGTATAATATATTTATTTCTGTAATAACATTCTGTAAAAGTAATTAATTTAATTTATGAGGATAAAACACCTTTAAAATCATAATAATATTTTCATTTTTATCATTTGGATTTTATATTCAGTTATAATTAACTTATAACATTTGAATTCATATTATATTATTATAGCCAATATATTTTCATAAGTTAGTTAATAGTATTCATACCCACTAATTTAACACTAATGTTATATAATATTATATAAAAATAATAATATTTTAATAATATGTTGTGGTTCGGTAAAACTAGATTTTTTTGTGTAACATAAGCTATAAAATAAACTCATTATATATTATGACGATAGCTCACTCAGTATCACATGCATTGAATGATATATCATATATTAAATTTATTTAAAATATTAAATATATTATAATGTCTAAGAATAAAATATTCCCTTATAAGCTAGGAGTTGTATGTCATACACTCTATCAAATATAATATTCTTACTTTAGAATTTTGAGGTTTCACATCAAGGATAGAGTTGTAATATTAATATTCCAGAAGTGAAAATAAATAATAAAAAATAATAATTACTTAAATCAATGTAAATCCATCTAAAATAGAATTAGGAATTAAGGGGATAAAATCACATTTCTCGCTCACAAAGTAATCCCTAGTCTCTCCAAAATTCAAATTGAATAATGAGTAATTAAAAAGAATTTTAGAAACCACTTGAAATTAAAAACAAAAACGGGACCATAATAATCATAGAATAACACATTGAATTGGGGATAATTTGTGTTCAACTAACTAGAAATATCTGAATCCCATCACGATAATCCATAAATTCTATAGTATCTCTTAGTCAAAAACCATTTTATTTTGATCATGTTTTTTCATTATGGTATTTTTTAAATAGTAATGGCAAGAAAACCACCATTTAATGTGAAATCATCACTTCCTTTTCATTTCCATTTCATTCTTTTCCTTTAAAATTCAAATCTATAAAATATCATCACTGATTCACAATTACTATCAAGTTATAATGAATTTCTACAAAGAATTCATGGCCTTAAACTATATAGTAACTAATTAACTCTAATAACTAAGTAAACAAGAATAAAATTCCATCCTAATATATGATGGTTCAATATAACAAAATAGATGAAATTTATTAATTAATTGGGTAATAAATAAACTACAATGGATAGATTCTACACTTCCTCTCAAAAACTACTAATTATTATTTATGGTACACAGTTCAAGAGCTATGTAGTGATTTTTAAGTCATGTGATTTTTTATTTAAAACTAAACTTCTATACTACCATTGACCCATTTTCTCACTCCCAACAACTCTAGTATCTTGAAACTGCAAATTATAGGTCTACAAATATTGTGGCATCTATATTGGATACTTCTATATAGATTCTCATCCTAGAGAATCAAATCCATGTCTAATATAAATAAAATATTTTGAAAAATAAAAACCAAAAGAGAATTCTCCCAAAATGAAACATTAAAATTTAAATTCAAAAATGAATCCCAAAAGAGAAACAAATATCTGAATCCTCATCCTAGGAAAAATCATAACCTCTCTATATGAATAAAAACATCACTACAATTTAGATAATGTGTCTTCATCTATGATTTCAACTATAATTTAGATTCATTATGACTATCATATCTTTATATGAGATCACTAAAAGTTATGATGTTTCCTCATATCACCAATTTCTGATAATCCTAAATATTCTGTAATCACTCAACTAATATTGCCTCCTCTTCCATATCCAAATCCCCCCAAGGAATAAGACATGATTAATTGTGAATATATCATCATAAATGTGATTTATAGAAGGTATCATAAATAACATAAACCTTGTTACTAATATCAAATTTATATGCCACCTCAACAAGTGTCTTTACCTCAAAAATTCTTAAAACATAAGACAACATTTAGTATGTCTACCAATCTTCATATTCCAATGATTATTACTGTCTTTTAGAAACACATGATAACTTACCTAAATCTAAATACATCCCACTATTAAATTTTTTTGGTCATTTCACTATTATAAGTTGAATTTATGCACAGAATAATAAAATATACTTTCTATATTTTACATTTTCTTATATCATAATTGAGAATAATTTTGACTATAAACCTAGACCATCACGATAGTGGACTATATGGTTACACATACAATTTATAGAATGAATTCATAAATATGAATGATTCATATATTTTGTAATTAGAAAACATGATCAGAATAAAGAGATTCCCACATGGAACCCCATAATCTAGAACACTTGAACACATGATTTCCTCAATAGTTGGGATTTATCGATTAATATTCCAATCTATTTGATGTTAAAAAGAACTACTGAGGTAGAAAATTGATCCTAAATAATGAATTTAACTCCTATACACTCTCACTGATAATTGGGGATCTATAATTGATATGGTATCCATTATAAATACTTGATGAATCACCATGTCAGCTATAAAATTCCTTGTTAAATCCTCTACAGTAATCCACTCACTAATACATAGAAAAAAATATTATTAATTATATAAATTTCAAACTATATAGATTATTTCATATATGTAAAAATATAACGTAAAAACTATAATAGAATGTAATTAAAATGACTCTTATTTTCATAAAGGAATATACAATGGTTATAGAACACAAGAAGGAAGTTTATGATTGTATTTTTTCAACTA
Organism: Viscum album; assembly: GCA_963277665.1. Taxonomy (NCBI): domain Eukaryota; kingdom Viridiplantae; phylum Streptophyta; class Magnoliopsida; order Santalales; family Viscaceae; genus Viscum; species Viscum album. The sequence continues at coordinate 885,400,612 of OY728135.1, read as the reverse complement.
ACAACCCAAAAACTGAGAGATGAACATTTACACTAACCTCATTAAACATGTTCACTTAATACTCTCCTTTAAATGATAATATATCTTATAAATATTGGGATGAACATCCATAGGTGTGATATGAAACATACAATTTTTAGCTCTTGTATTTATGGAATAATGAATAAATTCCCATTAAATAACACCCATTTTTACCATCTATGAAGTTCATCTCCATAATCAGCATGATAACAACATATATGTACCTTAGGTTTGACTAAATAATATTCATCCACATTATAAAAAATTTAAGACAAAAATATCATCCAATATGAAAAAACTCCACAATCCACTTCATCAATTTCATAAAATGATATAGAAGATCCTATATTATCCATTACGCTTCCCCAGGGTTATGAGAAACATGCAGACATTACTTCTTACTCAATTCCTTATCTATTATATTCTCTTTCCCCAGATAATTAGAGATAATGAATTTATAATCAAGAATAAACTCTATCCATATCCATACAATAAATATCAAATTATTCTTATGGAATATAGTTTACATAATTCTAATGACCTATGAAGATACCAATGGAATCTACAAAGAGGTAATGTTTCCACATCTTGAAGTAAAATACCATTACTTATAAGTCAATAACATTGGAGGTATAATTACAATCCAGATGATGTATTAATTTTATATCCTTGATATATAACTTCACTCTATTTTATTAGTTCACAAACAAAAAATATGTAAGAGGGAAAAAATGGCCTTTAATATAAAAAAAGTCCCTAAATATATAAGGAAATGAGAATTGATGAGCATCTACTCCATATAAATGATTTAGAATAGATAAAATTAGAGAAAAAAGGATTGGTCCATCCCTTTAAAAATTTTCATTTCAATAAAATCCCAGATAAATCTTACCTAAATTCCATATAATGACCTATAATAAATATTAAACTATTTTCCACTATGACATTCCTATGTAATACCTATTAAAAAACATTAATTTGTAATGGCTTGTTATACACAACCTATCAAGACATAAAATATTCAAGTAAATGAACTTAAATTTTGATAAATATTTGGTTAATGTATGATGTAGTTCATATCATAAAAATACCTCCACGGTATCTGACTAATTCCTTAAATGATAATACTTTGATCTTGAATAAACCAAATAATTATTAGATAATATGACCAGAACCTAATCTGGTAACTAATGAAACAAAAATTTCATTAGTATTGTGAAAAATGGGAAATTTTATGACATCTATAGGACTATAAACTCTTAATGTCTATATAGTAACCTGAAAATAGTATTTTAATAAACTATGTCTTCATCACCTTTAAATAATAAAACATGTATTTTGGTTCAATCATTGAGAACCAACTATCACCATTCAATTGATCAAATAATCCATTAATCCTCAAGTGGGTATAAAGGTTATTCACTATAACATTGTTCAATTGATGGAAATATAAACATATAAACATATATATATATATTGAATTATTCTACAATAGACCTTTTCTTGAACAAAAATATGGAATCCCAAGGTGATACATAGACCCAATTAAAACCATTCCACTATAAATCAATAAACTAATTCCAAAATTTACACGACACTAAAGGGTATATCCTATAATGAGACCTATAAACCTAAGGATAATTTTTTTGAACTTTTTTCCCAAACTCATTGCCATATTGTGTGTGCAGTGTCAAAAATCATTGGTAAAAACATCATAAAACTCTAATATAACTCTCAGTACCTATTTTTCATACACACCTGCAAATTAAAAAAAATATCACTTTTAATTTTGTATAAGGAGACTCAAATAATATATAATTTATCTGATAATCCCAAATTCAAAAAACATATTGTCCTTCAACATTCCATATTTAAGATAAAGTGTTTTCTCTAAAAAGAATCATTGAATGCCACCATATAGTATGATTCATCCATTGAAGAATAACAAACCATGGTTGAATCTACAATAAAATTAAATCTCCCAATAACTTATGTTAACCCTTTATTATCTCACATCCTTGACATACATATGACAATAATATATAACCACTAACCAATATTGATAATGGTATGGGATGCTAATATCTATCCACACTATGTCTTGATGATGAGGCTAAGGGATGACATATGAAAGAGTTTATAAATCATTAATCAATTAATTCCTATACTAGTGTAGAATAAACAAAATTTGTATATCGAAAAATTATAGTCGTTAGAAATATACAGTATGAATCAAAATTTTCCTCTATTATCTACCAAAATATCCTTAATGATACCCACCACCTCATCCATCTATAGCCAACAATATATAAGGATAATAATATTTCTAGGTTTATCCACTACCTACTAAATCCTATATTACTGGTCCGAAAACTGGAGGGCCAATTTCCGACTAATAAGGTCTAAAATCGATCTTCTGTTAAGATTTTATCTAAATTTAATATAATTAAAATGTAGTTCACATAGTATTATTATATTATTTCTAAATTAATGATTTTGATAAACTTAAAATTGTTGGTTACCATTATACATATATATGAGAAAAATATTTTAAATTAGTGATATAAATTTAATGATGGTGATATTATAAATAAATCAAAAGTCTCTTATTGTTTGTGACATTCATCAACTTTTCCCTAAAACAACATTGAAACTACCCATTAATGTAGAATTGGGTTTGGGATAGACTAGTAAGCAGTTTCTTATTTGATGTATTTTTCTCCTTTTAGGATAGTGACTTTTTGAACTATATGATTCATAATTTTAGCTTAATTACCTTTTCAAGAAATGATTTATCTATCCTTTTGAATTTCATTGGGGTTCTCTCGTGTTGTCTACAAATAATGTGGATGGTACCATAATAATATTCATGGAACCATATTTGAATTGGGTGGGGAATACATATGTGTCTTCATTTTAATCAGGTGAGGGTTTATTCCCATTATCCCATTCTGATTAATGATTATTTTTTTAGTTTAATGGTCCTATTATGTTCTCATAGGATATTTTTTGATCTGGGTTATGAGGACCTGGACTTAAACATTACATAATATTGAATAAAAGTAATAATTCACATTGAGGATCTTTTTAGGTTTAGAGTTTTAGAGAATTAGGACATAACTATTACATCTCAAAAGTTTACAAAGTAGAAACTTCTACACAGTTTCCATTTTTGTTTAAAAACATGAACTCTTGAAAAAAAGTGTCATGTCTAGTTCCATGTTTAAGACAACATGACTTTTCCATGATCTCATCCATGACCCGATTCCACATTATGTCATGTGGAAAACATTTCAAAAATTTGGGATGAGTATAAAAATCTTTGTAAGGGATACACAAAGAAGGAAAACTGTTAGTTTTTTTCAAAACAACAAGTAAACCATGAATACTTTAACATAAGTAATATTTTTCACCTTTATGAAGTAGTAAATACTATTCACTGAATAAAATATCATTACATAACCTTTTGTAACCAAAAGATTACTATGAAACCTATATAGAGAACACATAACATAATAAAGATAAATTGGGACATAATCATACTTAAATGGAATAACCATACAGTCGACTTCCACACATATCACTAAATGGAATAGCCAAACGGCTAACTTCCATACCCAATGCATTAGAGGTCATAATGTAACCACCCATCCTGGTATTTACGACACCACCTGTCATTTCGTTTATCACGTAACCAACCATCAAATGTCCAAGTACTAATATAAAATCATAACACATACAACAAATATAAAGGAAATAATTTTTTTTTACATTTCAATCACAATATATCAATTAAATATATTAACATAAAAATCCATTTTCAAAACCATTTTCAATACCAAAAATACGTAAAAGAGTATAAGGTATTTATTTTCTTTTAAAAACAATACGGCTTATTGAGGAAGCCAAAGATCAAATAATACCCGCGACGACAAAAAAAGTCATTATCACCACATACGTTGAAAGGAACATTCTTTTTGTCCTTTAGTAAAACACGTCATAGAAAATGATTCCTTTTGAATAAAAGTAAAAGTCAAAGGGGTTTATACACCATAATAAAGAAAGTTGTGTAGAAATGAAAATATGCCTCAATGAAAAGAGTTGAGACGAAGTCCCTTACAAATATCATTTTCAAAAAATAATACATTGGTTATGTGAATTCAATATAATCACACATAAAGCAGGTATAAATACATAAAAATTCATTTATCACATAATCAAATATTGACATAAACAAGAAATAGATGATCAACCCAAAGAACAGGAATTGGGATAAAAAGTTCTCTTACCTCAAGTCCGACTTGACCTGTTCATTCCTTAATATCCTGAATAATAAACTAAAGTTAATTTCTACTTTCTTAAGAAAAATTTTCATGTTTATTATTCCTTTCATATCACTTATTACCTTTTTATAAACATTATGAAATCATTTTAGTTAATAATGTTCATTTTGTCGATATTTGGTACTTGAGTTAAAAATGAACACCTTATATTTACAAGTTGTCCATGTGATCAATAGTCCATTATATCCATAATGGTATTCATGATTTAGATATCATATATATTGTAATGCCCTGACCCTAGTTACCCAGAGTCATTGCATTATTACATAACATTGGTATGATCACAAGAAAGATCCAGTCACGAAAGACCAATTAGTTTAGTAGCCTTGGAATAACTAGATACATTCATAAAGTTTACATTACATCATAAAGTGAAAACTACTACAACAACATGTTTTCTTCATATCCCTTCATACTATCCCAGAAGGTCATTCATTAATTACTTCTTCACATCCTGGAAAAAATAAGACATTCAAAGGGGTTTGGTTAGATGCTAAGTAAGGATACCAATATAGCAGAATCTTTCATAAATAAGCATAAACATTTAAGGCAATGTATAATTAAAACAAAAGCCTTTTAAACATGAACTTCAGCATTATATGGAAAAGATAAAATGAAATAATTCCATTTACTTATTCACATGGATATTATACTAGTCAAATAATCACATGTAATATCAATAACCACTTTTATAATGATGGAATGCTTAATGCCATACTATCATAAACACATAGTCAAGGCCTCGTGCCAAGACTAAAAATAAGATTTTGTCAAGGCATTGTGAGAAGACACTAGTTTGTCTCATGAGACCTACTGAGGCATCGAGGAGATATAGAGGGCTCCACCAGTAACTTATTAAGTCCAATACATTCCTCATATGAATAAATTTAAACATAACATAAACATTCGTATTAAAACTAGCATATGAAATGTCAATAAATTCCCCATAAACCATTAATGGTATAAAAAACCACACCCACAGTCAAACATATCACAAATAATTCAATACAATATTGTAGTTTTTTATGTTAATAAATTGACTTCAAATAAGCTTAAAATCCATCAAAGGATGTTGACATAGATGAAATCAAAACTATTTGATAGAAATATCTATTTTTTGAAATCATTTAAAAGTTACATTATTATAAAATAAAACATTTACTATGAAAATGTCCTTATAATCCTGTAAGGGAAGCTTCAAAGATTTTATAACGGCATAAAATAGCCGCACCCACCGTATAAGTTAAAAAACATTCTTACCTTAATTCTATCGAAAAGTTTAAAAAGGACATTGTTTGGAATATGACAGAATGATTCCTTTATAAAACTCTTATAAAAATTCAAACAAGGGTATAAATGACTTCAAACCATATTCTAGTAAATATAAAAAATGTTTTGAAATACATTTTAAGAAACATGGATGTGGATGATAAAGAAGACCCAGTATATTATTACGTATAAATAACCTCAGATACTGAAGAGATTGTGAAATAAACCCTTAAATTGTAATTTTCCTTGGTTGGGGGTAGGTTAACCTCCTGTATAATGTTTAAATAATTGTTATTAAGTTATAAAAGAAACATTTAAATTAATATGATATCATAGATGATCTTTTAACATTGCTTTGTTCATAATATCTTAGTATTATCGTTGTTTCGGGTGTTAAATTACCTATTTTAATTTATATGTTTTGTTACATAAGCCATGTTTGTTATAGATAGTTTGTATCTGGTTCATATCTATAATGATATCAAGTCCTTAAATACTATTTTTAATAATAAAATGAGAATCATACTTGAATGGATACGATGGATAATGAATCTCATCGCGTTCATGGAGACGGTTGTCCGTATGTACGCACGAGTGACAATATCATTCTTTTGAAATTATAATAATATATAATTGGATGTTATATCATATATAAATAATAATTTTCATGTTATATTTATTATTTACATGAATTAAAAATCATTATTATACACCTCCAAATAATAATATTTTGAATAACAATTACACCACGATGTGGAGACGGTAAGCCGTACGTACGCACGTATGGGGACATGTTATTCAAAGGATGGATATAATAATAAATATGGTTGTAAAATATTTATAACAACATCAAAATATATATAATATACTGGCATTTTTTATTTCAGAATAGGAATAACAAAGAATGAAGAATTTGAAGAAGAAAGGAACTTTAAAGAGGGTGTTGAAAACATTACCTCTTCTTCGGGTTCTTCATTTTGATTTGATAATAAGGGCCACTTAAGATTGATTTATGACTAAAGGAAGGCTTATAGGATGAATTTAGGATATTTTAGTGGGTATTTGGGCAGAGGTTGTCCAATCCAAAAGGCTTTTAATGTGTGAATTAGTGAGAAGTGTGAGTGCCTTTTTATAAGAGGGGTCAGGGGCACCTTTGGAAAAGCTAGAAATATTATTTTATAATAAAATCATATTAGGTTTATAGTGGCTCCAAAGGGTATTATTTAATGTTTAATGTGGGTATAGGTCTAAAACCACTCAAACGATAAGTTTTAGATAGGTTTGGGTCACTTTATTATCCTTATATTTTAGTTTTAACTCTTAGGTTAATTAGATTGACACTTACCATGTCTCTTTGTATTTTGGTAATATATAGTCAATAAACTTACAATAAAAATCCAAAAGACCCCCAAGTGGTCCATTAATGATACACTTATCATGATAAATGTCTTTTGACCAATCCTTATATTTTTAGGAATTTAATATCAATTAATAATATAATATTTGTTTTAAAAACTCTTTTATGTCAATTTTGACACTAGTGGTTATTTTGTTTTTGATATATTCATAACTACATTATTACATCGAAAAGAATTTATATAAACAATCCTAATATGTCATATTAACATAGAAAATTATTTTTAATTTTTTAAAAGTCTCATATTACATTTATTTTGGTATTTATAATATCAATTATTCGAATTTTTCATTAATTATGTATTTACTGCATCACAATTGTGTCATAAATAAATTAAATTGTTGAATATATATAAATTATAAATAAAATACCATCATGTATTAAATCTTTTTAGATTTATAATTAATATTTACAATCAAATTTATCTTATTTATAACCCTATATTAAATTTTTTTAGTAATTAAACCTAGATTTTAACTCTTTTTTCTATTCATTGAATTAAATAATAATAAATGTCTTAATCTAATCCACACAGACCTAAATGATAATATTTTATTCCTAAGGTTGTTTCTAGTTGAGATACATTTGTCCAATAGAATTAGGACATGTGTTAGGGAAATATTAATATAATTTTTACCCTTAATTACCCTATTTACTTTTAACGGTGGTAAATAATAGTAAAAAGTTAATATTCACCAAAAATTATTTTTATATTGTTGATCCACATTTTATTCCTTGATATTAACCGTGCCTCTCGGATTTTTGAAATTACACTCATAGAAGCGGTAAAATTAAGTTTTATGTGAATTTTCAAATTCTCCTAGGAGATGGGTAAAAGACGGTGAAAAGTTTAATAAACTTTTTATACATCTAAAATTATTATAAAATAAAGCCAATGAATTAAAATGAAAATATATAGCCATTAAGTTTCTATTTTTACCTAAAATATATTTAAATAATGTAAATAATTATTTAAATAAAAAGTCGGTTTTAACCAATAACTCAGTGTTTTTCACTATTCATCAAAAATTGGATGTTTTCAGAAAAATACCAAAAAATCACCCTAGGCTAATTTCAATATTCCGAATCCAAAAATGAGGTACATTTTGAAAGATAAATTTATAAAATTTCATAAAGTGGGTATTAATATTAATAACGACTAGTTTGATTGGTTGTGGTGTGTGTTAGAACTCGAAGTTGCGTACAACACACGTAACTATATTATTCAAAGAGAAGAATACCATGGAAGCTTGGGGTGTTACATTCTCCCCTCCTTCAAATAATTTCATCCTTGAAATTTCTAGAATACTACTACATGAAATGACTCGGGTGGTTCTTCGTCATATGTTCCTCGGGTTCCCACGTTGCCTCTTCCATCTTATGATTTCTCCATAGAACTTTTACCAGACGAGTCATCCGGTTTCTCAGTACTCGTTCTCTCGTATCAAGAATACTGATGGGCTCTTCGCAATAAGACAGATCGGGTTCCAGTTCTAATTCCTCATAGGTGAGTACATGTGTTGGGTTAGGCATGTTTTTCCTCAATAGTGAAACGTGGAACACATCATGAACTTTGGAGAGACTTGGCGGCATGGACAAACGGTAAGCTACAACCCCCAATTCATTCTAGAATTTCGAATGGTCTTATATACCTGAGACTCAATTTACCTTTCTTACCGAAATGTATAACTCCATTCCATGGAGATACCTTCAAGAAAATATGATCTCCTACATGAAATTCCAAATCATTCATTCTGTTATCGGCCTAGCTCTTCTACCTACATTGAGATTCTTTGTTGTGGTTTTCGATTACCTTTACCATTTCCATCATTTCCTCCACCAGTTCTAGGCCTACAAGTTTTCTTTCACCAACTTCATCCCAACAGGTTGGTATGCAACATCTCTTTCTGTATAAAGCTTCATATGGTGCCATCTGAATACTTGAATGAAATCTATTGTTGAGGAATATTCTACCAGTGGTAAATATTGATCACACATACCCTAAAAGTCATGTGAGCATGATCTATACATGTCTTATATGGTTTTAGTAGTCCTTTTTGATTGTCCATCTATTTGAGGGTGGTAGGCAGTGCTCAAACAAAGTTCGGTATCCAAGGACTTCTGAAGAATTTTCCAGAAACTTGATGTAAAACGAGGATCACGATCCGAAACAATTGATAGGGGTACACAATGAAGTATCACAACTTCATTAATATATAATATTACTAAACATTAAATAGGTAGACCTTCTCTTATAACATGAAATATGCTCACTTGGTAAGACGATCAACAATAACCCTTATTGCATCTTTCCTTCTAGGAGTCTTTGGTAGTCCCATGAAAAAGTCCATCGTGATATTATCCCATTTCAACTCAGATATGGGAAGAGGTTGCATGATTACTGTAGGTTGTTGCCTTCCAGCTTTCATTTCTTGACAAACCATACATCTTGACACAAAATCAGCAATCTCCCTCTTCATGTTGTCCCACTAAAAATGTTCCTTCAAATATCTATACATTTTGGTGTTCCCAGGGTGTATAGAGAAATTGGAACTATGGGCATCATCCAACAATTCCCTTTTTAGATCAGGTATGTTTGGAACACAATGTCTCTTCCCAAATTTCAAAATTCCATCTTCATACACAAAGTCACTCAATCTCCCATCATTCGCAGCATTAATCTTCTTTTGAAATTCATCATCATCGGTCTGAGAACACTTTATCATTTTTAATAAAAGATGGTTTTTCAACCATTTGAAAAAGCGTTGATGTTTCACCTTCCATGGTTATTCCGATGAACATCTTCACTAGATCCATGAAAATAGGATCCCTCTCAATTCTCATCTTGTTCAAAACTCCATGGTATTTTCTACTCAAAGCATCTAACACATTATTTTCCTTCTTCGGGTGGTAGTTTATCGTGCAATAATTTTCCTTGAGTAATTCAAGCCGTCTCTTTTTCCTCATATAGAGTTCTTTTTGTGAGAAAATATACTTCAAACTCTTGTGATTATTATAAATCTCACATTTTTCACCATAGAGGTAGTGTCTCAATATCTTCAAAGCAAAGATTACAACTAGTAACTCGAGATCATGAGTAGGATAATTTTTCTCATGAATCTTCAACTATCGTGATGCATAGGAAATAACCCTATCATTCTGCATAAGGACAAAACCAAGTCCTTTCTTCGATGCATCACTATAAATAACAATCCCATCATTCCCTGATAGTAGAGTCAATATAGGAGAATTGACTAATAATGTCTTCAGTTCTTCAAAATATTCTTCCCACTCTTTTTTCCAATAAAATTTAACCCCTTTATGTGTGAGCTTTGTTAATGGTTTAGCGAACTGTGAAAAATTCTAGACGAAACATCAATAATAAATTGATAAACCAATAAAACTGCGTTCGTCAGTTATACTTGTTGGTGCAGACCATTCTTGGATTTCTATGGTCTTAGAAGGATCAAAAGAGATTCCATATTTAGAGACAATATGGCCCAGAAAAGAAATCTCCTAAATCCAAAATTCACACTTTCTAAACTTTCCATATAATTCATGTCTTCTCAGAGTCTTCAGGATAATGCATAAGTGATTTTCATGATCTTTGTAGCTTTTGGATTATAACAGGATATCATCTAAAAATACCATCACAAAGTCATTGAGATATTCCTTGAAAACTCTATTCATTAGATCCATGAATACATAGGGTTCATTAGTCATCCCAAAAGGCATTACTGTAAACTCGTAATGCCCGTACCTTGTTCGAAATGTTGTCTTCAGAATGTCTTCTTTTTTCACACACAACTGATGGTATCCAGATCGAATTTCATTCTTTTAAATGTAATTAGATCCATGCAGTTGGTCAAATAAATCATCAATGCGAGGTAGGGGATACTTGTTCTTTATTGTTATAGAATTGATTTCCCTGTAGTTGATACATAACCTCATAGATCCATCTTTCTTTTTAACAAAAAGAACAGGGGATCCCCATGGAGAAACATTAGGGCGAATAAATCCATTATTACTCAATTAATCTAATTGTTTCTTTACTTCCACTATTTCTACAGTGGCCATTATATAAGGGGTCTTCGATATAGGCCTTGATCCTGGAATTAAATCAATGGAAAACTGAACTTCTAGTTCTGTAGGATTTCCAGGTAAATCTTCCAGAAACACATCTACATATTCTTTCAAAATTGGTACATCCTATATTTGAACATTCCTTTCCTCACCCACAGTCATTTCATTCTCTTCCTCCCCAATAATTGAATTTAGTTGAGCTACTGGGGGAGGATCTAGATAGAAAATTGGTGGTGACGATTTTCCTCTAATGATAAGGTGTACCTTATCATCATCATCAAAAATTGTAACCCCTTTCTTCTTACAATAAATCATCACATCTTGGTCTGAAAGACAATCCATACCGAGGATTATATCAAACTCAATCATAGGTATGACGATGAGATCAGTGGATAAAGAACATTTATGTTCTCTAATGGGGACTGATTCACAAAACATTGTTGCAATGATACTTCCCTTAAGAGTTTTAACTAACAACTCCCTGGTTAAATCAAATTGGAAATATCTACTTTTCTTAGAAAACTGGGAAGATATGAAACAATGTGAGGATCCAGAATCAAATAATGAATTCGATAAACTTGAGGAATCCATTAAATTACCTACCACCACTTCCTTCGGAGCTTCTACCTCAGCAGTATTGATAGCATATGCATGGCCTTGATCCCTTGGATCTTTCTGAGGTAAGTTCCCTTGACGCGTAATACATTTATTTTCATAATGTCCCATCTCCATGCAATTGTATCATTGGACATCGGTAGCTTCCTTCTTCCCCTTGAAATCACGAGCTTGTTGTCCTTTTTCACCACACTTATAACAGACTCCCATTCCTTTTATGAAAGTATCGAGATGATTCCTCCCACATTTACTACAGGATGGATATTCAAATTTTCCCTACTTCCCATTATTCCCATTCCTAGATTGATCAGTAGATATCTTCTTCTCTTGATTTTCTTTAAAGTCATAAGACTTATAGAATTACTTTTTCGTCTTGATACCATATGAGGCAATGTCTTCAAATGACGAGAAGAATTGTGAGACTAATGATCGACGGATAAATACTTTTAACCCATAAAGAAACAATAAATCATGCTTATTTGGTTATGAATATAATCTCCATCATACCTTGCTAACCTTGTAAAGTTAGTGTCATACTTTGCGACATTCTCATTTTCCTTTTTGTCTTAGAATTAGAAATTTCCTTTTCATATCAGCTCGATGGTCAAGAGGAAAGTATTTTTATAAAAACAGATCTTTGAACTCCCTACATTCCATATTTGGTACTTCATCATCTTCCTTGGTGTTTTGAATCAATGACCACCATTGATCAGCATCTCTAGTGAGGCGGTAAACTGCCATGATAACTTTTTCCTTTTCACTACTCCCCAAAGCCTGAAATATTTTCTCTAGGGAACTTATACATTGCTCCGCTACCAATGGATTTGTACCCCCATTTAATGTTTCTGGTTTTTGCCTAATGAAATGATCTAACATTTATCCTCCATGCTATGGATATTGGTGCTCCATACGGGTAAGGTTATGATTCATAACATGAGTGAGTTGTCCCAGTATGGTTACAAGTTGATCAACACTAGTTGTATCACCAGCTCCACTATAATTATCTTGAACAGTAAGGCAATTCCTACATAGAGTTCGTGCATTGATAGGGTTTCAATTTCTTTCACTAGGTGCCACTTATAAAAAATGGCATAAACTACATCAGTTTATGAATCAAAATACTTAATTCCACACTTATAAAACACTTAACATAAATTGAACTATTTATAGATATAATCCATAATCATAAAAATGTTTTATTTGAGGAAGAATATACTCATAAACCCTTCATAATGGTTTGTAATCAAAATGAGAGTTATCCTAAGCATATCCCCTGGGAGAGTCATAACCAAGAGTGCAACAAGGTCTGTTGTCGTGCACCAGTTCTTGTTCGAGTCTATCTCAAAGTGGGGGTTTCGAGTTTTACCCCTAGGTACATCTGTGCCAGAGCCACCTCAACCTGCTCGTATCTATACAGGGATGTATTGCTCAAAAAACTCACAAAATATCTACAATACCAAAATTCTAGGATGTTCTTCTATACTAATCATCAAAGTACATCTTAGGTCTATGTGTTCTAATCAGAGTTTATCTAAATCTTTCTTCCAAGGTTTGTACTACACTTCCTCTGATACCAGCTGTAACTCCCTGACGCTCGTTACCCAGACTCTGTGCATTATTACATAACATTGGAATGATCACAAGAAAGATCATTTCTCGAAAGACAGATTAGTTTAGTAGTCTTGGAATAACTAGATGCACCCATAATGTTTACATTACATCCTAAAGTGAAACTACTACAACAACATCTTGTCTTCATATACCCTCATACTATCCCTACAGGTCATTCATAAATTACTTCTTCACATCCTAGAAAAAATAAGACATTAAAAGGGGTGAGCTCAGATTCTTATTAAGGATAACTATATAGCTGAAACTATCATAAATAACTATAAACATTTAAGGCAATGTATAATTAAAACAAAAGCCTTTTAAACTTGAACTTCAACATAATAAGGAAATGTTAAAATGAAATAATGCTATATAATTATTCACATGGATATTCTACTAGTCTAATAATCACATGCAATATCAATTACCACTTTCATAATGATGGAATGCATAATGCTATACTATCATTACCACAAAGTCAAATCCTAGTGCCAAGACTACATATATGATTTTTTCAAGGCCTTGTGCCAAGACACTAGATTGTCTCATGAGACCTACCAATGCATCAAGGAGATATAGTGGGATCTACCCATCAAATATTAATTCCAATTAAATCCTCATATGAATAGGTTTAAACAAAACATTAACATTCGTATTAAAACTAGCATAAGAAATGTCAATACATTCTTCATAAATAATAAATGGTATAAAAATATCATATCCATAGTCAAACATATCACAAAACCTTAAATACAGTATGGATGTTTTCTATCTTAACAAATAAATATCAAATAAGCATAACATCCATCAATGGATGTTGAAATAGATGAAATCAAAACTATTTGATAGAAATATTTCTTTTTTGAAGTCATTTTAAAGTTAAATTTTTATAAATAAAACATTTACTTTGAAAATATACTTATAATATTTTAAGGGAAGCTTCAAAGATTTTATAATGGTGGAAAATAGCCGCACCTACCGTATAAGTTAAAAAAACATTCTTACCTTAATTCTGTTGAAAAGGTTAGAAAGGACTTTGTTTGGAAAACGATGGAAAGATTCCTTTATAAAACTCTTATAAAAAGTCAAACAAGGGTACAAATTACTTTAACCCATATTCTAGTAAATAGTAAAAATGTTTTGAAATACATTTTTAAGAAACATGGATGTGGATGATGGAGAAGTCCCAGTAGATTATTACGTTTAAACAATCTCGGATAATGAAGAGATTGCGAAATAAACCCTTACCATGTAATTTTCTTTGGTTGGGGGTACATTAACCTCCAGTAGAATGGTGAAATAATTGTTATTTAATTATACCATAATCATTTAAATTAATATGATTTCATATATGATCCTTTAACATTGTTTTGTTAATAATATCTTACTATTATCGTTGTTTCGGGTGTTAACTTACTCATTTTATTTTATATGTTTTGTTACATAAGCTGTGTTTGTTATGGATAGGTTGTATCTTATTCATATCCAGAATTATATCATGTCCTTAAATACTATTTTTAATCATCAAATGAGAATTATACTTGAATGGATACAATAGAGAATGAATCTCATCACGTTCGTGGAGACGGTAGTCCATACGTACGCACGAGCGACACTATCATGATTTTGGTATTATAATAATATATAATTGGTTGTTATATCATATATAAAGAATCATTATCATGTTATATTTATTATTTACATGAATTACACATCATTATTATACTAATACAAATAATAATATTTTGAATAACAATCACACCACGACGTATAGACGGTAACTCGTACGTACACACGTATGGTGACATGTCATTCAAAGGATGGATATAATAATGAATATGGTTGTACCATATTTATAATAAATCACAATATATAGAATATACTGGAGTTTTTATTTTGGAATGGGAGTAACAAAGAATAAAGATGTTGAAAAGGAAAGGAACTTGAAAGAGGGTGGTGAAAACCTTACCTATTCTTCGGGGTCTTCCTTTTGATTTGATCAAAAGGGCTACATAAGTTGGATTTATGACTAAAGGAAGGCTTCTAGGATGAGGTTAGGATATTTGAGAGGGTATTTTGGATGAGGTTCGCTGATCCAAAAGGCTTTTAATGTGTGAATTAGTGAGAAAGGGGAGTGCCTTTTTATAAGAGGGGTGAGGGGCACCTTTGGAAAAGCTAGAAGTAGTATTTTATAATAAATTCATATTCGGTTAATAATGGATCAAAAGTGGATTATTTAATGTTTAAAGTGGGGATAGGTAAAAAATCACTCAACCAATAAGTTTTATACAGGTTTGGGTCACTTTATTATCCTTATATTTTAGTTTTAACTCTTAGTTAATTAGTTTGACACTTACCAAGTGTCTTTGTATTTTTTTATTATATAGTCTATAAACATACTATAAACTTCCAAGAGACCATAAAGTGGTCCATTAATGAAACACCTATCATGATATATGTCTCTTTCCCAAAATCTAGATTTTTATGAATTTAATATCAATTAATAATAAAATATTTGTTTTAAAAACTATATTATGTTAATTTTGACACTTTTGGGTATTTTTTTGATATATTCAAAAAAGAATTATTAATTCACAAAAAATATATATAAAAATTCCTATTATGAAATATTAACCTAGAAAGGTATTTTAATTTATAAAAAGTCTTAAATTACATTTATTTCAGTATTTATAATATCAATTATTCTAATTTTTCATAAATTAGGTAATTACTATATCACCATTGCGTCATAAATAAATTAAATTTTTAAATGTCTAAAAATTATAAATAAAAAACCATTATATAGGAAATATTTATATATTTCATATGAATATTTACAATCGAATTTATCTTATGTATAACCCTATATTAAAAATGTTTTTGTAATTAAACATTGATTTTAACTCTTTTAACTCTTCTATGAATTAAATAATAATAAATGTCCTAATCTAATCCATGTGGACCTAAATGATAATATTTTTTTTTTCTATGGTTGTTTTTGGTCGATATACACATGACCAATAGAATTAGGACATTTTTTAGGGTAATATTAAATCATTTTTACCCTTAATTACCCTATTTACTTTTAACCATGGTAAATAAAAGTAAAAAGTTACTATTCATCAAAATGATTTTTATCTTATTGAACAAAATTTTACTCCTTGATATTAACCGTGTCTCTTTGATTTTTCCAATTCCACTAACAGAAGCGGTAAAATTAAGTTTTATGTGAATTTGCAAATTCTCCTAGGAGATGGCTAAAAGATGGTGAAATGTTCAATAAACTTTTTATACGTCTAAAATTGCTATAAACTAAATCCAATGAATTACATTGAACATATATAGAAATTAAGTATCTCTTTTTACCTAAAATAAATTTAAATAAATTAAATAATTATTTAAATAAAAAGTCCGTTTTAACCAATAACTTAGTGTTTTTCAATATTCATCAAAAAATGAATGTTTTCAGAAAAATACCAAAAATTCACCCTAGGCTAATTTTGATATCCCGAAATCAAAAATGAATTCCATTTTGAAAGATAAAATTTTAAAAATTTCAAAAAGTGGGTATTACTATTCATAATGTCTATTTTTATTGGTTGTGGTGTGTGTTAGAACTCGAAGTTGCATACAACACACATTACTGTATTATTCCAAGAGAAGCTTACAATGGAAGCTTGGGGTGTTACATTCTCCCCTCCTTCAAATAATTTCATCCTCAAAATTTCTAGAATACTACCGCATGAAAATACTCGGTTGGTTCATCATCATCAGTTCCTCGGGTACCCACATTGCCTCTTCCATCTTATGGTTTCTCCATAGAACTTTTACCCGACGAGTCGTCCGATTTCTCAGTACTTGTTCTCTCATATCAATAATCCTGACGAGCTCTTCGCAAAAAGATAGATCGGGTTCCAGTTCTAATTCCTTATAGGTGAGTACATGCGTTCGGCTAGGCATGTATTTCCTCAACAGTGATACGTGGAACACATCATGAACTTTGGAAAGCCTTGGCGGTATTTACAAATGGTAAGCTACAACACCTATTTGTTCTAGAATTTCGAAAGGTCCGATGTACCAGGGACTCAATTTACCCTTCATACCGAAACGTATAACACCCTTCCCTGGAGATACCTTCATGAAAACATGATCTCCTACCTGAAATTCCAAATCCTTCCTTCAGTTATCGGCATAGATCTTCTGCCTACTTTGAGGTGCTTTTATGTGGTTTTGGATTACCTTTACCTTTTCCATTGTTTCCTCTACCAGTTCTAGGCCTACAAGTTTTCTTTCACCAACCTCATCCCAACAGGTTGGTGTGCGACCTCTCTTTCTGTATAACGCATCTTATAGTTTCATCTAAATACTTGAATGGAAGCTATTGTTATAGGAAAATTCTACCAGAGATAAATATTGATCCCACATACCCTGAATGTCAAGTGAGCATGATCTCTACATGTCTTCTAAGGTTTGAATAGTCCGTTTTGACTGTCCATCTATTTGAGGGTTGTTGGCAGTGCTCAAATGAAGTTCAGTATCCAAGGCCTTCTGAAGACTTTTCCAGAACCTTGATGTAAAACGGGGATCACGATCTAAAACAATTGATTGGGGTACTCCATGAAGTCTCACAACGTCATTAACATATAGTCTTGCTAAACGTTCAAGTGGTAGACCTTATCTTATAGCAAGAAAATGTGTTGACTTGGTAAGACGATCAATAATAGCCCATATCGCATCATTACTTATAGGAGTCTTTGGTAGTCCCATAACAAAGTCTATCATGATATTTTCCAATTTCCACTCAGGTATGGGAAGAGGTTGCATGATTCCTCTAGACTGTTGCCTTCCAGCTTTCACTTGTTGACAAACCATACATCTTGACACAAAATCAACAATCTCCCTATTCATGTTGTCCCACCAAAAATGTTCCTTCAAATATCTATACATTTTGGTGCTCCTAGAATGTATAGAGAAATTGTAACTATGAGCATCATTCAACAATTCCCTTTTTAGATCAGGTATATTGGGAACACAAAGTCTCTTCCCAAATTTCAAAATTCCTTCTTCATACACAAAGTCACTCAATCACCCTTCATTCACAGCCTTAATCTTCTTTTGATATTCTTTATCATCAGTCTGAGAACACTTTATCCTTTCTAGTAAAGATGGTTTGGAAACCATTTGAAAAAGCATTGATGTTTCACCTTCCAGGGTTATTCCCATGTCCATCTTTACTAGATCCATGAAAATAGGATCCCTATCCATTCTCATCTTGTTCAAAACTCCATGATCTTTTCTACTCAATGCATCTTCCACATTATTTGCCTTTCCCGGGTGGTAGTGTATCGTGCAATCATAATCCTTGAGTAATTCAATCCATCTCCTTTCCCTCATGTTTAGTTCTTTTTGTCAAAAAATATACTTCAAACTCTTGTGATCAGTATAAATCTCACATTTTTCACCATAGAGGTAGTGTCTCTATTTCATCAAATAAAATATTACATCTTCTAGCTCGAGATCATGAGGAGGATAGTTTCCTAATGAATTTTCAACTGTTGTGATGCATAGGTAATAACCCTATCATTCTGCATAAGGACACAACCATGTCATTTCTTTGATGCATCACTATAAATAACGAACCCATCATTCCCCGATGGTAGAGTCAATATAAGAGCATTGACTAATCATATCTTCAGTTCATCGAAACATTCTTCACACTCTTTTGTCCAAACAAATTTTACCCCTTTACGTGTGAGCTTTGTTAATGGTTTAGCCAACGGAGCAAAATTCTGGACGAAACGTCGATAATAACCCACTAAACCGATAAAACTGCATACCTTAGTTATACTCATCAATCCAGGCCATTCATGGATTTCATTGGTCATAGAAGGATCATCATAGATTCAATCTTTAGAGATAATATGGCCAAGAAAAAAAATCTCTTGAAGCAAAATTTCACATTTGCTAAACTTCCCATATAATTAATGTCTCCTCAGAGTCTTCAAGATAATGTGCAAGTGGTTTTCATGATCTTCGTAGAATTTGTAGTATACTAGGATATCATCAATAAATAACACCACCAAATCATCGAGATACTCCATGAAAACTCTATTTATTATATCCATGAATACGGCGGGTGCATTAGTCAGTCCCAAAGACATTACTGTAAACTCGTAATGACCGTACTAGGTTTGAAATGTTGTCTTCGGAATGTCTTCCTTCTTCACACACAATTGATGATATCCAAATTGATGGTCAATCTTTGAAAAGTATTGAGCTCCATGCAGTTGGTCAAATAAATCATCAATGCGAGGTAGGGGATACTTGTTCATTGTTGTTATAGATTTGATTTCCATGTAGTCGATACATAAGCTCATAGATCCATCTTTCTTTTTAACAAAATGAACAAGGGCTCCCCATGGAGAAACACTAGGGCGAATAAATACCTTATTACTCTATAAATATAATTGTTTCTTTAGTTCCACTAATTCTACAGTGGCCATTCTATAAGGGGTCTTCGATATAGGCCTTGTTCCAGGAATTAAATCAATGGAAAACTCAAATTATCATTCTGGAGGATGTCAAGGTAAAACATCCAGAAACACATCTGCATATTCTTTCACAATAGGTACATCATCTATCTGAATAGTCCTTTCCTCACCCACAGTCATTTAATTCTCTTCCTCCCCAATAATTGAATTTAGTTGAGCTATTGGGGGTGGATCTAGATAAGATCATGGTGGTGACGATTCTACTCTAAAGATAAGGTGTTCTTTATCATCATAATCAAAAATCGTAACCTCTTTCTTATTATAATAAATCTTCACATCATGGTATGAAATACAATCCATACTGAGGATTATATCAAACTCAATAATAGGTACGACGATGAGATTATATGATAAAGAACATTTATATGCTCTAATAGGGACTGATTTACAAAACATTATTGTAATGATACTTCCCTTAGGAGTTTAGCTGACAACTCCCTTGTTAAATAAAATTGGAAATATCTAATTTTCATAGAAAACTAAGAAGATATGAAACAATGCAATGATCCATAATCAAATAAAGCATTTTCTAAACTTGAAGAAACCGTTAAATTAACTTCTACCACTTCCTTCGAACCTTCTACCTCAGTAGTAGTGATAGAATATGTTTGGCCTTGATCCCTTATCCTTTTCTGAGGTATGTTCCCCTGATTCTTAGCACATTCACTTTAATAATGTCCCGTCTCCCTACAATTGTAGCATTGGACATCGGTAGATTCCTTCTTCCCCTTGCAACCATGAGGTTGGTGGCCTTTTTCATCACACTTGTAACAGAATCCCATTCCCTTTAAGCAGGTACTGAGATGTTTCATCCCAGATTTACTACAGGATGGATATTAAACTTTTCCCTTCTCTACCATATTCCTATTCCTAGATTGATCAGTAGATCTCTTCTTATCTTACATTGCTTTAATGTTATAAGACTTAGAGAATTCTTTTTTTTCCTTGATATCACATGAGACAATGTCTTCATATGACGAGAAGGACTGTGAGACTAATGCTTGATGGAGAAATGGTTTTAACGATCAAAGAAACGATAAATATTACTTCATGGGTTACGTATATAATCTCCAGCATACCTTTCCAACCTTGTAATGTTATCCTCACACTTTGCGACATTCTCATCATCCTTTTGTCTCAGACTCAGAAATTGCCTTTCCATACCTGCTCAATGGTCATGAGGAAAGTATTATTCTAAAAACATATCTTTTAACTCCCTCCATTACATATTTGACACTTCATCAACTTCCTTTGTGTTTTGAATCAATGACCACCACTGATCAACATCTCTAGTGAGGTGGTAAACTGCCATGAAAACTTGTTCCCTTTCATTACTCCCCAATGCCGGAAATATTTTCTCTAGGGAACTTATCCATTGCTCTGCTACCAATGGATTTTTACTCCCATTGAATGTTGGTGGTTGTTTTCTCATGAAGCGATCTATCATTGATCCTCCATGCTGTGGATCTGGGTGCTCCATACGGGTAAGGTTATTATTCATAACCTGAGTGAGTTTTCCCAGTATGGTGATATGCTGATCAGGACCAGTTGTATCACCAGCTCCACTATAATTATCTTGAGCAGGAGGTAAATCCCTACAAAGAGTGCGTGCATTGATATGGTTTCCATTTCTTCCACTAGGCACCATTTCTAAAGAATGGCATAAATTAGATCAGTTTATGAATCAAAATACATAATTTTATACACATAAAGCACTTAACATTGAACTATTTATGGATATAATCCCAAATCATAAAAATGTTTTCTTTGATGAAGTATATACTCATAAACCCTTTATAATGGTTTGTAAAGAAAATGAGAGTTATCCTAAGCATATCCCCTAGGACTATTGTAACCAAGAGTGCAGCAAGGCCCATTGTCGTGCACCAGTTCCTGTTCGAGTCTAGCTCAAAGCGATGTTTTCGAGTTTTACCCCTAGGTACATCTGTGCCAGAGCCGCCTCTACCTGCTCATATCAATACATGGATGTATTGCTCGAAAAACTCACAAATTCTCTACAATACCAAAATTCTAGGAAGTTATTCTATACTAATCCTCAATGTCCATCTTAGGTCTATGTGTTCTAATAAGAGTTTATCTAAATCTATATTCCAAGGATTGTACTAAACTTCCTCTGATACCAAATGTAATGCCCTGACCATAGTTTACCAGAGTTGGTGCATTATTACAAAACATTGGCATGATCACTAGAAAGATCATGTATCAAAAGACCGATTATTTTTGTCAAGGGCTTGTGAGAAGACACTAGTTTGTCTCATTAGACCTACCGAGGAATCGAGGAGCTATAGCGGGCTCCACCCGTCACTTATTATGTCCAATGCATTCCTCATATGAAAAGGTTTAAACATAACATAAACATTCGTATTAAAACTAGCATACGAAATGTCAGTACTTTCTCCATAAAACATGTATGGTATAAAAAGAGATTATCCATAGTCAAACATATCACAAAACATTCAATACAATATGGAAGTTTTGTATCTTAATAAATCAACTTCTCTTAAACTTAAAATCCATTAAAAAATGTTGACATAGATGAAATCAAAACTATTTGATAGTAATTTCTATTTTTTGAAATCATTTAAAAGTTACATTACTATAAAAAAACATTTACTTTGAAAATATCGTTATAATCTTATAAGGGAAGCTTCAAAGATTTTATAACGGAAGAAAATAGCTGCCCCTGTTGTATAAGTTAAAAAAAATTCATACATTAATTCTGTCATAAAGGTAAAAAATGACCTTTTTTGGAAAATGACAGAAAGATTCATTTGTAAACCTCTTATAAAAAGTCTAAGAAGGGTATAAATGACTTTAACCCATATTCTAGTAAATAGTAAAAATGTTTTTAAATACATTTTTAAGAAACATGTATGTGGATGATAAATATGTCCCCGTAGATTATTACATATAAAAAACCTCGCATAATGAAGAGATTGCGAAATAATCCCTTACCTTGTACTTTTCCTTGGTTGGGGGTTGGTTAACCTCCTGTATATTGGTGAAATAATTTTTATTATATTATAGAAGAATCATTTAAATTAATATGATATCATATATGATCTTTTAACATTACTTTGTTAATAATATCTTAGTATTATCGTTGTTTCGGGTGTTAACTTACTCATTTTCTTTTATATGTTTTGTTACATAATCCATGTTTGTTATGTATAGGTTGTATATTATTTATATCCAAAATGATATCAAGTCTATAAATACTATTTTTAATCATCAAATTAGAATTATACTTGAATGGATACGATGGAGAATGAATCTCATCGTGTTCGTGGAGACGGTAGTTCGTACGTACGCACGAGCGAAAATATAATTCTTTTGATATTATAATAATATATAATTGGATTGTATATCATATATAAAGAATCATTATAATGTTATATTTATTATTTACATGAATTACACATCATTATTATATGAATCCATATAATAATATTTTTAATAACAATTACACCACGATGTGGAGATGGTAAGGTGTATGTACGCACGTACGGTGACACGTCATTAAAATGATGGATATAATACTAAATATGGTCGTACCATATTTATAATAACATCATAGATTATAGATTATAATGTAGTTTTTATTTTATAATGTGAATAAAAATGAAAGAAGACGTTGAAGAAGAAAGGAAGTTGAAAGAGGGTGGTGTAAACATTACTTCTTCTTCGGGTTCTTCCTTTTGATTTGATCAAAAGGGATCCTTAAGACGGAGTTTTGACTAAAAAATGATTCTAGTATGAAGGTAGGATATTTTAGAGGGTATTTGGGTAGTTTTTGGCTGATCCAAAAGGCTTTTAATGTGTGAATTAGTGAGAAGGGGGAGTGCCTTTTTATAAGAGTGGTGAGGGGCACCTTTAGAAAAGCTAGAAATATTAATTTATAATAAATTCATATTCAGTTTCTAATGTCTCCAAAGTGAATTATGTAATGGTTAAGGTGGGTAGAGGTCGAAAAACACTCAACCAATATGTTTTATATAGTTTTGGGTCACTTTATTATCCTTATATTTTAGTATTAACTCTTAGTTAATTAGTCTGACACTTAACATGTCTCTCTGTATTTTTATATTATATAGTCAACAAACTTACTATAAACTTACAAAAGACCTCCACGTGGTCCATTAATGATACAGATATCATTATATAAGTCTCTTGTCTGAACATTAGATTTATAATAATTTAATATCAATTAATAATATAATATTTGTTTTAAAAACCCTTTTATGTCAATTCAGACACTATTGGGTATTTTGTTTTTGATAAATTCATAACATAATTATTATGTAAAAAAAATTATATAAACAATCTTAATATGTAATATTGACCTAGAAAATTATTTTAATTTATAAAAAGTCTTAAATTAAATTTATTTGGGTATTTATAATATCAATTATTGTAATTTTTCATTAATTTGGTAATTACTGCATCACGATTGTGTCATAAATAAATTAAATTATTTAATGTCTAAAAATTATAAATAAAATATAATTCTGTAGGAAATTGTCTTCTATTTCTAATGAATATTTACAATCGAATTTATCTTATGAATAACCCTATATTAAAAATGTTTTAGTAATTAAACCTTGATTTTAACTCTTTTAACACTTTTTTGAATAAAATAATAATAAATGTCCTAATCTAATACAAGTTGACCTAAATGATAATATTTTATTCTTGAGGTTGTTTTTGGTCGAGATACACTTGTCCAATACAATTAGGACACATTTTAGGTTAATATTAATATCATTTTTTACCCTTAATTATCCTATTTACTTTTAACAGTCGTAATTAAAAGTAAAACATTACTTTTCACCAAAAATTATTTTTATCTTATTGAACCAAATTTTACTCCCTGATATTAATTGTGTCTCTCGTATTTTTGAAATTCGACTCATAGAAGTGGTAAAATTATGTTTTATGTGAATTTTCAAATTCTCCTAGGAGATGGGTAAACGACGGTGAAAAGTTAAATAAAATTTTAATATGTCTAAAATTATTATAAACTAAATCCAATGAATTAAATTGAACATATATATGTATTATGTATCTATTTTTACATAAAATAAATTTAAACAATGTAAATAATTATTTAAATTAAAAGTCGGTTTTAACCAATAACGTAGTGTTTTCACTATTCATCAAAAATTAAAAGATTTCAGAAAATACCAAAAATTCACCCTTGGATAATTTTGATATTATAAATAAAAAAAATAAAGTCCATATTTAAATATAAAATTTATAAAATTTCAAAAAGTTGGTATTACTATTCATAACGACCAGTTTGATTGGTTGTGGTGTGTGTTAGAACTCGACGTTGTGTACAACACACGTTACTGTATTATTCAAAGAGAAGAGTACCATGGACTCTTGGGGTGCTAAATATATCATATATATCTAGAATATATATGTATTTATAATAGTTACATAATATTTGAGGTAATAAATGAAATGCACCGTTCATGGGGACGGTAAGCCGTACGTACGCATCAATGCTACTTTCATTTGTATTTCTTATTTTTATGGGATTAAAGCATAATTATACATAGTTATAATATAATTTCAGTATAATATCATATATAATATCATAAAATATATCCTTTATACATCCCATATAAGACATTAACAAATCACATTACTTTGAGGGGGTGGTAGTCTGCACTTCCTCGAATGAGATCATTATATTTACTCACTATGGAAATCGTAAAGGAATGATATAAATGGAAAATATAGAAGCATTATGAAAACATAAACATAATATATATCATATATATATATAGAGACATCATAATATCCACCAAGAGAGGCGGTAGGTGATAATCGAACAATCATCGTTTCGTGAGGCGTTAGTTTGCCATCCACAGAAACATTATGTTATTCACCCATTAGATGGAGGTGTGTGTATGTGTATTTTCAAACCTTTGCATAAAAACATCCTAGTATATTGAGGATACTGTTTTTGTTACAAAATAATGGAATAGAAATTGTTTTGGGTTGGAAAAGTAAAATAAAAAAACAATTTAAGAGAAACTGTTACCTTTAATTCGGGTAACTTCCTTTGGATTAACCAAAAAAACTTATTGAAGGGCCTTCTGCCTAAGGTAAGGCTTCTAGGGTGAGTGGAGGGATGTAGGGAGATTAATTGGGTAGTTTTTGGACGTGTCAAATGGATTGAGACTTGTGAGGAATTGGTTATAAGTGGTCTCCTTTTATAAGGGGGAGGAGCGGCTCTTTAAGAATGTGTGAAACTATTATTTTATTATATAATGATATTTGATTTCTAATGATCCAACGAGCATTAAATATGAAGATAAGATGACTCATGGTATAAATAAAATCATCCAATAAGTAATTGTCATGTTTTGTATATTATTTTAATCATTATAATCTTATTTATTTAAATGATTTATTAATGAGGTAAACACTGCATCATTATTGTGTCATAAATAATTTTATTAATTTGTTGTGTAAAAATTATAAAACAAATACCATGATGTTTGAAATATTTTTGTCTTTCCCATGAATATTTATAGTAAAAAATATATATAATCCCCCGACCTTGATCCTTACTTAATATTTAATTAAATAAATAATTCACATTGAGGGTCTTTTCAGGTGTTGAGTTTTAGAGAATAAGGACATAACTATTACATCTCAAAAGATTACAAAGTAGACACTTATACTAAGTTTCCAAAAAATAAAAACTCTTAAAAAGAAACCTGTCTAGTTCAATGTTTTATATAACATGACTTTTCCATGATCCCATCCTTTACCCTATTCCACTTTAAGTCCTGTGAAAAACACTTGAAAAACCAAGGGTGAGCATAAAAAGCTCAGTAAGGGATACATAAAGAAGAAAAACTGTTAGTTTTTCAAAACAACTAGTAGACCATGAATACTTTATCAAAGTAATAATTTTCACCTTTATGAACCAGAAAATATCCTTCATTGAATAAAAGATCATTACATAGCCTTTTTTAAACAAAATGTTACCATAAAACCAATAAAGATAACACATATATAATAGTAACTTGGGACATAAACATACTTAAATGGAATAAACATACGGTCGACTTCCACATATATTACTTAATGGAATAGTCATACGATAGACTTCAATACCCAATGCATTGGAGGTTATAACGTAACCACTATTCCTGGTATTCATGACACCACCTGTCATATGGTTTATCATGTAACCACCCATCAAATGTCCAAGTACCATTATCAAATCATAAGACATAAAACAAATATAATGCAAAGAAAACATTTACACATTTCAATCATAAAATATCACTAGAATGTATTGACATAACAAAACCATTATAAAAACCACTTTCAATACCAAAATACATTAAAGATTATATGGTATTTATTTCATTTAAAAAAAACATTATGGCTTGTTGAGGAAGCCAAAGACCAAATAATACTCGTAGTGGTGGAAAAGGTCGTTGTCACCGCATACGTTAAAAGAAACATTCATTTTTTCATTTTGTAAAATGCTTCATATAAAAATTTTCCTTTTTTATAAAATTAAATGTCAAATGGGTTTATACACCGTATAAAATAAAGTCTTGTATTAGAACAATATATGTCTCAATGAAAGGAGATTGAGACGAAGTCCCTTACCTCATGTCCGACGTGACTCGATTGCTCTTTAATCTCCAGAATAATAAACTACTACTAATTTCTACATGCTTAAGAACCTTTTTCAATTTTATTATTCCTTTTATACAACTTATTTCCATGTTATAAACAATATGAAATCGTTTAAGTTAACAAAGCTCGTTTTATCGATATTTGGTACTTAAGTCAAAAATAGACTTCGTACAATTACATGTTGTTTATGTGGTCAAAGTTTCATTATATCCAGAATTATATTATTTATTTTGATATCATATATATCATATATATCCAGCATATACATGTATTTATAATAATACATAACATTTAGAGGTAAGAAATGAAATGCACCATTCATGGAGACGGTAAGCCGTTTGTACGCATGAATGCTACTTTCATGTCTATTTCATATTTAATGGAGTGAAATAATAATGATATAAGGGTATATTATAATTACAGTATAATATCATATATAATAACATTAACTACATCCTTTATACATCCCACATATGGCATTAACGAATCAAATCACTTTAATGGGGCGGTAGTCCGCATTTCCTAAAATTAAATTATCATGTTTTCCCACAATGGAAACCATAAAGTTATGCCACAAAAGAAAAATACAAAATCATATGGAAAACATAAAAATCATAAAAATCATATATAAAATACAGTGACATCATAATGGCCACCATAAAACGTGTTAAAAGAATATTGAATAATCATCGTTTCGTGAGACAGTAATTTGACATCCATCGAAACAATATGTTCTTTAACCATTACACGAAGGTGTGTGTACGTGTAGCTCTAATACCTATTATAAAAACATCCTAGTATATTGAAGATAATGTTTCTGTTACAAAATAAACGAATAAAAAGAGTTTAGGGGGTTGGAGAAGGAAAATAAAACATAAGAAAACAAGAGAAGACGATACCTTTAAATCGGGTAACTCTTTTTGATTTATGATCGAAGGATTCCTTGGAAAGACTTATGCCCAAAGTGAAGCTTCTAGGAGTAATATAGGTATTTGGAGAGACAAACTTGGTAGGTGTTGGCCGAGCCAAAGGCTTGAGAGGTGTGGGTAAGGTGGTGGAGGTGGGGGCCTTTTATAAGAGGAGAGGAGGGGCACTCTTGGAAAGGTATAAATTGTTACTTTATTTTCAAATGCGTTTTGGAGTTTAAAGGTTCCCCATTGATTTATTTCAATGATAAGATGATAAGAGTTCGAAATCCACCCATCCAATAGGATTTTTACATGTTTTGGTCTTAGAGTTTACATTATCTTTTCATTTTATTTAAATCCTTAAATAGTGAGGTAATTGCGGCATCATCATGATGTCATAAATAAATTAATTTATTTAATGTCAAAAAATAATAAAAAAACTACTATGATGTAGGAAATCCATTTAGATTTATAATGAATAATTTTAGTCAAAAATACGACTTGTATAACCCCATGTAAAAATTATTTTAGTAAAACAATACATGTTTGTGTCATTTTTACTTTTACTTTAAATAAAAGGAATTAATGTCATTATCTTACCCAAGTGGCTCCATGGGGTCCCAAAAACCAACCCATGGGTTTTCAGGGTTGGACTTGACTCATCCAATATGGTTATGACAAGTGTCAAGATATTTTCATTTTATTATAATAACATTTTTACCTTAAATCACACTAATTACCTTTAATCACGATTAATAAAACTTAATAGTTACATTTCATCAAAAATTATTTTCATTCCATTGAACAACATTTTACATAATAATGAAAATAATTTATATTGGATTTTTGAAATTCAAATCACCAAAGTGGTAAAGTTCCATTTAAAGGAAAAATCAGTTTTTGTAACTACCACTTTGTGGTTTCAGTATTCATCAAAAATTAAGGTTTTTCAGAAAAACACCAAAACATCACCCTAAGATATATTTGATATTCTAAATTCAAAAATGATGTCTATTTTAAAAAATTCAAAACATATAAGTTACATTAATTAATTTCTTAATTAATTCTCGTTGTCAGGACAAATAGCGTGTTTTTATGAAACAATATATATCAAAAGATTAATACTAGTTTAAGTCCAATATCAAAGTGAAATTAATTACAGTGACCACCCTTGGATTAAATGGTAGAAATATATTATAATTTCACTTTACAAACAATTCAAAAGATAATCTAATCATATAAATAAATTAGATTAAAAAGAGGTTTTGAATTAAAATACGTCATTTTTCACTATTCATTTAAAAAATGAACTTTATTCGAAAAATACAAAAAACATACACAAAGTAAATTTTGATGTCCCGATTCTAAAAAAGAATTATATTAGGTCCAATAGAATGTATAAGAGTGACCAAAACTATATTTAATGACGGTTCACCATCAAAAGGCGATAAGTGGACCTTTAGTGAATATTAGAGTATATATGCATAAAATTGAATTCTTTTCATATTTTATGCCTTTATCCTTTATTGTATAAATGTAAAAACATTTAACACACGTATGTAATCATATTTTAGTTATTTATATTCATTTACACCAATACAACAGCTATGTGTTAACTACCAATTAAAATAATATTAATATATTACTAGTGTGCGACGTAATATTTCAAAGAAACTCTTTCTTGCGTATCAGGTACGTTATCGAACATAGAAACCCCTTTAAAGTAAATTTAATATTTAATTCAAAAATATTAATACATATGAAAATGTTTTATTCTTTATTTACCTGGGATGTTATATCCTTCCCCCCTTTTGGGAATTGCATCCTCGCAATTTTATTCACTTATGAAAATCTGTGTGGGTATTTATCCCTCATAGAATTTTCAGATTCCCATGTTTCCTCTTCAACCATATGGTTTTTCCACAAAACATTTACCTGGTGAATCACCTTATTCTGTAACACCTGCTCTCTACGGTCAAGAATCTGGATTGGTTGTTCTTCATAAGAGAGATTCTCTTCCAACTGAACTACCTCTGGGCACAAAAAATGAGATGGATCTGGCATATACATTCTCAACATCAAAACATGAAAAACACTGTGTGCCTTAGATAAATTCGAAGGTAAAGCAACTCAGTAAGCAAGTTATCCAACTCTCCCCAAAATTTGATATGGTCAAATGAACCTTGGACTTAGATTTCCTTTCTTACCAAATCACATCACACTTTTCCATGGTGAAACTTTGAGAAAAACATGATCACTTACCTCGAAAGATAGATCCTTCCTCCTGTTGTCTGCATAACGTTTCTGTCTGCTCTGATCTGTTCTCATGTGTTTCTGAATCAACTAATCTTTTTCTGCCATCTATTCTACCAATTCTGGTCCCATCAGTTTCCTTTCACCCACTTCATCTCAAAAATATGTAGTTCGACACCGATTCCATTATAATGCCTCAAATGGAGCAATCTGTATACTGGAATGAAAACTATTATTATAAGAAAACTCAACCAAAGAAAGATGTTGTTCCCAACTTCCCTGATAATCCATCGAACAAGCACGTAGAATATCTGACAAGGTATGAAATGTTCATTCTGACTGCCCATCTGATTGAGGATGAAAAGCTGTACTAAAATTTAATTTAGTACCCAACGACTTCTGAAGGCCTTTCCAAATGATAGAAGTAATCCTAGGATCACGATCAGATACAATGGATAGGGGAAATCCATGCAACATGACTATCTATTTAAGATACAATCGATAAATTTGATCTAGATAGAAAGTATCTCAAATAGGAAGGAAATGATCAGATTTATTCAAGCGATCAACAATAACCCAGATTGCATTATTACCTCGAGATGTCTTCGGTAATCCCATAACAAAGTCCATGGATATATTTTACCATTTTCACTCTGGCACTGGTAAAGGCTGAAGCATCCCTTTCGGTAACTGCCGCTCTGCTTTAACCTGCTGACAAGTCAAACACTTCATAGTAAAATCAGCAATATATCTTTTCATTCCATCCCACCAGTAATACTCCCACTGATCTCTGTACATCTTAGTACTGCCAGGATGAACTGAAAATGGGGAACTAAGAGCCTCATATAACAACTCATTCTACAATTTTGAATCACCAGGCACACATAATCTCTTCTCAAACCTTAAAACACAATCATTATCAATGTTAAATTCAGGCAACTTAACCTTCTGAACCAGCTCTACCTTTTTCTACAACTCACTGTCTTTCTTCTGTGCTTGCTTAATTATGTCTGATAGAGATGATCTAACTGATACCTAAAACAAAATATAAGAACTTACTTCACCAACAACTTCTATTCCAAAGTTCATCAAATCTAAAACCACAGGATCTCGTTCCAAACATATCATGGTTAATGAAGCATTACATTTTCGACTGAATGCATCAGCCACTTTATTTGTTTTTCCCAGATGGTAATGAATTGTATAATCATAATAATTGATTTATTCTAGCCATCTCCTCTATCCCATGTTCAATTCTTTCTGAGTGAATATATACTTTAAATTCTTGTGATTAGTATATATTTCAAACTTCACCCCATACAAATGATGCCTCCATATTTTTAGAGAAAAAAAGCACCTAATTCCAAATCATATGTAGGGTAATTTGCCTCATGAGTTTTCAACTGGCGTGAAGCATAAGCAATTACCTAATCATTCTGCATAAACACACAACCAAGTCCCTTCAACGAAGCATTACTATAGATAACAAACTCACCATTCCTGGAAGGAAGTTCCAAAACTAAAGCATTCACCAATCTTCTTTTCAACTCCTGAAAACAATCATCACATTATTTTTTCTAGATAAACTTAACACCTTTCTGAGTTAGCTTAGTCGTTGGACTAGATAACCGTGAAATTTTTTCAACAAATCTTCGTTAGTAACCTACCAAACCAAGAAAACTACAGATCTTGGTTACATTTGTGGGTCTTGGCAATGAAAACAACCACAAACTTATCCAAGAACTCATGGAAAATTCTATTCATAAGATCCATGAATACAGTTGGTGCATTGGTTAATCCAAAAGTCATTACTAAAAATTCATAATGTCCATATCTAGTACGAAACGCAGTCTTCGGAACGTCTGCTTCTTTTACTTTCAAACGATGGTACCCCGACCTCAAGTCAATCTTCGAAAAATACTGAGCTCCCTGGAGCTGATCAAACCAATCATTGCTATGAGGCAAATGATAATTGTTCTTAATAGTGATATTATTCAAGGCTCTATAATCAATCCAAATTATCATAGAACCATATTTATTTTTAACAAACAAGACAGGATCACCCCATGGTGATGTGCTAGGTCAAATGAAACCTTTATCTAATAACTCCTGTAATTGCTTCTTTAACTCTAAAAGTTCAACTTGAGCCATTCGATATGGAGTTTTTGAAATTGTATTAGAATCAGGAACTATGTCAACAGTAAATTCAACTTGTCGATCATGAATAATACCAGGCAACTCATCAGAAAAAACATCAAGATACTCATTTACTACTGGAAAATCATTAATCTGAACAATTTCTTTATTTTCAACAATATGTGGAAGGTTACATTCATTTCCATCTTTTACTAGTTTATTAACTTCCTGATATGTTATCAAAATCAAGGGATAATTCTTGTACACAAACTGAAAATTGTTCTGAAAAGAAACCATTTTAACTCAACAATCAATATTAGCATGATAAACAGAAACCCAATCAATTCCCAAAATAACATAAAACTCTACTAGAGGCAAAACAATAAGGTTTTCACATAGATTTTATCTGTACACAAGGATATGAAGGTTCTATATAATTACTTTTTGTCTCAACGTTTCCTCTGGGTGTTTTTAGCATAAGTTCAGGATTCATATCTTGAGATGGAATTCCCAATTTAATAGAAAACTTCTATGAAATGAAAGAATGTGTAGACCCTAAATCAAACAACACATTGGCATAATATGAACAATCAAATAGTGTACCAGATACTACATAATTCGATGGCCCAACATCTGCTGAAGTAGTTGCAAAGGATTTCACAACCCTTTTCTGCTTGTATTCGGGATGCTTTCCACCAGTTTAGTTCTTCATTAGACACTCATTTGCATAATGACCCATTTCATTACACTTAAAACATCTTACCACTGGATTTTTATTGCCTTCCTGATTATCTTACTTACAGTTATGAGTAATATTACCAGAATTACCACACCGAAAGAACTTTCCACACTTGGATAAACACTCTCCAGGATGCATTTTACCACTCTTCTCACAGGATAGATATTTGGATTTCTTTCCTCCTTGTTTCTTTAATGAATTCTTTCCCTTTGCATGCAAACTAGACCTCTTATTCTGTTCTTTTTCAAAGAACATCTGATCATTGGCAAACTCCATTTCCAAGTTCTCCGCACATCGAACAAGATTTTCAAAACTTTTGAACTCATGAGAATCTAAATCCCTTCGATAGTCTGGCTTTAATCCTGAGTAAAAACGGTTGATTTTATTATCAAGATCTCATATGATGTTTGGATAATACCTTGCCAATTGAGTGAACTTTGCATCATAAGCAGCCACTGAGTCATCCTCCTGACTCGATTATAGGAATTGTTTTTCCATCCTAAGACGAACCACCTTTGGAAAATATTTCTCAAGAAGCATACCTTTGAATTCGTCCCAGTGAAGATCATCAATCTCATCACTATCCCAGATATTTTTCACCATCGAACAACACTGATCAACTTCACCTTCAAAACGGTAAACATCAAGAATAAACTTTTGATGTTCTGAACACCCCATGATATCATAAATCTTCTCTAGTGCTTTAATCCACCCTTCACCTAGCACAGGGTCAGATGATCTTCTGAATGATGGGGGCTATTTGCTCATGAAATGTTCCACCACTGACTTTTTCCTCTGTGGTTGATCTGGCTGATCTCATGCATGGATACCACCACCATTTATAGCCTGAGTCAACTGTGCCATCACTGCAACAAACTGTTCAGTTCCAATTCCGATCATCTCAGGTTGCTTATTTGGAAGGTTGTCTTCTTCCTGATGTCATCCCAACATAGATTCCTTGTTTCCTCTGTGGAAATCCATTCTGAACACAGAAATATCCTAGGAGAAGAAACATGGTAATATTTAAATTCTATATCATTTCAATCATACTATAAATTAATTTACAATTTAACAATTTTATAACTAATAATGTTGTCTAAACCGGCCTTTTATACCAACTATAAGGCCCCGACCTTAAACATTACTTAATATTGAATTAAATGAATAATTCACATTGATGATCTTTTCAGGTTTAGAGTTTTAGAGAATTAGGACATAACTATTACATCTCAAAATATTACAAAGTATACACTTCTACTAAGTTTCCATAAAATAATAACTCTTAAAAATAAACATGTCTAGTTCCAGGTTTTAGATAGAATGACTTTTCCTTGATCCCATCCTTGACCCTATTCCACTTTAAGTCCTGTGAAAAACACTTCAAAAACTTGGGATGAGCATAAAAAGCTCAGTAAATGATACATAAAGAAGGAAAATTTTTAGTTTTTCAAAACAACAAGTAAACCATGAATACTTTATCAATGTAATAATTTTCACCTTTATAAGCAGAAAATACCCTTCATTGAATAAAATATCATTACTTACCCTTTTGTAATCAAAATATTACCATAAAACCCATAAAGAGAACATATATATAAAGGTAACTTGGGACATACACATACTGAAATGGAATAACCATACGGTCGAATTCCACACATATCACTTAATGGAATAGCCATACGGCCGACTTCCATACCCAATTCATTGGAGGTTATAACATAACCACCCATCTTGGTATTCACGACACCACTCGTCATATGGTTTATCATGTTACCACCCGTCAAATTTCCAAGTACCATTATAAAATCATAAGACATAAAACAAATATAATGGAAATAAAACATTTCCATATTTCGATCACAATATATCACTAAAATATATTGACATAACAAAACCTTTATAAAAAAAACTTTAAATACCAAAATACATTAAAGAGTATATGGTATTTATTTCATTTTAAAAAAACATTATTGCTTGTTGAGGAAGCCAAAGACCAAATAATACCTGTGGCGGTGGAAAAGGTCATTGTCACCGCGTACGTTAAAAGAAACATTCCTTTTTGTCATTTTGTAAAACGCTTCGTATAAAAGGATTCCTTTTGTATAAAATTAAAAGTCAAAGGGGTTTATACACCGTACAAAATAAAGTCTTTTATTAGAACAATATATGCCTCAATGAAAGGAGATTGAGACGAAGTCCCTTTCCTCGTGTCTGACGTGACTCGATTTCATTTTAATCTCCTGAATAATAAAATATTGTTAATTTATACTTGTTTAAGAATCTTTTTCAAGTTTATTATTTCTTTTATACAACTTATTGCACTGTTATAAACAATATGTAATCATTTATGTTAGCAAAGTTCGTTTTGTCGATATTTGGTACTTAAGTCAAAAATGGACTTCTTACAATGACATGTTATTTATGTGTTCAAAGTTTCATTATATCCAGATTTATTTTCATGATTTGGATATCATATATATCATATATATCCTGCATATACATGTATTTATAATAGTACATAACATTTATAGGTAAGAAATGAAATGCACTGTCCATGGAGACGGTAAGCCGTACGTACGCATGAACGCTACTTTCATTTCTATTTCATATTTAATGGAGGGAAATCATAATGATATAACGGTATATTATAATTATAGTATAATATCATATATAATAACATTAACTCCATCCTTTATATGTCCCACAAATGGCATTAATGAATCAAATCACTCTGAGGGGGCGGTAGTCCTTACTGCCTAAAATGAAATTATCGAGTTTAACCACAATGGAAACCATAAAGGTATGCCACAAAAGAAAAATAAAGAAGCATAAGGAAAACATAAACATAATATAAATCATATATAAAATACAGTTACATCATAATGGCCACTTTAAAAGGTGTTAGAAGAATATTGAACAATCATCGTTTCGTGAGGCAGTAATTCGCCATCCACAGAAACAGTATGTTCATTAACAATTAGACGAAGGTGTGTGTAAGTGTAGCTCTAATAATTCTCATAAAAACATCCTAGTATATTTAATATATTGGTGTTGTAACAAAATAATGTAAGAAAAAGAGTTTAGTGGGTTGGAGAAGCAAAATAAAACATAAGAACACAAGAGAAGACACTACCTTTAAATCTGGTAACTCTTTTTTATTTGAGATCAAAGGCTTCCTTGGAAAGAAGTATTCCCAATGTGAGGCTTCTAGGAGTAATATAGGGATGTGGATAGACAAAATGGGCTGGGGTTGGCCGATCCAAATGCTTGAGAGGTGTGGATAAGGTGGTAGAGGTGGGGGCCTTTTATAAGAGGAGAGGAGAGGCACTCTTAGAAAGGTATAAAATGTTACTTTATTTTCAAATGAGTTTCGAATTTTAAAGGACCAAAATTGATGTATTTAGAGGATAAGATGATAAGAGTTCGAAACCCACCCATCCAATAGGTTTTTTACATGCGTCGATCTTAACGTTTACATTGTCTTTTCATTTTATTTAAATCGTTAAATAGTAAGGTAATCACTGCATCATCATGATGTCATAAATAATTTAATTTATTTAATGTATAAATATTATTAGAAAACTACTATGATGTAGAAAATCGTTTTTGATTTCCAATGACTATTTTTAGTCAAAAATATGACTAGTATAACCCCATGTACAAATTGTTTTAGTAAAACAATACATGTTTGTGTCATTTTTACTTTTACTTTAAATAAAAGGAATTAATGTCATTATCTTACCCATGTGGCTCCATGGGGTCCCAAAAATCGACCAATGGGTTTTCTTTGTCATCCATGACTCATACAATAGGGTTAGGACAAGTGTCAAGATATTTTCATATTATTATAATATCCTTTTTACCTTAAATCACACTAATTACCTTTAATCGCGATTAATAAAATTTAAAAGTTACTTTTCACCAAAAAATATTTTCATCCCATTGAACTACATTTTACTTAAAAATTAAAATCATTTATATTGGATTTTTTAAATTCAAATCACTAAAGAGGAAAAGTTACATTTAAAAAAAATATCAGTTTTTGTAACTACCACTTTCTGGTTTCACTATTCATCGAAAATTAATGTTTTTTAGAAAAACACCAAAACATCACCCTAAGCTATATTTGATATTACAAATTCAAAAATGATGTCTATTTTAAAAAATTAAAAACATATAAGTTACAGTAATTAATTTAATAATTAATTCCCGCTGTCAGGACAAATAGCGTGTTTTTATGAAACAATATTTATCAAAAGATTGATACTAGTTTAAGTCCAATTTCAATGTGAAATTAATTCCAATGACCACCATTGGATTAAATGGTAAAAATATTTTCTAATTTCACTTTAGAAACAATTCAAAAGATAATATAATTATATAAATAAATTATATTAAAGAGAGGTTTTGAATTAAAATACAACAATTTTCACTATTCATTAAAAAATGAACTTTATTCGAAAAATACCAAAAATTTTCACAAAGTAAATTTTGATGTCCTGGTTATAAAGAAGAATTTTATTTGGTCCAATAGAATTTATAAGAGTGACCAAAACTATATTTAATGATGGTTCACCATTGAAAGGCGATAAGTGGACCTTTAGTGAATATAAGAGTATATATGCCTAAAATTTAATTCTTTTCGTATTTTAAGCCTTTATCCTTTATTGGATAAATGTAAAAACATTTAACACACGTATATAATTATATTTTAGTTATTTCTATTCATTCCCGCCAATACAACAGCTATGTGTTAACTACCAATTAAAATAATATTATTATATTACTAGTGTGCAAGTAAGATTTCAAAGAAACTCTTGGTTGCGTATCGGGTACACTATCGATCACAGCAACCCCTTTAAAGTAAAATTAATATTTAATTCGAAAATATTAATAAATATGAATATTTTTAATTATTATTTACCTAGGATGTTACAATATGACTTATATAACACCATATAAAAATTAATTACTAAGAGATTTCTGTTAATGTCAATTTTGTCTTTATATTAAATTAATTAATCTAAATTGTCATTATCACACCCATGTGGCTCCATGGGGTCCCAAAATCAATCCAATGATGCCCATGGTCGTTAATTACTCAACCAATAAGTTTTAGAAATGTTTTAAGGTAATTTCGAATTATTATAATATTCTTTTAACCTTGAATTACTCTATTTACCTTTAACCGCGGTAAATAAAAGTCAAAAGTTACTATTCAAAAAAAATATTTTCATCTTAATGAACCACATATTAATTCATGATAACAAAAATGTATGTTGGATTTTCTAAATTCAATTCACAGATGTGGTAAAATTTCATTTAAATGAAAAAGTCAGTTTTTTTTGAATACCACTAAGTTGTTTCACTATTCATCAAAAATTGATTTTTTTCAGAAAAATACCAAAACTTCAGCCTAAGATATATTTGATATTCCAAATTCAAAAATTATTTCTATTTTTCCAAATTAAAAACATAGAAGTGGTATTAATTAATTTTAAAATTAATTCCTGTTATCAAAACAAATAGCGTGTTTTTAAGAAACAATAACTATCAAAAGATTGATACTTGTTTATGTCCGATTTAATGTAAAATTAATTCCAATGACCAAAATTGGATTAAATGCTAAAAATATATTTAAAATAAAATTTAAAACCAATTAAAAAGATCATCTAACCATATTAATAAATTAGATTAAAATGTAGTTTTGAATTAAAATGCAATAGTTTTCACTATTCATTTAAAAAAGAACATTATCAGAAAAATACCAAAAAATTGCAGAAAGTAAAATTTGATGTCCCCATTATAAAGAAGGATTTTATATGGTCAATTAGAATGTATTAAAGTGACCAAAACTATATTTATAGAGTGTTCTCTATTAAAAGGTGATAAATTGGCCTTTTAATGTAAATTATGCTTAAAATTAGATTCATTCACATTTTAAGCTTCTAATTTTTTACTGGATAATGTAAATACATTTAAAAAACATGTATAATCAAGTTGTAGTTAATTGCATTCATTACAGCCAATACAATGACTAGGAGTAAACTACCATTTAAAATAATAATATTATATTATTATTGTGCAATGTAAGATTCCAAAGATACCCGTTGTTGCGTATCGGGTACACTATTGAGTATATAAACCACTTTAATGTAAAATTAATATTTAATTCACAAATATTAATAAATATGAAATATATCTTATTGTTCATTTACCTAGGATGTTACACGGGTATTATTATATGTCGGTGTAGGAAAATTATTTTTCTAAGACCCCTTTAATGTGTCACTGTTGAAAATTCATGTTCATTGTGATATATTTCTCTTGTGGGTATTTTATAGTATATACTTGGGTGGACTGGTAGATGTTTGCATTGACTGTTTTGATCTATCTATGATCACAAGTAATATGGGCTCTAATAAGTTATTTCAGGCCCATCCAAGAGGATCGATCCACGATCTGAGTTTTATGCCTAATTATATTTTAAAAATATATATTTAAGAAATCAGAAAACATTATGCATAAAGAATATGCTATTTTGAAACACATAATAATTATCATATAAATTCTATTTCAAATATCTCTTCATGAAATTGAAAAATATATATAGTTCTTCAAAAAAACATATTACTTAATATTGAAAAAACATTTAAAGATAAATAAAAAAAATATTACTGGGCTATGGGTCGACTAGTATATGTTAATATTTGTCTTCATAAAACCATGTTGCATTTTTCATGATTTGTTTTTGCAATTTTAAATATGAGAATGTTTTTCTATTCCATTATTCCCTATATATAGAGGATGGTGCACCAAGTTAATGAACCTAATACCATTAAATACCACTATCATTTATAGTCACTTATTTCTCTAGCACTTTTATAATAACAATAACTCTATTGATTTGTTATGATTATATATGTAAGACAATATTATTATCTTATAAATATTTACAATTTATATATTTTACTTTTTTGAGACTTCTTCATGCACATTATAATAGTATAGTAAATTGATTAATAATTTTAAATAATATTAAATTATGTGTTTGTATTAATAATAATACATAATAATTATAATTTATATCTTTAAAGTTAATTATTATTCTAAAAAACTAATATAATTTCACAATATTATTTTTGTGAAAAATAATATTTTAAAATGAATATATATATTTGAATATATTTAAAAATTTCATTTTTATCAATAGATTATTTAATTAAATATAATAAATATTATGAAAATTATAATTATTTTTGATAAATAATGATTTATCTTATGAATATATTTACTATTCACATGACACCACATTTTTTTATGGTATATTTCTTCATAAATATTTTAAATTTAGTAGATAACTTATTTTCACAAAAAAAGAATATTTGTGAAGTGAAACTTTTTATAGTTACAACCTTACAATGAAACCTAATTTCACCACATTTGTGGTTTGAATTAAAAAAATGGTCATAGACCATTTTGATCAGTATGTTCTGTACAGTATAATAAGATCAGTTAAATTTTGTTGAATAGTAACTTAACCTTTAAGAATAGTAATATACCATTATGAATAGTAATGTTACCCATATGAATAGTAGCATGATACTTATAAATAGAAATCTCACCAATGAAAGTATAAATAATATTTAGGAAGCTTATAAATGAGGGTGAATGTTATAAATATAAATAATTATGTGTTGGTATTTTGTTAGTATAAAATATTAATTTAAAGTAATAAATAATTTCGTTTTATATAAAATTAAATTACATTTTTTAAATTTATTTATAAATAAATATTTTTTTGTCTTACAATTTTAGGTTAATATTATGAGACCTCAGCTAATTTTTTGAAGAATTATAAAATCAGTATGTAGTTTTCAATTAAATAATTATTTTATTTAATATTTAAATTTTACATATTTATAAAATTATTATATTAAAATGGAGTCCATTTTTAATTCTACACGTCGAAAAATAGAGAAGGTGAAATTTTAGGATTTTTCAGAAATACATGTTTTTTTTTTGTGAATAGTGAAATTCAATAATTTATGAAATATGCTAAATATATGAATTTCAACATCATGCTTAAGTAATGGCTGGTGTTAATGGAAATTGGTCAAAAATAACATGAAGTTATTACCATGGGTATTAATAATAATCAATATTATTCACAGTCTTGAGCCGAAATCATAAAATAATGAACAAAATAATGGAAACACTCTCCTCGCCTCTAATATAAAAACCAAGTCTCACTCCCACATCTACTCACTCATAAAAGCTCTGAAGCTTTTCCATGTTCTACCAAAATAATTATCCATAGTCTCTCCCCATGTCTATAATATCAGGGACTCACCAAAATAATCTGATCCCTTCCCTTATTGGGCTTCTAAAGGAGGATATTTCAAGAGGTAAAATCCTCTTCATTTTTGCATTTAATTTCTCTCTTTGTTGTTTATTTTATTATTCACTAAAAAAAAGATTCCAAATAATCATGATAACTCTAGTATAATCTATACACTATAATCATATCATGTTAATTTTATTACAATTAACAATATCTTTACTCTCTCCCCACTATTTTATAGTTGAAATCGTCGTACAAGAGGTTCGATTTTACAACATTTGTGGACGACAATATATCATTTTTCAACATGTTATTGAAGGATGGTTATAAAACCATTTTTATTATTGAACCATATTCTAAAATATGCATCATATATTATGTGATGGTTCCAAAACAATCAGTTATACATGTTATTAAATAATATAACAAAACATGTTTGTTGGGATTGAAAACCCGTCGTAAACATATAAATGATTATCACAAAAAGTATTATCTATTTATTCATACTCATAACTTGTAAGAAAACCCATCGTAAACATTTAAACTTATTTATGTTCATTCATAATATATGAGATCAATTTTCTAGAATCAGATCCATTCCACATTAAATCTGTTACTTATAATCAAGTGTACCAATTAGAAAATCAAGGAAACGAATGCCACAGAATGATGGAATTCAATAATATAACTTATCTAAAAGTTCAGAATGAACTCAATATAACTATAATTAATAATATAAATTTATATAATGTAATTAATTAATTGAATTATTAATGGATTTAATTTTATTATAAAAGACATTACGGTCAACAGAAGAATACATTCAGACATAAGGTACGAGTTTCCTCATCTCACATCCCTTTTTGTGAGATATTTCTTATTCACCACTATTTCTTATCTATGGAATATGTATAATGAACATTTATATATAATTTAATGAATTCATGAATTTTCATGGTATTAGATATATCAATTTATGATTATTAATATTGTGTCATATGATTTGACTGATTACAATGTGGTATGGGATTCTACCTAAACCCCCGTGTTTCCTTAGGCTTACATTTTTACTATCTATACTCAAATTTAATGCGTCATTATTTTTTATAATTTCTTATAAACTCATTGTATATTTTGAGAAATCATATATCTAGTTCATATAAGCCTTATTTGACATGGATACACATGTCTAAAAAATGTTCCATTCCAAATTCTTCCTGATAAACAAGCCAGAATCAAGGGAAAATCCTGAATGTTTACAAATTTTCTAGTGTAATACAAAATCTACGTCAAGATATAATTATTTTAATAAAATAACACATTTTATCATGAAATAATATCCTATCTCTATATAAATTTATTATTTAAAATATTCCTTTCTTTTTTGAAATCTCTTCACTATATTCCTTAAATTGCACTAAAATGATATATTTATAAACATTCAAAACAACTCATTTTATATTATTTCACTTTAGTGGAGCATCCGTCATGACACCAATATAATTTAAATGTAATTACATTTTATTATTATTATATAAAATTTTTTAATTTAATTTTATAAAATAAAATAAATTTTTTTCCAGAAGAACATTACATTCCAAAGTAATTTTTTTTCTCATCTCACTTTTACTCATATGATCCATCAATAGTTCTCATAGTACAAAATAGAATTGTGTTTTGGTTGATTCCTTACACTACCATTTTCATAAGTCTTGCATGAGGCCTTAATGAGTGTTTTATGATGTTTAGAATATGAATTCCATCCATATGATATTAATAATAAATAAATCATGTGATTATTTGTCTAGTAGAATATCCATGGGGTTGTTTAATGTGATTATTTACATGGAATCATTCATTTAGTTTTGTTCATTCAATATTATTCTATAGATAACGTTTTGGTGGAATGATTTATTCACTTTTCCTTGTTATTTTATATATCTTATGGTATATCACTTACACATATTTAGAATTAGAGCTCACCCCGTTCCTATGATTCCTTTCCCCATGTTTTGTTGAAGAAAAAATTGAATAAGATTTCAATCATGTTGATTATTTCATATTGTATCATTTTTTTTATTTTCCAAGGTATTATATTTATCATGAATTTAATGTTGTCTTCTATGAATTAAACAATATTCTTCCTTTTTGGATTTTATTCCTTATAACCAAGAAAATTTATTAAGATAATGCACATACTCTTTGATTCTAGGGTTAGGGCATTACAATTGGTATCATTGGAGGATTAACATTAACCTTGGGGACTATAATTAAAAATCATATGTTATGTAACATAAACCTAAGAAAACAATTGAGGATAACAGTATAAGAACATCCTATAATTCTAATATAGTATAGATTATATTGATCATCTGGGAAAATATATCCATGTCAGGATACTACATGTGCGCATGGTTCTGGTACAAATGCACCTTAGGGTAACAACTCTGAAAAGGTGTTCTAAACATGACTAGGGGTAACCAATTACACAAATATAGTCCTTACTCTTTACCTTATTTGACACTCTAGAGGTATGTACGTAGGATGATACACATTATTCTTATATACATTTATGAAGGATTTATGTTTACAAATTATCCAAATTATAGGGTTCTAGGATTTACGATGAATGAATTTATATTATGTGTTATACCATGATTTGAGTTATATAAGA
Organism: Viscum album; assembly: GCA_963277665.1. Classification (NCBI taxonomy): domain Eukaryota; kingdom Viridiplantae; phylum Streptophyta; class Magnoliopsida; order Santalales; family Viscaceae; genus Viscum; species Viscum album. Next base: position 885,355,953 of record OY728135.1, on the reverse strand, counting down.
TTCATAATTTTTTGAGCTAATATAGTATATAGAATTGTATAGAAATGGCTTATAGAATAAGGAATGATAACTCCACTAATACAAGGGATAAAATGTACAGGAAGGGTCATTTCTATTATATTCATAAGCCAAAATTTTGAATCAAAGTAGTCTCTAAGGTATACACATCATTTTAGAAAAAAAATCATGTGTAAAAAACATAGGTAAATAATTATATGATTCATGTGGAAATTAAGGGGGTGAGAAAGGAAAAGTATGGAAGAGGAAAAGATGGATAAAGGGAAGAAGGGAATGGAGGGTTTGCCAACATATGATAAATTTTCGAATGAATCACCATAGAATATGATTGAAGGGAATTTGATTTCATTAAAAGTGTGGAGAAAAAGGAAACATGATCATGATTGTAATGGTAAGAAAAATGAATCTAATGTTTAATTATTCAGCTATGAGGAGATGAGATACAAAGAGAATCAATTTCTCAAGTGTTTGGGAAATATAACCCAAATAATTATATTGGATAATGATTAAGTTACTGCCCTAGATGAAGAGGAATATTTAATATATATGTTCAGGGATTTTGTCATTTTCATGTTTTATCTATAATTTACTAGTTATAAAGAATTATAGGAAATATGATTATTGTGCTGTAATTCTTTTAAATTAAGTATTTGAGACCATATATAGAATGGTACTAAGAAAAGATATTCAGTAGAAGGTTAATGTCTTTGGAACACATATCATTGACAGAAATACAACCCATAATATATTTCTAATTTTGATATAATGATGAAGAAATGATTGATATTGGTAGGTATTGACTACCATGGAACTGATTATTCACTTGTTGAAAAGTGGTCTATGATTTCATCGAGGGAGTTTAACAAGCTTTGGGAATTAAGAAAAATATACAATAACATGTATTTTACATAATAAATACATAAGAATGAATGTTTCTAATAAGGTTTATTGTAATTCGATTTATTATAATATTTTAAGAGGATACATGATGAAGTCATTCACATGTTTGGAATGTGAAAATTTAGAAATTATTCACGGCTACGTTCATCAGGGAAATTCAGTGACCTTTCTTATAAAGTGTTGAAATCATTATATTTTGGAATGTTTAATCATTTAGGAATGGTTTCATTTTATGATTTTATGTGGTTTTAGAAGTTAATTTATTACTTTACCACATGACACAACATAAGCTAAGGGATTATGTATAGATAATTCAAGGCGCTATCAAAGGATATGATTGAGTTTATGAAATAGAAACATATATTTATACTCTTATATAGTGTACTAATTCCTCAACTAAAGGAAAATATTCTTAAATAAAATGTTTCCCTATAATCATAATATTGTATAATATCTGCAATATTTTATAGTATATTATTGTTTTATCGTAATCAACATTAATCTAAACATGTTCTCTATCACTTTCAATCATAACATCGTAGTATTCTTTCTCTTCAATGTCCATGTTTTTACTTGAAATGAATATCACCCTATTTGAAAACATAATTTTTCTGGTGTCCCCCTTATTTAACTTTCTATCTTTTTAATAGGATATTTTATTTACCCTATTTTGAATGTTGGTTTCCTACAAGTAAATTTTTAAGAATCAACCTTTGACATTCAAAGTGCAGTTTTTAATTGTGAGGATGCAATTCTATTGAGGGGGAATAATGTAACACTCGAGTACTTTGTTTAATTATTTTAAATAATTTAATATTAACTATCTTAATTAGTAAAAATTCTTATAAATAATTATAATTTATATAATCCAAATAAATTTATTTTTCTAAAACCCTATAATATTGTACTGTATTATTTATGTGTAAATGAAAATTTTCATATGAATATATATTTTATTAATTTTTTAAAATATTTATTTTTATATATAGATTATTTAATTCAATATAATATAGATATTTAATATTATAATTATTTTGATAAATACTAAATTATTTTATAAAGATATTCAATTATAATTTGACACCCCAATATTTTATGTCATATTTGTCTATAAATAATTCTAATTCAATAGATAGATTATATTCACATAATAATGAGTCTCTGGGAAACAACATTTATTTATAGTTATAAACTATACATGAAACATAATTTTTCCACTTTTGTGATTGGTATTTCAAAAAATTGACACACACTGTTGAAATCAATTAGTTTTTTAGAGTGTAATAAGACCACATAAATTTTTAGGTGAATAGTAACTTGAAACTTATGAACAGTAATATACTATTATGAATTGTACTTTTTCACATACGAATACTAACTTAACTCTTATAAATATTGTACTCTCCCATGAATGTGTAAATAAAATATAGGCAACTTAAAAATGAGAGTGAATGTATTTAAAAAATAATTAAGAGTTATTATTTTTGTTAGTAATAAATATCTACCAAAAATTTTAATTTAATAAATTAAATTAAATTAAAATTCCTTTTCATAAAATGTAATCCTAAATAAATATTTTTTCACATGATTTGGGGATAATTTTATGAGACCTTATTGGATTATTGTAAGTGTTATGAAGTCAATTTTTATTTTTCATGTAAATAATTATTTTCTTCAGATATTAAATTTCACAAACAAAAAAACTTAATTTAGAAAATGGAGTCCATTTTTTATTTATTCACATAGAAAGATTCATAGGGTATATTTTTTGGATTTATCTAAAATAAAGGATTTTTTTGAATAGTGAAATTCAATAATTTACGAAATATGCTAAATAATAAAATTTTTGAATCTTTCTTGAGTTATGGAAGATGTGAATTGCCACTGGTTCAAACTCACATGAAATTATTTCTATTTGTAGTAAAAAATATAATGAATATTCATTATCATGAGACAAAATAAAAAATAATGATTAAAATAATGAAAAATACTCTCCACTCCACTATAAAAACTACCCCTCACTCCCTCTTCTCCTCACTTATATAATCCTTGAAGTATCACTAAGTTCTACCCAAATACTCTTCACTAGTGTTTCACCACATTGAGGATATCTCGGTCATTCCAGTTTATCATGATAAATATAATATAATATATATATATACTATATTTATATCTTGTTAATGTAATAAACATTATCAATTTTCTCACCCTCTCACTCTCTTTTTATAATCCAAATCATTATCTGGGAGGTTCCAATTTACAATCTTCAGGGATGATGAAGTTTCATTATTCAATTTCATTTTCATGTCTAGTCATGAATCTATTTTCATAGTTTATCTGGTTTATAAAATATGTATTACATCTTATTTAATGGTTATTAAAAAATCATTTTATACATGATATTAAAAGATATAAAAAATAGTTTTTGTGATTGAAAACCATCGTAAAAATCTAAATGGTTATTTAATAAGGTACAATCTATTAATTCATCATCATACCATACAAGTAAATAACATATATATACATTTACAATTCATTGTATTCATTAATAATATATAAGATAAATTTTGTTGATTTATAACCATTCCACATTAACTCCAATACATCAAAACATGTGGACTAATCATTAAATCAAGTAAATGAACACACCTCAATGATGAAATTCAACGTTATAACTTATAAATAATGCCATAAATGATCTCAATAGAACTATAATGAGTCAAATATATCAATATAGGTTTCTTAATTAATTAATTAATGAATTTAATTTTATTATCTATGAAAATAAGTCCAACTGCATAATACATTCAGACATAAGGTAAGGGTTTCCTCATCTCACTTCCATTTCTGTGTGATATTCATTATTCACCACTATTTAATGTGTATGGTGTACGTAATATTTCCAATTGATGAATCATATCCTAAATTGATCTATTTTCCGGAATTCAATGTATCATTTGATGATTAATAATTTTTTTGCAGACCATTTGATTGATTATAAAGTGGTAAGGGGTTCAACCTGAACCATTTTTATCTCTTTGGATTAAACTTTAAATATATTCACCAAAATGTAATGGTTCATTATTTTTGTACATTTCATATACATTATGATTTTATTTTCCAAACTCATAAATCTATCTTAAATTATCATTTTTAGTGGGATATAAGTGCCTTTAAATTGATCCATTTCTTATTCTTCTAGATAAACAATCATGATTCAAGGGAACGACCACAATTTTTACCCATTTTCAAGGGCACTCCAAAATATCTTTCCTGCCACAATTATTTTTTTAAAAAAAACATTTTTACATGAAACAATATAATTGTTATTTTTTGTTTTTATGATATCAAATATGTCTTTTCTCTTTTAAATATTTTTAATATTATTCTTAAAACAAAATAAATGATTTATTTTTGAAGTTTCATAAAATATCTTTTTACATGTTTTATCTTTAGTGGGAAATAATTTATGCCTCAAATAAAGTTTCATTGCAAATCCCTTTTCTTTTCTATGATATACATTTTTACCTATAAATTTTAGTAAAAATAGAAATGATTTTCCAAAATAAGTCTTCATTATATAGTAAAAAAGTGTATTCTTGTCTCACATTTACTCCTATGAGATACCTGGCTAATTCCCCACCAATTAATTTAATGTGGTGTATGTACTAAAAATTAAAGTATTAAGTCATTATTATTCTTATTATTGAGATATAATATGTTATTCCTTCATTGGTATTAATTTTTAAATTTTTCAATGTGGTATTGGACACTTTGGAATGTCTAAACATTAGATTTCTCAAAGAATTTATCAATGATTTATTAGTGTAACTTCATCTATGTTTTTTATTCAAATATTTCAATGTGTATTGGAAATTTTTATTTAGATATATATTTTTTAGGCTTATGTTGAATGCATTGGACGTAGTATGCAATGGGTTGGGCCAACTATAAGCCCTTGATGCATTGGTAGGTCTCATGAGAGAAAACAGAATCAGGTTTTGGCCAAGGCTTTAACCTAGTATTTCTAGAAGTCTTGGATGAGGCCTTAATGGAAGTTTTATGATGTCCAAAGTATAAATTCCATCATTATTTTATTATTAATAGATAATAATGTGATTTTTAGACTAGTTGAATATCCATGGTGATGTTACATGTGATTATTTATATGGAATTATTCACTCAGTTTTTATTCTTTCCATGTTAAGCTCAATATTATTTTTAATGGAATGATTTATTCACTTTTTCTTATTGTTTATGATATCTTATGCTATATCACATACACTTATTAATATTCTATTCTCACCATTTCTTATGTTTACATTCAATAGGTTATGAAGAATAAATCTTTGAATAAGGTTTCAAGGATAAAGATTATTTCATATTGTATCTTGTTTTATTTTCCTTTCTAATATACTATGGGTATCATGGATATAATATGGTTTTGAAGACTAATAAACTCATAATTCCTTCAGGATTTAATTACTTAAAATCATTACAATGTACTAAAATAATGTACTAGCTCTGATATTCAGGTGTCAGGGCATTACACACTAAAATATATATTCTTTCAAATCATAGTCTTGAATTTGAGAGATTTCTTCATCCTAAATAGTGTAATACACTACATTTTTTATCACAAAAAATCCTTCAATATTAATGGTGATTCAAACAGACCATTTTCACATTAAAATATATAATAATGTATCAATCGAAATATTTTAATTAAATATTATATTATGACCTTACCGGGAAGTAATTATCATAATAGAGTATTTGGTGTTCATGTATTTATAATCATAAATGTGATTATATCTACCTTAATATTTTTAAAACCCCACCCTAAAGAGTTTAAATCTATTTATGGAGATATCTATGCATTGATTTTATTGAAGACATAAATGAAAATTTTATTGACATACCATAATACATAAAAGATCATAAAAAAATATAGAAGTTATATGTACATTAATGAATTCAAGATTAATAATTTTATTATTGTGATCATATATTACATGGTAGATAGAGGAACCAATAAAAAATATGTAACAATCTATGTTTAATGATTTATCAGTATTTAAAAATTTGAAATAGTGTATTGTATAATGTTTAATATTTTTACAATTGAGAGACCGTACGAATATTTCCCTAAAAAAATTATGAATATCTTGATTAAATATTTATTCATCAAGGAACATGAGTATCAAAATATAATACAAATAAATCATATATAATGCAGTATGAAATAAATGTTTTTTTGAATCCATTAAAATATAACATTAAAAATGAGGATGACTATTTAAGGAAACAGATAAAAATAAATGTTGGCAATATATACTAATAAAAATTGAGAGTATATAAAACATTAGTTAATAATATCTTAGAATAATTATAAAAATAAGAGCGACGATATTTAGAATGGAAATCAGTAAAATTTAATGGTTTACATTCTTTCATTGTACCACCCCTAGTTATGAAACATCTTTGGGGTAAATATTTTAAATTTAGGGACTTGAATATGAATCCAAAAATGAAAACATATTGATCATTCATTAATGGAATGTTGGTATAAAGTGATATTTTTTATAACTGCCTATAAATTTTTATGGTAAGGATTATGTATCCCAAAAAATTGGACTGATCCCTTTTTATAGAGCTAAATTCATTAAACCATATCATCCCCATCATTAGGTCATGTGTGATGCCCAAAACTCATACTCCTATATCAGGTTCTATAAAAATATGAATTATATACATAAATTGATTATATCTATAAAACCCTTGACATATCTATCTTTAATTATGAAATAAAAAATCATTAATTAATGACATTGATAGTAGTTGTAAAATTTTAGATATATCAATAATTAATTAGAAATGGGAAAAAAATTATTATTTCATGTCTTATTCTATGAATTTAATTTTCATTATTAAATCTCCAATTAAACAGGAAAAAACATAAACCAAAAGACCCATGTTCTTCATATAAAAATCTAAATTTTCTCAGTATATAAAGCATAATTAATTCTTGATAATTCATTAACATCAACCTCAAACTGCTCCAAACAATCTATCATATTTGGAATATAATTTGTAATATTTTTCTTCATAATATAGGGAAATCGAATCAGATTAATGGGTGATCCAAAATTCCCAGTATGGAAAACATATAACTGAGGAAATCTTGGTATAAACATGGAATAAATAGAGGAGTTGAAATATTTAAACAACATCAATACATAATAAACCTAATAATAGTAGAAGTCTATATCAATGAAACTAAATTAAAAACACATATATGAATAATATGCATCACATACTAATGGAATACATATTTTCGGTCTTGAAAAACCTATTGTTAAGTCCTTTTTCAAAGAAAAATTATTTTTTTTGAATACCATATTCAATATGAAAATCTAAATTGGTATGAAATGCACTATATTCCCAATCTCATTTTATCTCACGAATCATGTTGATTTATGAAGGGGATATATAATTATTGGCCCTAACCACAACCTGATTTAGGCCAATGCATTCACTATAAGAGTTAATAAGACCTTTCACACTATTACATAAGGAATCATGGGATGAATAAAGACATTAATATCCATATTTTTTAGAATATTTAATATCAATACATGAATAACCTAGGTAATAATCCAATAATAATCAAAGATATTAATAAATTTTCAAATGTCAATAATAGGGATAACATGATCATAACACATCTAGAGGTTGATGATGGATGGGTAAAACATTTATAGTCTATGTTACAATAATCAGTTATATTTGAATGAAAATATACAGAATTATAATAAATTTCCATATGAAGGAAAATGGGGTATCCTGATAATGCCTAATCTATATATATAATGTGAATAGTTACCAATAAATATTTTGTAATGCCTCGACCCCCGAATCTAGTAGTCGGTGCATTATTTTAATACATTGGAATGATTACAGTGAATCAAGTACCAAACGACCGATCAGGTTAGTTGTCCTAGAAACAAGATATATAAATAAGTTCAACATTATAACTTGAAAAGAAAAACAACACTAAAGTATTCCAATAGAAAAATCCACACATCCTATATTATGCTTGAAAGCTACTCATAACAAAATTCTTCATACCCTGGAAAACAAAACTTAAGAATGGGGTAAGTTCAAATGCTCTCTAAGAGTATGAAATACAATAGATAAAATCATAATCATTAGACATGGTGAATAATTGAAAACAAAAACCTTTAAAAATAATTAACATGAAGACTTTATTAAAGGAATATGAGCTGTGTATATAAGTCCAAAATAAAACATATTAATGGGTATTCTAATAGTCAAATAACCACATGATATATCCCAATATAATCAAATAATTATGGAATGCATAATTCAGTACATCATAACCACATATTCAAGGCCTCGTGCCAAGACTACAAATAATATTTTGTCAAGGCCTTGTTCTGAGACACTAGTTTGTCTCATGATACCTACTGATGCATCGAGGAGCTATAGCAGGACCCACCCATCACATACTAAGTCCAATTCATTGCCCATAAAAGTTTTTGAAACAAAACATAAACCTTCATATTAAACTAGCATAATGAATGTCAATACATTAAACATAAACCATGAATGATATAAAAATAGCACATCCATAGTCAAACATAACTAAATAAATTCAATTTGTAAGATTGTACTAGAATAAATTAACCTCAATCAAGAATACTGATGGAAATTGAAATCAATGAAAATAATTATCAAAACTATTTGATAAGAATAACCCCCTTTTTCTTGAATTTTTTTAAAATATCACTATTTATCAAGAAGCTGTTAAAAATAGTTTTTTGAATAAAAGTGTCCCATACCACTATAAAATTTTTAAAATGAATTTTATTTTTAAAACATTAATGTCCATATAAATAAATCATTAAAACCATTTTCAAAATATGGACATTAATGAGAATGATTTAGAAGAAAAAAGTATTAAAACATTTAAAATGAATTTTTAGTTAGACTTCCTAACCAAATCAGAGATGCTTGAATACAAATAATTGAGGCAATAAAAAAATATTATCATGACAGTAAAGATATTTATGATATTTTACGTCAATGTACAGTATATACACCACGTAATAGTGAATTTGTGCATAACAACAAATAAGTCTCAATGGAATGTAAGTTGAGATGAAGTCCCTTATAAAGACCGTAACATTAGTTAGAGGATAAATCAATGGAATTATTATGTGCGAAAAATATAAATAAACATCATATAATTGGATATTCAGTGTAAAAAGATCATAGGACATTCACATATATTCTTGTAACAACAACACCAATTACTTGGATGTTTAGCTAAATGAATGAAAATTGAGTTAATATTACTCTTATCAAGTTAATATTGATGATTGAGAATTTATAAATGGAGTGATTACGTGTATCAAAAGAATATCCAAACAAAGGGGAGTAGAAATTTCTAAATAAATAAATAAATAATGATTTCACACATAATCTCAGAGTAAAATAATCAATGAATTTTGCATAAAACCCAATAAGGGGAAATCGAATTTAGAAATTCCCTTACTAATTTGGTGACATATGAAACATACACCCCATGAAAGAATGATCATACAATGAAGATGTAAATAACCATAAATTAAATTATATTATATAAGGAATAAAATCATGTGCAGTACATACACCACACAAAAGGAACTAGTGGAAATATAACTTGAATCTCACAGAAATAAGAAATGAGATGAAAACCACATACCATGTTGTAATCAATCGAGTGATATGACAAAAAGTTAATAACAGCCAAATGAATCATAAAATACCATGAATATAAAAATAATTTCGATATTATATATCAAATGTTAGTACAAAATACACCCCATTTAATAAATATGTGGCGAACTATGGAAGTCTCACGGAATTGAAAGTGAGATAAGAAACCCCTTACCTCAAGTCCGACTTTCCATGTATGTTCCTTGTTCTTCCTGAATATTAAACATAAGTTAATTTATACTATATTAAGAAGATTTTTTAATTTTATTATTCCATTTATATACCTTATTACTTTTCTATAACAATTACTTAATTATTTGGGTTCATATTGGATATTTTTTTGATGTTCGTAACTTGAGTAAAAAATGAACATGTTATAATTACAATTTGTCCATGTGGTAAAAATTACATTATCTCCAAAATGATATGAATTATTTAGATATCGTATATAAAATATATATCCAGAATATATATGTATTTATTACAGAACATAACATTTGGAGATAATAAATTAAATACACCATTCAAGGAGACGATAAGCCGTACGTACGCATGAACACTACTTTCATTTGTATTTTATATTTTAATGGAATTAAAACATAATGATACATAGGTATATTATAATTACTATATAATATAATATATAATATTATAACTCTATCCTTTATACATCCCACATAAGGCACTAACGAGACATAACACTTTGAGGGGGCGGTAGTCCGCACTCCCTCAAATTAAATTATCGTGTTTAACGATAATGGAAACCATGAAGGTATCCTATAAATTGAACATAAAAAAGCTAAATAAAATATAAAAAAAAAATATATCATATATAAATATCCCTCTATTTTAATGGCCACCATGATCGGTGGTAGGAGATAATGGAACAATCATCATTTCATGAGGCGTTACTTTACCATCCACAGAAACAACGTGTTCTTTACCCATTAGATGGAGTTGTGAGTAAGTGTAGTTTGAATACATCTCATAAAAACATCCTAGTATATTTAGGATAATGTTTTCATTATAAAATAAATGAATAAAAATATTTTAGTGGTTGGAGAAGTAAAATAAAAGATACGAAGTGAAGTGAAACCATTACCTTTAATTTTGGTAACTCACGTTGGTTTGAACCAAAAGGACTTCTTAAAGTGACTTCTGCCTAAGGTAAGTCTTCTAGGTAGAATAGTGAGATATTGAGAGCTTATTTGGTCAGGTTCTGGACAATCCAAGGGGCATGATAGGTGTGAGTAATGGGTTAGAAGTGGTTTCCTTTTATAAGGGAGAGGTGGGGATCTTTTAGAAAGTTTAAAAATGTTATTTTATTATAAACTTATCATCAGTTTCAAATGGTCCAATACTCATTAATGTCAAAGATAAGATGCCTCAAGTTCGAAATTAAATCATCTGATAAGAATTGGATAGGTCTTGGATATTTTATTAATATTAATAATTTTATTTATTTAAAACATTTATTAATGAATTGAATACTGCATCATTATTGTGTCATAAATTATTTAATTTATTTGATGTATAAAAATTATAAAAAAACATAAGTTAGGATATCATTTTATCGTTCCAATTAATATTTATTGTCTAAAATATGATCCATATAACACCATGGAAAAATATATATGCTATATGATATTTGTTAATGCCATTTTTTGTATTTATTTTATGTTAATTAAAATAACGTGTCATTATCACTCTTCCGTGGCTCCATGGGGTCCCCAAATTGACCAAAATATGCCCATGGTCAACCATGACTCATCCAATAATGTTAAGACAAATGAAAACTTAATTTTTGATTATTATAATATTCGGTTTACCTTGAATTTCCCTATTTATCTTTATCCACGATAAATAAAAGTCAAAGGTTAATATTCACCAAAAATTATATTCATCTTATTGAATGACATTTTACTTACTAATAACATAAATTTATGTCGAATTTTTGAAATTCGACTCACAGAAGCTATAATATTCCATTCAAATGAAAATTTTAATTTTTTAACTAGTACTAAGTGGTTTTACTATTCATTAAAATTTGATGTTTTTCAATAAAATACAAAAAATTATGCATTTTCTATATTTAATAATCTGAATTCAAAAATGATGTCTATTTTAACAAATTAAAAACATAGATTTTGCATTAATTAATTTAAAATTAATTTCTGTTGTCAAAACAAAGAGCATGTTTTAAAGAAACAATACCTATCAATAAATTAACACATGTTTATGTAAAATTTCAAAGTGAAATTAATTCAAATGACCAAAATGAGATTAAATGGTAATGATATAATATAATTATACTTCTAAAACATTTAAATGAATTATTTAAGACAATAAATTATTTAGATCAAAAAAGTTGTTATCAGTTAAAATTATGTATTTTCACTATTCACCCAAATATGAAAGTAGTCAGAAAAACATCAAAAACTTATCAAAAATAAATTTTTATGTTTTGATTCTAAATAAGAAGTTTATTTTGACAAATTAAATATATAAAAGTGTAAAATATTGTATTTAAAAAGGCTTCATAATTAAAAGGCAGTGAAATTACATTTTGTCAAAAATACTTCCTTTATCTGAGAATTTGTTCTTATATTATGTCTAAGAAACACATAATATGGATTTTAATATTATATAGAATATTTAAAAATTGCGTTTATACAATTTATAACTACTTTTTAATGGCTAGATAGGTAATTTGTCGTGCTCTCGAACTCGGTGTTGTGTGAGGTGCAAGCAATTGAATTACATTAAAGAAATAATGTACTATGAATCCTTGTGATGATACATTATCCCCTCCATCAACAAAATGTATCCTCAAAATTTAATCTTAGGATTTAAAATGTGGGTTTTGACATTTCAAAATATCTTAGTTGAAATCCAACATCGATAATGGATTTTTGAGGCCTCTATTTTAAAATAAATAATGGAAACTATAAATGTTACCTAAAATAAAACATACTACCATTCCATGTAAGAAAACATGGATACGGAAGAGAAAACAAATAAAAAAGTTCTGATGGATAGTGATCGAGAATATTATTAAGAGAATGTTAATGATCTGAAATCCATAAAAATGTGATGGGTTGAAAGTTCATTGATAACCCAGTAGGAAAAGTAAACAAACACAATTTTTGTTTTTAGTTCCGTTTCATAATTCTGATAAATTTATTAATGAGATTGACTAAGTGTATAAATAGATATACATAAATTACAATTAGAGTTTCATCCATTAAAAAAATTTCTACCACAAACTAATCTTTTCTCCAAACGATGAGTATTCAAGATGACTTGGTTACACCTGAAGCACTACAATCAACTTATAAAGAGTCACACAATGCTCAAATAATGAACTATATATTTCCCTTGTAATTAAACATTAACTAATACAAAAATGGTTAGTACATGATCATATGGTCCCCTAAAAAGTACAATCCTTTATAGAATGAAATACTACTCTTAATATCCAAAATTTAAACAAACAATATCCAATATTCAACAAATACCCTTTAATGAACTATTTTCCTTAAAATCCTTTAATATAATATTAACTTAGACTGAATCCCAAAACTCAGAAGAATTTGAATATTTAGTCTTCGAGGTTAAATTATATCTTCAAATAACTTCGACTACGCTTAATGTCACATACTTAAAATTTAGTATCCTAATAACATATTCTCTGTGATAGGTTTATCAATTCCATAAATAACCCAAATCGCTATAAATCCACAATAAAAACATTTAAATATATCAACCATTACTCCTAAAATGAAATCCCATAGTATTATATTGTCCTTAGGCATATAGTGTTTCCAACAGAGTGAATGTATTCCAAAATAACATTTATCACTTAATCACAAAATAATTTTCCAAAACTAAAGATATCCATTTGATAATACATAATGTCCAATATCCACACAATAAAATAATTTTTACTAAAATGCATTAGTCCCAATAACCAGGGACTTCAGGTAGTCCAATGGTATGTGATAAATCCCAATCGCACTCTGGTTGTGGGTTCGACTCCCACAGCTTTGTCCGATGTGACGGATTGTCACATGGTCTACGTGTTGTCCTTTCTCAAAATCTATATTTTCATACATTACCAAAATGAAATAAATTTCTAAATATAACCATAACATAATTTAACCACAGATGTTATCTCATACCTCTCATTTTCATCCCAAAATTTAATAACTTGTAATTGCCTCAAATTCAAGGATCATATAAAACCAAATTGTAATTTAGAACTATATACACAAGATAAAATATAATTCTTCCTCAAATATCATTTTCACTTGACAAATTTCAGGGTAACACATATAAGAGAAAATTCTTCCAATGTAATCCCATCAACAAAGGGCGCTAATTATTTTAAAATTTTCACCAACCATTTATTTCGACATAGTTTCCTCTTTTACCAAATGGATATCCTATTGAATAGGGAATTCACTCGGGTAATGGATAGGTCACCAACATTTATGAAAAATGACTAAATATGGATTTTTTGGACAATTTTTATTTTCAACCATAACACTCTTCATTTTTCCTCGATAATTATTTACATTATATACTTCTTTCTGACACGTAAATAATTTCTTAGTTTTATTGAGACACTTTCCTTTGGGTCTCCATCCATATTTCCTGCATGAAGGAAATTGGCATTTCTTTGCACCATGGTCTCCACTACTGGAGCTCCTATCATTCATCGTTATTCACTTATATGTTGAGTCTTGTAGTTGGTTAATATATAAGTTGTTGATCATATTTTTGGAAACCTGATTCAACATGAACATGATATGTTTTATTCCTATCGATATTACATTTAGTTGCTCATTTCCACCACCATTCCCACCTTATACATCATGATCAATGTTACTATGACTTCCTTGGAGTCTAGACATTAACTAAAACTAGAAAGAATTGTGTGAATAACAATAGACATAAAATAATTTTGAGAATATCATGACACCTAATATTCAATTTGAAGCACCTTAGTATTAACCACTGTAATTTATTCTCATCTTATATTAAAATTTTTCAAATTGGTTTGTAAGGAAAATGTAAATTATGCTAAGCCTATCCCCTGGGAGTATCGTAACCAAGAGTATAACAAGAAATGTTGTCAGGTACTTGGATACCCCAGGTGAAGCCCAAAACTCCTTGTTGTAGTTTTCACTCCTAGGTACATCTATGCTAGAGGCACCTTTACATGCTCATATCCAAACAGGGATATATTGCTTGGAAAATACACAAAATCTCAACATTATAGAAATTATATGAGGATATTCTATACTAATCTACAAATTCTATCTTAGAGTAATGTTCTCTAATCAGTGTTTAACGAAATTTATTTTCCATGATTTGTACTAAACTTCCTATGATACCAACTATAATAACCCGACCCCAGAATCCAGGAGCTGGAGAATTATTTTAATACATAGGCATGATTACAAGGAATCGAGTCCCAAATTTCCGATTAGTTTAGTAGTCTTGGAAACCAGATACATACATAAGTTCAGCATTACAACTTGAAAATAAAAACAACACTAAATTATTCAATTAGAAACACCCAAGCTTCCTAGATTATGCCTTCAATTCACTCAAAACTAACTTATTCATATCCTGGGAAAATGAAAATAAGAAAGCTTTGAGCTCAAATTCTCATTAAGAGTAAAAAATACAGTGGTAGAAAACATAAACATGAGGCATGGTGAATAATTAAACAAATATAACATTACAAATAATTAACATGAAAAATTTAGGGATTGAATATGAGTTGAGTAAATAATTCTATAATGAAACATATTCATCGGTATTATACTAGTCGAATAACTACATGAAATATAAATAGCTAATCTCATAATGATGTAATGCATAAGATCGAACATCATAACCACATATTCATGGCCTCGTGGAATGACTAGAAATAATATTTTGTCAAGGCCTTGTAAAAAGACACTAGTTTGTTGCCTAAGACATACCGATAAATCAAGGAGCTATAGCAGGATCAACCATCACATACATTGTCCATTTCATTCCACATACAAAAATGTTATAACATAACATAAACATTTGTATTAAACTTGCATACTAATTGTCAATGCTTTAACCGTAAACCATGAATGGTATAAAAATAGAACATCCACTGTCAATCATAACTCATTCAATAGAATAATGATGATATTATTATAATAAATTAACCTTAATCGAGAATAATAAAGGATATTGACATAGATTAAAATAATTATAAAAAATATTTGAGAGAAATATCCCCCATTAATTTGAAAACATTTTAAGGTATCACTATTTATCAAAAAACAGTTCAAAAAATATTTTTGCATCAAAGTGTCCCTTAACAATTTGAAACTTTTAAATGGAATTTTAATTTTAAAAAATTAATTTCCATATAAATATATCCTCAAAACCATTTTTAAAACATGGACATTAATGAGAAAGATTTAGAAGAATAAAATTTTAAAACATTTAAAAAAATATTTTAGTTAGAGCTCTTAACCAAATGAGAGACGCTTGAATACAAATAAATAAGGTTAATAAAAACCTAATAATATCATAAGAATAAGATGATTCATGATATATTATGTCAACGAACAATATATACACAAAATAAAAGTAAATTGGCACATAACAACAAAGATGTCTCAATGAAATGTAAGCTGAGATGAAATCCCTTATAAAGACTTTATCCTCATGTAGAGGATAAATCAATGACATAATTATGTGTGAAAAATATAAATACACAAAATTTGATTGGATATTCAGTGTAAAAAAATCATAGGACATTTACACATATTCTTGTAACAACAACACCAATGACATGGATGTTTAACTCAACGAAGGAAAATTGATTTATGATTACTCTAATAAAGTTCATATCGATGACTTGAGAATTTAACAATGGAGTGATTATGTGTATCAAAATAATATCCACACAAAGGGTAGTTGAAATTAATACATATGTAAATAAATAATTCATTCCCACATAATCTTAGAGTAAAATAATCAATAAAGATTGTGTAAAACCCAATGTGTGGAAATAGAAATTAGAAATTCCCTTACCGATTTGGGGACTTACGAAACATGCACCCCATGAAAGAAGGATAAAAAAAAGATTTAAATACCCATATATTAAAATATATTGCATTAGGAATAAAATAATGGAAATTGCATACACCACACAAAAGGATATAGTGTGAATATAGCATGAATCTCACAGAAATATGAAATGAGATGAAAACCCCTTGCAATGTTGTAATCAATTGAGTCGTATGACAAAAAGTTAATAACCACCAAATGAAGCAAAGAATACAATGAATATAAAGAGAATAATGATATTATATATCAAATGTAACTAAAAAATACACCACATGCAACAAATAAGTGGCAAACTATGGAAATATCATGGAATTAAAAGTGTGATAAGAAACCCCTAACATCACGTCCGACTTCTCTTGTATGTTCTATATTCATCCTGAATAATAAAAATAAGTTAATTTAAAATTTATTAATAAAATTTTTCAAGTTCATTATTTCTTTTATATAACTTATAAGTTTACTATAATAGTTATTTAATTATTTGAGTTCATATTTGATATTTTTCCAATGTTCGGAACATGAGTCAAAAATGAACATGTTATAATTACAATTTGTCCACGTTGTCAAAAGTCCATTATCTACCGAATTATATAAATGTTTTATATATCATATATATATTATATATGCTTTATTTATATGTATTTATAACAGTACATAACATTTGGAGATAAGAAATGAAATGCACCGTTCATGGAGACAGTAAGCCGTACGAATGCATGAACACTACTTTCATTTGTATTTTTTATTTTAATGAAATTAAAATATAATTATACATAGGTATATTATAATTCCAGTATAATATCATATATTATATAATTATCTCAATCATTTATATGTCCAACAGAAGGCATTAACGAGTCATATCACTTTGAGGGGGCGGTAGTCCGCACTTCCTCAAATGAAATTATCACGTTTACCCATAATGGAAACCATAATGGTATGCTATAAAAGGAAAATAACGAAGCATAAGGAAAGAATAATCACAATATATATCATATATAAATAAATTTCCATTAAATGGATCCCATGAGAGGTGTTATGAGGTAATTGAACAATCATTTTTTCGTAAGATGTTAGTTTTCCATCCATAGAAACAGTTTGTTATTTACCCATTAGATGGAGGTGTGTGTAATTTTAGTTCGAATACATCCCATAACAACATTATAGTATATTGAAAATATTGGTTCTATTATAAAAGAATATATTAAAATGATTATAGGGGTTGTAGAATTAAAATAAAAGAAAAGAAGTTATGAAAATCCATTACCTTTAATTTCGGTAACTCACTTTGGTTGGAACCGAAATGACTTTTAAAAATGGATTATACCTAAGGGAAGGCTTCTAGGTAGAATAGAGGGATCTATAGAGGATATCTGTGTAGGGTTTGGATTAGCCAAGTGGATTGAGAGGTGTGAGGAATGGGATAGAAGTGGTCTTCTTTTATAATTGATAGGAGGTGCTCTTTAGTAATGTTTGAAAATATTATTTTATTATAAACTTATCATCGGTTTCAAAAGACCCAAAACACATTAAAGTCAAATATAGGATTAATCATGTTTAAAATAAAATCATCCAAAAATAATTGGATATTTTTTGGATATTGTTTTAATATTAATAATCTTAATTATTGAAATCATTTATTAATTCGGTAAATACTGCATCATTATTGTGTCATAAATACATTAATAAATTTGATGTCTAATAATTATTTAAAAAATAACAGACTTTAGAAAATCGTTTTAGTTTTCAAATGAAAATATATAGTGGAAAATATGACTTATATAACCCAATTTTAAAATTGATATACTAAAAGATACTTTTTAATGTCATTTTTTCCTTTACTTTCAGTTAATTAAAATAAATTTTTAATGTCACTCTTTAGTGGCTCCACGGTGTTCGAAAATTAAACCATTGATGACCAAGGTCGTCCATGACTCATCAAATAAGGTTAGGAAAAGTGTTAAGGTAATTTATTATTATTAATATTATTATTATATTCTTATTACCTTGAATTACCATAATTACCTTTAATTGTGGTAAATAAAAGTCAAAAGTTACTTTTCACAATAAACTATTTTCATCTTATTGAACCATATTTTAGTTAATAATAACCACCCTATTTGGTAAATTTTTTAAATTCATTTCACAAAAGAAGTAAAATATCATTTATATGAAAAAATCAATTTTTCAACTACTACTATGATGTTTTACTATTCATCAAAAAATTTTGTTTTTCAGAAAAATAACAAAAATTCAGCATTAGATATATTTAATAATCTGAATTAAAAAATTATTTCATTTTTAACAAATTGAAAAAATATAAGTTTCATTAATTAATTTTAAATTAATTTTCGTTGTAAAAAACAAATAGCATGTTTTTAAGAAACAATAACTATGAAACGATTCACGTTTTTTATATATAATTATAAAGTGAAATTAATTAAAATGACCAACATTGGATTAAATGGTTAAAATATAATCTAATTATACTTCCAAACCATAAAAATGTAAAATTGAACACTACAAATTATTTTGATTAAAAAAGTAGTTTTCAATTAAAATTTAGAATTTCTTTCTATTCACCCAAATATGAAAGTTATCAGAAAAATGGAAAACATTTATTAAAACTAAATGTTAATGTCCTAATTTTATATAAAAAGTTTATTCTATCATATATAAAATTTAATAGTTTCAAATATTGGATTTAAAAAGGGTTCACCATTAAAAGGCGGTAAAATATCATTTTTTGAAAAATACTTCCTTTATTTGAAAACTTTTTCTTATATTATATCTAAGAAACACATAATATTGATGTTAAAATTATTTGGAATATATAAAATTACAAATTTAGTTATTAATATTCATAAATTTTTTGAATGACTACTTGGGTAATTCTTCATGTGCTCGAACTCGATGTTGTGTGAGGTGAAATCTATTGAATTACTTTAGAGAGATAATGTACTATGAACCCTTGGGGTGTTACAAATTTTACGCTACAATAATAATCAAAATTGGAAAACAAACATGGGAATGAAAATACTTTTTCAAATGTAAATTGAATAAAATTATTTCTAAGGTAATAACATCTAATATAAATTATGTAAATTCTGGTTTTCACACCATATAGTGCCATGTGTATATAGTTAATTCAATACTTTAATAACATGATGATAATCCATTTAGGGAATGAAAGTGGGAGGTTATAAAATAACATGTCCCACGATGTTGGAAATATTTTCACAATTATTTCATCGGTTTCAATTTACATATATAGAAAACACTAGAATCATACTATACAATATAATCAATTGGTATAACATACCCAACAAGTTTGAAATAAATTTATGAGAATGATCATAACTCAAAGAATGAAAATTGAGTTACCAAAAAATCTTACCATTGAGGATACTAATTTATCAATATGTACTTGAATATGGAAATATTATTTTAATTTTAAATCACATTAATATATGTATTATGATAAAAATATTCTCATGTGTATAGAATACACCATTCAATTAAATCATGGTGAAAAAAATGGATTTTGTCTCAACAAATTAAAATTTAGACTAAGAAAACCCTTACGGGTTTATAAACATTTTAACCAAAATACATTTAATGAGATGGATTGTAATTGAACATAAAATCCCATGGTTAAATGTAATTTATGATATGATTTCTCAAATAGTATTTATATACACCACATTAATGAAATTTGGTCCATAATACTGAGCAAGTTTCAATGGGAGGAATTTTAGAGGGAAACCCATACTACCTTTACGAACCTTCCTGAAAAAACATTAACATATTGTATAAAAATGTAGATATCTTAACAACCTAATTTATAACCATAACCATAATAATTTTTATTTTTACTTTTCAAAAATTATATCTTATTTATTTTTCACATCATGTGTTTTTTGATTTGATCATTTTAAAAAGTTTCATAATAGCAGTATTTGTATTCAGTACTATTCAAAATTTTATAATTAATATGTCATTAAGGTTAAATATAGATATTTTTTATAATTATTTATTAAGTCCCAAATTCAATTGATAATATTTTTATCTCAAATCATAGAATAAGAACTGATAAAATTCTAATATTGGTGACTCATAACAATTGAAGTGGAATTTTTTAATTGATGATTTAAAAATTAATATAAAATCTATAGAATTAAAAAAATAAACATTTAAATTATATTATGATTTTAAAAAATCTCATATAATTAATGATGATATATCATCATAGTATTATTCATGTTGGTGATAAAACAACCCCAAACATTAACATACCCTTTATTAATAAATGATTATGATGTTATTTTATAATAATATAATTATACTATAAATATAATGACATTATTAATTATTTATTATTGTAATATATAATAATTTAGAGGATTTGGATTAATAAGAAATATTTATTTAATTATTTCAAAATTTGAATAAAATGTTTTCCACTTAGAACAGTTGTCTTCAATGATCTAAATAACTACATTCTTTTTTGATTACATCACTATTAGATCATTTTTTTTTTATTATATAAATGGAATTATGTTAGAAATATAATATTTACACTTTAAATCAATTTTTTTATATTAATATTTAAGGTAGTTAAGGAATATTGAAACCCTATGCATAATTTACGGATCATTCCACACAATGCTCAAACATTAGTTTGATTTTTCTTAATGGATGGTGTATATGAATAGTGATGATAATACCTCTATTGTATTAACAATATATTATATAAAGTCAACTAATTTAAATATATTATATTTATTGAAATAATTTTTAATGATGTTAATTAATAAAAAAACTACTTAATTCATTATACTGACGCTGGGGGATTCAATTTTATTTGAAAGTGGTTTGGGAAATGAAATCATTATGATAAAAAATCTCACAAATTTTTTTGAATCTAGGATAAGGATATAAGATTTAAGAATGGTTTAGTTTCAAAAAATATTCAAAATAACACATACTCTTGAGGTGGTGAACATGATACCCTTTTATATGTGAAGGGAAGGGTAGTTTTAGGAGTAGCCCTTACATTTCAAATAATTTAAGGTTACTATTTAAATCTTGAAGCCCAAAAAATGGAATGAAATAGTATAGGAAAAAATGTGGGTATTAAATCGTAGAAACCACACCTTTTTTTATAGGACATTTTTTATGGATTTTTTTTATTTTTATAATTTACCCTAATTTATATTGATGATAATAGTTAATTTCTAAACATATTATTTAATTTATATCCATTGTCATTAACTTTAATGAAAAAAATTAAGATTTATAATTTTAACTAATATTATATTTATAGTTTCAATTTTTTAGAACATTTTATTAACATAAATTTATAGATGATCTAAAAATTAATTTTTATTCAAATACACTTAGTTGTGTAAGGAAAATTTTAATGAAATAATTTAATTTGATTTCAATTTATATAAAAGAAGAAATTACAATGTATTCTAATTTTAATGAAATAATTTGATTTATTATAAAACAATTTAATGGTCATATAGCATTCATGGTATACCAAAATTGAATCTCCCTTGAAAATACATTATTATTTCTAGATACTAAATATTTTTTTTAGTAATGTACCTTTTAATTTATTCTAAAAATTTTAACCATGATATTTATTATTTGAATGAATATTATAAAATAAATTTAATTATTCTAAAAATTCATTTTTCATTATAAAAAAAATTAAAAATATAGGCTATTTTTATTTAACAATAATTTCATAAAATTACATGTTTTGTAAACACCAATTTTTTGACTGATAATAATCATTTTTAAAAAATTCTCAAAAATTCATAGTTGGAGGAATTTTATACGAATAATTTATAATTGAACTTATTTTCCATTAAATTCAAATTAGCAAATATATATTGTTTTATAAAACAAAAGACAAAATATATTGAAAAACAATTTTTAGTGGAATAAGAATTTTTCTAATATAAATAATTATTATTCATATATTTCATCATTCTATAAAAAAATTGTTTTTAATAATTTTTCAATATAAAACATAATTTATCATTAATATTATGGTTTTTTTAATATAAATTTTTATCTCATTATGTTGATTTTTTTATAAAAAAAATTTTCAAAACAATAATTTTTCATATTGTTATTTTTTGGTAAATAAAATGAATTTCATTAAAATTAAATGTTAAATTATTTTTAAAATAAATCTAATTTAAAAAGTAGTTACTCCAAATAATTCATACTAATTTAGTGGATAGGTTTTTAATGGTCATACAAAAATATTTAGTATTTTTTTAATAAATCAATGTTTCATTACAGTTTAGTGTTTCTTGGAGTAAGAAAATGAACACATTGACGAATTTAATGGCAGACTTATATTAGTATTTTGGGGATTTACATTGTGTCTAGTATCATTATCTCATTTTTCAGGCATTATGAATATTGGGCGTACATGTAATATGACCTCATTATGATACCATGGTTTGGTGGATAGCCTTTTCATATGAGGTATTTAGAATCAATGCTTACAATATTCTATTTTTCATGAATTTCATATGTGTCATGAAAATTATTGATTCTTTTCTGTATACATTATCTTGTATATTGTCACCCTTAGTGTGTTTTTCTACATACCCATTATTTTTCTAAAAAATTATTTTTCTTTGAAATAATTATGGATGTTATTTGTAATTATGTATTGACTGATATATAAAATATTTGATTCGAAAAATGTGTCATTATTTCCCACCTATTTCAATCATACATGTAACATTTTAGAATTCCACACATAACATTATTTTTAATAAATATATATTAAATGATTCATTTTATAAAAATTAAAAATTATAAAATTACTTTATATCAAGATGAACTGTTTTTTTATGTCCAATTTCATGTATTTTTAAGTTGAAATATTAAAATCAAGAAAATATAAATATTGTATTATTTTCTACGGGATAATGTTTTGATAAATTACATTTTAATGCATGTATATTAAATTTAATGTACTTATATTCATAAAATAAATGTTATAATTAAAAATGATAAATTATCTTATTATTTATTATTCACAATGAGGTGATTCTAAAAAGACATTAAAAAAATAAATGTAATTAATTAATTTATAACATATTATCTTTAATTAATAAAATTATATTTAAAATGGAAAAGACTATAAATATTTTTGATATTATATATATTAAATATTTTTACTATAAATTTACTAATTACTATTCAATATATTATTCATTCATAAGGATTATATTTTTTATATTAATAGTATTTTCCATTGAAGAATAGTAAAATATTAAATTGAATTTATAATTCTTATAAACAGTTAAACATATTAAAGAAAAAAATTGACAATAATATTTTTATATTTAATGTATTCATACCTATATATAAATATTAGATGATTAATGGTATATAATTATTTAAAAATTCCGTGAATGTATAAAAAAGAGAAAAATTAAATTCTTATTTAGTTTTCAAAAAATTTTATTTAAAAGTTTTAAAAAATTACCCAATTAAATAATTAATTTTCCAAACATGGACCAATATTGGGAGACCTCAGACCCATGTGAGATATATATGTTCAACTACATGGGAGAGGTAATAAAGTCTTGCATATTATAGATGATGAGGAACTATACTCTTGTGCATTTGTAGAAATGTAGAGCACCATGTATAATCCTGCCAATATATATGGATTTTTTTCTAGTTATTATGACTGTGATCTATTGTTTCATGATGAAACCACAATAGCTAGAGTATATGACTATATCTAGGATGTGACCTCACAACCCTAGTCGATAGGATTGTGAAATTTTTAGTTGTAAGACATTATTGAAAGAATTGATGTTAGTAGTTTGATATATCAATATGGGTATAGTTCACCTGACATAACGTCATCCTTCTATATCATAGTCATTTAAACAAACAATCTCATCCATCCATATAATTTAACCATCATGTTCTTTCTCTAACTAGACCAAAAAACCATTGATGTTGATTTATTCATCATCCCTTGATACTGGATTCATCCACATAGATGAAAGAACATTCAAACATAATTTCAAACCACCATTGTCATCTCCTCTCCAAGGCAAACCCACGATCATTATATTAAAAAAAAGAATCACTACAATCTAAATTACATTATCTGACATTGGTTTCATTTTTTCTATACTAAATAACATCCAAATCCATCACAACACGATACTTTAATGCCGCAGAATATTTTTCTTCTAAAACAAATTTCATCTATCATTGTCTTGATTTAGTGATGCTACTTGAAGAAGCTCAAAATATTGGTTGGGACTAGGTTATATATATAAAAAATGTAAACATAATTTTTAAAACTCATATTTTCTAGTTTAATATTAGATTCTCCAACCTCATCATTATTCATACTTGGATCACACCTAAAATAGTGAATAGTAAATATATTTTTATCACGGTTTAATGAACATAAACTTCACAAAATACCATGAATAAATTCTCAATATTTTTATTCTAAATATAGGATGAATATAATATTCAATAAAACAAATTTTGTGTTCTAAAATTATTATCATAAGTGGATTGTTATTCATCAATAAAAACTGTAAAATTTGGAAATAGTAGACATGTATTAAATTGAAATTAGTAATATTCATGTTCATGCCTATCCAGACAACAACGATATATGTGGAACCTTCCTTGGAATTCATTAACATTTTTCATAAACATTAATTTCAAAAGATCTATCTTTATATCCTTCTCTACATATTTATCCTTAAATTTTCATTACACTTGGTGTGGAAAAAATAATATTTTCTAACATCCCTTATGATCAATCCTATGAAATATAGTCAAAAGATAAGGGATATGATTTTTTAAATTTGATATATTATATAATTTAATTAATATTTTATATAAATCATTCATTATATTAAAAAAAATTTATGGTTACTATTTTTAGGAACAATATATTACAAGAAAATATTTAATTTTGTTTATAATTTTATTGAAGGGAATATATTGTCCCTCAATTAAGAGTTTTTTTGATAAAAACCATTTTGTATGGGTATTTGTTTTATAAATAACATTCATATATTGAATATATGAACCCTAATATTATATTTGGTTTATTTAATTAAAACATCAATGAAGAAGAGTATCAACTAATTACCTGTTCTATTTAAAAATCGTTTTCATGTTCAGCATGTTATTTTCAAATTGAGGTCTATTTTCTATTTCCATTATGATTAATTATTGATAAATTAAATCATTTTACATGTAAAATGATATTTTTATTTCATAAATTTTATTAAAAATAGAATATGATTAAATTTATTATAATATACATTGACATTAGAATCTTATTAGAAAATGAATTTGTTTTATGATCAATTTCCATATTGTTTAAAATACTGTCATTAAATTTATGACTTTATTCTAAAATATGGGATTTCACATAAACTGTATGATGTATCTAGAAACTAAAATTTTCAAAATATTTGAATACATAAAATTATATTCTTCTTGGAAAATGTTTATTTGCATTATGATATGTTATTAATGGATTTGAAATGATAAAGGATTTTTCATAAAATAAATCTTGGAAATTCTATGTAAAATGAAATGGTAAGGAATGGATTATGAGCACCAATATTTCAGGGGACATTTTCCAAAATTTTATAATGATAGAGGCCACATAGACTTCATATGGTTTTCCAAGTATCATTTTAATCCAAAACAATTTGTTATGTTTTTAATATGTTAACGTTACAATCCAAAATGTATTTAAAAGATAAAATATTTTTAATTTAATTTTTTTCAAAATTTTATATTCTATAATGTTTTTTGAATGGTATTTTATTATGGATTATTTATGAATAAAATAGTCTATTAGTTTGAGATAATATATGTGATGTGTTAATTGTGTTTTTTTTATATTAAGTGAAATTATTTAAAAGTAAGTTATAAATAATATTTACCAAAATATTTTAGCACCATTTTTAAAACCCCAAATTGTGAAAATAAAATATCATCCCATGTTTTTAAATGGTTCTTAAGATCATTAGAAATTCAATAGTGTTAGTTTCTTTTTACAGAGATTGCATGAGTGAATCCAAATAGCTATTTTATGTTCTACATTGTAGAATTTATATATATATATATATATATATATATATATATATATATATATTGTAAAAATTTTCATCATACTCAAAAAACTAATCCTGAAATGATCCTTTGGTGTTCAATGAATTGTAAATGTTTCAGTGAATTTTTATGAGATTAATTTTATAGTATTTTTAGCTACATATTTAGTAGTCTGGGTCTCCAGTAATTATATTTTGTTTCAGTGGTTCATATTAATCAAAATTTAATATTATGATGTTTTATTTGAGGATAATATTAGAAATAGAATTTTATTTTATGGTTATTGGTAATTATGTGACCCTTGAAAATATATGATTTTTGTAATCATTGTTTTAATAATCATTACGATGGAAATACATGATTTTCCTTGTATGCCAACAGAATTTCATGGCTAAAATTTATAAAGGGGAAATAATATAACATCCAATGAATTTTAATCATAACATTATTTTTAATGAATATTTATGAAATGAATTTTTATATAATTTATACAAATTTATGTGTAATGTAATATAAAACATAAATTTTTTAAAAAATTTAATTTTTTTATAGATTATGTGAAAATTCCAAATTAATACAATATTTCTATTATATTATTTGTCAAGGGATATTGTTTTTATAATTTCTATTTTAATTTATAAATTTCTTTTTCTATATATTTATGGTCTATAAATAAACGTCAAAACTAAAAAATATAAATATATTTTTTTCATTTAAAATTCAAAATGATCTGATTTTAAATATATGTTATTATTTTGAATATAATTTAGTAAATTCATAAATTAAAATATTTATCTGAATCAATTATATTTAATAAGAAATTGATGAAAAATATTTTATCAAATTATACATTTTAAACTCTGTTACTATTATTTTACTAATTACTTTTCATGAAATAAGGCATTTATAGTAATTATATAAATTTATAGTAGTTTTATATTATATTATAAAATATCAAACTATCAAATTTAATTTAATACGGTAATATATTTAAAAATGATTTACAATTTTTACCAAATTCATAAGTAATTTAATTAAAATATTTGTAGTTTAATGTAAAATAATTATTTATAAAGTATATGTAAATATAATACAATTATAAACTAAATTATTAATTATTTGTTGTTTTAATTTTATTACATAATTTCAAATTTTACATATTTAAATAAAAAATTGTCCAATAATGGGAAAACCAAGTGAGACGTCAATTATATGTGGGACCCACAGGGTCAATCATAATGGAGAGGTCAACTATTTCCAAACCATAGTTTTATAGGAGGAACTGAGAACCTATGCATTGGGAGACATGTGGTGGGCCATTTTATCATCCCATATGGTGGTTTGGGAATCTCACGTGCAAGTGAGCCAGTGTGCAAGAACATGGAGACCTAGCCTTAGAGGCAGTAGTGTGTGTGTGTCCTAGAGTTGGTCCCATTACCATGGTCGAGATTCATATGCAAAAAAATATTCTTTATTGAGATTCTATAAGAAGTCCTAGGTTTCGATGTGGAATCACTTGATGTAGGCATTATTCACCTGATTAAAAACACAATTTTTCACATTTTTCATTAATAAATATTATCCAATCCATCCAGTTCAGTGTACCTTATTCTTCTTACTCTCTCCATCCAGTAGAATATAGAATAATGTTTTCATATTCTTCTCCATATACAGGATTATTCCAAATCGATGGTTGTATGTCCCATCACATTTTCAATTTACTACTATAATCGCCTCTTGATAACAAAACCATAGTGTTAAATTTTTCAGAAAATGCATTCTGAAATCCTACGTGATGTTTTATACCACATGTTCTTTATTATAAGATAAATAGCATCCACAATAATCACATCATGACCCCTTCAAGCTGCCTAATCTTATTCATGTCAAAAATGCCAGCTTGTTTGTATTGATTCATCAAATCTTCATGAAAAATATCAATGAAGGCATTGGTATTGAGTAATATATATATAACATAAAATAAGAATAATATTTACAACTTATATTTTCACATGTCATATTTTATTTTCAAGCCCCGAAATTATTCCCCTTTAGATCACACTTATTGTAGTGAACATTATATATATATACAATATTGTGATTTAATGAATAAACATCAAAAAACTCCTAAATTATGATCTATAATTTCATATTCATAATATAAGCTTATCATTAGACTGAACAAATCCTTCTATAAAATTATATAAATATGAATATTAATCAGATAATAAGCTTCCTTTAATAGCAGCATGCATTGGAAATCACAAATTAGTTAAAATGCTTATTAAAACCCATCCTATGGATTTTTAGCTATACCACATCAATATAAGTGGAACCCTCATTATCATACACTCATATTAATAATAATTTCTCATATTGTAAGCATGATATCTCTACCGATTTATCCATACATTTCTATTATAGAAGAACATAAAAAACTATACTTTATTCTAAGATACCTTATGATCTATCTTTTTCAAAAAAATAATAATGAATGGAAGTTTTATTTTTTAAATTTTATTATCTTGTATAAGGTAATTTATGTTTAAAATAAATATTATTTTCTTTAGAAAAAATATTTTAATGGGATTATTTTTTAAAATTTATTTTACTTGAAAATAATTAAAGATTATTATTATTTTTTGTAGGGGAATATATTTTCCCCTAAAAATCAATTTTTTTTATATGAAGACATTTTTAACCATAATTGTCTTATAAAAATTTCTTTTCAATTCACTATTTCAATTCCATTATTTTAATGTAATTTAATTTTTCTAAAACCTCCATCTGTAGTGTTATGATGTTATTAATAATTCTCTTTAAAAAATATTTTTCATGTTTAGTGATTTATTTTTTGGAGGAATTATGTTTTATATTTTAAGTGATATTTATAATTGAATAACTTTTCCATTTTATATGTGAAATGTTATTTTTTTCAATTAATTTAATTTATAATAATATTTAAGGTCATATACTATAATTTTCATTTACAGTCATCAATATTATAAACAACATGTTGTTTGATAAATTACCCAACTGATTAACAATAATTCCATTATATTTATGAAAATATTCTAAAATTATGAATTTAATCTAGCCCTTATGATATTTTTGAATAATGGACTATTATTAATTTAGAAGAAAAAAATAATTTCTTATTGTAAAATAATTTATATTTGGATTGAATGGTTTATAATGAACTATAAATGAGAAAGGAAGTCCTAAAAAATTCTTTTTCTTAATATAAAATATGGAACATGGAAAACAAATGAGATTATGAAGAATGGGGAATAAACCCTTAATCTCAAGGGGAAATTTTCTTAAAGGTGACCTAGCTACTATCGAAATTGATTTCTTAATGTATACTGATTATTTAATCAAAAAATGTGTTTATTTAAAAAATATTTTATAGAAACATAATTTTATTTCAGTTGTTACTTATTTTGATTTTAAAGACGTTTTTAAAATGATATACATGTTAGAGGATTTATAAAATTATTTTTCTAATTGTTATTTCATGGAAACACATGATTATTATTTTTGGAAAATGTATGTATTATTTATATTATTTATTATTTGATATAAATAAGAAAAATTTCAAAATAATTTTTAAATACTATATAGAAAACCATCCTACCCTTAGTTATAAAACCATTACTAGGAATATTTAAAATCATCCCATATTTTGAAATGTTTTTCAGATGATCAATTGAAGTTTAATGGCATTAGTTTCTTTTTAAAGAGATATCATGAATGAAGCCAAATTTCTATTTAATTTTTTAAATTGTGTAAAAATCTTATACAATTTAATGTTTTTCCTAATCATCCCGAACATAAAATTGAAAATTCCGTCTGGTATGTAAAGAAGTATATATTTTATAGTTCATTTTAAAAAAATAAATATCTAAAATTTGTTCTCACCATATCTGGGAGTGTGAGTCTTGTGGAATTTTATTAGATCTTAAATAGACTAAACATATTATTTTCAGAATATTTTATATATCATTATATTTTTTTCTAATTAGTGTAGATATAATAAAAAATTTGTTCTTTGAGTGTGTTTTTGTAGTTCCACAAACCTCATTCTCAAAATATATTCTCAAGGATGAAGGTATCTAAACTATATAAACCAATAAATCTATATTTAATTAACATTATATAATTCCACCAATGTTTTTTATCTATTATACCAAGTAAGTGACATTATAAGTGTAAATTATAAGCTGTTTTACCGACACATTACACCTAAAAATGAGCTATATCAATAAATAATAGATTTCAGAATTCATTATATAGTTTATCATGATATATATTATATGGAGAATATGAATAATGAGGAGTAGTTCTTGCATGTTCACCACTATCGAAGACAAATTACCACACTACAATAAAAAAATTTCATTGAAGGAATATTACTAATATTCTATACTATAATAACATTAAGGGGAAAACATAAAAACAGTAATGATCTCCCTAAAAAACCATTTTATCCTCTTTTTGGATGAATGATGGTAGTTGGAACTTGTCAAGGCCTCTATTAACATTAAAACCCCACATGGTATCTCAGTAAAACACCAATGAGTTTCTATTTAATCATTAAAATAATGTTCCAAAATATTCTTACTTTGAAAATGAATGTGATCAATTTACATTGATTATCATTATTTAATCAAAAATAAAAATTAATATTTATAAATAAAAAATTAATTATATTCAAAAAATAAAGGTAATTACAATCATGGTTGAATTTATAAACGTTTTGATTTAATAAATAAATAAATTTATAAACTATGGATTTTTAGGTCTAATAAAATCATGTCAAGAAGTTGATTAATTTATTCATTCTTTTTTTTAATTTTAAGTTTAATGATAATAAAAATACTGCACATGGGCCTCACCCTAGTTTCTGAGGACTCGGTACGTGCAACCAAGAGACCCGAGATCAAATATGGGTAAAGGCTTATTTCTAGGTACTATAGCAATAGTGTAGCCGTTATTGTTCTGTACTATAGAAGGCACTATTTGATACTGTAGCAGGCAGAACTATTCATCCATTTGGGCATTTGGGCCACCGATTTTGTCCTCGAGTCCTACAAGGCTATCGGCCCACCCAAGGCCTTTGTGCCAGTTTATTCATAAGGCCTTCGGGCCACCTTGTGGCCTTTGGGCCACCCCAACGCCTTTGGGTAACATGAATGAAGATGTAGCAGTCAGGCTATAAGGGACAAGGCTTCAGAGGAGGTTTTAGGGCAGACACATCAACTAGAGCAGAGCAAACCAGAAATGGAAGAATGTGAGGGTATGGCTTTGCCATCAGATCCGGGCCTGTGCATCATTGCATAGGACAGCTATTCAACCAGCCCTGCAAAGGTGGAGTGCCGATATCATGACACATGTTGGGAAGGAGCAGTTCTAATGTTGCCTTTTCTGGGTGATTCCCTTTAATACCTACGAGTCATATAATTTTCTCAAAGCCTTCAGGCCTGGTAATGGATCCACCTCATCCCTTGAATGGTGGATTATCAAAAATAATAAAAAAATGATGGCCTTCGGGCTATTCTGACCGATAATAAAAATTGTACATAAAGTGAATTATAAATGAAATATGTTTCCATCATAATATTCTTTTGTAGAAAAAGTGTTTGTTGGCCAATAACCCCACAAACACATTTAGAACAACCAATTTCTACAATTTTAGTTATGTATAGATATATATATATAATTTAATTTATTAATTACATGAATTGAATGCATAGAAGATGAAAATGTGACCTTTTTATATTTTAAATTTTTACTCATGATTTTATTAATAAACTCTCAATGAAAAATCTACTAACTTTTTATTTCTATGAATTCTGAAATAGCATTAAATGATTATAATAAGGAATTTTAATTTTTTTTAAAACTTTATTAATGGTAAATAAGAATCTATAAAATCATTTAAGTCTACCTAATTCATGGTCAGTTTTATAAAGTTTGTTTGGTAACACCATCAACTACTTATATTATATATGTCTTGGGGTATTCCTACTCCTAAATCAATATATATATATAATTTATTCTTGGACTCTACGGTGTAAATTATTCATTCCAAAGTTATATTAAAACGATGATCCAAAAAGTAGATTTCTTAAAAGTTAGTCACAATTTGGTTAGATTCATATAGAAATAATTCTTAATGTCATATCTAAAATTTTTATAGATTTTCCTCTATAAAGATAATTTTTTTGGGATTGCATAAAACGTATTTGGTTACCCTGTTTGTGAAACTCTATTTAATAATTAACATTCCCAAATTGTCATAATTGTATAGAATTGATATGTATAATAAATGATCCATTCAAATTCCAATCCATAAAAAAATTATCATTTTTCTCATTCATAATCAATAATAGATAGAGAATATCTGAATAGAAATATATATTAATTTCATAATTCACTAAAATATTCTTCAAATAAAAAAAATAAACAGGCACACAAATAACTTGTATATTTGTCTAATGAATATTCAACCACCTAGAAAAAACATAAAAAACAACCCAATTTATTATATATTTGTGGTCTTATAACATATAAATATATTAAAATATCGCCATTTCTGGCTACTCAGGTAACTAAATACAAAAATCAAATTACTATGTAAAATAATAATATTTTATTTAATATATTTATTAATTTTAGATTTTTATTGGCTTCATAATAGGTGTTACACTCATTACTATATGTGTAGTATGAGAGTATTAAAATGATTAAATACAATTATATTTTAATTATTTATTACCTTTTGACATATTTTCTGACACCCCATAATTATATTAAATCAATTTATTGTTCCAACTCATTCAAAAATACCAAAATCTATTATTATTCTATGAGAATTAAATACAATTTTCACTTCTATCCTCACCCATTTCACCACTATAGTCCCCTTATTATATTTTATTTCCTCTCTTTCAATGAAGTTCAGCTCACCTCATAATGTATACATTATTTAAAACAATTAGTGTTCATTGTTTTGTAAAATTTGAGACATATTTTCCTTTTTTTCCATTTAACTTGTATATGTTTTTAATTTTCATTAAAAACTAAAACAATTAATTGATGCTAAAATATGATAATATTAATAATAATAATTCTAATGGTAAACTAGATTTTGATTTAATATTTTTAATATGTTATAATATAGAAATTGAATATAAAAATGAGTAATGATAATAATATTTTTTTTTATAATTATTAGATTTTACGGAAAATATAGTTTAATCACTTAACATTTTATATAAATATATTATAGAATAATGGAAATTCCAAATTTCATTTAAATTAATATATTTTTAAAAATAAAAATATAATTTATAAAAAATATATTTAATTTAGATATAAAATATTGAATATTAAAAAATAAATATAAAAGTATAAATTTTAATAATAATTAAATTTACTAACCATTTATTTGAAATTAAATTCATATAAATAGATACATTTAAAAAAAAGAAATTTCATATCATTATTAAATGAGGGGAATTTTATTCATAATTAATAATCTTTTACAATATTATTTTTTCTCATTGACATAATGTGATAAATTTCATATATAATATTCATAATTTTAATTGATGGATTGCATCTATCGGCTAAAATAAAATAAAAATGGAATGTAATCATAGACATGTAAAAAATGAAATTTATCCCATATAATCATTGGTAGTAAATTACAACGATACATTTTTCAAAAAAATATATTTTATCACATGGTTGAATAAGACAAATTTCAGATATAGTGATACATCATTAAGAAAACCATGTCTTTCCCTTATATAAAAAGAGTGTAAATTAAACATATCATGTTGTATTTTCTTAAAAAATATTTTTTTACATCTATGAATTGACTAAAATTTCATGTATTGTAATATATATTTTTTAAAAATAAATTTACCTCAAATATGATATGAGATAAATATCAGGTATGTTGGTCGAAGTGGATACCCAAGAGGGGCGTGAATTTCGTTCTAATTAAAATTTCAGTTAAAAATATTTCTCTTAAAATTCCCCAATTTAAAAACAAAGTTAAACTGTAGTGAATTTACATAGATTGTAAATGTTCAATTAGCTTCTTAAAGAATGATTAGATCTCAGTCAATTTAATCACATGATTAAATTTGATTTTGAAGCTAGCCTACTGGTTTACAAAAAGTATAAACACTTTCTAATTATCTATCAAAGTAACTTGAAAATATATTTTTATTTCAAAGTAATAGCATTTGAATATAAAATATATATGTAGTATACTTTAGACTTATACTAAAAAGAACAGAAAATATAACCAAGATTTCCAGTCTTAAGTAGAGACTTAGTCCTCTCAAATATATATATAAATTTTATCCACACCATGGATCATGGTTAACAACAGTACAATACTGTCCAGGTCCTAAGACCTCTACCATAGTTCTTGGTGGGAAAAACAAAGACACCAGCACACGGGCTATCCAGGTCACACTTGACCTCTACCACTATCCTCAGTGGGATACAGTATGATGTATGGATATTGGAATGAGGATTTAGTATCCTCCAATTCATCACAGGAGACAATGTGTGTGTAAATGATATACAGAGTACACACACTGCTCAACAGTAAATAAAAATTCTCCTAGAGAGAGTATATGAAAGTTTAGAAAGCTCTAGAGATTGGAAGTACATCTCTGGAGTCCTTGGATTTAGCAGAAATGCTTCTGAGTCCTTCTGTGGTTTTTCTATTGAAAAATAGAGTATTGTGGTTCAGCTTGATGTCCTTCACAAGTGAGTGTGTTATCTGATTTCTAGTGTTCTTCATGTGTTCTTCATTGGAGCTGGAAAACATGCATGAGAGTTCTTTGAAGATCTTGCAATGTCATCTTCGACTTCCTTGTGTGTTATTATATTCATGTATGTATGTATGATCATGGAAGAATTCTATCTGTATGATTTTTTCATGAGCTATCTTTTACTGCAACTCGATCTTCCTTTTTATTCCACGAGATCTGGAAATGGGAATGATTACCTTTAAATAGTTATGAGGTACGGTCCCCTGACATTCCAACAACTAACTTTAAATATCATTAATTACATTAAAAAATCAAATATGACGGTTGGAATTAAATAAGAGCTTATAAAAATTCAAATAGTTTTCATGACTACCAGTGCATCATGAGATCGATGAGTCATTTTGAATCTTCATCGGTATCAGTAGCATAAGCATCAGTAACTCATTGATCATCGATATCGGTAGCATCTGCATCAGTTACTCATTGATCATCGATATCGGTGACTCATGATCATCGGTATCGGTAGCATCAACATTGATAGCTGGATCTTCGGTAGCCATCAGTGCGACCATTGCCGTTGGTGCGACCGTTGATATCAGTGCGACCGTTTCTATCGATGCGACCGTTGTCATCGGTGACATGATCTTCATCGATGTGACCGTTGTCATCGGGGACTTGCTCTTCATCGGTGTGACCAGAATATAACTAACGGTGAGACAAAACATGGAATTTTCACATAGTGTCTGTTTGATTCCAGAATACTTCCTGGTCAATAGTAAAACATGATTTAACATAGATAAACATATGTAAACATGAACTAAACAAATATAAACATATTTAGAAAAATTTGAACAAAAGACTAAATTGAAATAAATAAAACAATGATTTGGGATTATTAAAATAACCATCTCAGAGAGAGTGTAATAATCTCCCCCCATTTTGATAATCACAAATAAATGAAATAAATGAAGATAGAAGATAGTGTCTCATTTAGTATGCTCCCCCTATATAAAAATAATATATACCAAAAGTTAAAAAAAGGTTATAACAGAAAAACTGAGTCATTCAGTATGATCCGCCTATATAAAAAAAATATATTCCAAAAGATAAAACAAGGTTAGAATAGAAAAACTGAGTCATTCAGTATGCTCCCCCTTATATGCATGCATGTAGTAAATAGAAAGCATGGGATCATATGCCCATTCACTTCACCCATTCATACGAATGATCTCCCTGATTTCTCCCCCATTGGGATTATCAAAAAGAAGAGAGAAGGAAGATAATAAAGAAGAATCCATTGAGAAATAAGTTTTGAAAATGAGTAAAAAAATCCCATACAAAAGTAAAATGTACAGTAAACAGACACCCTATAAAAATTGACAGATACATCTATTTCATTGGGTGAAAGGGAGATTTTCCTTTGGCAGTGGGAGGAATGGATGGTCTAGAAGGTGGCTGGGGGGAAGGTTGAACTGGCTGGATGGAGAAAGGAGGCAGGACAACTTGAGCTGGTCAAATTGTGGGTTCCAAGGTCCCCTGCTGCGGAGTGGAATATCTTTCTAAATGAGTCTGTTGAAAGCGTGGCTTAATACTAGAGATAGCTTGAGAAATAGAAAACTGACCGGGAGGAACATTTGATGATTGAAGAGGCTCAGTGGTAGTAAAAACAATGGCCTTAGCTTGCACATGAATGTAGGGTTTGAGAAAATTGATGAAGTCCTGAATTACTTCTCCACCGTACTTCATAGCCTTTTCAAAATCATCCTTATTCTGCATGAAATTTTCCAAAGTAGGAGTAAAATCCTTTAACTGCTGAACTTGAGCCTTAAAAGCTTGAGTAACTAGTGGAAGTCTCAAATTGTCATCCAGTACATTAAAATGATGATTCAACTCATGCTTGGTGTAAATCTTAGAGAAATATTGATCAACATTCCCCTTAATCTCTTTTTGGGCCTTGGTAGCAGCGGTTGAATACATCTGCACCATTTTATGAATATGATCCCTATTCTCTTTCATCTTTTTCAAAGAATCTAAATCCAAAATCTAGAAAAGAGCTGCCAGCTCTTCTCTAACAACATAATTTAAAGTATTATGCTCATGAAAAGTAATCTTTGTCACTTTTGAAGAACTAGCCTGAGCAACAACTTGGGTGATCTCTCCTTTCAACATCCTCAAATATGCCTTCTTCAAATGTTTTATCAAATTTCGTAAGACTTCTATCATACCAGATATGGTTGTTCTAAACTCTCATGACAGAGAAATTAGATTGCTTCCTAAATTCAATAGTGTTTGATTCAATGAGGTAATGTGCCTGCCAATCGACCCACTATAATTGCACAGGTTTGGTTTGATAAGGCTTACCACTCATTGAGCCAAAACATCCATATAAGCTTCAGATAAATTCATAAGAGCAGGAGTGGGAACATGAGATAATTCATCTTTCATAGTCTGTCTAACTGCTTGAATCAATTCAACATTAAATCTATCAAAGTTAGATTTAGAAACTGTAGGATCAGGTCTAGCTTGAGACACTGAAGAATCAGGTCTAACATCTGTTCTTTTCAAAAACATTACAACTAATTGAGCCTTAACTGAATCAATTACTCCTGTAAGATCCACTTATACACCTTCCTCTTCCTCTGGATAATCTAAGCCTAGAACAACAAGACATGGATGTTCATCCCATGCGACTTTGCATGTAGGATACATTGGTTTCACAAACCGAGCTTGTCCAAAATATTCTGGGGGGCCTTTCTCATCCTCATCACTGTCCAACTATTATGTTCTCTCAGCCTCAGGAAATTTCTTGCTTAATTTTTTGGGGTTGAGGATCAGATTGGATCATATTCTGACCTTCTATATGTCGAGCATCAGCATCATCAGCATCACCACTATCACTATCACTGCTACTACTATCACCATCACCATCACCATCACCCTCATCACCATTATTGCCTCTATCATCATCATTATCTTTATCATCATTAACTGATCTCTCACATGATTTGTCTGTACATCCGGATTCATACTCCTCAGAGTTTGATTCATGATTCTCACATTCTACATCATCATCTAAAAGAGGTTTAATCTCTGTTAACTTGAGAGGAGGGATTGTCGAACCAAATTTCATCCTTCTTTTCTTCGGGCTAATTGTATCAGGATCACTCCTCTCATAAAGAGATGATTCAGCCTCCTCTTCAGCATTCATATTATAACTATCTTCTTCTTCTTCTGTTCCATTCTTACTGGATTCACCAGTTTCCTTAGGAACTAATGCTTTCTCTTCTTCATCTGAATAAATCACTTCCTCACCTGGTTTTAAGCTAGGATCTATTATCCCCTTTGGTCTCCTTGGATGATCAGTAGGATTGAAGGACTCATATAACTTTTCTTCACCAGCAACCCAAGATTTCTTCAATGTCTTCCAATTGATTTGCATACTCTTACAAATAACATTGTTGAAACAGAAACTAATTGATGAGATACACTCATCTCCATCATCCACACAACCTAAGAATTTCAATATGGAATAAATTTGCTTAGAATAAAACAAAGTAGTATCTTTCATTGAAGGTTTTATCATCTCAACAATATGATTATAAAAATATTTACACAGATTGATCTTTTCAGCATTCATCAAAAGGAATAACAAAAAAACATCCTGATACTTTACTGAAGCTAAGTCGCCTTTTCTAGGAAATATTTGATGTTGAATAAATTTAAACTGGTTTCTATTCTCCCCATCTAACTCAGCAGCAGTTATCCTCCTCGATTCAGACATCCAAGTCAATAAATCCAGCGCTATCTCATAAGAAATGTAATCAGTAGTAGGAGGGATATTACCAACGTAATCCTCATATCTTCTGTTGTGAGGTACTCCCAAACATTCATCCCACTGTTTCGATGAAAAAGTAATCTTTTTCCCTTTTACTATAGAGGACAATCTTGCAGCCTCTACTTCATCCAATACTATATTAAAGTTTAAATAGAATGCATCCACCAACTTCGGGTAAATGAGATGATTATTATCCCAGAACCAACTCTTCCAACATTGTATTTCCAACACTTTCAAGAGAACAGACTTGCTAGATAAAACCCATTCTGAACATATTTCCTTTTCACCTATAACTTCCCATTTCACTAGATGCGGGTTCATAGACCTATACGTCGTACTGCTCGACTCACCTCGAGCACACTTTACAGGTGAAGATCCTTCAGATTCCTTTTTTTTGCCCCTTTTACTTGGCCATTCTGGGGTTTGAGACAATTGAGAGGCTTGGAAAGATTCAAAATGCATGTGTTATAGAAAATAGAAGAGAGAGTTCAGCGGGAAATGGAAGGTCAGTAGTCTCTTAGAAAAATAAATAGTTGCGGGTCATTATTTGTATCATTTAGGGTTGCAATATAATAAAATATTGACTAAGTAAAATACCGTCGTTTTGAATAGACAAAAATGACTTTGAAAACAGTACAACCC
Source organism: Viscum album (assembly GCA_963277665.1). Classification (NCBI taxonomy): domain Eukaryota; kingdom Viridiplantae; phylum Streptophyta; class Magnoliopsida; order Santalales; family Viscaceae; genus Viscum; species Viscum album. Next base: position 885,315,693 of record OY728135.1, on the reverse strand, counting down.
AATCAGTAGCACTAATAGATTTGATAGATCAGTTTGACTAATTAGTTTGATAGATCGGTTTGACAGATCGGTTTGACAGATCGGTTTGACAGATTGGTTTGACAGATCAGTTTCACATATCGGTTTCATGGATCGGTTTCACAGATCGGTTTCAAAGACCAATTTGACATATCAGTTTAACAAATCTATCATACCCAACTCTTGTTTAATCAAGTCTATAATTTCAGAACATAAGGGCTTGGTGAAAATCTCATCTAATTGATGTTCAGTACCAATACAATCAAGAGTAATATCACCTTTTTGGAAGTGGTATCTCAAAAAGTGGTGCCTTACATCAATGTCTTTGGTTCTAGAGTGAGACCCAGGGTTATTTGATATGTTAATTACACTAGTGTTATCATAGTTGATTAAAACATGTTTAAAATCATATCCGTAGTCCAAAAGAGCGTGTTTCATCCACAGAATCTGTGCACAACAACTACCAGCAGCAATGTATTCTGCATCAGCAGTAGATAATGCAACAGAGTTCTATTTCTTACTACACCAAGATACCAGGGACTTTCCCAGAAGATGACATGTTCCAGATCTGCTCTTCCTATCTAGATTGAAACTGGCAAAGTCAGCATCTGAATAAATGATTAAATCAAAATATTTTCTTTTTGGATAAAACAAACCTAAATTTGCAATATGTTTAAGATATTTGAAAATTATTTTAACATCAAGTAAATGAGAATATTTTGGATTAGATTGAAATATTTCACACATACACACACTAAACATATTACGTGGTTGACTAACAGTAAGGTAGAGTACGCTTCCAATCATACCTTTGTAATTTGTTTGATCCACTAGTTTCCCAGATTCATCTGTATCCAATTTACTGACTGTACTCATAGGAGTATCACATTAATTAATACTATCCAAAACAAAACATTTTAAAAGTTATTTTTTATATTTACTTTGATTCAAAATAATACCATTTTCATTTTGGAAAACATGAAATCCAAGAAAATATTTGAGTTCTCCCATTAAACACATTTCAAATTCATTTTGCATACTCTTTGAAAAATTAGATCATAATGAATGTTTATAAGATCCAAAAATAATATCATCAATATAGATTTTTAGTCTTAAAACATCTTAAGAAATTATTTTAATAAAAAGGGTTGGATTAGCAATTCCATTTGTAAAACTTTTTGAAATAAGAAAACTACTAAGTCTATCAAACCAATCTTTTGGATATTTTTTTAAACCATATAAAGCATTATAAAGTTAAAAAACTTGATTTGGAAAATTATGAATAGTTAATCTTGGTGGTTGTTCAAAAATAATCTTCAACAATCAAACCATTTAGAAAATCACATTTAACATCCATTAGATATAACATGAAATTCAGATTAGCAGCATAGGCCAGTAGAATCCTAATAGCCTCTAATCTAGCTATAGTTGCAAAGTCTTCCTCATAGTCTATACCTTCACCTTGACTATATCCTTGTGCAACTATCTAGTTTCTTTTCTAACTATGTTTCGAGACTCATCAACTTTGATTCTAAAAACCCATTTACTGCCTATTGTTAATGTGTCCTTGGGTCTGTAAACTAATTCTCAGTCAATGTTTCTTTCAAATTGATTTAACTTTTCTTTCATAGCCATTACCAAAAATCTATCATTGATTTCATAATTTAAATTTTTAGGTTCTAGCTGTGAAAGAAAGGCTTGATGTTCAACCTGGTTTCTTAGAGAAGCTCTAGTCGATGTCCCTCTATCAAGATTATCAACAACAACATCGAAAGGATGATTCTTTAGAATCCTATTTGATCTAGTAACGGTAGGACTAGAAATTTCAGGTTCATCTATTGGTTCGAGTTCAACAGAATCTAATTCTGGCATTTGTCTAGAACTGGATGTTTTTACAGTAGGTTCATTAGTTATATCATAAAGGTCCAAAATACTCAAATATTCTTCATGATTCTTAAGAGATGGTTCAGGGTCATGTGGATCAGTTTCATCAAATTTTATGTGAATAGATTCTTCCACACATTTAGTCCTTTTATTAAAGAATCTGTAAGATTAAATAGATATGGAATAACATAGAAATATTCCCTCATCACTTTTAGAATTAAATTTATCCAGATTATCCTTTGTATTAAGAATAAAAAATTTTCATCCAAAGACTCTGAAGTAACTAAATTTAGGTTTCTTATTAATCCATAACTCATAAGGGAACTTTTTATGAATAGGTCTAATTAAGACTATATTGATAATATAACAAGCTATATTGACTGCTTCAGTCCAAAAATAAATAGGTAGGTTATACTCATTAAGCATGATTCTTTCTATTTCCTGAAGGGTTCTATTCCTTCTTTCTACTACACCATTCTTCTGAGGTGTCCTAGCAGCAGAAAAGTTGTGACTATAGCCATTATGTGAGCAATAAGATTCAAATTCAAGATTTTCAATCTCACAGCCTTGATCACTTTTTAGGGTGTTAATCTTAAGTCTACTAAGGTTTTCTATAGACTTAGAGTATTTAATAAAGTAAGAACAAGATTCACTTCTGTGAGCCACGAAGTATACATAAGTATATCTAGAAAACTCATCTACTAGGAAATAGACATAGTGCTCCCCATTTAAACTTGAAACTCTAGATGGTCCAAACAATTCCATGTGAACCAACTTGAGAGGTTGAGAAGCTGAGACTTATTTCTTTGATTTAAAAGAAACATTATGTTGCTTTCCCTTTTGACATAGATTACAAACATTGTCCTTTGGGAATTCCAGTTCAGGTAGGTCTCTAACTAAGTTCTTCAAAGTCAGCTTTCTAAGTGAATGTATATTATAGTGTCCTAATATTCTATGTCATAGCCAAGATTCTTTATGAAAATCATTTAGGGAAGTAACATTTTGTTTGGCTAAAGTATTTAAATCAACAGCATAAAAATTTTCATTTTTCAAGGCAGAAAATACTAAAACATTTTTAGAGTTAAAAAAATTATTGGAATCATTTTAAAATTTCATATTGAAGCCATCATCACATAATTGACAAATACATAACAAGTTATACTTATGTCCATAAACAAATAAAACTTAAGAAATAAAAACTGAATCAGTGTAACCAATCTGGACTAGTCCAATGATTTTTCATTTAGAATTATCACTAAAGGTGATATGGCCTCCATCAACTTTGATTAGACTCTAGAAGAATGAGTAATCTCTAGACATATGTCTTGAACATCCACTGTACAAGTACCATATCTTCTTGTGTGAACTCTTCAAACATGTTTACTACAAAACAGATTTAAATGGAAAATGATTTTGGTACCTAGATCTTCTTGGTTCCAGATAGGTTAGAAATCAAAGCTTTATGTATCCAAATTTTTCTTATTGGTCTCATATAATTATGAGATTCAACAGATTTTGAAGGATAAAAACTATTTGATCTATAACTGTGTGAATAACTAGTTGAGGGATATGAATTATCAGAACTAGAACTAGCAAAATTTTGTCCAGATTTGGAAATAAATCTAGTTTTAGTAAGCTTTCTCTATCCAGGTTTGTAACCTATTCTTGTGGTATACTTTGGTGCCACTTGCTTTCCTAGCATTTGAGCTAGAGTGTCTTTTCCATTTGTGAACATTTCTAATTCCTTTGTATGTTTCTCATTAGAAAATTTCAGTTCAGTATTTTCCATTATCAGTTGAGTATTCTTTTCATTTTCTACATCAAGGGTAGATTTAACTGTAGAAGTGAGAACATGTTGTTTCTTTAATGACTTATATTTTTCCTTAAGTTCATTACATGTTTCTTCCAACATGTTACATCATTCAAATAGTTCCTCACTAGGCATGTTTTCATATTCAGAATCAGTTCAAGAATAATAATCATTCAGCATAGGGGAAACAGGTACCTTAGTGGTATTGGATAGGAAGCACATGTTGGCACTATTCATTTCAGAATTAGAAACTTCAGATTCACTTGTGCTGTCTTCTGAAGCACTCCATGTAGCTTTCATGTCTTTCTTGTACAAATTTCCCTTGTAGTCATATTTCTTTTTGAACATCAATTTTGGACAGTCTGCTTTAATGTGAACTTTCCTTTTGCATTCATAGCAGGAAACATCATCATTCTTTTCAGGATTTTTCTAGTCCTTTTTCCAATGTCCTTTGTTTTCATACGTTCCTTTGTAATTTGATTTTCTTTAGAATCTCTTCTTCCTATAAAACTTCTTGAATATACTAGCTATTTGAGCAATCTCTGCATCACTATTAGAGTGTGAATCTTCCCTTGTTGAACTTTCAGTTTGTATTTGAACTTTTTCATTGTCCTTGTACTTCAAAGCAGTAGATTTGAAAGCTACAGACTTCCTTTTAGGTTCATCATCTTCCTACTTATTTTCCTTGAGTACTTCCTCATACATTATAAGCTTAAGAATGAGCTCCTTGACTGATAGCTTCGTTATGTCACATGATTCTCTAATTGAAACGAAAGTGCCTCTCTATCGATCTGGTAGACATCTCTATATTCTCATGATTTGTTCCATAGTAGTGACATCTGTTCAAAGAGAGATCATCATATTGAAAATATCATTGAACATGAGATACATGTCAGAGATAGGTTCATCAGTCTTCATTTTAAAATTATCATATCTAATAGTATATGTATTCAATGTCATTTCTTTAACATTAGTTGTTCCTCCATGAGAAACACTCATAGTATCCCATATTTCATAGGCAGTTTTACAAGCAGATATTATATTGAACTCTTCATCTCGTAAAGTAAAATACAGGGCATTCATAGATTTATAATTATTATTGTAAGATATCATAGTAGATTTATCCCAAGTAGTTATAATAGTTGCTAGAATCTTATATTCAGTTTCTAAAGAAGTCTAGATATCAAATCCCATACATTTTAAATGAATTTTCATTTTCAGTTTCCACTGTGCATAATATGTACCATTAATGAAATGTGGCATGTTGGTAGCTGCAACTTCTAGTCTATTATCCATAAGTAGAGTTTAGAAAATAAATTTAAAGAGATAAAATTTAGAACTAACAGAAATTTAAGATCTTTATAATATAACTAAAATCACAGTTTCAAAACAGAGTATTCGAAAACTATGATAAACATAACAAACTCTCTGATACCAAATGTTGGTCAGAGTGGATACTCAAGAGGGGGGTGAATTGAGTTCCAATTAAAATTTTTGTTAAATAGATTTCTCATAAAATCCCCCAATTTAAATTAAAAGTTAAACTGTAGTGAATTTACATAGATTTTAAATGTTCAATTAGCTTCTTAAAGATTTATTAGATCTCAGTCAATTTAATCGCAGGATTAAATTAGCTTTTGAAGCTAGCCTACTGGTACAAAACAAGTATAAACACTTTCTAATTTAACTAGCAAAGTAAATTTAAAATAGATTTGTATTTTAAAGTAGAAGCAGCAGAATATAAAAGATATATGTAGTATACTTTATACTTATACTAAAATGAATAGCAGATATAACCAAGAGGTTCAGTCTCAAGAAGAGACTTAGTCCTCTCAAATATATATATAAATTTGATCCACACCCTGGTTCGGGGTTAACAAAAGTACAATACTGTCAAGGTCCTATGACTTCTACCATAGTTTTTCGGAGGAAAAACAAAGACACCAGCACAAAGGCTGTCCAGTTCATAGTTGACCTCTACCATTATCCTCTGTGGGATACAGTATGATGTATGGAGTTTGGGATGAGGATTTAGTATCCTCCAATTATGCACAGGAGACAGTGTGTGTGTAAAAGATATACAGAGTACACACATTTCTCAACAGTAAATAACAATTCACATAGAAAGAGTATATGAATGTTTAGAAAGCTCTAGTGATTGGTAGTGTAGCTCTGCACTCGTTGGACTTAGCAGAAATGCTTCTGAGTCCTTCTGTGGTTTTTTCTGTTGAAAAATAGTGTATCATGGTTCAGCTTGATGTCCTTCACAAGTGCATGTATTCTCTGATTTCTAGTGTTCTTTGTGTTCTCTTCAGTAGTGCTGGATTTCATGCATGAGAGTTCTTTGACGATCTTTCATTGTCCTCCTCTAGTTCCTCGTGTTTTCTTCATTTCATGTATGTATGTATGTGCATGGAAGAATTCTATCTCTATTCCTTTTCATTCTCTGTCTTTTACTACTGCTCGATCTTCCTTTTTATTCCATGAGCTCCAGCAATGGGAATGATTACCTTTTCATAGGTATGAGGTATGGTCCTCTGACATGCCAACAACTAACATTAAATATCATTAATTGCATTAAAAACATCAAATATGACCGCTGGAATTAAATAAGAGTTTATATAAATTCAAACATTTTTCATGACTATCAGTGAGTCATGAGATTGGTGTACTATTTTGAATCTGCATCGGTATTGGTAGCATCAACATCGATTACTCATTGATAATCAGTATCGGTGACGCATGATCATCTGTATTGGTAGCATCAGCATCGGTAACTCAGTGATCGTCGGTATCAGTGAATCATGATCATCGGTATCAGTAGCATCAACATCAGTAGCTCTTTATATCTTTTGTAGCCATTGGTGCGACCGTTGCAATTGGTGTGACCATTGCAATCGGTGCGACCGTTGTGATTGGTGACATGCTCTTCATCGGTGTGATCGTTGTCATCGGTGACTTGTTCTTCATTGGTGCGACCGGAATATAACTAACGGCGAGAAAAAACATGGAATTTTCACAATGTGTATGTTTGATTCCATAATACTTCCAGGTCAATAGTAAAACATGATTTAACATAGACAAACATATGTAAACATGAATTAAAAAAATATAAACATATTTAGAACAATTTGAACAAAAGACTAAATTGAAATAAATAAAACAATGATTTGGGATTATTAAAATAACCATCTGAGAGAGAGTTCAACAAGGTATTTAAATACATCAAAATCAATGTAAAATTTATCATATCTGTGATAAAAGAAAAATATCACATTAAAAAATAATTTTTTAATGTATAAATTTATTTTATTTTATCGATGAGATAAATTTCACACAAAATGATATATTGATTTCAAAGTTAAATGTATCCCATGGAAAAAAGGAAATGTATTTTATGTATTATGATATATCTTCTATAAAATTAAATTTAGCCTTTGTAAAAGATGTTATAAATTTCATGAGAAATGATTAATAATTAAATAATTAGTTCTAACTCTAATATTATAGAAAATAGATTTATTGTATAGTCAATAATGTTTGAACAATGAAATTTATCATATATATTAGATAACAAATATTCAAATAAGATGATATATATTTTTTAAAAATAAAATTTATGAAATGTATGAAATTATTAACATTTATCATGATATTAATTTTCAAAAATAAAATTTGACTCATGTACGAGTTAAAATAAATATTACTTATTGGTTTATACAATTTATCTAAATAAAACTTATCATATATATAAGATGAAAATATCATCTAAAATAATATATCTCTTATAAAATGAAACGAATCTTATGTAAGAGGTAATATAAATTTCATGCAGAATAACATATTTTTAATAAAATTAAATTTATAACATCTAAGAGAAAATATTAATTTCTTAAAAATGAAATATTTTTAAAAAGGAAAATTTTAATGTGTATTAAATGGGAGAAATTTCATATTAAAATATAAATCTATTACAAATTATTATTTTTCCAGTAAAAGATGAACTAAATATTATTTATTATTACATATCATAAAATTGAATATTATATCATCTAAAGGATGAGAAAATTTTCAGTTATAATAAAACATCTTTTAAAAACACACACTATCTCTTATATAATCTTTTATACTTTTAATGTACACTCATATAAATTTTACAATATAAAATTTATTATAATGAACTAATTTTATGGGGCCCCTACTAGGTCTGTGATGAATCTAAGTGTGACAACTAAATCCAGCCTCTACAGGCCATAGGTTAAAGACAACTATCGAGGGTATAAATCATATAATTGAGAAAAATACCTTTTTTAGAAAAAAATTGAAGACAATAATGAAAAATAAAAACTACCAATCCATGTGAAATAATGATCCCTAAATAAATTTATATATTAATAATTTAGAATAACTGAATTTAAGAAAAAATAATCGCAATGAAATACATCCAATATTTTGGAGAAATAATTAAAAAATACCTAAAAAATATTGATAAACTATGTAATTATATGGTATATAACACAACACCTAAACACCCTACTTTCTCTATCAACCCCAATAATTATCCATTGTCATAATGATAACTTCTTCACCAAACCCAAATAAGATATATGTAATAGTAGGTGGGTGTATTCCAATATACTTAGTGGGTAGTCATGAAAATGACCAACCAATTCCATTAATATAGTACATGTATAATAATGAATTATTGGAAATCATAGAGTTGAAATTTACTCTCATAGAATTATAATCCCAATATAATAGGTTTCAAGGTATTCCATTAAAAATAAACATAATCTTATAGATGACATACTTGTGTAATTGTTATAATCAAAATTGAAATCTTTCTCACCAGATACAAAGAGGTGATACATTTAAGTATACCATAATGTTATTAAAAACAAATATATAGGGACCCCACAAAACACTAACTCTAAACCAATAAACATATTATCACATATTCATGACATGGTGGATGAAAACTTCATGTCATCCTCCTCATGGACACATCAACATCATGGATGAAAGAACATCCAAAAATTATTTCAAACCACCATTGTCATATCATCTCAACGAAAAACCCTATTTTATTATATTTTAAAACCAAGAAAGACTACATCCTAAACAATATTATTTGAAACTTGTTTTATTCATTATAAAATAAATAACATCCACATAAATCAAAACAGTATCCATCAATGTCACTAAAATAATTTCTTGTAACAAAAATTCATCAACCATTTTCTCGACTCAGTGATGCTACTTGAAGAATCTCAACAAATGGTTTGGGACTGGGTTATATATTTAATATCATGTAAACATCACATTTAAAACATATATTTTTCTATTTTACTATTATATTCTCTAGAATCATCAGTAATCATCCTTGGATCAAACAAAAAATATTTTCTATCATGGTTTCATGAACCTAACCTTCAAAAAATATCATGACAAAAAAATCATGAATTTTTATATTCTAAATATAGAATGAATATCAGATTCAATATATCCATTTTGTGGTTCTAAAATTTAAAATCTTAAGAGCGTTATTACTCACCTATAAAAACCACTTAATTTTACAATAGAATAATCCTATAAAAATGCAATTATAAATATTCATGTGAAATAATGTCCAGATAACACTGATATATTTAAAACCCACACTATAATTCATTAAATTTTTTTATAAACATTCATTTCCAAAAATCTATCATTCCATATTTCTCTACTTATTTATCCTTTAATTTATGTTACATTAGATGTGGAAAAAATATTTTTTCCCAATATATATTAAGATCAAACTTATGAAAGATCTTCAGAAGATAAGGGATATGATTTTTATAAAATTCATATTTATTATAATGGAATTAAAGTTTTATATAAATAATTATTATATTGAAATCCTATTTTAATAATTATTATATTTAGGAATAATATCTTATAAGAAAAGTTTAATTTTTGTTTATGATTTTATTTAATAGAATATATTGTCCCCAAATTAAGAGTTTATTTTGACAAAAAACTTTTTGTATGTGTATAATTTTTATAAATATCATTTATATATAGAATTTGTAAAACTTTATTTTATTTTTGGTTTGTTTAATTAAAATATCCATGTAGATGAGTGTCAATTAATTATCAGTTCTATTTAAAAAAATTCATATTTATCATGTAATTTTTAAATGGAGTTCTATTTTCAATTTCAATTATTATTATTAATTGATACATTAAATCGTTTTATGTTTAAAATGTTATTTTTATTTTCATAAATTTTATTAAAACTCACAAATTTTGAAATATACTATAATATACAATGACATAACATGAATAATATAAAATGAATTTGTTTTATGTTAAATTTGCATAGTGTTTAAAATACTGTCACTAAATTTATGAATTTATTCTAAAATTTTGGATTTCACCAAAATTATATGATGTTTTAAAAAATATATTTTTCTAAATATTTTAATACATAAAATTATATTCTTCTTAGAAACATTTTATTTACATTATGAAATGTTATTGTTGGATTTTAAATGATAAAGGCAATCCAAATTTTTTCTATAAAATAAATCATAGAACTTATATGTAAATTGAGATGGTGAGGAATAGATTATTAGTATAAATCCTTGAGGGGACATTTTCTAAAATTTTATAATGATAGTGGACTCATGGATTTCTTATGGTTTTCCATGTATCATTTAAATCCATAAAAAATTCTTATGTATTTATATGCTAATGTTTCAATCGCAAATGTATTTAAAAGATTATTTATTTTGAATTTAAATAGTTTTTCATAATTTTATATCCATTAATTGTTTTTGAATGGTATTTTTAGATGGATTTTTTATGAATACAATAGTCTATTATTTTTAGATAACATATGTATTATGTCAAATGTGTTTTTTTGGCATGAAGATGAATTATTTCAAAATAATTTTTAAATAATATTAACAAAATTATTTTACTCCGGGTTTTAAAACATCATATTGGGAAAATCAAATAGCATCCCATGTTTTTAAATTGTTTCAAGGATCATTAGAAATTCTATAATGTTATTTTCCATTTAAATAGATGGTATCAGAGAATCCAAAAGGCTATTTTGTTATTTATGTTGTATAATATATATATATATGTATGTATATTGTAAAAATGTTTTTATACTCAAAAAAAACTAATACAGAAATGATCCTACGGTGTTTAAAGAATGGTTAATGTTTTAATGAAATTTTATGAAAATACTTTTATAGTATTTTTAGCCCCATAATCAAAAGTCTTGATCTCTAGATATTATATTTTGATTTAGAGGTTCATGTTACCCAACATTTAATATAATGATGTTTCATTTAGGGATATTATTATAAGTAGAATTTTATTTTATGGTTATAGGTAATTAAGTGACCCTTAAGAATATATAATTTTTTAAAACCTTGTTTTCATGTTCTTAAGGATGAAAACACATGATTTTTTCTTGTGTGTCAAAAGAATTACAATGGTAAAATTCATGATGGGGGGACAATATAACATCCAAATAATTTCAATCATATCATTATTTTAATTGAATATTAATGAAATGAATTTTTATATAATTAAAAAAAATTAATGTGTAATTTAACAGAAAAAGTTAATTTTTTAAAAATTCAATTATATTTATATATTATGTTAAATTTCAAAATCAAAACAGAATTTCTATTGTATTATTTTTTAAGGGATAATATTTTTTTAAATTCTATTTTAATGTATGAATTTTTATTTCTATGTATTTATGGTCTCCAAATAAATTCCAGAACTAAATAAGATAAATAATTTTTCCATTTAATATTTAAAATGATCTGATTCTAACTATATATTAATATTTTTAATTAAATTTAATAAATTTTTAAATAAAAATATTTTTCTAAAACAATTATATTTAAAAGGAAACTGATTATAAATATTTAATAAAATTATACATTTTAAACTCAATTATTATTATTTAAATTATTACTTTTAATGAAATAATAAATTTAAAAGAATTACATAAATTTATATTAGTCTTATTTTTTATTATATAATAAAAAAATATCACATTTTATTTTATACTATAATATAAAGAGAAATGTATTCAAATTATATTGTAATTTATAATAAATTTAACTTAAATATTAGATGTTTATTATTAAATGATAATTTATAAAGTATATGTAAATATAAAACAATGACAAACTAAATTATTTATTAGTTTTTGTTTTTTTATTATGTAATTTCAAATTTTACTTATCTAAATAAAAATTGTCCAATGATGGGAAAACCAAGTGACTCATCAATCATATGTGGGTCCCAAAATGTCATTCATAGTGGATATGTCAACCATGTCCAAACCATATTTGTATAGGATGAACTGAGAAACTATGAATTGGGAGACTTGTGGTGGGACATTTATAATCCCACATGATGGTTTGGGAATATCGCATGTAAGATTGCCAGTGGGTGAGCACCTGGAGGCCTGGTTAGTGAGGCAGTATTGTGTGTGTGTCCATGAGTTGACCCCGTTACCAAGGTCAAGAGGCATATAAAAAAAGATTATTTATTATGAATCTACAGAAAGAGCCAATTTTCGATGTGGAATCAGTCTATTTAGGCATTATTCACCCGATTAAAAACCTAATTTCTAGCATAGTTGATTAATCAAAATGATCCAATTTATCTAGTTCAGTTTACGTTATTCTTCCTATTGTCTCTATACAATAGAACTAAGAATAATTTTTTCTTTATCATCTCTGAATACACGATTCTTTAAAATCAATGGTATTATGTCCCATCAAATTGTCAAACTACCATTGTAATATCTTCTCGACAAAAAAAGAAATGTTTTAAATTTTTCAAAAATTGAATCCCTACAACCTACGTAATGTTTTATAGAACTGGTTTTTTATTCAAAGTTAAATAGCATACAAAAAAATCATTTAATGACCCCTTCAAGCTACTATATCATATTCATGTCATAAATGCCAGCTTATTTGTATTGATTCATCGAATCGTCTTTGAAATTCTCAATGAAGTGGTTGTTATTGAGTGATATATATATAAATATAACGTAAATTAAGCATCATATTTACAACTTATATTTTCAAAAGACCTATTTTATTTTCCAGCATTATCGTTCTTCCCCCTTGGATCACACTTATAGTAGTGAAAATTATATATATATATATATATAATAATAACATTTAATGGAAATAAATCAAAAAAATAACCTAATGTATATGGTCTGAATTTTTTTATTCTGAATATAATATTATCATTAAAACAAAAAAATCCTTCAATTGCATTATATAAATATGAATCATAATTAGATAATAAGATTCACTTTACAATTTCATGCATTAGAAATCCCAAAATATATAAAATGCCTATTAAGACCCCTCTTATAGATTTTTAGCTAGACCACGTCAATTTAAGTGGATATCTCTTTAGAAAACACTCACATTAACCATAATTTCGCATAAATTGAGAATGATCTCTCTGCCAATTTAACCTTCCATTTCCCTTACAAAAGAACTTGAAATACTATACATTATCCTAAGATCTCTTAAAATCCATCATTAATAACAAATTCATAAAGGAATAATTTTTTATTTTTTAAATTTTATTATCTTATGTGAATGAATTAATATTATAATTAATATTTTTCTTCTTTAAAGAACATTTTGTAAAGGGATTATTCTCAAAACACTATTTTATATGAAATGAATTAAATTTTATTATTATTTTTTGTAAGGGAGTATATTTTCCCCTATAAAGAGTTATTTTTATAAAAACACATTCATTAAGGGTGAATAGTTTATAAAATTTTCTTTTCCATTCATAATTTTAATTCCATTAATTTAATGGAATTTTATTTTTCTAAAACTCCCATCAAGAGTGATATGATGTTATTAATAATTCTTTTTAAAAAAATCATTTTCATGTTTTGAAATTTATTTTTGAAAGGATTTATGTTTAATATTTTATGTGTGATGTATAATTGATTAACTGTTCCATTTTGTGTGTGAAATGTAATTATATTTCAATAAATTTAATATATAATAAATTCTATGGACATATTCTATAATTTTCATTGATATTAATAAATATTATAAAAAACATGTTATAAGATAGATTTCCAATATTTTTATGAATACATCATTTATATTTGTGAAAATATTCTAAAATTATGAATTTAACCTAGCCTTTATGATATTTTTGAATACTGGACTCTTATAAATTTAGAGTACAAAAAAAATTTCATATTGTAACATAATTTTTGAATTTTTGGAATTATTTATAATGGATTATAAATAGGAAATTATGTCCTAATAAAAATTGTTTCATATAATAAATCATAGAACATGGATATCAAATGATATGATAGAGAATGTGGATTAAACCCTTAGTCTCAAGGAGAAATTTTCATAAAGGTGACATTGCTAGTTGCCAAATTAATTTCATAATGTATAAAATGTATTATTTTAATCCAAAAAAGGTCTTTATTTAAAAAAGATTTTATAGAAACCTAAATATAATTCTATTGTTACTTAATTTTAATTTAAATAAGTTTTAAAATGATTTATATGTTAAAGGTTTTGGAAATTTTTTTCTATTGATTATATCTTGAAAACCCTTGATTATTATTTTCAAAAAATATATGTATTATATAAAAATTAATTATTTTATATAAATAGAAAAAATTCAATATAATTTCTAGATACTATAAAAAAACCATCTTACCATTGGTTATAAAACAATTACTAGGAAACATTATGATCATCCCATGTTTTGAAATGTTTTTCAAATGACCATTAAAAGTTTGAAGGAATTGGTTTCTTTTTAAAGAGATATCATTTGTTGAGCCATATTTCTATTTTATTTTTCAAATTATGTAAAAGTCTTATAAATGGTAATGTTTTTTCTAATCCTCCTAAACATAAAATCAAAAATATCATCAGGTATGTAAAATAGTATATACTTTGTTGTTCATTTTAATAAAATACTAACAGAACATTTGTTTTCACCATATTTGGGAGTGGGGGTCTTGGAGAATTATATTAGATCATAAATAGACTAAACATATTATTCTGTAATATATTATATTTCATTATATTTTTTTCTCTAATGAGTGTAGAAATATTAAATAATTTTTTCAGTGATTCTATTTTTTTGGTGCCACATATTTCATTCACTAATTATATTCTCAATGAGAAATGTATCCAAACTATATAAACCAATTAATCTATATTTAATTAAGTTAATATAACTACCCCGATGTTTCCCTTTTAATATACCAAGTAAGTGACATTGTAAGTGTAAATTCATACTGGTTTTACCTATACATTACACCTAATGAATAGTTATTGTTAATGAATCAAAGATATAGAAATTAATTCAGTATTTTCTAATGAGATATTTTATATGGAGAATAATAATAGAGGAGGATATCTCACTATTTAACCACTATCCAAGATGAATTACCAACCTCCATTCAAAAAAGTTATTTGAAGGAAAATTAATCATATTCTCCACTATAATAATAGTATGATGACAATATAAAAACACTAATGATCTCCGAATAAACTATTTTATCATATTTTTTTATGAAATATTGTAGTTGGATCTTGTCTGTTTGTCAATTTAACATTTAAACCTCATATAGACTCTGACCAAAACTCTAATGTGATTCTATTTATTTTTTAAAATAATTTTCAAAAATATTATAACATTACAAATTAATTTGATCAATTTAATTTGATTATAATTATTTAAAAATAAACAATCATCTTAATTTTTTTTCAAAATAACAAATTAAAATTTTTAAAAAATAATGGTCATTATAATCGTGGTTGAATTTATAAATGTTGTAATTTAAAAACAAAATAAAATTTTATTCTCATATTGTTTAGGACTTGTGAAATCATGGTAGGAAGTTGATAAATTTATTAATTGCTTAGTGAATATTAAATTTAATGATAATAAAATAGAAAATAACGTGAATAATAAATGAAATATTATACCATGATACTTTTCTTCTATAAAAATATGTTTGTTGACCAATAACCGCTCAAACACATTTTTAACAACCAATTTCTACAATGTTTTTTATTTATATGTAAATATATATATATATAATATAGTGTATTAATTAAATTAATCAAATGCATGGAAGATTATAATAAGACCCTTGATTATTATAAACATATCCTCATGATCTTATTAATAATATATCAATGAAAAAATATCTAAATAATTATTTCTATGAATTATAAAATAACATTGAATGATTATAATAACGAAATGTTATTTATTTAAAAAATATATATTAATTGTAAATAAGAATCTATAAAATCATTTATTTCATCCCAATTCATGGCCAGTTTTAAATAATTATCTTTTAACACAATAACCACATATATTATATATGTTTTGAGGTCTTCCTACACATAAATCAATATAAAAAATTTATTCTTAGACTCCAAGGTGAAAATTTTTAATTCCAAACATTTAAGAAAATGATGATCCAAAAACTATATTTCTTATATGTTGGTCACACTATGTTTAGTTTCACATTTACATAATCCTTATTGTCACATCTAACACTTTTTATTGATTTTCCTCTCTAAAATTAATTTTATTGGATACGTATAAAAAATATTGGGTTACCCTATATGTGAAACTCTATTTAATAATTATCATTCCCAAATAGAAATAATTCTATATAAATGAAATGTACATTGAATGATCCATTCAAATTCAAATCCATGAAAAATAATAATTTCAATCATTCATGATATATAACAGAGAGATAATATCCAAATAAAAATACAGATTAATTTCATATTTCATAAAAAATTTTGTCAAATAAAGAACATAAATAGTCCCAAAAATACCTGATATATTTGTCTAATGAATATTTAATCACCTAGATTTTTTTTAAAAATCCCAATTTATTATATATTTATGGTCTTATAATATCTAAATATATTAAAATAGAACCATTTCTACCTACTAATGTAACTAAATAAAAAAAATTAGCTTGTAAAAAAGATAATATTTTATTTTATTTATTTAAAAATTTATGGTTACTTATTAGCTTCATATGAGGTGTTACACGCATTACGATATGTGTAGTATAACATTTTTAAAATGAATAAACAAAATAATATTTTAATTATTTAATTCCTTTTGAAATCTTTTTCGACACCCCATAATTAGATTATATAAATCTATTGTTCCAACTCATCCAAAAATACCAATATCTATTATTATCTATGAGAATTAAATACAATTGGCCCTTCTAACCTCACCTATTTCAACTATATCTTCCACTTATTGAATTATTTTACTCTCTTGAAATGAAATTAAACTCACCTAATAATTTATTCATTATTTTTTTCAAAATTTAGTGTTCAATGTTTTGAATCTTTTGAGGTATTTATTCTTTTTTTCAACCGATAACTTGTATATGTTTTTAATTTTCATTAAAAACTAAAACATTGAATTGACGAAAAAAGAAGATAATAATAATAAGAATAATTATAACCATAGACTACATTTTGATTTTAAAAAATTATAATTTTAGGATTTAGAAATTTGATTTAAAAATGATTACTGATAATATTTTTTTCCCTATAATTATTATATTTTACCGAAAATATAGTTTATCACTCAACATATTATATAAATTTATTATAGAATAATTAAAATTCCAAATTTCACTTATATTAATATAATTTTAGAAAAGAAAAATTTATTTTATAAAACAATATATTTAATTTTGATATACAATAATAAATATTTATTAATAAACATTAAATTATAATTTTTATTAAAAAATAAATTTAACATCCATTAATTTGAAATAAAATTCATATAAATTAGAAAATATATTGTAAAAAAGGAATTTTATATCATTATTAAACAAGGTCAATTTTATTCATAATTAATCATCTTTTACAATATTATTTTTTTCTCATTGACCTGATTAGATAGATTTCATGTATAATATTGAATATTTTAATTGATGGATTTCATATATTATCTAAAATAAAATAAAACTATCATATAATCACAGACATGTAAAAAAGAAAATAAATCCTATATAATCATTGGTAATAAATTAAAATGATAAATATTTTAAAAAATAGATTTTATCACATGGTTGAATAAGACTGATTTCACATATAATGATACATCTTTTAGAAAAAAATGCATTTCCATTACAAAAAAGCGGGTAAATTAAACATATAATGTTGTATTTTCTAAAAAGGTAAATTTTTTACTTGTATGAATTGAGAAAAATTTCATGTATAGTAATACATTTTTAGAAAAATGAAATTTACCTTATATATGTGTTGAGATAAATATCATGTATATAAATATATCATTTTTAATGTAATATTTATCATATATGTGATAAAAGAAAAATATCACACTAAAAATAAATTTTTGATAGTAGAAATTTATTTTATTTCATCGATCAGATAAATTTCACACAAAATGATATAAAATTTTCAGAATTAAATTTATCACAAGGACAAAACAAAATGAATTTTATGTATTATGTTATATCTTTTATAAAATTAAATTTAACTGATGTAAAAGATAATATAAATGTCATCTAACATGAATAATAATTAAATAGTTAGTTCTACCTATAATATTATATGAAATATATTTATTTTATAGTAAATAAATCGTTACTCCATGAAATTTATCAAAAGTATTAGATAACACAAATATAAATATGATTGTGCATATTTTTAAAAAATAACCATTATGACATGTATGAAAAACCATAAATTACATAATGATGCAAATTTTTAAAAATAAAATTTCACTCATGTACAAGACAAAATAAATATCACTTATTGAATTATACTATTTTCAAAATAAATCTTCTCTCATAAATAAGAAGATAAACAATTCTTCTAAAATAATATATCTTTTATATAATAAAATGTATCTTATATAAGAGGTAATATAAATTTCATCTATAATAACTAATTATTTAGAAAATTAAATTTATATCATCTAAGAGATAATATTAATTTTATAAAAATGATATATTTTTAAAAAAGAAAATTTTCATATGTATTAAATGGGAGAAATATAATATAAAAAATACGTATTTTAAAAAATATTATTTTTTCCAGTAATTGAAGAATTAAATTTTATTTATAAATATATATCCTAAAAATTAATATTATCTCATCTAAAATATAAGATAAATTTCATGTATAATGAAACATATTTTAAAAAAACACACTATCTCTTATATAATTTTTTATACATTTAATGTAAAATCATATACATTTTACAATATAAAATTTATTATCATGAACCAATTTTTGGGGCCCCCTACTAGGTCTATGGTGAAACTATGTGTGACCACTAGAGCTAATATCTATAGGCCGTGGGTTAAAGAAAACAATCGAGGGTTGAAATCAAATAATTGACAACAAATACCCTCTAAGGAACAAAAAATGAAGACAATAATGAAAAATGAAAATAACCAAACCGTATGAATTATAGTTCCCTAAATAAATTGATATAATAAAAAATTAAAATAATTTTTATTAAGATAATATAATCACAATGAAGTAAAACGAAAATTGTAGAACAATAATTACATAATCCCTAAAAATATTGACAAACTGTGAGCTTATATTGTATATATCACAACACCCAAACACTCAAAATTCACTATCAACCCCAATAATTATCCTGTGCCTGACTGATAACTCCATCACCAAACCCTAAAAATATATATATATATAAGTTGGTGAGTTTATTTTAATATACTTAGTGGTTTGTCAAGAAAATGACCTACCAATTCCATAAATATAGTACATGTACAATAATGAATTATTGAAACTCATAGAGTTGAAATTTATTCTCCTAGAATTGTAATGCAAATCTAATAAATTTTTAGTTATTGATTTAAAAATAAAAATTATATTGTAGATGACATAACTTTATAGCTGTTATCATCTAACTAGAAATCGTACTCACCATATATGAAGAGCTGATACATTTAAGTATAACTTAATGTTATTCAAAATAAATATATAGGGACCCCAAAAAACCCTACCACCAAACCAATAAACATATTATCACATATTCATGACCTGAAAGATTACAACATCATGTCATCCTCCTAGTGGACTCGTCACCCACATGTATAAATTATAAAGTATATTAACCTCAATCATCATTGTTAATCACACTAGTGGATTGTGTTGTACTCTCAAGTCATAATATCACCTGTGTTACTCAAACATAAAGACTTCATATACAGTACTCCCACACCATCAAATAGTAAAAAAGAGGTATGGTCCTACTAGTTTACCACCACAACAAACATCTCACTTGTTCCTTGTTAAATCGTAAATGAGGAGAATAACTGTCATTTTCTAGTTGTGTAGAACTGTTGATCTATTTTACAAATTTTCCAAAATTCTTCATATAAGGATTAGTGTGATCCTTTGAACCATATAATAGATTTATAAAAAAATAAAATTTATGTCTCATCCAAAAAATGATATGAAAATTCAATAATGATACAAAAAACAATATGAAAATAAATAATAGACATTGGCCAATCACACTTCCACTTAATGAAAATTAAATTTTCAAAATTAACTAGAAAAACCCACTAAAATATAGAAACAATCCTCATAGATATACATATATAAATTTTACCTTGATACATACATATAAAACTCTTACTAACAGAACAAGATGATCATTTGATGACCACACTCGTAGAATATCTATAACAGAAAAACACCACTGAAAACCCTTGCTACCTCAAACTAGATCGTGAAGCTTGTAAAACATCACCAACATCAATTATTTTATATAAAAAACACATTAGTTGTATCCAATAATTATCGGGTACTCCTAATGTGAGGCCCATAAAAAATTAAAAAAAATCATTCACGCCGGTATCAGTACCAACATAACATATCTTGATGTGTACAAAAACAAAAAAAATATAGCCCTAGAGGGAACTAGTGGGTGAAGATAAACCATTATAGGATTTTCTCGGAACACCACACACCACCAATATATCAAATAAAAAAACATATATGAAGGCCACCACAGTAGATTTACTAGTAGGTATTTGAATTAACATAATGGAAGATAATAGATTATAAAATCCTCATGATCAATAATGAACCACCCTTTCATTAGACTCCCAACAACATCCACAAAGAAAACTACCACTTGAATGAAATCATCTACAACTTCATACACATGAATTTAGAACCAATATAAAATCAGATAACTAGATAAAAAGATACCACTATCATTGGACCACACCATAGAAGCTCGAATCCACATACTAAAATGAAATTATCACCTCAAAGACAAAAAAACAACCCTAATAAATAACTCCACCTATTATCATCATAGGTATCATGTCTTAGAATCCATTGATATAAAACCCACATATCAAAGAGATACTATAACAAACCTAAATGTGGCCTACTGTGGTATATATAAATAAAATATTATGAAGAATAATGAAATAAAGACTCAACAAGGACCCATAAATATGAATACAAAACAACAAAAATATCATACCGAAGAAACTATATAATTGAACATTCCTTAATTAGTATTATCCAAATATTTATAAATATTAAACCAACTAGACCATATATTGAGTCCAATACGGTGGAAGATACAATAATAGTTGATAAGAGTACATAAATATTATCAGATATAAAGGATGTATCCCAAATCCACACTAATTAAACCAATCAAATCCCATAATTAAATACACCATCAGTGATATGGGAAAATGTCTATAAATGGTAAGAAATTAAATTATATGAGGGAAGATATTATTTTGTGAGATATAGATCTATAATTAACAGACCCGGATAAGGAACCCTATTTTCTATATTAAATATGAGAGGGATAACAATCATGATATAATGGATTCATTGGATCGTCACACTATTAACTCATAGTGGTTTTTTAGAAATTATTAGTCTTATCACAGAATATAAAGACAAAAAAATTTGTTTTTCATGTTCCACAAATCATACTCAATCTCAAATCATAGTGATACAACAACATTATTGTTAGGTAGATTCCCACATCATGAAACAAAGAATTATTAATAATACCTTTTTATGAGTATACAATTAAGTTATCTTTTATAGTCTAAAAGTATGGTATAGTAGAATCACATAATGAATAAGGTTGATACTCTTTTAGTATGGTTAGAAACTCACTTGTATTCCCACATATATAAAATATGGTATTCCGAATCATTTAATAAATTCTTATCCCCAAAATATTTAAATGTTTTAGCTACACTCTTATGAATTATGTTATAGAAGCTACCAATTTATAATGTTCACATCCAAAGAGAAAAAACAACTAATGAGGATAAATGTATCTAATATATACTGAAACGCCCAGACCCCAGTTACCCAGAGTTAGTGCATTATTTTAATACAATGGCTGATTACAGTGAATCAAGTCCGGAATTACCGATCATTTTATCAATATTGGAAAAAAGATTACATACATGAATGTTACATTACATGTTATAACATACAACACAACATAAATAATCCTTTATAAACTCAATTATTCTCTTAGCTTAACCCTACATATCAATCACAATACTCTTATTCGAATCCGGGGAAAAATAAAACATAGAAAGGGGTGAGCTCAAATGATCAGTAAGGGTAAGAAATACAGCGAAAGATAACATATATAATAAGCATGGAGAAAAATTAAAACCACATGCCTTTAAAAATAATAAACATGAATACATTAATGGCAGGAATACGAGCTAAGTAAATAATACCATTATAAAACATAATCATGGGTATTCTACTAGTTGAATGACCACATGAACCATCAATATTATTTTCATAATGAGGGAATGTATAAATCCAGACATTCTGAAACATTTTTTCAAGGCCTCGTCCAAGACGTCTAAAAATGATTAAGGACTCGGCCAAAACCAAATATCAAATTGGGAAAGGGCCTTAGCCAATTCGATGTCTAGTAGTGTCATAAGACCTACTGATGCATCGAGCAACTATAGCGGGCTCCACCTGTCACTTACTATGTCCAATAAATTCCTAATAAGAATAGGTGGAAACATAACATAAACATTCCTATAAGAACTAGGATACGAAATGTCAATACTTTAACCATAAAAAATGAATGGAATAAAAATAACACATCCACAGTCAAACAAAACCTTCAATAAAATATGGAAATTTTGTATCATAATAAATCAACTTCAAAAAAAGTTTAAAATACATTAAATTATTTCACATAGATGGAAATTATTTGAAAAACTCTTTGATTGAAATATTACTATTCATGAAAACATTTAAAAGTCACACAATTTACAATGAAAGACATTTAAATACATTTTTGAATCAAAGTGTCTCATACGACTTTGAAACTTTTTAAAATAATTAACATTTTAAAACATTCATTTCCCTTTAAATAAATCCTTAAAACCCTTTGGAAAACATGGACATTAATGATAATGTCTAAGAATAATAAATATTTAAAATATTTAAAATAATGTTGACATAGATGAAATCAAAACTATTTGAGAGAAATATCTCTTTTTTTAAAATCATTTAAGAGTCACACAATTATAAAAGAAAAAATTTACTTTGAAAATATTATTATAGTCATCTAAGGGAAGCGTCAATGATTTTATAATGGCGGAAAATAGCCACACCCTCCATATAAGTTAAAAAAGACATTTTTACCATATTTTTGTCAAAAAGGTTATAAAGGACTGTGTTTGGAAAATGACGGAAAGATTCCTTTCAAACCATTTTATAAAAAGTAAAACAATGGTATAATTGAATTTAATCCATAGTCTATAAAATAGTAAGAATAATTTGAAATACATTTTTATGAATCATGGATGTAGATGATAAAGAGGTCCTAGTATATAATTACTTATAAACAACCTCAGATAATAAAGTGATTGTGAAATAAACCCTTACTTTGTACATTTCTTTGGTGTATGGTAGGTAAACCTCCTGTATAATGGTGAAATAATTTTTATTAAATTATAAAAGAATCATATACATTAATATGATATCATATATGTTTTTTCAACACTGTTTTATTAATAATATCTTTGTATTATCGTCGTTTCGGTTGTTAACTTACTCCTTTTATTTTATATGTTTCATTACATAAGCCACGTTTGTTATGGATAGGTTGTATATTATTCTTATCCAGAATGATATCAAGTCCTTAAACATTATTTTTAATCATAAAATGTGAAATATTATTGAATTGATATAATGGGGAATGAGTCTCATCGCGTTCATGGAGACGGTAGTCCGTATGTACGCAAGAGTGACAATATCATTCTTTTTATATTAAAACTGTATATAATTGGATGGTATATAATATATAAATAATCATTGTAATGTTATATTTACTATTTACTTCAATTACACATCATTATCATACACATCCAAATAATAATGTTTTGAATAACAATTACTCCATGATGTAGAGACGGTAAGTCGTACATACGAACGTATGGTGACATGTCATTCAGAGGATGGATATAATACTGAATATGGTTGAAATATATTTATAATAACAACACAATATATATAAGATACTGGAGTTATTATTTTAGAATGGAAATAACAAAGAAAGAAGAAAAGGAGGAAGTAAAGAACTTGAAAGAGGGTGGTGAAATCATTACCTCTTCTTCAGGTTATTCCTTTTGATTTGATCAAAAGGGATCCATAGGATGTCTTTCTGAATAAAGGAAGGCTTCTAGGATTAAGGGAGGATTTTTGAGAGTTTATTTGGGCAGAGTTTGGACGGGCCAAAAGGCTTTTAAGGTGTCAATTTGTGAGAAGGGGGAGTGCCCTTTTATAAGAGGGGTGAGGGGCACCATAGGAAAAGATAGAAATATTATTTTATAATAAATTCATATTAAGTTTCTAATGGTTCCAAATTGGATTATTTAAAGTATATTGAGGGTATGGTTTGAAAAGATCTATTCCAAAAGGTTTTAGACAGGTTTGGGTCACTCTATTAACCATATCTTTTAGTTTTAACACTTAGTTAATTACTTTTACATTTACCATGTTTATTTTTATTATTATATTATATAGTTAATAAACAAACTATATACATACAAGAGACATCCAAGTGGTCCATTAATGATACACCTATAATTATATAAGTCATTTGTCCGATCCTTATATTTTTAGGAATAGAATATCAATTAATAATATAATAGTTTTTTAAAAAAACTCATTTATGTCAATTTTGACACTATTTAATAATTGATTTTTGAAAAAGTCTTAAAAACTTTATTAAATCGAAAAAAATTAAATTTAAGAAATAATAACATGTTATATTAACCTATAAAATTTGTGTATGGCATCAAAACATTCAATGTATATTTATTTTATTATTTATAATACCAATTATTTGATTCTTTCATTAATAATGAAAATACTACATTATTATGGTGTCACAAATAAATTTATTGATTCAATGTCTAAAAATTATAAATAAAATAAAATTATGTAGGAAATAATTCTATATTTATAAGGAATATTTATACTTGAAAATATAACATATATAACCCTATGTAAAAATTGTTTTTCTAGAAGATATATGCTTATGCCATTTTGGTATTTACTTTAACTTAATTAATATAAAGTGTCATTATCACTTACAAGTGGCTTAATGGGGTCCCCAAATTGATCCAAATATTCCATTGGTCGTAAATGTATTAACCGATAGGGTTAGGGTTTGTTTTAGTGTAATTTAATATCAATATAATATTATTTTTTACCCTTATTTACCAGATTTACCCTTTAACCATGGTAAATAAAATATTTACCAAAGTAATTATTCAAAATGTCTAAAAATAAGAGTTTACTATTTACACAATTTAGAGATCCTGATTCCAAATATGGAATCCATTTTTCGAAATTTGTATCACATAAGTGGGAGAAATTAATTTAAAATTAATTCCCACTGTCAAAACAAAAAAACGTGTTTTTAAGAAATAATAACTATCAAATGATTGACACATGCTAATGTCTAGTTTAAATGTGAAATTATTTCCAATGACCATCATTATATTAAATGGAAAATATATAATCTAATTATACTTTAAAATCACTCAAATGAATAATTTATCACTATTAATTATTTCGATTAAAAACGTTGTTTTTAATTAAAATTTAGTAATTTTCACTTTTCATCAAAATATGAAAGTTATCAGAAAAGTACCAAATACTCACCCTATGTTAATTTTGATATTATAAATCCAAAAATGAAGTCCATTTTGAATGATAAATTGTATAATATTTCAAAAATTTTGTATTACTATTCATAACAGCTGGTTTGATTGGTTGTGGTATGTGTTAGAACTCGAAGTTGTGTACAACACGCATTACTGTATTACTCAAATAGAATCATACTGTGGATGATTGGGGTTTTACATTCTCCCCTTCTTCAATAAATTGAGTCCTCGCAATTTATACTTGGTATTGGAATCTTGGGGATGACATTTCGAAATATCTTAGTTGAAATCCCACATCGAAAAATGGATTAATGAGGCCACTATTTAAAATAAAGAGTGGTAAGTATGATGGTTACCGAAAATAACACAAACTAGGGTTCCATGTAGGAAAACATTGATATGGAAGAGAAATCTAACCATCAATATCT
This sequence comes from Viscum album, assembly GCA_963277665.1. Lineage (NCBI taxonomy): Eukaryota > Viridiplantae > Streptophyta > Magnoliopsida > Santalales > Viscaceae > Viscum > Viscum album. Next base: position 885,289,247 of record OY728135.1, on the reverse strand, counting down.
GATGGAGAGTGGTAGAGAAACTGGCTAGGAAAAATCCAGCAATCACAAAGCCATAAAATTGTGATGATCTTAGGTACCATCTAGGATAACATTTCTGTTCTATGTTCCTTTCTTAATTTGGAAGAATTTATTTATGAGATTGGCTAAGATCATAAGTATATATACTTACTTTATAATTAGAGTTTTATCCATTAATAAATTTCTTCGAAAAATTCATCTTTCACCCAAAAACATAATACAAATAAAAAAATAAAGTATTTATCCTAATCATATAGGGTTCCAAACATATAACATTTAAATGATGAAAACTATTTTGTAACAACCAGGGACTTCCTGCAGGCTAGTGGTAGGTAATAAAGGCCTATCGCACTATGACTGTGGGTTCGATTCCCGCAGCGTTGTCTGACACAACGAGTTATCGTCCGACCAATAAGTTGCCCTTTTCCCAAGACTATAGTATTATAATATTCCAAAAATAATCATAAGAAATATTTTAACCTTAAAAATTGAAATCCAAAGTTCAACATAATCCATTTCAAACATTACAGTTATCCAAAGTATCTTTTTCCAGATTCTCTATAAAAGGTATCTAAATTCCAAAATCTATTGTAACATCATATTCCCTAAAAAAATTAAAGTTTCTCTTATTGTCACATATTGAAAATATGATTACCTTAGTCATATTAAAACCTTTAATGAAAACGACAAGTATTGCAGTACAATACTTATATATATCACATTATTCTTCTAACTAGAATATAGTTCATGAATCCAAATACACAAATACAATAATTATTCAATTTTAACTGTAGTAACAACATAAGCTTGGCCTTTCTCCCTTAAAATTTCTGAGGTTAGTTTCCTTGGTGCTTAGGACATTCATTTTCATAATGCCCCATTTCTCTACAATAATATCATTCAACAATGATAGTAACTTTCTATCCCTTACAATCATGAGCTTGGTGGCCTTTTAACCACACTTGTAATAGAATCCCATTCCTTTTAGGCAAGTACAAGGGTGTTTCTTTCCACAATTATCCATAATGGAAAATCCTTCTTTCCCTTTTTACCATTACCTATCTCTTGATCCACCATTACCTTCTTCTCTTGCTTTACTTTATTTTCATAAGATCTAGAGAATTACTTTTCTGTCTTGATAGCACATGATACAATATCTTCGGATGATGAGAAATATTCTGATACCAAATCTTAACGAAGAAATAGTTTTAACCCATAAAAGAAACGATCAATCTTACTTCATGGGTTACACATATAATTTTTAGCACGCCTTGCTAATCTTGTAAAGATAGCCTCATACATTGCAACATTTTCATCCTCCTTTTACCTCAGACTGAGAAATTTTCTTTCCATATCTGTTCGATGGTCATGAGGAAAATGTTTTTCTAATAAAATCTCTTTAAACTCACTCCATTCCATACTTTATACTTCTTTATCCTCCTTTGTGTTTTGAATCAATGACCACCATTGGTCAGCATCTCAAGTGAGGTGATAAACTTCCAGGACAACTTTCTCCTTTTTTCTACACCCCAAAGCCTGAAATATTTTCTCTAGGGAACTTATCCTTTTCTCAGCTATGAATGGATTTTTATTCCCACTGAATGTTGGTGGTTGTTTCCTTATGAAGCGATCTAACATTGATCCTCTGTATTGTTGATCAGGGTGCTCCATATGAGTAAGATTATTATTTATAACTTGAGTGATTTGTCCTAGTATAATGAAAAGTTGATCAGCACTAGTTGTATCACCAGCTCTATAATTTTCTTGAATAGGAGAGCAAACCCTACATGGAGTACGTGTATTGATACGATTTCCATTCCTTCCACTAGATTCTATTTCTAAACAGTGGTATAAAATTGATTAGTTTTTGATTCAAAATACATAATTCCAAACTTGTAAAATACCGAATGTGAATTTAACAGTTTATGGATATAATCTATATAAAAAATGTTATTATTGAGTAAGTTAAACTCATAAGCCCATCATAATGGTTGGTAAAGAAAATAAGAATTATCATAATCTTATCCCTAAGGAGTGTCATAACCAAGAGTGTAGCAAGGAACATTGTCATATACCAGTTTCTGTTTGAGTCTAGCTGAAAGTAGTGTTTTTGGGTTTTACCCCTAGATACATCTGTTCTAGAGCCACCTCTACCTGCTCGTATCCAGACAGAGATTTTTTTCTTTGAAAACTCACAAAATCTCTATAGTAAGAAAATTAAAGGAGGTTATTCTATACTAATCCTCAAAGTCTATCTTATGGCATTTTGATCTAATCGGAGTTTATCTAAATCTAGTTTCCAATGTTATTGCTAAACATCCTCCGATACCAAATGTAACACCCTGACCCCAGTTACCCAGAGTCGGTGTATTATTTTCATACATTGGAATGATTACAAGGAATAAAGTCCTGAAGGACCAATCAGTTTAGCAGTATTGGAAAATAGATTACATACATGAATGTAAAATTACACTTTATAACATACAACACAATATAAATAATCCTTTATTAATGCCATTATTCACTTAGCTTAACCCTGCATATCAATCACAATACACTTCTTCGAATCCTGGGAAATATAAAACATCGAAAGGAGTGAGATCAAATGCTTAGTAAGGGTAAGAAATATAGCGGAAGATAACATAAATAATAAGAATGGTGAATAATTGAAACCACATTCATTTACAAATAATAAACATGAATACTTTTATGGCAGGAATATGAGCTGAGTAAATAATTCCATAATAAAACATAATCATGGGAATTCTACTAGTCGAATGACCACATGAACCATAAATATTATTTTCATAATGAGGGAAGGTATAATTCCTAACATTTTGAAATATTTTGTCAATGCCTCATCCAATATGTCTGAAAATGATTAAGGCCTCGGCCAAAACCATATATCAAATTAAGAAAGGGCCTCAGCCAATTCCACGTCTAGTTGTCTCATGAGGCCTACCTATGCATCGAGGAGCTATAGCGGTCTCCACCCATCACTTACTATGTTTAATACATTCCTCATATTAAAAGGTTAAAACATAACATAAACATTTGTATAAGAACTAGGAAACAAAATGTCAATACTTTAACCATAAACCATGAATTGTATAAAAACAACACATCCACAGTCAAACATATCACAAAACCTTCAATACAATATGGAAGTATTGTATCATAATAAATCAACTTCAAAACAAGTTTAAAATCTATTAAATGATTTGACATAGATGGAAATGATTTGTAAAACTTTTTGATTGAAATATACTTTTTCATGAAAAATTTAAAAGTCACACAATTTAGAAAGGAAGACATTTTAATGAATTTTTTAATCAAATTTGTTGACCTCAATTATTTTGATAATCCCAATTATGTTTTTCATATACTATGATAATCCCAATTTTCTTTTTCATATACTTTGATAATCCAAATTATGTTTTTCATATACTTTGATAATCCAAATTATGTTTTCATATACTTTGATAATCCCAATTATGTTTTTCATATACTTTGATAATCCAAATTAATGTTTATCTATATTCAAATTCTCTTAATCTATGATATACTATTCTCAATATGATAATAATATTAAAATAGTCCTTGAGATATGATAATCAATGTTTATCCATATTTGTATGAGTTCTGAAGTAATTCTAACCCAATCGGATATGTTTTTCATAAAACAGATAAGTGTAGTCACCGATCTGCATATAGCTACTGATACAGAGCTACCAGTACTTAGTCTACCGATAGACCTTAGTCTACTGATAGCCAGATTCACCGATACACAGAGCTACTGATATGTACAGAGCTACTGATATGAACATATCTACCGCTAAGCAGAGAACAAGTTCACCGATAGTACAGAATAGAGCTATTGATGTGCATATGTCTACTGATACACATAATCACCAGAGCTACCAATATACCCAAGCTACCGATAGACCGGAGCTACCGATAGACCTAGAGCAACTGATATAAAGAGTTACCGATACAGAATGAATCTATTGATAAAAGTAGAGCTACTAATAGATCAAGAGCTACTGATAGAATAAATTCACTGGTATATAAAGCTACAGTTACTAAAGGGTACTGATAGTAAGGAGCTACCGATACCGAAATCTACCGATGCAATGTTCTACCGATAAATGTTCAAAGAGCTACTGATGGAAGGACTGCTACACTCCACTGTACATGTCTACCAACAGAAGGCTACTAATGATTGACCAACCAGTCAAACTATATACTCTCAATACAATTTTTTTATTAAGATAACGGTTACATTTGATGTATTTAATGTAGTTAATGGTATTTAAAGATTTTTGTTTCCATGTTAGGGAACCGTACCTAGTACCAGTGAAAAAGTTAATCATTCCCATTTCCAAGAGCTGAAAACTATAAAAATGGAAGAAGAATACCTAGCTGAATAACAAGAATGAAGTAAAAAAGAAGTGGAGAAGAACAACGAAAAGGAAGTGAAAACGATCAAGAAAAGACATCGTGTGTATACAATGAGAATCAAGGACTATACTCCAAGAACACTAGATATACACAACGAAATTCTTTTCTAGAGGAGAACACAAGATGCATCTTGAGTGAAGAACTACAACAAACACATCATGCACTCAGGCTGATAATATGAACCTAGAACCAAGGAAGAAAACGACACTCTGTTTTTCAGAACAAAAACCAGAGAAGGGCTTAGAAGCTTTCATGACCAATCAAACGAGTCCAAAGCTGCACTGCCAATGACTAAATCTTTTCTAAACACATAAATACTAACTTTAGTGATTCTTTCATTTACATTTTGAGCAGTGTGTGTACCCTGTTTGTTTTACACAGACTATGTCTCCTGAGCTAAGCTAGAGGATTCTTAATTCCCTATTCAAACTCTATAACTCCCTTGTATCCCACTGTGGATAGTGGTAGAGGTTGAGTAAGTCCTAGACAACATGTGTGCTGTTGTCCTTGTTTTTTCCACGATGAACTGTGGTAGATGTCTTTGGACTTGGATAGTATTGTACTGTTGATTACCCCGATCCAGGGTGTGGATCAATTTATATAAATTATTGAGAGGACTAAGTCTGAGCATGAGACAGAACCTCTTGGTTACATCTGCTGTGAATTTTAGTTTAAGTCATAAGTATACTATATATATCATATTCCACTGCTAAAAACATTGAAATATAATTTGTTTTAATGTTACATTGACAGTTAAATTAGAAAGTGTTTATACTAATTGTAAACCAGTAAGTTAGTTTCAAAAGTCAATTTAATCATTAGATTAAATTAACTGAGACCTAATCATTCTTTGAGAAACTAATTGAACATTTACACTCTGTATATATTCACTACAATTTAACTTTGTTTGTAAATAGGGGTATTTTAAGAGAAATATTTTTAATAGAAATTTTAATTGGATCTCAATTTACCCCCCCCCCCCTCTTGAGTGTCCACTCCGACCAACAAAAGTCTCCCATACCACTTTGAAACTTTTTAAAGTAATTAACATATTAAAACCTTCATGTCCCTTTAAATAAATCCTTAATGACTTTTTGCAAACATATCAATTAATGAGATTGTTTTAGAAGAATAAATATATAAAATATTTACAATGATGTTGACATAAATCATATCAAAACTATTTGAGAGGATTATATCGTTTTTTGAAATCATTTAAGAGTCACATAATTATAAAAGAAAATATTTACTTTTAAAATATTCTTATAAGCTTCTAAGGGAATCTTGGATGATTTTATAATGGCGAAAAATAGCTGCACCCTCCGTATAAGTTAAAAAATAAATTCTTACCTTAATTTTGTCGAAAAGGATAAAAATGACCTTGTTTGGAAAACGATGAAAAGATTCCTTTCAATCCATTTTATAAAATGTCAAACAAGGTTATAAATTAATTTATCCCATAGTCTGTAAAATAGTAATAATTATTTGTAATACATTTTTATGAATCATGGATGTGGATGATAAAGAGGTCCCAGTTGATAATTACGTATAAAGAAACTCAGATAATAAAGAGATTGTAAAATAAACCCTTACCTTATAATTTTCCTTGGAAGTGGGTAAATTAACCTCCGATATGATAGTGAATTTTTTTTATATTAAATTATACAAGAATCATATACATTAATATGATATCATATATGATCTTTAAACATTGTTTTGTTAATAATATCATTGTATTATCATCGTTTCGGGTGTTAACATACTAATTTTATTTTATATGTTTTATTACGTAAGTCATGTTTGTTATGAGTAGGTTTTATCTTATTCATATACAAAATGATATCAAGTCCTGAAACATTATTTGTATTCATAAAATGAGAATTAGTCTTGAATGGATAGAATGGGGAATGAATCTTTTCGCGTTCGTGGAGACGGTAGTCCGTACGTACGCACGAGTGACAATATCAGTCTTTTGATATTAAAATCATATATAATTGGATGTCATATTATATATAAAAAATAATTATAATGTTATATTTATTATTTAATTCAATTACACATCATTATCATAACCATCAAAATAATATTGTTTTGAATAACAATTTCACCACGACATGGAGATGGTAAGCCGTACGTACGTACGTATGGTGACTTTTCATTCAAAGGATGGATAGAATACTGAATATGGTTGTACCATATTTATAATAAATAAATGTATATAGAAGTTATTGGAGTTATTATTTTATAATGGAAATAAAAATGAAAGAAGAAGAGGAAGAAGAAAAGAACTTGCAAGAGGGTGGTGAAATCATTACCTCTTCTTTGGATTCTTCCTTTTGATTTCATCAAAAGGGCACCTTAATTTGGCTTTCTGATTAAAGGAAAGCCTCTAGTATGAATGAAGGATAGTTGAGAGGGTATTTGGGTAGAGGATGTCTGATCCAAAATGCTTTAAAGGTGTGAATTAGTGAGAAGGGTGGAGTGCCCTTTTATAAGAGGGGTGAGGGGCAACTTAAGAAAAGCTAGAAATACTATTTTATAATAAATTAAAATTCGGTTTATAATTGTTCCAAAGTTTATTATTTAAAGGATAAGGAGGTTATGGGTTGAAAGAAACTCATCCAATAGGTTTCAGATAGGTTTGGTTCACTTTATTAACCTTATAATTTAGTTTTAACTCATAGTTAATTAGTTTGACAATTAACATTTCTCTTTGTATTTTTATATTATATAGTCAATAAACTTACTATATACATCCAAGAGACACCTAAGTGGTCAATTAATGATACAACTATCATTATATAAGTCCTTTGGCTGGAAATTATATTTTTAAGAATAGAAAATCAATTAATAATATAATATTTGTTTTAAAAAACTCATTTATATCAATTTTGACACTATTTAATAATTGTTTTTTAAGTCTTAAAAACATTATTAATTCGAAATAAATTCATTTAAGAAATAATAATGTGAAATATGAACCTATAAATTTTTTTTATGGTATAAAAACATTCAAAGTATATTTATTTTATAATTTATAATACCATTTATTTGATTCTTTCACTAATAAGGAAAATACTGCATCATTATTGTGTCACAAATAAATTTAATTATTATATGTCTAAAAATTATAAATAAAATACCATTATGTATTAAATATTCCTATATTTATAATGAATATTTATAGTCAAAATATAACATATATAACCCTATGTAAAAATTGTTTTTCTAGAAGATATATTCTTAAGCTATTTTTGTATTTCCTTTAACATAATTAATATAAAGTGTCATTATCAATTACAAGGGGCTCCATCGGGTCCCCAAATTGACCCAAAGATGCCCATGATCGGATATGTATCAAAAAATAGGGTTATGACATGTTTTAGGGTAATTTAATATTATTATAATATTATTTTCCTACCCTTATTTACCTGATTTTCTCTTTAACCATGATAAGTAAAATATTTACCGAAGTAATTATTCAAAATGTAGAAAAATAATAGTAACATATTTACACAATTTGGACATCTTGATTACAAATATGGAATCCAGTTTTCCAAATTTAAAACACAAAAGCGGCAGTAATTAATTTAAAAATAATTCCCACTATCAAAACAAAAAGAGTGTTTTTAAGAAATAATAACTATCAAAAGATTGACAGTTGCTTATGTCAAGTTTAAATGTGAAATTATTTCCAATGACCAAAATTTGATTAAATGTTAAAAATAATATCTAATTATAATTTAAAATCACTCTAATGCATAATTTATCACTGTTAATTATTTTGATTAAAAAAGTTGTTTTTAATTTAAAATTTAGTAATTTTCACTTTTCATCACAATATGAAATTTATCAGAAAAGTACAAACAATTCACCCTAAGATAATTTAGATATGACTAATCCAAAAATGAAGTCCATATTGAATGATAAAATGTATAAAATTTTAAAAAGTGGGTATTACTATTCATAATGGCTAGTTTGATTGGTTGTGGTATGTGTTAGAACGTGAAGTTGCGTACAACTCACGCTACTGTATTATTCAAAGAAAACGAACCATAGAATCTTGGGGTGTTACATAAAATATGAACTATTATTATGTAAAATATTTCAATATTATCACTATATGTCATAGAATGGTTTTTAATAAATTATCAACCATTACATTAATCATGTCAGTAGATTATCCACATAATATTCACCATAATATCATCATCATCCCCATCACCAATGTAATTAGTGTATTTTTTATATGAACTATAATTGATTCAAATTAAAATTCATCATTATTTACATATTAGAATCAATCAATTACATAGTTATCATCCAAATTTTTTTAGATTAATAATACTTATCATTATTATCAGGCTTCAATTTAGAAATATAAAAAACAATGCATCAATGATCTAGCGTCAATATTTGATCAACTACCTATTCGAACATGTAATTCTGGAACACGTCATTCCCATTGATATATCCTCTAATAAATAAAAAATTTAAAAAAAATTAACATCATATTAGAAATTCCATTACATTCACACATCAAATAATTTAAAATACATCAATTTTGCCTTCAAAATCATAATTCATACATCTTTAGGGCCTTAAAGTAGATTATTCCTCATTTTTTATACAATAAATGGGTATCATTCATGTGAAAACATGGAGTGTGGATATCATTATATATTATTAATTAAATGGTGAATCCTAACTACTATCTCTTTGAGTCATCCACTCCACCATGGTCCTCAAGAATTCCTTGGTGTTGTTTTATCTCTATCATCACTATCGCCCCCCTTAAAATTATTTATTTTATACACTTTTTGGTGAAATTACTTCCTAGGGAGTCATCCCCACTTCATAATTTCTTCATTCTTATTGTTGTTTGTGTCTTTTAATTTTTTTATATTTTTTCCATTCCAGTGGTTTCCCCTGCTCCTTATTTTCTTACACCTACAACTTTTATGGGATTCATATGACCATTATAACAAATTCTTGTTTTTAAACTATTCATTTTTCTTCTCCCCTAGTGCTGATGTTTATAAAGAACAAAATAAAATGAATGTTTTTTTAATTCTATGACTTATTTGGAATAATATTTACATATTAAAATTAAAATATTTATTATTTATTATATACATAAGAGGTGTTAATAAAACATTTCATCCATGCATAATCAGGATTATAAAATTTGGATAATACATTTGATCTATTAATGGATTTAGATATAACTTGTCGATGATACATTAGTAGTTGTAGGTGCTAGAGGTGGGATAGTTATCTAAATTATTGTTCTTATCACTTTTTTCTATTATTAAAATAACTTCATAAAACTTTATGTGTTTTATAAATTTACCTTATTTTTTTATTTTATTGTAATTAGTTCTTTGGTGAGGGGGAAACCACTAGTTTCCTTCCCTAATATTTTCATTTTTATTTCATGGTGTTCATTATATGATGTATTCTATTAATATAAAAAAAAAATTAATCACATGTAGTTCTTTTGATTATATCTGTTTGATCCTACATTAATATTTTTATTTAGTAGTGTTATTGAAGTAGTTTTTCAACAGATGTGGTGGATATTAATAGTTCATGAAATCACTTATAAGAGTTTAAAATATTTCATTATGGTATTATGATAGGGTGAGAAGGATTCTCTATATCCCTCTATGATCATAATTGGTAAGAATCTTTTATAGCTTCAGGGGTTGTTTGGTGGCTACATTTGGATTTTGTATTATCATTGATACTTTTCATCAACTTTGGTATTTTGGTGAGTACCAGTTCATTATACAAATGGTTGAAATTTGTGGCCAATATAAATTTGACACAATTGGTTTTCAATTTATCCATGAACCATGGTAATAAATTTTAGGGTTTGGTTTGTAATTTCATATGAGTTTTAGTTTGATTTTATGTGGTTTTGGTCATCACTGATGAATTTTGTGGATGTAAGAACCAAAACAGACCTACCAATAATGTCACCCAAATATTTCCACCATAAGTCCCAATTAATATCCAATTTTCAATAGGATATAAATAAAAAGAAATTTATAATAAATAGAATCATTGAAATTAATTCAACCACATAATTTATATGATAAGTTGGAGACATTTGGAGTATCAAACTGAATATCCATTGATATATCATATATGAAGAAACATATAATAAAAAATGTAAATAAAATAATCTAGATAAAAATGTCCATATAAACAATTAAATGCTCAAAAAACCTGAAGAAACCCATGGGTCCACCACTTTCTGACAATACTTAACCTGCATCACAATCCACTAGATGACCACAAAATATAGTAGAATCTTCCCCTATGTGTCCCTCTTACTTTTCCATATATGTTATATGAATAAGGCTATAGAATCCTAAAGGAAAAAATTAATGTGTGAGCACTAAATATCTCCACTATATGACCAAAAAATATATATATTATTTTTACATATATATATTATAAATCTTGTATAAAATATATTTTCAATATAATTTCAAAAGAAATCATTTTCCCTATGAAAAATCCTTTTGTATTTGTTTAAAAACATTATATAATGAAAAAACAAATAAAAATGAAATGGATTTTATCAGTGAGAAATAAGTAGTTTTCATGTATCACTATCTATATAATTATAGTAAATAAAAAATTTGAAATAAAAAAGAACATAATGTATCCCCAATGAAACAAAGGGTCAATCAGAACACAAGGGGTACCAAACTAATAAAATTAAACACTGGAAGACCAATGAAATCTCTAAGGTATGGGAAATTCAGTATCCTAGATTTGATATCCTAAGTCACCTCCCGAGGTGATATTGACTCCATTATGGCTAGATTACGAATTTAATTTCTTTGTACACCAAGGGATTCATATTGTGTTTTTATATCATCATTAAATCCAAGAAATTAAGTTTACAATTCTTGTTAAAATTACACGTCAAATACATTTCACTTAAATACAAAATTTTAATACAAACATTCTATTTTGGATCCACACATCATCTATTATTACAAAAAACCATTACCTTTTATAGTAATTATTTAAAAAATTTATCAAATACATCATGTGAATCCTAATGAATTGTGATAAAAACCAATTTTTATATAAAATAATTTCATATCCCAAAAAGATAAACTCAAATTTTATAGAATTTAAATACTTTATTTCTTATATCAATGAAAAATAAAATAATATTAATATAAGTCCTTCAATGGAATAGACCATAGAATATAGACACCATTCTCAATATTGATGAAAACCACATTGCCTTCAAGACAGGTGATTAGAGAGGAAGGGATCATATTCTTAGGAACATAGATATAATGAAAAAGAAATAAAATCAATACATTCATTCTATATCTAAAAATTTATCATCATTTGGAATCAAATACATAATGAATATTATGAGAAACATTTTAACAAATGATTGACTTACAAGATTACACCCAATAGATATTCAAGATTCCAACTGGCAAAAAAAATGCCCATAAAATAGGGATAGATAAAATTCATCATAAAAAATAATATAAACCAATTTAGGACACTTTAGGTCAATGTAAAGAGGATTATATATGTTAGGTAATTATATTTGGGAAACAATTAATTTTTTCCCAAAATAACCATAAACATGATGGCATCATGAGATAGCCTCCAGTCCACATTGGTTGGACGATGGTCCACCTATTGGATGATGGGAATAGGATGTGGGCCTATATATAGATATCCCATAATAACTAGTTGGTGTCACCAAAAAACATTTATAAATTATTTTATCTTGCACTGAATGGCCAGTTTCCCTCCCCTTCTAGCGGGATGACTATTATTTCCACCAACAAGAGAAATTTACATTTTCAGACCTCTTGAAGACCACAAAATAAAAAAGACTTGTTTAAAAGGGACTCATATAGGATTCCATGTTTTTAAGAGATATTGATATCCCTATTAAAATATCATACTATCCATATAAATTATTAGGATAATAAACCTGAAAAGTGATAATGACAATATTATATCATAAAATCATCTTGTTCATATGTCCCACTAGAATCCCAAACAAAATAATTATACTATAGAACCAATATGGTCATATTTTCATACATTACCTTATACATTCATCCCACTATCAAAAAATTTACTTAAATAAGTTAGGAAGTAGGTTCAATTGAAATTTTATCACAACTGATGAATTGGTGCTGATACGAATAATAATTCATTAGTTGGGAATTGTTGAAAAAGTTATGAATAATGGTCTCAAGAGAAGATATATCAAATAGATAAGATAGAGTCTAGAGTTTTTCTACACTCATGAATAGTACAACATAATGAGGATTAATCATGCCCTATTTAATAGATTTTATTGTACTCACAGAGGTTAAAATCTGATGAAAACATGATCGCCAACATCACACTAAAAAAGATGAAGATGCCTATTAACATTAGAATTTTCATTAATCAGATATTTTATTTGTATAATTATGATCAATATCATGATAAATATCATCTCGTGGATTAAAAATAATCTAATCAAGGGCAATTATCTATCATATTTCTAACAAATTTGTCATCTATAAGGCCACCCATTCAATTCCTAAAATGAAGATATCCTGGTAAAATCCAGATAAAACATCTTTCAATAAAACTCCATTAATGGAATATGTTTCTCCATTGTTCCATTAAAGACATAAATTAATGCATGAAGAATTTGTTTTATAATCCAGATGGCTCACTCATACATTCCAATGATCTAGGGATGATAATTAATTGCTAAATATAAATGAGAACAATTATTATAGGCAATTCTCTTTTAAAATTGGATAAGAAGTGAGGGTAACAATCTAAAATTATTACTAATTGAACACAATGATGTTTGAAAATATCTCAAAAATATATGTTCTAAAGAACCCCTATATATAATGATGCCTTTATAGGTAATAATTGCATTTATATTATGAATAAACCAATAAAGTCCCATATCAAATCCTTAAAACATGGTGTTTATAGAATAATATCTTTAATGATTGTAGCTATAAAATCCCAAATCAATCCAATAAATTTAAAGGTTTATAGATACAGAGAAGGCATATAGAGTTTTGCCTTATGTTACTCTCACCTAAAGCAACCAAACAAAAATATTGTTATTTTTCACCTCATTCGTAGATGTTAGTAAAATATTCTTAGTCCATGATACAATATGGTAGCTCAAAGTTGAAATTTACAATTAGAACCAATTATATTATCTATTATTTCATGCATTATATATATGAGAAAAATAATCCTATATTGGAAATGAAGATGCCTCTGGGTGAACAAGACTACACATCCATGTAATTCTAACCATAAAGGTTCATGTTAAATCTATGACACTCTACATACTCATATTTTCCATGTAAAATATGATCATATATAGATAATAGAGATGAAGTAAAATCTTGAAATAATTATATATAAAATCTCCCATCAACCAAGTGCATCTCAACATACTAGATCACCCTGATTCATTATTTCACTAATTCCTTCAGTGCCCAAGTAAGTAGTATTCCTCTGAAAGAATCTACAACCATGTTTTCTTATCTGACAATGGTTACAATATCTTAAAAAGGTATTAATATATTCTACCCACATTTTTAGTCTAATGGTCATATCCCTCTAAGTGAATATATAGTTCAAAATATTATAGTTTAAATACACTATAAACTACCACTAATGATGTGGTGAAACCAATTGTTAAGTGGTTACATCACTTCCACCACCAATGGGATTTTAATGGCGTATTTCTTCCTATAAGGGCATAACTAAGGAGATACACAAGACAATAAAAATCTCCCCTACATTAAAACACAACCCAAAATTATACACGATTTATGGAATAAAACATCATAATCAAAACCCATCATAGGATGAATTATGACATCAAATTAATTCAATATAAATTTATATTTTACAAACTATATCTATCACTAAAAAAACTAAAGAAATGTCACATATTTATAGGTTATAAATGTCATAGGAGATCTAATATCTGATTGGTTCCTTAAATAGTTCCTATAATAATTAATTATTATAATAAAACTATAGATATTAAATATATTTTGGTGATTCTCTAAACACATCACAACATATATCATTTTAGAATCGGATGAAATGAAATTTTAAGAAATCACATGGGCCATAACATTCACCTCTTGAATATATAATTTTTATTTAAATAAATAACCATATATATTATTTTGGAATAATATTCCACAAAATATATTCAAATAATCAGCATTATTTGGCACCAATCTAAACTAAACAAGGGTATAATCCACAAAAATTTCAAAAGAATCAAAAAATAGATGGGTGATCAAATTTATGAAATCAATTACCACTCTAGGAGTAGTACCATGTAAAAAATGTCATTATGAGATACTAAAAATTCATATATCTATTCCTAAAATATATATTAGGAATATAGTAATCTTAGACCTTCAATTAATAGTATACTAATCATAAATCAATTTTTAGAACCCACTGATATTTTCTAATTTGGTCAAAAATGTTATCAGTCTTAGGTAAGGCATATGTCTTCTCAACTGTAACCTATTTGTGTTTTCATTAATGTATACAAAGGTGGATACTCACTATCACAATCATTTAAAATATAACTGTTTAATCCCAATGTCAAATTATAGGAATAATGTAACCCATTGGCAGAAGATATTATATCTAGTCCATTAAAAGTTTTTATTTAGTGGGAACCAAAGGGTATGAATCTAAAGGAATAGGAAAAAAAATTGGTAATTATAAAGAATACTTGTCTCCCCACATCAGAGGAATACCAATGAAATCATTTATAAAAAATTAGTATAGTGATTCATTCCCACAATATGACGGCCAATAATATTTTGATCAAGAATGTCATGAAAATTTTATATGAGATATATTGTTTCCATTTCATAAATAGGGGAAACATAACCTAATATCCATGATATTTGATTACACTCACCTTAAAGGATATGAGTGAATCAATCATAAGAAATAACATGAATGTTTTTTATAGTTATTGTAATGGGATAGAAAAATATTCATTAATTTCATTCCACTAATTTGATAAAAGATGATATGACCAAGAACTAAAATGATTCATTTGATTTCATGGAAACTAATAATCATCAAATACTTGAGGCATATAAATCCCTCGTCCGAATTCATTCATAATTAATTGAAAAGTTTCATCATGAAATGAATAAGTTCTATTCTCATTCCCATTAAATTTTTATGTATTGATTATATAAATATATAATTATAAAAACATATAAATAAGCCTGTGACCATAAAATATGTAATAAAATTAATACATCTAATAGAGTTCAATCATCCCCATAACTCATATAATTCATAGTCCAGTACATTTGTTTTTCCAACTGCATATGTCCGTTATTTAATAACCTGAGAATGACCCATGAAAAGAGGATAAGATCCCACTTCAAATTGAAAATCTGATCATAACTAAGAACCCTTATTTCTAGTGCATATAGCTCGACCACTAGAGATGATGTCTCATAGAATCACTCAACAGGACCTAACTACAATCATGTTTGACATACCGTGTTTGTTTCATTTCAATAAGGTCTAAGGTGTCCATTTCACCCATACTTGTGATAGACCACCTAACTGTGTTTTTATATATTTTTTTCACTCCCAGAAATTCCTTGATATTTGTGACCAAGGATCCACACATATTGATAAAATGATCTCTAGCTACCAATAAATGTCATTGATACTCTATAGACTCATGTATTTCCATATATATCTACCTAAACAATTTATATCTCATCCACAATCTTTTAATATGTGTGTAAGCACGTAAGAATTGGTATGGACTAAATTAATGACCTCAAACACATCTCGAACCACAATCATTGAGATATTAATTATAAAATCTCTCTAGAGATAGCTTTAACAAATCACCAATCCAGATATCAAAATATATTAAAAATGGCCTCCCTACTCTAATGAATTGAACATCCATGCCTTTGATGCACTTGATTTATCTAGAGAGAATTGTTGATTAAAGGGTCTCTCAAATGTGGTTAAAGTTATATATTCATGAAACTTTATTTTAATACTTGACTAAAAACACTTCCTTCACAACACTTTAAGCATAGAATTTGAAAAAATTACTTTGGAGTTGAGTGTAGTTTTTAGGAACAGTGAAATCTTCTCGATCCTCTCAATCATTCCTTCTAATTCTCACGATCCAATGTCACCATAAATGATTTTTGGATATTGTATAATTAATTATAATGGGTTTTATACCTTCTATTAATGTTCATAATTTGAAAATTTTCCATGGAGTTAATAATTAAAAATATAGTTTACATCAATCTTGAGTCATGTATAGAATTTTTAGCATAGGGCTCGCACTATTTCATCCACACATGCATTCTGAAGTTTTATTCTTATAGGGTTCATAATTAAAAAAATAGAGATGGTGGAAACCATTTAGAATATAATTAAATTACATTATCATAAAATGAATTTTAAAAACCAAAGCCAACAAGTCTCAAACAACAAATAAGGTTCCTATAAAAATCAAGTCATCCCACGGTAACTCAATGCTTATTAGAAGAATTATTATATCTTCAAGGCATTACATTTTAATTAATGGATCTCCCTTAGGTTATTTTAACTGATCCCAAGGTGTTTGAAAATATGATCCACTCTCTAGGATTCTTTTTTCCATTTATGAGAAAAATATATGTAGATGTCTTAATGATCTATTGCAAATTAGAATTTTTCGATAAGTAATTGTATGTAGTGATAACCTTATCCAATATCATCTTCTATATACTAATGATATTCTGATTTTTGGGAATGCCTCTAGGAAATAAATCTATGAACTCAAAGATGTATTCTCAAACTATGAGAATGTTGTTGGACTTAAAGTAAGATGAAGTAAATCCTTCATTATTTGTGGTGATGGGGTTACTATTGGAAAATAAAGAAGGGTCACCGGGTCACTCAGAGTCAGAAAAG
Source organism: Viscum album (assembly GCA_963277665.1). NCBI lineage: Eukaryota > Viridiplantae > Streptophyta > Magnoliopsida > Santalales > Viscaceae > Viscum > Viscum album. The sequence goes on along the minus strand of OY728135.1, from coordinate 885,271,745 downwards.
GGGATATTCCATTCAATTATCTTTGAGTTCCAATCATTTTTAGTAAGATATATAGGCATTACCATGACAGAATATAGTATGGTATCCTTAATCATATTGAAAAGTAGAAGGGTAATGGCTTGTCTCATGCTGGGAGGGTGTACCTTGTCAACTCGCTGATCACCTCAAAGTTTGTTTACTCTTTCCCACTCTATAAATGGCCAAACAATATACTCATGGAACTTCAGTTCATGATGAAGAATTTCATCTAGACATGCTATATCACTGAAAAACGTTCATTACCATTTCATGGAAGGATTTTATTAAACACATTGAGATGGGTGGTCTTGGAATCAAGGATATTAAGATCTTCAATGGGGAACATATTAACTAATTAACATAGAATATTTTAACCTCCAATGACTTATCCCTAGATTTTCTGTCATATAGGCTCAGAATGAGGATTATTAATGGTTACCGTCACTATATATCAACATCTCTATGGACCACCATTCAGAAATACTTCAACAATATTATTTAGAAATCCAAATGGCATGTGTCCAGACATTCTCACCTCAACTTTTGTAATAGTCCTTTGCTGGAAAACCCCTTTTATACTAGTGATATCCCCTCCTACCTGCTGGACATGTCTATACAATGATTTTTGGGATCAGTGTAGGAGTCCTAAAATCATGGTTACTACCCAGTCTAAACATCAAATCCATACCTACCCTTTCATGGATAGTGATATCCTATAACTGAATCCCAACAGGAACAATCATTTTATTCTCAATGTTTCTTATAACATGAATCATGTTGGATCCACACATGATCCATCTTGGCTATATAGATTTAACGTTTCTTTTGCCTTTCCCTCCCAGCTTCTTTTCTATAAATAATGTGGCAGAACCTGCTACAAACACATGATCAGTTAAGAATGTCTATTCAATGTACATTATCCACTTGCTATCTATGCCAGATTAAAACTAAAAATTTTCAACACCTCCTCTTCTATTGTCATTTTGCTCAGAAGCTATGAAAATACATTGGAGACATCTTCAATATAAATTTAGGCTCATATAGGTTGTTGGAAGACTTGAGGATATATATCTCCAAGACTGGTCAGAGGGTGTTGGTCTAGAATATGCAGTTGTTTGCTGCACCAGCTATTTTTCATGCTATCTAGACATCCTAGAAAAACATCCAGTATGACCGAAATCCTCCATCCTTTCATGAAAGTGAAATGATGGTTCATTGAGAAATAAAAGATTCTAATGAGATACAAAATGATGCATGGATAATACCAGTACAGGTTTAACTACATTGTGGATGCATGGAATTTCATGTAAACTAAATAATCCACTAATATTTAAATTTATTTTCTGGATCCCACCAATCATTATGTGTGTTAATGTTAATGTGGATGGAGTTGTATCTCGAGTGCTCGGTAGACTTGGTTTTGGAGGTGACTTCTGCACGTATCATGGCCTTGTCAAGGTATGTTTTTATCATTTAATTGGGATTTTAATCACTTATGAAGCAGAACTAGGGGACATTATCTATGCCATTAAAAATTTTATCTTTCATAGCTGGAATCAATTATGGATTTAATGATAATTTGAACATGTGGTACAGGATATCAAGATGAGAACTAGGGATATTCCATAGAGTATTATGTCTCATTGCGTTGGATGTCAAAACCTAGAATGTAATCTCAATTTAATTATCTCTCATTCCAATTGAGAGGGCAATCAAGTGGATGATGCCTTTTCTAAGATGACAGTCACAGAAAATACTACCTTGTGGTCCTTTCGAGCACTTGACTTTTTGGCATCCTTGGTAGAGGATGATATGAGGGGAGTGTTTCATTCCATTATTTGTAAAACCCCTTTCTTCACATGACTTTTTACTTTTAATTTTTAATTAATATGTTTTGGTGTTACTCTAAACAGACCCCATTTTCTTGGTATATTTTATGTAGAAAACAACCATACTACAAAATCATATTCAATAGATTTCATAAAAAGTTCTATATAATCAACTAAAAAAACAAAATATATCCAAAATAAACCTTTTTCACAATATCCTCATGACAATAGATCACATTCTCTCAACCAATCATAAGTTTAACCAATCTTGGATCATCATTATCTACATAAATATCACTCATTATCCTATATCAATCATGACTAAGTCTAGAAATTCCAAAAGGAAAATATAGGGTATGGAAAATATATCACATTAATATACCATGATCTAATCTATATAATTTCAATTCATGGTTTTACAGTTGTTCTTATACAAATCATAGTTTCTATAAAAATTAAAAATAAATGATTTTTCATATAAAATATGTTTTTTTAATTTTCATAACATTCCTTATTTAAATATACAAAGAAAAATGTCTATGAAATTATTAATATGTCATAAAAATATAAATTAAACTAATTTAATTCACTAAAATTAATATCATGTGATAAAAATAAAAAATAAAATAAATAAGCTTTTTATTTATCATCAATGTAACAAATGTTGAAATCATAAAAGGAGTGTGTTCATAACTAAGGTAATCATACACTAACCAACATAAGTTAACACTAAATCCTAAGAACCATGATCCCCCAAAAGGATATCCTTTGTAAAGTACCATAGTTATATCTATGTCCACTTGGTTTCATATTTGTATATTCTTTTACATGTACACCAATGTCCTTCCAATGTTCTATTACATCATCATCACATTCAAGAAACCATTTTGACATTTAGTAAAATATTATCCATATCATGACCATTTCATTTCATTCCTATATTTTTTGAAACAAATTCATTAGTGGTACCACACTGCTTACATGTAAGAAAAAATTCCATTCCCTTTAAAAAATTAATATTAATGTAATTTATAAAACACATCAAGGGTATCAAAATGGTTTTAATGTAAATCACTTTTTAGAAACAATTTCCATATCCCTAAAATTTCAATTAAACTCTGAATGATTTTAAATCATTAATTTAATATATAATGAAAAGGGAATCATGATAACATAATTCATTCAATATGATAGAGTATAGTATTGATAAACCAAAATCAATAATAATAAAAACCTCATTTCCTTCACTACAACTGATTGGAGTGGAAGATATCAGATTATAGAGATCTTAAATCTATAAAAACATCATCAAATATCTCTGTACAAGGTAGATATATAGATCTATTCCCATAATGACTCTATAACATTAGAAGGAATTGGAGAAAACTTATTAGATAGGATCTAATAAACATATTTTGCCTAATGAAGATCTAGGATTTTAACTGGCATCAAGACACCCAAACTGAAAGGTGATATGTGGAAAACCCATCACAAATTAGACATTAAAGAAAATGAATTCACATTAGGGTATAATTTGGAAGACTAAATGATTGAAGTGATTGTTTTAGGACCAATATACATTTTATACCATACGTAATTACACACCTAGTAGTGTCACTGGTTTGAATTTGGTTTTCACAAGTTGGCCATTAGGTATAAAAAAATGTATTATACCTCATGGTTCCACGGTAGTTGGTTGGTTGAAGTCCACGAGGGTTATAGTGTAACATATAGTCTCGAATGAATCCTTTCATCCTACATCATTGATCAAATTTCCCAAACTCTCATTCCAGTGGCCTTCTACAACCACAAAAAATGATAAAGCCACTAATAATAAGCTTTAGATGACATAAAAATTGGAGATAATAATAAAAAGGATCCATACTTGATTATATGTATTTAGGTGTTCGAGTTATGGTGTTTTAGGATGGATATAAACTATGGTCATGAGTAAATGGAATAATTGGTTGTTTATGTTACATTTTGTGATTTTTAGTTATTTATTCTTGCATTCTAATCCAGTTTTTTCGATGAAAATTTTGGGTTTTGTTATTTCTAATTATGATTTATCATAGGATATAATTTTTTAAACTATTTTTGTCTCTATAATATTAAATGAATGTTGATGGAAAAACATTTATCATGTTTCTTGTTATGATAATAAGGTGCTTGTAACCAACTCGTTGTAATCTGGAAGATGCTTTTTCCATGTGTTGGAACCATTATTGTGATATTATTGGTTGACCCAGGGTTGAAAATCATATTTCTTCCCATTTATTGGAAAGATTGGGGGATCTATGGACATGCGATATCAATGGTGTTAATTTTTAATGATATTAAACACATGTGGTTGGATCTATGCTAGAGATGAGGATATTGTATCACCAAGATGATTCCCTCATTTACCTTATGGCATATGCATTTCATAGACACAACATTCATTGGTGATTCTAACCAATCATGCTTCATATCTAACATTAATTTATTCTTTAAGAGGTATGTATAATTAATAGTTGATTATTTCCATTTATGGTGATTTGGGCTATAGTCAATGGATTGTACCTAGTTTACCCTTTAATACAATGAAGTTATTAATGATAAGGAAATTGATTTGGAGTTTCATACACACTGTCCATTACCACATGACAAAAGAAGGAATTACTGCATTGTAATTAGAAATCATCATCAAAATATAATATTATATATACCACCATAATACCAAGAAATACCAATAAAAAATTCACACCTCTAAAATCCTCTTGGAACTACTCATTTATCATATTAAAAGAAATGATTATTAAATTAACTATGAAGTCATATGAAACTAAAATCATAATTTCATATTTATTTATGACTCGGGATCATCAAATAGATAAAAAATGGGTGTAATCATGTACAAATCCTTAACATGGTATAGGTGGTATTCTTGAAATTTCATCAAATTATATCATAGTCATCCTGGCCACTAAATTTTAAGAAATTCCCAGAACACCCTTATAATCAATATAGACATTGAAATTGTAATTATTGTGATCTAATGGAAAATCATGTCATCTGAACAGTTTCATGTGTAAAATTTATAAATTTACATAAAATGATATATTTTACCCAATTTACATATATATATATCATTGTATGTGTAACACCAATAAATTTGTTTTCTAAATGTATAATAATCAAAATATATTGGTTCACATAAAACATCATGAAATATGTGAATTGAGATACATCATAAAAAATATTATTATTTAATAACAAAATATATTTTGGAAAATATTTACAATGTTTGTTTATAATTATATTTTATTGATAGGTGTATAATAATTAATTTCACAATTTTCTATAAAGTAATTTTATTTTTAAAAAATTGGAGTTTTGCAAAATAATTTAATTTTTTTAGGAATGGATACTTTATTTTTATTAATTACTATTTTATATAGTGATTCTGAAAAAATGAACTTTATTTTTGAAATAACAATGTAAAAATAATATGACAGTGATTTCTTGGATATCTCTAAAAAATTTGACTTTTCAATGCATAGTCAAAAAACACAAATATTTATTTAAATCTATATTTTTATTTAATAAATTTATTAAGATCCATTTTTGTAAATATTTCTTAAAAAATATTTGTTGAATTTAAATATTAATAATATAATAATAGTCTTTTTAATGAATTAAATACATGATTTTTTAAAGTTGTGTTTATACTTATGAACACATTTTTTTTCTAAAATCCCATTTTCCTTAGGTTTTATGGGTTTTATTTTAAATTATATTCATCCAATTTTTTAAACACAATAAGATAAAGAGGATTTTACTTTTCAAATAATCTTTCTTAAAATTAGCTAATTTGTTCATGTATTTAATTTTTTATAATTAATAGTAAAATTTTAAAAACAGATACATCATTTAATGTGAAAGCTGATTTATCATGGGTTTAAACTAATGAGACAAAATTAAAATAGAATAAAGAATTATTTCATTTTTCTTTGGATGGAAATATATTGATTTTATCTCATTAAAAATTTCTAAATTTTCCATTTTATCTTTTTCCATGATTAAGATACTAATGTATTTTATTCATTTTAAATAGTCAATATGTGTCCTCTCAAGAACTTATTATTGGAAAACCCTTATTCTCTTAAAATTACCATTATATAGCATTTTAGTTAAAATAAGTCTTAAAAAATACCATTTTTACATCCCATCCCATAATCTATAGTCTCTTGTTTTATTTGAAAACCATTATACGAAGGATTATAGGTAAAACTATATAGGTTTTCTAAAGAAGATGTATCGTTATTTACCATGTGTTTTCATTTTTTTATCCCACCACCATCAAATATTTTTCAACCATGAAAATATAAAAACACATATATATAATTTATACAAATATTTTATTAGTTTAATGTAATAAAAAATATATGTATCTTATTCTATGAAAAGGAAAATGAAACCATCATACTTGTGTATGAAGGACAACCACCTCACAAAAAAATGTAACTCCTATTCCATTATCACCACTCTTGGTATATTATATTGATTTATTTTTTGTGTTTGTGTATTTATATATGATATTAATTAATTATTTATAATTCTAGAAATTTAATTTGTAACATATTTTTTATACATTCCATTTATTAAAATATTATAATATTGTTCTTGAGTACATATAGACTAACACCTCCACAATGTCAAGTTATTCATTTATCACGACCACATATAATGGATAGTATATATAAGTCCATTTAGATAAAAAATGTTATGAATTTTTAATGATAATATTAGTGATACAACATAATACTTACTTTATTTCCATCATCATCATTGAAAAATGGAACTTTTTCTCACACATACCTAGATGTTATCATCTCCATCATTGTATCATAGTTAATTTTTCATAATGATATTTATTTATTGGTTTAAAAAGTATAATACATGTTTAAGAATGATAATTATTTCACTGCAATTATTATAGGAATTATTTTTAAAATCCAATTTTACAACAATACACCTATAGAGACCATTTTAGACAAATGAACCGAATATCATCTAAACATTAGAAAAGATATCAATTTACTATATAATTAATTATAAAAGGGTAATAAATAAAATTTAATAAATAATAAAAATAAATAATTTTATTAATAAAGTAAATAATAAAATATATTTAATTTGGATGTTAAATGTTGTACGAGACACTTCTTACCTAAGGCAAGAGATTTTTTACCAATTTCAAATCCATTGAGACATGTATGGTAATTTTCACCAATTAACTGGTATGTGATGAATATAATTACCCTTTAATATATTTAATAAAAATATATATTTAATCATAGGGATTAATGATTCAATACATGTTATTCATTCAATGGAATTGTTTAAAGAAGATGATATTTTTTCTCTCTTTATCACGTAAATTTTTCTTCCATATCTATAAATTTTAAAAATATTTTTAAAAATTAATTTACATTACTCTAAAGATTTTTCAAGGAAATTTTGTTTTATCCATGAAAATTTACATTTATCAAGAAGAATATTTTCCAGAAATGTTAATTTTTAACATTATTTATAAAACTTCAAATGGAATAATTTCAATTAACAAATATGTTGTTACCAGACATTCCCAGCACAACATATATTTGAATCCCTTTAGGTTATAAAGATGTTTCCAATGGTTTTAAAAAGTAAAGACTATAGTAAAGTATCCTTTAATTATTTTACTTCCATTTTTTTATTTCTATAATGGATATTAATTTATTATAGAATTATTATTTCAGATGAATATATGAATTTTATGGTCATTAACATTATCACGAAAAATTATATTTTATATAACCATTATACATTTTAAATATATTGTTTCATAAATTTAAAAATTAAATATATTTGATATATTATTACTTCCAAACCCATATTCCATTTATACATTGGTTGGTTAAAATTGAATGTTATTTGATTAAAAAAGGTCACATTGATATTTTGTATTATTTATTAACTAAATATATATATTGATAAAAAATATTGTTCAATAGTTATGTTGATTACTAAATATGTGAGTAATGTATTAAAAATGATGTGATGGTTGTGGCCTAGAATTATTTATCCCATATATACATCAATAGGTATCATGAGATAAATAAGTAATAAGGGATTAAATTATTTTATTGTGTATATCTTGTCATAAATTAAATAGTATTAAAAAGGGATTTGATGGTATATATAATATGATATAAAAATTCCTTTATTTTAATATTAATCATTTAAATTATTGAAAATTTGTTTATAATTATCCCCAAGATTGTTGTGTTAATATTATCTTTAGATGTATTTCATTATCCATTAAATAAAGAAGTGGCATTTGTTTTTATTTATTTACCTTCATAGACTGATTATTCAATATTGTTTCAAGATATATTCTTCAGTATGTTACTCTTACTGAGAATCTAAACTCACTCATTATATTACTTCTTTTCCCTAGGATATAAAGAAGAATAATATGTATAATATCAATTAACAAACAATTCATTTATTCTATGTGTTTTATATTTAATATGTAATATTGGAATCACATATATTCCAGGTTCATCAATACTACTAAATTGATTTATACTTCTACTTTAGATATATTATTTCTATGTTAATTTAATAAAGTAGTCACTGACTCTAGGTTATTGGAGACGGGTTTCTTATAATTGGTATCAGGGGAATGTTAGATAAATCCTTGATAACTTGATTTTAAATGGCCATTGGTAACATGATAATTATGATTATACAACTTATTATTTGAAATTTTTTACTATTACATGTATTTTACATCATAGCTTGTTATTCTGAATGATAATGAGGTAACTCAATGTGTTCAATTATTTAGTTATATAACATAATGGAAGAAAGTTAATCAATACACATATAAAATTTTGATATTTCAGGACATAGTAAGAAAATATAGAAGATAATTTAACTGAGAATATTATGAAAATATTTGGGTAACATTAAAAGGATATAATGAATAACCATTCCAATATAGAAAAAACTATTGTTTTATAGGGCTATTCTTCTATGTTGGACCACTTTATAGGACATTTACCTACATATTTTATTGGAACTACTAAAATAATGGTAACTATGAAATGGATTATATCATGACCCCTCCCCTTGGGCCCGTATCGTGACTACCCCAACCCCGCCTTCCATAGGCCAGGGGATGGCGAGTATGCTAAAAGTAAAGGGGCCGGAAATACAAGCCAAACAGTAAAGTATATGGAAAGGAAAAACAAGTTCAACTAAAAAGACAAATAGCTGGAAGGTTTCTAGCAGCTCTTGGATGGTCCACCATGGATCCTACTTAAAGGGTAGTTTCGGATAACCTCTTTAGTGCTCCATCTACGTCTATCTCAACAAGGTACCGAATCATCCTGAGGACCACCTCCGGGTACCATCCAGTCCTTGTACACTCCTCCTTGGTTAGATATTTCCATTGTATGCATCCAACACAATGAGATGTGGGCATTGCCCGTGTAGAGTGAGAATAACGATACTCGGTAGGGACCCCAAGAACCTCAAGTTCTCACAAAATCCAACAAGGATAAACCACAATGTATGATTTCAATGTATAACCATTAATTAGGAATATTCCAATACATATTACTATGTTCTCAAGTAACCCATCTCAATAATGAGGAAAACACAAAGGTCATTGACTCAACTCAAACAAGGATTGTTCATTATCGAAACCACTCCTACTGGAGAACTCCTCCTCTATTGAGTACAGTGGGCATGTCGCAACTCCGAGGCGCTTTTAACTAACCTTGGACGGCTCAGGTACTCCTCCTATCGAGAACCGCAGGTCTGCTACCAAATATTCGGCGCTCCGTCCGTTGTGGTTCTGCCGCCAAATATCGTGTGCTCCCCCTAATGGCCTACAGAGGGACTCCTCTGGTCAAGTAACGCGGTTCTGCAGCCAACTACTAGGTGCTCTATCTGCAATGGGCCTTCCTCCAAATACCAGGTGCTCCCCACTGGGATAGTAAAATCACTCTGAGTCAAATCAGTCAAGCAGTCCTCAGGTATGTCAGCTAGTAGGTCTTTGTACTCTATCTTCTCGTCACTGGAAGGATCCACTTCCAGAGCTACTGGTCAAAACTCCAACTGTCAAGAAGTATCACAAAACATTATCTAAATGGTCCCCCACATCATTAGGGACTCAACGCAATAGACGGTATGTCAATTGGACACTTGATCTGTGATTTATTAACCTTTTTGTCTCGAGGGCCTGGTTGGTTTCGTGTACGAACCAACCTGACCATATCTGAACTTTACTACAAACTCCTATGGGGTATTGTCAAAGGGACTACTTCATTCCAAGAATATAGGTACCTGAAATGGTTTGTCAAAGGAACACCTGTATCACGAGTTATGGGAGAATAGGTGTAATCTGGTCTGATGGGTTCGGACTGGTGTCTGACATGGTCCGCGGGTCTGACCCAGCCTGAAGGCGGCCCGGCCCGAAGGCGGCCAAGCCCTAAAGTGCCTCGGACCAAAGGTGTGGCATGGCCTTGGTGGCTTGCCTTGTGGCTGGCCTGGCTGGCCGTCTGTCTTGGCTCAGCTGGCCGTGGGGCCTGGCCCCGCTGGCCGTGTGGCCCGGCCCGGCTGGCTGTGACGCCAGGCCCGCCCGGCCGGCCGCGTGGCCTGGCTGGCTGTCCATGGCAGACTGGCCACGTGGCCTGGATGGCCATCCCACATGGCCCGACTGGCCATGCATGGGAGGGGGTGCAGTGCCCCCATGCTGTCTGAAATGGAACCGTTTTCTAGTGCCGGTTCAGGTAACCGCGAGACCCTTCAGGTCCCGCCTGTAGCACACAACACCGACTGGATCAGCCAGCCACCCTCCCATGTCAACCGTAGCCAAAGGCCATAAGTCTTCTATGGCGTGGCGCGATGACGTCGCGCCCCTGCTCCCCCGTAGTGGCCCACCCTGACCGTGGCCTCCAGCTGCCCTCCGCACAACACTTCATCACTGCGCTACCTTCTCTGTGGCCCATCTTGTGCATGACCCAGCTCTCTTCTACATGGAACGATGGTGCCATGCTCCTTCAGTGACCCGGTGGTCTTGTGCCACAGGTTTCCTCATGGTCGGACCGACACCGGTCACCGTTGTCCTCTTTCGTTTTCAATAACAAACAATATAAATGGAAAAGGTTCGACCATGTTTGTGAGATTCAAAACCCCATTTTTTGTTGATATTGTTCAGTATAACGTTTACCAAAATATTAACGACATTGAACGGAAACAAAACAACTCAAATCCCCAACCTTTCTTGACTATTTTTCGTTGACAAAGTCACAGGAAAAGGGCAGCCTCATTTCATTGATGACAGGAAAAATGAATCAAAGGATGGTGGTGGAATTCTTCGTAGGCAGCTGTGTTTCCTCAACCATATTCGATTGAAGAGGGAGAAGACAATTCTCATCGTTCTTTGGTGGAAGGATCATTCATCACATTCTTCATTGAGAGGATGAATTTTTCTCAATTCTCCAAACCATCTCTCAAGCTCCACCTAATGTTTATGCCAACACCAAAAATAATTGACATGCTATTATATTTAATGGTTGGAAAGAATTCAAAATAATTAAAAAAGAAGATAATTAATTAATTTTAAGGTTTTAATTAATTAATTGTTATAGAGTTGGAACAATAATGTATTTGGGGAAGGTGGAGAATTTAACCCCCATAAATGGGGGGTTACAGGTGTTCCAAATTAATGGGGAGTTTAATGTGTTAAGAAACTCATGTGGGCCACACTAAATAAAAGTATCCCATGGGAGGTTATGTGTGGGTGGCCCCCACCACTAACCTCCACTTGGAGGTCTTAACCACCATAAACAAATAAGGTGAACACCTTATTTTTCTTTTATTTAATTCAAAAACACCCAAAGAAAACTTCTTTTCTCTTCAGAACGCAACAATGGTGATAGTCTCACTAAGAAATCACCGATGTTGCGAGTTCGATGGTACATTTGGAATTCAATTCTGAGCACTGGTTTAAGAGTTATAAAACCCCACTCACATTTTACTGAACGTACCTATGAACATCTTCTGAAATTGATTCCAGCCACTTCGGGCCTCGGAATCAAGCGCCATTGGAAACTGCAGACTCGTAAAATTTCCATGTATTTAAATAAAATTCCATAGAAATTATGGGGCATTACATTCTCCCCACATCAGGGCATTACATCCCTATAAGCTACAACTCGAACTAAGGGAAAAAATGGGGGTACTGAGCAAGCATCTAATCCTCCCTCTCCCATGGTCTCTCCTGGAGGTTCTCATGCTACCAGTGAACATGCACCAGAGGTATCGACCATCTACGTAGGACTCTCTCTTATTGATCCTCAATCTCCATTGGATCAACCATGAAAGTCGCCCCGTCACCAATGTCCTGTTCCCCATGGTCGATGATGTGGAGTGGGTCGTGCACATATCTCCTCAGCTAAGATATGTTGATGACGTCATGCACCCGGTGCAACTAAGGTGTAAGAGCCAAGCGGTAATCCACCTCGCCTACTCTACTGAGGACCTGGAAAGTTCCGATGAACTACAGAGATAACTAGCCACCTCATCCAATTCTCTATAGACCATATAAATGTGAGGAGCTGAAGGAAAACATGGTCACCATATTTGAATTCCAGAGGTCTCAGTCTCCTGTCGGCATATGACTTCTGCCTGCTCTGTGCAATCATCATCTACTCCTAGATGATCTGCAGCTTCGTCGTGGTAGCTCATACCATATCTGGTCCCACTAGTGCTGACTCCCCTGGGTCTATCTAGCATAGTGTAGATCTGCAAGGTCAGCCATACAAGGCCATAAAAGGCGTCATACCGATGGTGGAGAGATAACTGTTTTTGTAGGAAAACAACAACAAAGGAATGTGATCCTCCCAACTACGACTGAAGTCAATGACACATGCACGATGCATATCCTCGAGGGTCAGGATGGTTCTCTTGGTCTGACCATCAGTCTAAGGATGTAAGGAGGTTCTCAAGCGAAGCTATGTACCAAAATCATCCTATAACCCCTTCCATAGCTGGGAAGTAAATCGTGTGTCACGGTCGGAGTCAATAGATGAAGGTACTGCATGCAAACACGATATCTCCTGCACATAGAGGCATCATAAGATCTCTATTGAACCCTACTCCCTAATTTTTAGGAAGTGGGACGAATTGGTGAGTCAGTCGACAAACACCCAAATCGAGTCGTGACTCTTTGATGTATGTGGAAGACCAATCACAAATTCAAGGGATATCCTATCCCACTTCAAATCTGGGGGTTCTATGGGATGAAACAAGCCTGCAGGTACCTAGTTATCCACCTTCACTTGTTGACATGTGAGGCATCATGAGATAAACTCTTC